>CANJKZ010000822.1:95000-695000 GCA_947471745.1 Closterium sp. Naga37s-1 | reverse complement strand
CCTCCTCCCACGCCACGTGCATGCGCGGAGACTGCCTCTCCCCCTCTAGAGCCCCGTCTGGTGTTTCAGGTGGCGCGCCTCCTTCTCCCCCGCCGCGCCCATCTGCGCGCCCGCCACCTTCTCCTCCTTCCCCATCTCCGCGCTCGTCTTAGTTGCCGCCTCCTTCGCGTCCGCCGCCTCATGCGCGCTGTGGCTGAACGGGTGCTTCGCCTTGTCGACGCTCTCCTGGGTTTCCGCCTTGCCCTTGCCCAGCATCTCGCCGCCCTTGGCCTTGGCCTCGCTGGCCTTCTCCTTGGCCGTCGTGCCCAAATCGCCAAGCTTTTCCTTCATGGTCGACATGATGGTCGCGTGGGTTGCGGCGGAGAGGAGCAAATCAGAGGTTGGAAACTGAATCGTCGGAGATTCGAGAAAGTTGAGGAAGGTTGAGATCGGAAAGAAGACTCAACAGGTGCGAATGATTAGGCAATTCGGGATAGAGTGCGGTTATGTAGTGCGAGTAAACGTACGTAAGGACGTGTTCGACAGCAAGCTGATTTCGAGCCGCCACAACTATTCGGAGCCGCGATGCTCGCGACAAGCCGACTCAATGGGAATCCGTCAATTTCGAGTCGAGGCGTCGCGAGCAAGCACATCATGACTCGGAAGAGAGCAGCACCGCGTCAGATCGACGCGAATTTCCGTCGGCAAAACTTGTCATGCTGAGGCCAAGAAGCACCTAGCGAAGGGTTTCACGGCGGCGCCTGGAACCTGACGTACATGCCTCGTAGACATGGCAATTGCAGACTCGCTAAAACGCGACCGCTAAAATCGCCCGCATTCGCTGATGCTCAATTCACGACATACCATGCCGCACCCGTAGACGGTTCAAGAAAGGAAGGCGGCTCCAGTCACAGGGCACGGATAGTCTACTCTACGATAGAACACCCTGTGTTTACGCAATTTCCGCCATTCCAACTAATTCGCCCCTGTGCTCCAGCTGGCGTTGGGTTTTGAAGAAATGCGAATTTGCAAGAAACAGCTGGCGAAGATGGCATAGTGCTGCATTGTGGACGCGTGGGGTTGCTGCTAGGAGTCCATGTTGGAATGAGCACACTACAAGCTGCTCCGAACAGTGACGAACGCGTTGGCGAATAGGAGTGTAACGCTTGAACATCCCACCAAGCAACGGCCAACACAAATGAAATTCTAGAATCATCATCTGTAATACAACACCTCATTCAGCACCCACCACACTTCGTGTCCTCCACCTAATACATGCAGTAGTTGCTTGCAAGAATAACCCACTCTTTATCTTACTGTGTCCCCTGTCTCCCCATTCCCACCACTAACCTCCGTGATTGTAGCTGCTTTTACACCTTCCTCTATTTCACTAGCATCGTCTCTCCCATTACCGCTAGACTTGTGGTTCTCATCATCACTTCCCTCGCCGTCGTCCTCATGTGCGCCCAGTGTACCACCCATATCGAAATCAATGGTGTAGTCATACTCGATAGTAGGCACCAGCGATGAGATGAACTTAAGGAATATGAAAAGGTACCTGCAAACAGCATAACACAAATGCTCAGGACCAATGAAGCTTCAACACTGAATTGCCACAAATGAACTGGCGAAGCGCATGCTAAAATGGGGATTATGATAACACGAGGGTGGATGCAGAAGGAAGTGACTTTTGAGTCGACTCAAAAGTCACCTCGTTACGATGGCGCATGCTAGAATGAAGACGAGGGTGGATGCATAAGGAAACAGACGAATGAAAGGAGTGAGGGGCACATACTGGTCGACACGTGGCTGCACGCCATTGGCTGCCATGATTCCAATGATCTTCTTCATCACCGCTGCATGCTTGCATGGGTGCACCGATGCGTACTTTCCTGGAAGGTGCGGATGGTCGTCAATGGTAACCTGCATGCAGCGAAACAGGCATGCGTCACATCACATCAAATTCATATTGCACCATGCATCAACAGATAGCATGCAGCGGGGTCACATGTCCTGATTGCGTGGATAGGCCATGCTCCTTAATGAATTTAAGAAACTACAGAAAAGGGATGTTGGTCTGGCCATCACACACACGCACTGCCCAACCTCACTCCCTTCTCACCAAGCTCACCGTTACCATCAACCCATTATAGTCACACTCACCGTCTTCTTGACATGGTCTTGGCTCACATCCTCAAACACTCGCTCTGCTGCCAGGGGTTGCCGTTGCTGCAGTGATGGGAACAATGGGAATGGCAGGAGAAAGAAGGGGGAAGGGGGCAGGATAGGCAAGGAAAGGGGAAACGTGAGAAGGGAACAGGGCTCACATCATCACATCCTCGCTATAACCGCACGAAATTAATGGTTGAGTTAAGACATTTCAGAAAAAAATACTTTCACCAAGCCATCAAAGCTCAGCTTACCTCATCATAACCAAAGAGCCAGATTCTTGGAGTCTGGTAGTACTTGTCGTATCTGGGTGGGGTTTCAAGCACACATGGAACGGGAGGGAGCAAGAGGAGGATATGATGAAACAAAGCCACTCTTGAAAATGTGTGCGGTGCAAAGTGCGGGAGTGAAAGGGAATGAATGAGCACACACGTATGGTGAGATCGTAGGTGCATGTGTGCAGAATGCATGCAGAGAAATTTTACAAAATCAGTAAGTGTGTGGGCACATGTGATTGTGTAGCGACAGTGAAAGACTATGCGTTAGTGAGCCTTGTTTTGAGTCGACTCAAAACGTGGGGCAACAGTGAAAGAGAATGCGTTAGTGAGCGCACGTGATTGTGAGGTCGTAAGTGCGAGTCTGCAGAATGTGGTCGTCCTCTGGCTCTGTTGCCACCAGGTACCCCCCTCCCCCCAGCTGTAGCGCCGCCTGTAGCACACCAGTTGATGTGTCGATAATCGGTGGACGGGAGGGGGGGATTGGTGGAGAGAACATGGGTCAGCACGAGTCTGCAGATTAAAATAATCCTCTGGCTCTGATGCCATCAAATACCCCCTCCCCCCCAGCTGTAGCACCGCCTGTAGCGGAGGCATGAAAGACCATTGGTATGAACAAGGTTAACAAGGTGATGGTACTCCTTATGAGGCTCTGAGAGGAGAGGAGTGGGGTGATGCAAAGAATCAAGCTAGAACCAGCGCGGGACGCATAGAGAAGCACGCACACATCCATGGCCACTCACAGGGTCCGCATCGAGCACATTATCCACATCATCGAATTCCGCTATATCGGGTACATCGTCCTCCTCCTCTTCATCTCCCGCCGCTGCTCCTCCAGCCCTTCTCTCCCCTGCTCCCGCTCCCCCACCCTCCCCTGCTCCTCCTGCTGCTGGGGGTGCTGCTGCCTCGATGGAGGGAAGGGACTCCTGCTGTGCCAAACCTGCACCTGCTGCTGCTGAGGCTGAATGGAGGAATGGGAGAGGCGAGCAGAAGTGACGTGAGGAGAGAGCCAGGCAGTCAAGACAGTCAAGGCAGTCAAGACAGTCAAGGCAGTCAAGACAGTCAAGGCAGTCAATGCAGTCAAGGCAGTCAATGCAGTCAAGGCAGTCAATGCAGTCAATGTATCATGCCAATCACGGCAGTCAAGCCAGTCAGTCGAGCAGTGCATTCAATGCAGTCATGCCAACCACAATAGTCAAGCGAGTCAAAGAAGTCAATGTATTATTGCCAGTCAAGACAGTGAAGGCAGTCAAGCTCGTCAGTCGAGTCAAGGCTATCGTGCAAGTCAAGCTTACAAGCACCGCCGAGCTTCGACGTGGCAACCCAGGGCTCGTGGTCCTCCCCATCCACGTCAGCGTCAACCAATGTCTCGCTGCCACCTGTCGCCAGCAGCACCTCCTCCTCCATCGCCCCCACTCGCCTCAGACAGGGGACTGTAAAGTCGCGAAGTTGAAAGGAGAGATGAGGGAAAGAGCAAAGGGCAGAGGGGAGATGGGGAGGGAGGGAGGGATGTGTGGTGAGAGCATCTCCTGAACACATCGGCACACTTGCTATGGTGTGGTCAGGGCACTGCGTGTAAGGCGGAGTGCCCCACCATAGCAAGTGATCAGAGGCACCCGATCATTTTTGGAGCCCAAAAGTTGGGGATCATAGAAGTCAATGTCAAGTGATATTATACTGCTTGGCAGGTGACAGGAAACAGCTAAGAGAGTAACATTTCAGGGATGTAAGTCGGTGCTGTCACACCGAGTGATGAGTAAGAGCCTACCATTGCGAGTGATGAGGTACTGCTTGTCGGCAGGCAGGAAGCTTCGTCGTCGAGAGGGGTCGGCTCCTTCCCTGACAGATATTGATTGAGAGCGGGAAAACACCAGAGGAAATTTCAGTGATTCATAAAATCAGCAAATCAGCGAATCGGGGAGCCAGCGAATCGGCAACCTCAATCGCCACGTCAGATAAGCTCAAGTGGGATTCTTAGCCTCCAGATTGTCGCCTGCGAATCAGATGACAAGGCATCTCGCCAGGACCACATGGGACATTTGGCCACCAAGTGCCTTTCTCCGCAAAGCTGTGGGACTGCGGAAGTTTCCACGAAATGAAAGACTTAGACACGTGTCATGTCAGTGCATCTCAATAGGACCACGTGGGACATTTGGCCACCATATTATCTCCAGCAGCCACGAATTCGTCCGGCGTGAGGATGCCTTTCTCCGCGAAGGGGTGGAACTGCGAACGCATTCACGAAATGAAGGACTTAGACACGTGTCATGTCACACTGTCTCACCAGGACCACGTGGGACACTTGGCCACCAGATTATCCCCAGCGGCGACGAATTCGTCCGGCGTGAGGACGCCTTTCTCCGCGAAGGCCGTGGCGCTGCGCGCCGATAGCAGCATCTCCGCAGTGCTCTTATACGCCTCGTGGATGCGGTGCCGCAGCCCCGTGACGTCCATCGTTGCGAGGTGCGGAAACGAGGAACGTGTCGTGTATTCTGCGTTGACTAAAAGAAGAGAAACGCCTAGTAGAATCTATGCCTATGACGAAGAACTCTACAGCGAGGATAGCAGCTGCTCCGCCGTGCTCTAGTACGCCTCGTGGATGCGGTGCCGGAGCCCCGTGACGTCCATTGCAGCAGCCCGCTGCGGTGCGAAGTTTTTTAAGCTGCAAGCCTCAGAATACGGGGACAAGAAAGGCGTCGCGTAACTGCAAGTCGAGTAATAGCAATAAAAACGCCTCGTGGGCTCTATATTTAAGACGAGGGACTCTATAGCGAGGATAGCAGCAGATTCGCGGTGTTGTCGAACGCCTCGTGGATACGGTGCTCGAGACACGGAGCGCCGATCATGGCGATAATATATCTGTACGATTGCTGCGGCTACTTAATATCCCATCAAGAACATCGTAACGCAAGCAGGCGACGAAGCGATGCTTCACTTTGGTTAGGAGGTGGGCTCTAGATTTACTATATAAGATGATTGTTCCGAGAAAAGAGCTTGATCAACCAACAAGACAAGGCTACGGAAACTTGCACTGGCGAAAGTCTCTAGACTTGGAACAGCGACACGAGAAATACTCGCTGTTGACAGGAGTAGCTATGGCTGGGAGGAAGCAACTAGATTCTAGAACCAGCTTGTAATGGTCGTGAGGAAAGCAGGAAGCGTTGAGGCGAGGAGGTAATCCCAAGGTGCCTAGGAGATGAAGCTCGGGCTTTTCGGGTAACCCTAAAAGCTCTGTTCATTTCGAGTAACGGTTCGGTTGCGGGGAAAGCGAAGCGAACACGCTACCCTCGCACGGCATTTCGCTCGCGCGGGTCTGTGTTTGCGAAGCCTTCGCGACGACCCCCCGCCATCGTTCAAGCTGCAGACCCAAGTTCGACACCCTGCTGGCCCAAATTCTAGGGCGACGTCAGGTTGTACTTTGTACGCCCACTACGGTTAACTTCGTTTCAACACGGTGCAAAGCAGTAAACGTCAAGAACCGCTTTCCACCATTTTGGACCGTCTTGAACCACGATACAAGAACTGTAAACCCACGAGAAATGTATAACCTGACGTCGCCCTTATACATTGCCAGATGGGACACAGATAGGCATTTCCCCATAAATTGAGAAATTGTTAGCGCCGGAGACATGGGTAATTTCGAAGTAAATAAAATAATGCCTCTCGCAGACACGTCATCAACGCCTGGGGATTCGCTTGTCGTATACGCGCGCTCTTCGGTGCACTTTTGTACACCTGTTACACGCATTGGCTGCTCGCTATAAGCAGCGCGGTTTTTGTTCCCGTGAGGCGAAGAGCTATAGTTGCGCGATGGCGGCGAAGGGGGAGGGTTTGAACGTTGCACGTGCGGTTACGGAGGGGGGAGCGGAAGGGCGGGCGGAAGGGGGGGCGGAAGGGGGGGCGGAAGGGGGGCCGAAAGGGGAGCGCGTTAATGAGGCGGGTGCCCAGCGGGAGGGGAATGGCGGAGGCGGAGCGCCGGGGGGAGGGGGGAGTAGTGGGGATGCGCGCAGCGGAGAAGGAGGAGAGGTAGTGGAGGAAATTGAGCGGCGGCGGGTTGAGGGTTTGGGGGGTGAGGGGAAGAAGGAAGAGGAGGTATTGGCGGAGGAGAGAAGGCGGATTTTGTTCCGCAAAGGGGGAAAGGCGGAAGCATTTGCGCGGACAGGGGGAGGAGCTGGGGAGGATACGGGGAACGGAAAAGGAGGGGATCAGGTGGGGGAGGGCAGATCAGGGGAAGCGGGAAGATTAAGCGGAGGTGGGGGTAATGCTGTGGGGGCAGCGCTACTGGGGGTATTGGAGGGGGGAAAAGGCAAGGGGAAGGGGGGAAACGGGAGAGGGGAGGGGGATGTGGAGGAGGAAGAAGAGGAGGAAGGGATGGGGAGGCAGCAGCTGGAGGAACTGTACCGGCACCTGAGACAGCCCAGGGTGGTTCTCAGGTGAAAACAACAGAGTCGGATGCAACTTTTGAAAATCCATGTCGATGGGCAGGGCATCACTCTTGAGTGCATGGGCGTTCATCTTCATCTTACCCCAACCGTTTTTGCTTCCATTCGTCCCTTGTTCTGTGCATATCCACGTGGCATGTGACACGTCGCATGTGGCATGTATTTTTGCATGTATGCGTGCAGAAAAGAAGCATCCATCGCGCAGGGGATAGCAAACGGGTGCTTTGAGGCAGGGCAGAGCAGGGAGCATCACCACTCTGAGGCGAGGCAGAACATCTCCAGCCCGGAGCATGAGGATGCTGACAGGGAGCATCACCACCACCCCGCCACCCACAACCCCTCTCTCTGCGCGACAGCCACCCCCTCAGTGTGTGTGGCAGAGGTGCTGTTGCAGCGCGGCAAGTGGTGGGGCAGCACGGGCATTGTCCGGCAGCAACGGCTCTTCTTGCATGCTGAAGAGGCACTGTAAGACACTTCATAGGCTTGTAGGCTTGCAGCGCGGCAAGTGGTGGGGCAGCACGGGGGTGGTCTGGCAGCAACGACTCTTCTTGCACATTGAAGAGGCACTGTAAGGCTTTAATTCCTGATTAGCGCTGTGAGTTGAAAGATCATCTTCCCCTTGAGGTATAGGTGGTGCTGTTGCAGCGCGGCAAGTGGTGGGGCAGCACGGGGGTTGTCCGGCAGCAGCTGCTCTTCTTGCACATTGAAGAGGCACTGTAAGTCAATGTAAAGTATGTCAGCTCCAAGGTATGAGGCCGGAAGTGGCGGGGCAAGTGGCGGGGCAAGTGGCGGGGCAAGTGGCGGGGCAAGTGGCGGGGCAAGTGGCGGGGCAAGTGGCGGGGCAGCACGGGGATTGTCCGGCAGCAGCTGCTCTTCTGCCACATTGAAGAGGCACTGTAAGGTTTTCACTCCTGATTAGCGCCGTGAGTTGAAAGACGATCATGTGGCATGTGGGGCGGCACGGGGATTGTCCGGCACCAACGGCTCTTCTGCCACATTGGGGAAGCACTGTAAGGCGCCTCCCTAACGGCTATTTATTCATAAAACGCATGACAGCTCTAAGCTATAAGAGGGGCGAGTGGTGGAGGGAGTTTTTGAGGTGACTTTTGAGTCGACTCAAAAGTCAGCTCTAAGCTATAAGAGGGGCAAGTGGTGGAGGGAGTTTTTGAAACCAGCTGATTTCAATTGAAACGCATGACAGCTCTAAGCTATAAGAGGGGCAAGTGGTGGGGCAGCAGGGGGATTGTGAGGCATTATCGTTCCTTTTGCCACATAGAGGAAGCACTGCAAGGCGCTTTAACTAAGCACTTCCTTGTGAGGTGCTTTCTCATAGTAAGGGTTGTCATTTAAAGGATTCTCCGCCACCTCTCTCCTGCGTCTTGCCGCTTGCAATCCCATCTAGAGCCTGTATCACGCCCTGCGCCCCCTATCCTCCGCTAAATTGGTGTTACTTTTGAGAATTCTCAGAAGTAATCTAGAGCCCTTCACCCCCCTATCCTCCGCTGCTCACCTCTCTCTCCCCCTCCCTTCCTTTTCCCCCCTTGCACCCACTTTCCACCACCCCACCCCACCCCCATCCCCATTTCCCAAACAACCCCCCTTCACCTCAGGTTTCTTATGGAAAAGGGCTCTCTGCTTCTCCTCTCCCCATCCGGCTGCCCCGTCCCCATCCAAACCCTCTACCACGCCCTTCACTCCCCTCTCCTCTTCTCCTCAACTCCTCCTCTCCTTGCCCCATCTCCCCCATACTTACAGGTTCCTGATGGAGAAAGGCTCTCGGCTTCTCCTCTCCCCATCCGGCTGCCCCGTCCCCATCCAAACCCTCTACCACGCCCTTCACTCCCCTCTCCTCTTCTCCTCAACTCCTCCTCTCCTTGCCCCATCTCCCCCATACTTACAGGTTCCTGATGGAGAAAGGCTCTCTGCTTCTCCTCTCCCCATCCGGCTGCCCCGTCCCCATCCAAACCCTCTACCACGGTCTGCACTCCCCTGCCCTCGGCTGTTCCCTCAACGCCTACCTAGCCTACGCACACCTGCGCAGGCTCGGGTTCATTCTGGCTCGGCACGGCGTCCCCTGGACCCGAACCGGGCCAGCAGGCTCGGCAGCCAGAGAAAAACCAATGGAGGGTTCAGATTTGTGTGGGAGAGGGGATGAGGAAAAGGACACGGAACGGTGCGGAGGAGTGAAACAGGAGGAGCAGAGAAATACGTGTAGAGCTGAGGCTGCTAAACCAGTTGAAGGAGCGGAAATTCAAGATGAAGGATTAAAGCCCATGTTCGATGTCTACTACCCCAATGCACGGTTCAAAAAGTCCCTGCCAGGCCCTCCGGACTTCCTGCTCTCTGTTGTCGACTCAGGGTGAGCTCTTGAGACCTTCGAAACAACTTCACTTTCACGTGACGTCTCAAAATGAAAGTCCCTGCCAGGCCCTCCGGACTTCCTGCTCTCTGTTGTCGACTCAGGGTGAGCTCTTGAGACCTTTGAAACAACTTCACTTTCACGTGACGTCTCAAAATGAAAGTCCCTGCCAGGCCCTCCGGACTTCCTGCTCTCTGTTGTCGACTTCAGGTGAGCTCTTTCCCTCTCGCACGGTGGGCTTTCTCCCCCTCAAGGTGAGCATTCCAGAGGAGGGGCTAAAGCCCATGTTCGGGATGTCTACTACCCCAATGCAAGGTTCAGAAAGTCCCTGCCTGGCCCTCCGGACTTCCTGCTCTCTGTTGTCGACTCGAGGTGAGCACTCTCCCGTTCCCTCTCTCCCTCTTTCTCCCCCTCCTCCTCCCCTCTTCCCCCCCTGTCCACCTCTTCCCCCCCTGTCCACCTCTTCCCTTCTCCACATCAGCACTCGTATGCCATATATCTGCCATAGATGCAAATTTCGGATTGATCTCACTCCTCTCCCCAGGTGCATGTGTGATGTTTCCACTTTTCCTCTCTACTCCTTAGCTTCCCATACCCACACATCATTATCTCACCAACACCAAATCTTTGAAGGTTATGGTCACCCTCAGCAGCAGCAGCTTTCCATCCTCGCGCGTTTTCTCCCTTCCTGCACCATCCCTGTCTCCCACTTGCAGCTCACCCTTCCCATACTGTTGCAGGGTGATTTTGAGTTTTTTCAAAGACACCCTCCTTGCTCCATCCCTGTCTCCCACTAACAGCACACCCTTCCCATCCTTATCGGACTTGAAACGGCTTCTGGCACACTCTTGTGCTGGTTCAGTGGAGGAAAGCAGTGCAGCACAACGCACAGGTTTAGTGGAAGCAGGTGTGGATGAAGCAGCTGCTGCAAGCGGCTATGACCCAACAGCAGTTGCACACGGATGTGTGATGAAAGCTGGTGTGGACGTACCCGCTGCTGCAGTGCCAGTCAAAGTTGCTTGTGTTAGGGATGGTTATGTTTCTATTTTCGACATCACTGCTGTTACACTACCATTGCTGACTTGATTTTTCTCACCAGCCACAAGGAAAAAAATGCATCGGCTACAGGCATTCATATGGTACCATATTGGTCCCTGCAAGTAACAGTACCATTGTTAGAAATGAATATTCACTAAATCTGCAGTACCCTAAGTGAGTGAAAAGGGGAGGAAAATTATCTTGCAGCACAAGCACAGAAGCCTATGAAAACCCAACTCCAGAAAACGAGAATATTAAACCGTCTGCCACTGCTTTTACCGTGCTTGCATGATCCAGTGTACCAGCTACTTCTACACTTAGCGCATCATCTTGTAGCAACCCAGAGAGCACCAGGGCATGCACGGGCAAGAACAGGGCGCATGCACATGCCGTCCGTGCTGCCAGCAGCAGCTGGAGTCCATGCATGCGTATGCTCATGCCATGCTACTCAGTCACTGTAACCCAGTCATTCGCATGGCTCTCAGTCACACTTGATGTTGCGATAGATACGCCGGACAAACATGGACGATCCCAAGTAGCCAATGGCACCTGCAGTGGTTGGTTGGTGAACGGGTGGGAAAGGGAAGATGAGGAAGGCAGGGGGGAGTGTTGGATGGGGTGGGATGGGACGAGGGGTAAACGAGAAATCTGGTCACTCGTATAGCTCTCAGTCACACTTGATGTGGCGGTACATATGAGCCCAGGTGGCAAATGGCAGCTGTGCAGGGAGGTTAGTGAAGGGGAGGGGGAGGGAAAAAGTGGGAGGGAGGAAGGGAGGAGTGTGGGATGGATGAAGGGGGTGTAGTGTAGTGTGCAATACAGGCACCTGGTTGATTGAGAAGCCAACCAGAGTAAGTGTGAGGAAAGCGAAGGGCAGAGAAGGGAATTGGGAGGGGGTGTGGGATAGACGAAGGGGGTTAGATGGGAAAGTCAATCTTGCAGGTGCATGGAAAGGCAATTTTGGATGGGGTGCAAGTGGAGGGGGTTTCGAGACTGAAAGGGTTGAGGGAAGATGATGCATGGCAACACTTTTGAGAGTTCCTAAGAACGTAACAGGGGTACCATGCAGCAACATGTGATGTTTGATGCGAATAAAAGGTGGCTTGAAAAAATCCACGTAGATAAAGTGGTAATAGATGGAGTAGAAATAGACGTGGATGCAGGTGGGAGAAGGGTGGGAATCTAAAGGTTCAAGAGTGCACATACCACACAGAATGCCGAGTCCCAGGCAGAACATGAGGGTGTATCCGAAGTAGAACGTGGTTTGGAAAAACCCGGTCATTTTGGTTTTGATGAAGTAGTAGTAGATGGAGTAGAGGTAGACGTAGATGCAGGTGGAGGCGGCTGAGAAGAAGGCCGTCCACTGCCAGTGGTAGTTCTCGGCGTTCAGCAGGAAGTAGGTGCCCACTATAGTGACGCACACTGTGACTATAACGAGGATGAGGAACACCAGCAGCATGAACCCGTACACGTAGTACACCTGAGGGGGAAGGGAGGGGAGGAACGGAGGGGAGGAAGGATGGGGGAGAATGGAAGCAAGGGAGTCGAGAAAGGAGGAGGAGTGGGGAGAGGGAGGGGGAGAGAGGGGGTGGTGGTGTGGGGGAAGGGGCGGCATTTGCATTAGCACAAGGCTAAGAAGGCAATGCGGGGGTCCTTGATGAGGCAATTCGTAAAGGGAAGGTCGGGAAGTGAGGGGGCGAAGGGAGGGTTGAAAGATATAATGACCAGGGATGAGTGTGGCTGGGGTGGGCAGGGGGGAAAGGAGGGGGTTGGGGGGGGGGGTGTGGGTGGGTGGGGTGTGAAGAGCTGAGCTTTGATTCAGGAATTGGTGGCCTTCCTTAAGGGAGCTCATATCATGTTTTCAACCACAAATAACCTCATTACTTTCTAATGTTCACTGTCTTTGTATGTGCAACAAGCACACTCATTCCATACAGCCACACCCATTCCCTGCAGTGGCCCTTCATTCGCTACAGTCACACCCAGTGGGGGGGCCACCTTGTAGTTCCAGAAGGAGGTGAAGATGAAGTACATCTCAATAAAGATGGACCTGAAGGGCAGCAGCCCGCCCATGAGCGACACCACCCACGGCGTCACGTACCACTTCTTCACCGGGATGGGCACCCAGCGCCACAAGCTGCTCTCACACCACTCAGTGCCCTCACTCACTCCCACTCCCCACTCCCACTCCCCACAGTCACGCCCTTCCCTACAGGCGCACACAATCCCTACAGCCACACCCATTCTCCTCAGTCCCTACGATCACACACACCCATTGGCTAGACCAAGAGGTGGTGGCGGGCGCACCTTGTAGTTCCAGAAGGAGGTGAAGATGAAGTACATCTCAATGAAGATGGATCCGAAGGGCAGCAGCCCGCCCATGAGCGACACCACCCACGGCGTCAGGTACCACTTCTTCACCGGGATGGGCCGCGGGATCGTCTTCACCCAGCGCCATGCCTTGCTCTCATACAACTCACTCAGCGCCCTCACTCCCGCCCACTCCCTACAGTCACGCCCCTTCCCTACAATCCCCGCATTCACACCCATTCCCCGCGGTCCCTACATTCGATTTCCCACAGCCCCTACAGTCACACACACCCATTCCCTACAGTCACACCCAGCGGGAGGCCTACCTTGTAGTTCCAGAAGGAGGTGAAGATGAAGTACATCTCGATGAAGATGGATCCGAAGGGCAGCAGCCCGCCCATGAGCGACACCACCCACGGCGTCAGGTACCACTTCTTCACCGGGATGGGCCGCGGGATGGTCTTCACGCGGCACGGGTTGTCAGGCGTGCCGCTCCAGTTGCGCCCCACAATGGTGCCGAGCGTGGCGAGGGGGAAGGAGATGAACGCCCAGATCACCAGCACTACCACCTGAAGAACCGTGGTGTGTTGGTAGGGGAAGGGGGACGGGACCGGGTGGAAGGGGGGACAGAGGGGAGAGGAAAACAGGGGAGGGAAGGGGCGAGAAAGGAAGGGAGAAGGACAGCATGAGCAAGCAGGGATTGTCGGGGGTGCCGCTCCACTTGCGTACCATGATGGTGGTAGGGGGTTAGGGGATTGAAGAGGAGAGCTAAGCACATAAATGAAAAAAAATCTGTGTAGTATGCATAGAAACAGCACGGGGTGAACAGAACTGGATCCCAGGGGCATAGATGTAAACGTTCACACGGACAGAAGAGAAGCGGACGGAGTGGGAGAGAAGGGTGTGGGGGATGGGTGGAGAGAGGGGGAAAGAGGGATGGGGCAATGGGAATGATATCAAGACCACATACTACACATGGCTGGAGCAGTGTTGCTCAGAATGGGATCGGGGCAAATGGGGATGGGAATGGGAGTTGGGAATGGGAACGGGAACTGGGGAACGGGAATGGGAACGGGAACGGGAACGGGAATGGAAATGGGAACGCCAACGGGAATGCGAATGAAAATGGGAATGACAGCAACAGCACTGACCATTGTGCCGAAGGGAATGGCAGCGAGCGAGTGGTAGACAATGGCAACGGTGTTGAGAATGAAGCCGATGCCGAAGCACGTGAAGGGGAAGAGCGACGCCGTCAACAGCATGGCCTTGATCCAGTGCTTCCCTGCACCGGGACAATGGCACAAACGACAAGGGAGAAATGAAGCCAGCAGAATTACAGTGAGATTCTGAACGAGCAGTGTCTGAAACCGTTAACCCTAAAATGCGTCACCTTGACTGTCCTACTCCTCGCAGCGCCTCCAACAACCATATACACCAACCAACCAAACCAGACCGTTGACACTGAACAATCTCCTAGAGCACATCACGCTGTGCCTCCGACAACCCTAAAACACCACCCAACCCTACACTGCTGCCATTCAGCCCTGTATGATCCATCTGCTAGGCAAATCCGGACACAACATAAGGCGATAAGCCCGCTACGCTTCTGCACCCAATGATGTGGTAACCCTGCCAAAGTCCTAACCCAGGTGAAGGGGTATCCTGATTTGACTTGTACACTGCCTAAATCCGTACTCCGGATTATGGTTGCATACGAAGTTAACACTCTCCCTGTCCTACAGCTGTACTTGGAACTGCAGCAATTCCTCACATACGCCACGCCATGACAGTCAATTGACCCCAACTGCGACCATTTGCTATATTAACGTCGTATGTATATCTATCATTATAACTGCATTTCTGGGGTAAAATTTGCAGCTGACGTATACGCCAACGAAGGATGTGAGCGCGTAGCAGATGTTGCATCGGCCGACTGTCAACGATCGCGACCATGATCACGCGTTCAGAGCTAGGGCGGCACCCGCACAGCAGCCATTCCCTCAGTACCACCGTGTCGTGACCTAAATCGGCAACTACACTACCGCTGTGTTTTTAGTAAAACCCGCCTTTCGCGTCAACTCGATAGCCCTACAATACCTGCGTTTCTGGAGTAGAATCCGCCGCTGACATATCCGCCAACAAAGGACGTGAGCGCGTAGCAGATGATGAAGGCAGTGGCAATGGTGCCTCGGCCCACATAGAGCATGCCCACGATGGCGATGATGATGACGAAGAACACCAGCAGCGCCAGCTGCGCGCCCGTGCCCACCAGCGCGGACAGCAGCACGAGGTTGCGGGGCGGCCGGAACACATCTCCGTGCACCAGCTTCCAGCCTGACTCCTCGCTCACGTCCCTCTCCTGAAAAAAACAATTGCAGCAGAAAATGCGGATCGAAATCAGTGGCGTTCTGGCACGGGCTACAACTTCGTTCACATCTCTCATACCCCCCAGCAACAAACCGTAAGGGCACATATGCTCGCCTGGCGTTATATTTCTGTGACTCTGAGCGAGTAGCGAGGGTTAAGCGTCACCACTGCTCGCGGTACAAGTCAATTCAGACTGACATGTGCCAGCATTAACACAGCACGCATCGTTCACGCTGTCACGCCATACGCCACAATTCATGAAAATTCTGCCTCCCTGAGGTACTTGGCGTAATCGTTGCACAAAGGACGCCTGAAATTCTTCCTTCTTCAGTCTTGATATCGGCGCGTAGCAACGCAACCACGATACGTACCAGCGTCTCAAGGTCGTCCTCCTCCCGGGCGTACTTGGCGTAGTCGTTGCGCAGCGTGCGCATGAGAATCATGGAGACGAGGCCCGTGAGGAAGATGACCATCATGAACGAATTGAAGATGGAGAACCAGTGGATCTGCAACAGCAGAAAAAGGGGACAACGGGAGGAGGGCGGGGAAAGGGGGGGAAATGGGGGGGAGAGAGGGAGAGGCGGGGGTGGGGGGGGGGGGGGGGGAAGGAAAGGGGGGAGGGGTGCTGGGTGGGGGGGGGGGGGGGAGAAGAGAAGAAGGGGGTGTTTGAGGGTGGGGAGGAAAACGGGGAAGGTTAAGGGGAAGGCAGGATGATAGCGGGAGGGCGGCGTCGGGTGGGGAGAGGAGGGGGGGAAGAGGGAAAGGGGGAAAAAATAGACGGAGAAGAAGGCAGAACAAGACGGAAGGGAACGTTATGATACATGGCGTCATAACAGGAGGTCAGAATGCGACGGGTTATCAGGTCGGACGAAAGGTGAGATTGCAGTAGACTGCTCTACGACAGGGAGAAGAGATGGAGGCGAACGGGAAAAAGACGCGTAGGCATCAAGGGGGAGAACGGATTGGGGAAGGAGGAGGGGGAAAGGGGAAAAGGGGGTGAAAGGGGGGAGGGGGAGGTGGGGGGGAAAGGGGGAGGGGGGGGGGGGGGGGGGGGGGGGTGAGGTTGGAGAGAAGTGGGGGAATAACCAATCTGGAGAGGGAGGAAACATCGAACAAAGGACGCGTGGCGAAAAGCGACGACAGACCGCTCACGCAAAGATCGTCAACAAAGGAGCAAGAATCCGCACCTGGTGCTCGAAGAAGTTGTAGTCCAGGTAGCGGTCAAAGCGCTTGCGGAAAGGAATGTCCGTCTGCTCCCACTTGACGGAGTACGTGAACTCCAAGTTCGTTCCGGGTGTCACCGGACGAGGCGACTCCGACGTCAGGTTCACTTGAATGATCTGCCATGCGCGATATTACAGATTTGTGAAATCGAATATGCTAAAATAATGCACGGGATGACGCTCGGGTTATCGGATTACTCTCGATTTCAGACGTGAAACGAACACCTCACGAGGCTTTGCATGATATGATGACAGTGATGAATTATGGCGAAATTGGTAGGATTTGACAATGGCGAAATAATGGCGAAACTCGTACTTGATCGCCATTGTAGTTAATGTCGAAGCTCTTGTGGGTGTAGATAAAAATCTGCTCTTCCGCTGTCGACGCACCGTCGGCCTTCTCAGTAGCAGGAGGGACCGATTCTCCAACAAATCCTGATTTCACAGAAAGAATCCGCATCCGTCAGGCAATGAAATTTATGTCATTATGCAGCATTCAAAGAATGTGCTGATTGTTAAGAAAAACTTACCCCAGATCGGCAGGTCATCTGCACCAGCACAGAAACCGGAACGAAAACAAACATAACGGAACAACGATATCAAAATTAGGTTACGAACAAGCGGCTTGAGAAACGGAAGAACGGAACTGAAATCAACTTCTGGAGACGTTAACTTACCCATGAAGAGCTCGTACCAATAGTGGTTCTCAATAGAATACTTAAACTTCTTTGCGGTATCCTCTTTCAGAGTGTCCGAACAAATGGTCCGCTTCGGCATGTCCACTGGCGAACAGAAAATCCCCCATTAGTACGTCGGAAAAAAAATCACTAGCATGATATAGAAGCAGTAAGCTGACTGGCGTACTTCGGAACTTGAACTCCATCTGTGAGTCAATAAGCTCGTTTCCCTGAAGCACCTCTCCCAAGCCACCCCATTTATGCTCGGCACGCTTCGAAGCTTGAGGCTTGCAGAATGGCAGCTCATAGTAGTTGTACGTTTCTTGCGGATTGTTGTACGGACCGACCTTGTTCACCCAAAGCCTTACTGGATCTCCGACCGTGTACTGCAAATAATAAGATCCAAATCGTACGGTCAAACTTACATCAATCGATTCTGGTGATCTAGAAGGTCCTTGGAATGCGACGTTCTGAATTCCGTCTTGACCAGATCGCGTTATTCGATCTACACCTCATCTCACCTTGTGAGTGTATTCTGTAGCTGCGCAACACTGCAGAAACAACGCGATCGCAAGAAGCGCAAGTACGCGATGGGAATCCATCGCGACAAATTAGGCGTCCGTCAAGCGGGAAACCAACGACCACCTACTAAGTAATCGACCAAGGAGATGGTGACCACAGATCTAGGATCTACTAACTTGCCAACCTAGGGATGCGAGGGAAGCAGGAGGAACAGCAGTGGCGGAGCCGCTGCAGATGCAGAGTAGGTTCAGCAGGAAGAGACGGAAGAGATGGCGGAATGTCGAAGCGGGAGGGTGGAGGGCAGTATAAAGGGGAAAATGAGATTGTATTCCTGGAAAGGGGCGTCAGCAAGGTTTCGAAACGATGCGTTCCGGTCACCAACGGTAATGGGTGGAAACAGCATTCTCGCCGTGCTCAAACCTACTGAACCACAGTCAAACCTGCGGACGACATTCCCTGAGTAACAACAGAACGATGGTGGTTGGGGGAAGGTCGCTTCCGGAGATCTGCTTTTGGGGTTCCCGCGGTAGAGTCGCAGATTGAGTCAATGGGGAGAAATCGAGGTCGCTACATATCACCATCGTGTACCTCGTGTTTCCCTATGAAAATCATTTTGTGTAGACCTCAAATAAAACGCCTGTATGATAACTTCCATTTAAGTGCCAAGGCATTCTTCCATCAGATCCAGAACGCATGGATCATTACTAAAAGCACTACTGCAATTCCCAAAACCCTGTCCGCATTAATTTAAATACAAAATATAACGATCATTTACCGGCCAAGCCGTTTCTTTCATGTATTGCTATTATCCCACCTATATTATTTGATTAAGTGCATGGTTAATATTTCCCGAAACACCATTGAGTCCTACAGCAGTTTTACCCTTTTGGTGATACTGCGAACACTTATGAAGAGGTTTTACCATAAGGCTTTAGAACCTGTTGCTATGGACGTTTCGGTTCAGTTCGGTGGCGGGTTATCTAGCTCATATACCAGAGCTGTCAATGTACAATGCAGTCAATGTCCAGCCATCACACATCTTCGCCGCGCTGGAACACCCTCGTCTGATTTCCTAAGCTGGCTTGCTTGGGGACGGCGGTGGTGAAGTCTCACGTGTGGGTGATCCCTGCCAGGCCTCCTGCTATTGGGCCGCTTTGCTGGCCAGGTGTGTGAAGTGAGGCCTTGCTTTTCAAGCCTGATTTCTAGGCATGGCAGTCGTGTGATTCGGGTAAATGAGTGGCTGATGCAGCTCCTAAGATCTGATTTATAAGGGCACTAAACCCGAACTTTGTGTACAGTACAAGGATCATAGCAATGGGCAGTGGTTTTCCGTCACCCGTCTGGCGGACTGCCATATTCCAGGTTGTCTTCAACCGGGGCAAAACTAAAACACACGGTAAAGTCTCGACTGCGTAGGGTTTCCATTCCAACAACCCAAGTCCATAGAGATTCTTCAAATCACAGATTTCGCGAACTCCGTTCGCCCATATCGGTGCAAAATCGAACCACATCAGGCCGAACCGAGTTGGATTCGTGCGTGCGTCTTCTGGTTCTGCTGGAAGAGCAAGCCGACAGCGAGGTCCTTGTGATCATATCGTCGAATCATCGGAGTCAGAGGAGGGCCGCCTTTGCTGCGGAACAGCGCACCAGCATCACCCCCCCTGCTGCCATTATGGCTGAAATAGTGTCCGCGCGTTGGCCAAATCAAGTTCCCCCTCCAACCCAGGTTCCCATCCCACATCTGTTAGTTAGGAGCACACTGCCTCTTTCTCTTCAAGGATAACCATTTCTCAGAATTTCGACAGACGTCTTCGAGCTGCCGCTCCTCAGAGACCGTTTCAATGGTTCACAATAAAGGTTCTGTTTCTAGCTATCAGTCGCAATACTACCAGCCCGTCATTAGTCTGATGGAGGAGGAAACGGAAAGGTTAAGTGGCGGTAGGGCTGGCAAGTGGTCGAGGTCGATTGGAGCCCATAGCGGCCTCTCAGATTCTCGCGCTACTGCTTCCGACATTTCCCGGGTCTCGTCGCGAGAAGAATCTGCGCCGCGCCACGTTCCTGACATACTTTCCCGCCGTAATTTGGGCCTTCTTACGAAAAATGGCTCACCGATTGATGCTACTAGGGTTTCTCAGCGACAGGTTCGATCTCCAGGAACTTCTGGTCACGCGTCGGCTCAGCGAAGCATCTCCGGGGAAAGGAACGGCTATCGTTACAATCGTGTCTATTCAGTCCCACCAGCTGAACTGCCATTGGCTGGCGACGGATCAGATGCTGTGCTGCGTGGAACCAGAGATGGTGTTAATCGCGCGAGTTCCCTTCGTGATGTCAGCATGCGGGGATCTGGTAGCACTGTAACATCAATGGGAGGGCCAAGTGCTTTGCTAAGAGTGGCGGAAAATGGAAGTATTGAGGGTGTGTCTGCTCAGGAGTCTAAAACCGGCTTTGTAGCGGCTTTGACATGGCAGGCCAAAGTGGCGTTTTGTGTGCTTCTCCTCCTGCTGCTGGTGGTGCCAATATTGCTGCCTAACCTTGGAGCGCCTCCAAGTGCCATTCTCCTGCTGCCAGTTGTGGTAATGCTGCTACTTCTGGGCCTTGCTGTTCTGCCTTCATCTGCAGTTCCTTCGATTAGTTCATATGGGGACGCTGCTACTGTATGCTTATAGTTTCCCGTTGCCCTGATATAGTAGCTTTCTAGTAGTAGGACTGGTGTACTTGTAACCATATTATAACTTGGCCAGTTGTGAGCCTGGTTTTGAGAGATGCAATGAGTGCGGGATTTCTTCAAAATTAACTATAACTTTCTATATATTGCGAGTACACTTCCTTCCTCGTTTCAAGTCTCACCGCAACACGCGGCACTCCGGGTCAATTCATCAATGACCAGGGTCGGGGGAAGGGCGCCCCCCCGGTCAGCCAAAAAGCAACGCGCGTTGCGGACCACATTGTCCGCGTGGTTGTGAGGTTCGCTGGAAGAGCTTGGGGCGACAATCCCGTCCGCCGGAAGATATGCTTAGAGGCTTCAAACCCCTCCCCATCCCACCCCACGCCTCTACAGCAGCTGTTTTCGTCCCCTTGCTCCCCAATCACCCCCCCTCCTGGTCAGCGTGTTCATATTCTCAGCGGATACCGTGTTAGAACTCAACAAACCGAACGAAACCGCTACACATCCCCATTGAAAACAGCGCGCTCCGGATCTGCTTACAATTTCGGATGGTGTGTGACTGGAAGGAAGCTTTCTGGGGTTCGCGTTCAGTGCTTCAGACGGTGTTTCCCTTGTTTGACAATTATTGGTGCCTCTGGATTCTGGAGCGGAAACGCGGAGAGCTTGAGCGTGCCTTGCGGATGTTCACCCACCGCGAGGGCTGCGCATGGCGACGTCAAGCATGCAGGACTTTCAGAGTCGTCGTTGCGAAGAGCTGGCTTTGGTTTCATTGTGCTTGTGTTCTGATTCTTGGACCGTGAAGTTGTGTGTCGGAGTGCCCTGGAGCTACTCAGCTTGCTGTTTTCGTAGTTGAGGGGAGTCTGGTTCTAGCCTTTCTGTTCGCCTACCTCGCCAATGCTAGCGATTCTCTGAAGGCTTCGCCCCTCGCAGTGGTTATTAGATAGTATATTGAATCTTCCTGACTGTTTGTAATACGCGGCCAGCTTTGTCCGAGAACATTTCATTTTCCTCCAGGTGGTAATCCTTTCGCGTAGTTCGACTACTATTTGGCACGAATAAAAGATGGATTCCCGGTTGTCGGACCTATCGAAGGTAATCACCGCAACACTGGAAACATGTCGCTCTTGTTACGATCCCTTCGTTACTGCTACTCTCGTTACGGTGTCGTATTAATAAACAATCCCGTGGGTTCGCTCGCAGTGGCCGTTGGATTTCCTATGGTGCACAGACCCAGACTGGACGACGGACATCATGCCGTCTGACTCCGCCATTGAATCCGCTCTCAAGGTACCTACCACCTTCTCCTTCCGCATGCTGGAGCTTGCTGAAAATGTATCGTGTGCCATTGTAACGAGGTGACTTTTGAGTCGACTCAAAAGTCACCTTGAATCCGCTCTCAAGGTCCCTACCACCTTCTCCGTCCACACGCTGGAGCTTGTTTAGTCAAGCTCGCATCGGTTCCTGGACATGGATTAAGAAGGTCTGTTTCTGGTGATGCAGAGAGACGACGAGCTGCTGAAGATTCATGCGGAGTTCGTTCCAGTGATGCTCAGCCATGAGGAGTTCTGGAAGCGATACTTCAGGACAGTTGACGCCATTGAACGCTACCCAGGATGGACCTCCGAGCAAATGGTGGGTCACTATCTAACACGCGACCTCAGCTTCTAGGCCCCCAATATACGTCAGCTTCTAGGCTCCCAGCATGTGAGAGATTCTAAGCTGTAAACGCGAAATTTGACTTTGCAGGAGCGGCAGATAAAATCAGCGAGTCAGGCGCTGCAATACGCATCGAAGAGGCACAACGTCTTGGACAATGTCTCCATCAGCGCGCCGAGTGCTTTCCTCCTGCGAAACCTGGCAAACGCCGTCCGGTCAGTTGCTGAGTTCTGTTTACCTTTTTCTCTCTTGTCTGGTTTGATTTTTGTTTTTCGAATGTTTTTTCGTCACTTCAAACCTTATTGATATTTATTCTTTTGCAGTGATGCGGAACCGTACACAACCGTGAAGGAGCTTGCGGACAGTATCTATTCTCCCTCTGGCGTGTTGTTCCGTGCTGTTGAGAAGACCCTGAGCGGCTCCTCGTGGCTGCCTGTTGCTACCACACCGGAAACACCCCCTATAGAAGCTTCACTATCGGATTGCTCAAACGAGGACGCTGTTCGGATTCTCTTCAAATCAGGTGCCTTGACAACGAGCCATAGCATTTTTTATCATCCACCTTCTTGTTCTGAGGAGGATGACCAGTAGTTGCCTGCATATGTTGTTATCCAATCCAATCCGCGCGTCTAAATCTCCTGCCCTGCACATAATATGTTCCCTCATAATTGACGAGAATATGCTGGTTCCGGTGTTTGTTCTCATGCTGCTAGCAGGGGAAATGGATGCATTCACCTGTGGCTGCTGGCGCGCCCTCACGAACTTCTCCCCAAATTCCAACCACAACTCTTCATCCAACGGCTCTCAGCTCTCCTCATCCAACGGCTCCCCTATAAGCAACCACGGCTGTTGCTTCCAGGAAACCGACCTGGACCAGAACCGGATCCCCCTCCCTCCCCTCCGTGAGATCTCTCTCAACAACGCATCTGGACTGTTGAAAGCACCACCTGGATCGCCATCAACGGCGTGTGGTTCACCTGCTGGATTGCACCAAAAGGGGGTGCTGAAATCCCTGCACGGCGCTCCTGCTGGGAGCCTGGCTGTTCGACTGGCAGAGCTGATGGCGGGGATTGGGTCGCCTGAGGAGATGGCTCGCCTGTGGCTCGAAGTCATGCAAGAGGTATGTGTGCATGAGGTGTCTGGTTCACCTGCTGGGTCGTACGGAAAGGTGGTGCTGAAATTCCTGCACGGCGGCCCTGCTGGGAGCCTGGCTGTGCGACGGGGATTGGATCGCCTGAAGAGACGGCTCGCCTGTGGCTTGAAGTCATGCAAGAGGTATCATGGTACCTGTGGGGTATGTGTGCAAGGGCGGATGTGGTATGCATGCTTGAGGTGTGTGCGTGCATGAGGCATGTTAGCCGAGAGGGCAGGGGACTCAGTCCTTTTCATGCCCTTGCAGATTTTTTTATTTTATTTTTTTTCGTATGCTCCACGGACTCCCCACCCACACGTCAGGTGCGTGATCGGTGGGAGGAGGGAATCGCCATCCCGCATGTGTTTGCAGACATGGAGGGGGCGGACGTGGGCGTGTGTGGCGTGCTGCAGCAGTGGCAGGTGCTCGACTGTGCTGTGGCCCGGAAGCGGCATAAGCATTCAGGAGCACCTGCCTCACGTGAATTGCCCTTTCTCATGCCTCTACAAAATTCTTCCCTGTTCGCGCTGCAGGTTCACGATCGGTGGGAAGAGGGCATCGCGATCCCACACGTGTATGCAGACAGGGAGGGGCCGGACGTGGGGGTGTGTGGCGTGCTGCAGCAGTGGCAGGTGCTCAACTGCGCCGTGGCCCGGAAGCGACATTCAGAACAACCAGAAGCTCCAGAAACAGCTGTTGCGCCTGCAGCAGGGGGCTTCCCCTTCTTATGCCTCACCAGAAGTCTCCTTTTCATCCCTCACCAACTCCCCACTTTGGCAGGTTCGCGATCGGTGGGAGGAGGGGATTGCGATCCCGCATGTGTTTGCGGACAGGGAGGGGCCGGACGTGGGCGTGTGTGGCGTGCTGCAGCAGTGGCAGGTGCTCAACTGCGCCGTTGCCCGGAAGCGATGGCGCAAGCCACGAGTCAGCAGCGACATTCAGAGGCACCTGCAGCACTGGATGCACCAGAAACACCTCCAGTGGCGGATTTCCATTTCTCATGCCTCACTAAATTTCCTTTCGCCTCTATGAAACGAATCCCTATTCGCATTGCAGGTGCGGGATCGGTGGGAGGAGGGGATCGCCATCCCACACGTGTTTGCAGACAAAGAGGGGCCGGACGTGGGCGTGTGTGGCGTGCTGCAGCAGTGGCAGGTGCTCAACTGTGCCGTGGCCCGGAAGCGGTGGCGCAAGGCACGAGTCAGCAGCGACATTCAGAAGCACCTGCAGCAGCAGCACCTGCAGCAGCCAGACTGCTTCCCCTTCTTCTCGGAAACAGCTTCTGGGGATTTCGGGCGGTTCGAGCCGACGCTGTGCAAGACGTGTGGGAGTTACAATCTGTCCGAAGTGCTGCTGGAAATTCCGCTGGAATCACCGGTGCGATCGCCGCGAGGCGGATCCCCCGGGTGTTTTGCCGAGGAGAACGGGCGTGTGCTGAGTGAGCAGAACGGCTCCTACTCCTGGGCTTGCTTCCCTGATCCAACTGGCACCACTGCAACAGCAAAAACACTTGACCCGACTGAGACTGAGACTGAGACTGAGACTGAGACTGAGACTGGGACTGAGGGTCCTTGCACAGGGCTGGCAGGGCAAGATTGTGGCGGTGAGACAGGGGGGATGCGCCTGCTGATGACGGGGGCGCGTATGTGTGTGCCGGAGGTGCAGGATGGACCGCTGATCACGAGCATGTACATAGCAGAGCTGGAAGAGGCCGTCATGCACACCGGCAGCCTCAACATCGCCCACAAGAGGCTCTTCTCCGACATGCAGGCGTTCAAGGTACGCTGTGAAAGGGGGAAAACGCGGCTCCTGGTGACGGGGGTGCGCATGTGCGTGCCGGGGGTGCAGGATGGGCCACTGATCACAAGCATGTACCTAGAAGAGCTGGAAGAAGCCGTCATGCACATGCAGGCCTTCAAGGTACGAAAGTGAGGGGGGGGGGATGCGGTTGCTGGTGACAGGGGCGAGCATGTGCGTGCCAGAGCTGCAGAAAACGGACTTCCACGCCGGCAGCAGCCGCATCACCGCCCACAAGCAGCTCTTTATTGCAGGCGTTCAAAGTACGCCTCTTGCTACGCCTGAAAGGACTTCTGAGGCGCCGCAAAAATAGACTCTTGCTGTGCCTCAAAAGTCCTCTTCGGGGTGCGTTCTGGAGAATTTGGAGCGGTGGTACTCGCTCGCCTTCTGATTGGTCCAGATTAGATCCACATTCGCTTGTCTGTGTGTTGTTGTGCATTGTTGCCTGTGCAGGCTGCCAATCCAGGATGCATATTGGAGGACTTTGTGCGATGGTACTCGCCTGCTGACTGGTCCAGACCTGTTCACTGGTGGCCACTGGAAGATGCGCATTGACTCGTCTGTGCATTGCCTTGCCTGTGCAGGCTGCCAATCCAGGATGCATATTGGAGGACTTTGTGCGATGGTACTCGCCTGCTGACTGGTCGAGTGACGCACCTTCCACCAGAATGGGAGGAGGGGGAGCGGAGGGAGGAGTGGGAGGGGATGCGGGAGGCACAGGAGGGGAGGGTAACGATTCTAGTGGCTCGAGTGATGAGGAGGGATGTGTGCAAGGAAAGGGAGAGCGCAGCAAGATTGGATACCTGAGCACACGCATGTCAGGCCCAGGTGCGTCGCGTTATCTCTCACGTCTGCCCAACTTGGGGTATAAAACTCCCGCTGTGTTATTCCCAGGTATCTGGAAATAAAACTCCAAGCACACTTGCTTTGCGTCTTCATATCATGGGGCACTAGCGTTGCAACTCTCCAGTCAACCCACTCACGAGTTATTCTGCACGTGTTGCACCTGCTTGTTATTCTTGACACGCAGACAACAAGTGGAGGCTGTATTGGAGCGAAGCCAAGCCCATGCCAGCCCTCCTGCAGCCGCCTCTCTTCGACGAGTGTGAGGCCGGGTGAGTGCTTTGGTGTTTTTTGAGACGTCTCAAAGCACCCTCCTGCAGCCGCCTCTCTTCGACGAGTGTGAGGCCGGGTGAGTGCTTTGGTGTTTTTTGAGACGTCTCAAAGCACCCTCCTGCAGCCGCCTCTCTTCGACGAGTGTGAGGCCGGGTGAGTGCTTTGGTGTTTTTTGAGACGTCTCAAAGCACCCTCCTGCAGCCGCCTCTCTTCGACGAGTGTGAGGCCGGGTGAGTGCTTTGGTGTTTTTTGAGACGTCTCAAAGCACCCTCCTGCAGCCGCCTCTCTTCGACGAGTGTGAGGCCGGGTGAGTGCTTTGGTGTTTTTTGAGACGTCTCAAAGCACCCTCCTGCAGCCGCCTCTCTTCGACGAGTGTGAGGCCGGGTGAGTGCTTTGGTGTTTTTTGAGACGTCTCAAAGCACCCTCCTGCAGCCGCCTCTCTTCGACGAGTGTGAGGCCGGGTGAGTGCTTTGGTGTTTTTTGAGACGTCTCAAAGCACCCTCCTGCAGCCGCCTCTCTTCGACGAGTGTGAGGCCGGGTGAGTGCTTTGGTGTTTTTTGAGACGTCTCAAAGCACCCTCCTGCAGCCGCCTCTCTTCGACGAGTGTGAGGCCGGGTGAGTGCTTTGGTGTTTTTTGAGACGTCTCAAAGCACCCTCCTGCAGCCGCCTCTCTTCGACGAGTGTGAGGCCGGGTGAGTGCTTTGGTGTTTTTTGAGACGTCTCAAAGCACCCTCCTGCAGCCGCCTCTCTTCGACGAGTGTGAGGCCGGGTGAGTGCTTTGGTGTTTTTTGAGACGTCTCAAAGCACCCTCCTGCAGCCGCCTCTCTTCGACGAGTGTGAGGCCGGGTGAGTGCTTTGGTGTTTTTTGAGACGTCTCAAAGCACCCTCCTGCAGCCGCCTCTCTTCGACGAGTGTGAGGCCGGGTGAGTGCTTTGGTGTTTTTTGAGACGTCTCAAAGCACCCTCCTGCAGCCGCCTCTCTTCGACGAGTGTGAGGCCGGGTGAGTGCTTTGGTGTTTTTTGAGACGTCTCAAAGCACCCTCCTGCAGCCGCCTCTCTTCGACGAGTGTGAGGCCGGGTGAGTGCTTTGGTGTTTTTTGAGACGTCTCAAAGCACCCTCCTGCAGCCGCCTCTCTTCGACGAGTGTGAGGCCGGGTGAGTGCTTTGGTGTTTTTTGAGACGTCTCAAAGCACCCTCCTGCAGCCGCCTCTCTTCGACGAGTGTGAGGCCGGGTGAGTGCTTTGGTGTTTTTTGAGACGTCTCAAAGCACCCTCCTGCAGCCGCCTCTCTTCGACGAGTGTGAGGCCGGGTGAGTGCTTTGGTGTTTTTTGAGACGTCTCAAAGCACCCTCCTGCAGCCGCCTCTCTTCGACGAGTGTGAGGCCGGGTGAGTGCTTTGGTGTTTTTTGAGACGTCTCAAAGCACCCTCCTGCAGCCGCCTCTCTTCGACGAGTGTGAGGCCGGGTGAGTGCTTTGGTGTTTTTTGAGACGTCTCAAAGCACCCTCCTGCAGCCGCCTCTCTTCGACGAGTGTGAGGCCGGGTGAGTGCTTTGGTGTTTTTTGAGACGTCTCAAAGCACCCTCCTGCAGCCGCCTCTCTTCGACGAGTGTGAGGCCGGGTGAGTGCTTTGGTGTTTTTTGAGACGTCTCAAAGCACCCTCCTGCAGCCGCCTCTCTTCGACGAGTGTGAGGCCGGGTGAGTGCTTTGGTGTTTTTTGAGACGTCTCAAAGCACCCTCCTGCAGCCGCCTCTCTTCGACGAGTGTGAGGCCGGGTGAGTGCTTTGGTGTTTTTTGAGACGTCTCAAAGCACCCTCCTGCAGCCGCCTCTCTTCGACGAGTGTGAGGCCGGGTGAGTGCTTTGGTGTTTTTTGAGACGTCTCAAAGCACCCTCCTGCAGCCGCCTCTCTTCGACGAGTGTGAGGCCGGGTGAGTGCTTTGGTGTTTTTTGAGACGTCTCAAAGCACCCTCCTGCAGCCGCCTCTCTTCGACGAGTGTGAGGCCGGGTGAGTGCTTTGGTGTTTTTTGAGACGTCTCAAAGCACCCTCCTGCAGCCGCCTCTCTTCGACGAGTGTGAGGCCGGGTGAGTGCTTTGGTGTTTTTTGAGACGTCTCAAAGCACCCTCCTGCAGCCGCCTCTCTTCGACGAGTGTGAGGCCGGGTGAGTGCTTTGGTGTTTTTTGAGACGTCTCAAAGCACCCTCCTGCAGCCGCCTCTCTTCGACGAGTGTGAGGCCGGGTGAGTGCTTTGGTGTTTTTTGAGACGTCTCAAAGCACCCTCCTGCAGCCGCCTCTCTTCGACGAGTGTGAGGCCGGGTGAGTGCTTTGGTGTTTTTTGAGACGTCTCAAAGCACCCTCCTGCAGCCGCCTCTCTTCGACGAGTGTGAGGCCGGGTGAGTGCTTTGGTGTTTTTTGAGACGTCTCAAAGCACCCTCCTGCAGCCGCCTCTCTTCGACGAGTGTGAGGCCGGGTGAGTGCTTTGGTGTTTTTTGAGACGTCTCAAAGCACCCTCCTGCAGCCGCCTCTCTTCGACGAGTGTGAGGCCGGGTGAGTGCTTTGGTGTTTTTTGAGACGTCTCAAAGCACCCTCCTGCAGCCGCCTCTCTTCGACGAGTGTGAGGCCGGGTGAGTGCTTTGGTGTTTTTTGAGACGTCTCAAAGCACCCTCCTGCAGCCGCCTCTCTTCGACGAGTGTGAGGCCGGGTGAGTGCTTTGGTGTTTTTTGAGACGTCTCAAAGCACCCTCCTGCAGCCGCCTCTCTTCGACGAGTGTGAGGCCGGGTGAGTGCTTTGGTGTTTTTTGAGACGTCTCAAAGCACCCTCCTGCAGCCGCCTCTCTTCGACGAGTGTGAGGCCGGGTGAGTGCTTTGGTGTTTTTTGAGACGTCTCAAAGCACCCTCCTGCAGCCGCCTCTCTTCGACGAGTGTGAGGCCGGGTGAGTGCTTTGGTGTTTTTTGAGACGTCTCAAAGCACCCTCCTGCAGCCGCCTCTCTTCGACGAGTGTGAGGCCGGGTGAGTGCTTTGGTGTTTTTTGAGACGTCTCAAAGCACCCTCCTGCAGCCGCCTCTCTTCGACGAGTGTGAGGCCGGGTGAGTGCTTTGGTGTTTTTTGAGACGTCTCAAAGCACCCTCCTGCAGCCGCCTCTCTTCGACGAGTGTGAGGCCGGGTGAGTGCTTTGGTGTTTTTTGAGACGTCTCAAAGCACCCTCCTGCAGCCGCCTCTCTTCGACGAGTGTGAGGCCGGGTGAGTGCTTTGGTGTTTTTTGAGACGTCTCAAAGCACCCTCCTGCAGCCGCCTCTCTTCGACGAGTGTGAGGCCGGGTGAGTGCTTTGGTGTTTTTTGAGACGTCTCAAAGCACCCTCCTGCAGCCGCCTCTCTTCGACGAGTGTGAGGCCGGGTGAGTGCTTTGGTGTTTTTTGAGACGTCTCAAAGCACCCTCCTGCAGCCGCCTCTCTTCGACGAGTGTGAGGCCGGGTGAGTGCTTTGGTGTTTTTTGAGACGTCTCAAAGCACCCTCCTGCAGCCGCCTCTCTTCGACGAGTGTGAGGCCGGGTGAGTGCTTTGGTGTTTTTTGAGACGTCTCAAAGCACCCTCCTGCAGCCGCCTCTCTTCGACGAGTGTGAGGCCGGGTGAGTGCTTTGGTGTTTTTTGAGACGTCTCAAAGCACCCTCCTGCAGCCGCCTCTCTTCGACGAGTGTGAGGCCGGGTGAGTGCTTTGGTGTTTTTTGAGACGTCTCAAAGCACCCTCCTGCAGCCGCCTCTCTTCGACGAGTGTGAGGCCGGGTGAGTGCTTTGGTGTTTTTTGAGACGTCTCAAAGCACCCTCCTGCAGCCGCCTCTCTTCGACGAGTGTGAGGCCGGGTGAGTGCTTTGGTGTTTTTTGAGACGTCTCAAAGCACCCTCCTGCAGCCGCCTCTCTTCGACGAGTGTGAGGCCGGGTGAGTGCTTTGGTGTTTTTTGAGACGTCTCAAAGCACCCTCCTGCAGCCGCCTCTCTTCGACGAGTGTGAGGCCGGGTGAGTGCTTTGGTGTTTTTTGAGACGTCTCAAAGCACCCTCCTGCAGCCGCCTCTCTTCGACGAGTGTGAGGCCGGGTGAGTGCTTTGGTGTTTTTTGAGACGTCTCAAAGCACCCTCCTGCAGCCGCCTCTCTTCGACGAGTGTGAGGCCGGGTGAGTGCTTTGGTGTTTTTTGAGACGTCTCAAAGCACCCTCCTGCAGCCGCCTCTCTTCGACGAGTGTGAGGCCGGGTGAGTGCTTTGGTGTTTTTTGAGACGTCTCAAAGCACCCTCCTGCAGCCGCCTCTCTTCGACGAGTGTGAGGCCGGGTGAGTGCTTTGGTGTTTTTTGAGACGTCTCAAAGCACCCTCCTGCAGCCGCCTCTCTTCGACGAGTGTGAGGCCGGGTGAGTGCTTTGGTGTTTTTTGAGACGTCTCAAAGCACCCTCCTGCAGCCGCCTCTCTTCGACGAGTGTGAGGCCGGGTGAGTGCTTTGGTGTTTTTTGAGACGTCTCAAAGCACCCTCCTGCAGCCGCCTCTCTTCGACGAGTGTGAGGCCGGGTGAGTGCTTTGGTGTTTTTTGAGACGTCTCAAAGCACCCTCCTGCAGCCGCCTCTCTTCGACGAGTGTGAGGCCGGGTGAGTGCTTTGGTGTTTTTTGAGACGTCTCAAAGCACCCTCCTGCAGCCGCCTCTCTTCGACGAGTGTGAGGCCGGGTGAGTGCTTTGGTGTTTTTTGAGACGTCTCAAAGCACCCTCCTGCAGCCGCCTCTCTTCGACGAGTGTGAGGCCGGGTGAGTGCTTTGGTGTTTTTTGAGACGTCTCAAAGCACCCTCCTGCAGCCGCCTCTCTTCGACGAGTGTGAGGCCGGGTGAGTGCTTTGGTGTTTTTTGAGACGTCTCAAAGCACCCTCCTGCAGCCGCCTCTCTTCGACGAGTGTGAGGCCGGGTGAGTGCTTTGGTGTTTTTTGAGACGTCTCAAAGCACCCTCCTGCAGCCGCCTCTCTTCGACGAGTGTGAGGCCGGGTGAGTGCTTTGGTGTTTTTTGAGACGTCTCAAAGCACCCTCCTGCAGCCGCCTCTCTTCGACGAGTGTGAGGCCGGGTGAGTGCTTTGGTGTTTTTTGAGACGTCTCAAAGCACCCTCCTGCAGCCGCCTCTCTTCGACGAGTGTGAGGCCGGGTGAGTGCTTTGGTGTTTTTTGAGACGTCTCAAAGCACCCTCCTGCAGCCGCCTCTCTTCGACGAGTGTGAGGCCGGGTGAGTGCTTTGGTGTTTTTTGAGACGTCTCAAAGCACCCTCCTGCAGCCGCCTCTCTTCGACGAGTGTGAGGCCGGGTGAGTGCTTTGGTGTTTTTTGAGACGTCTCAAAGCACCCTCCTGCAGCCGCCTCTCTTCGACGAGTGTGAGGCCGGGTGAGTGCTTTGGTGTTTTTTGAGACGTCTCAAAGCACCCTCCTGCAGCCGCCTCTCTTCGACGAGTGTGAGGCCGGGTGAGTGCTTTGGTGTTTTTTGAGACGTCTCAAAGCACCCTCCTGCAGCCGCCTCTCTTCGACGAGTGTGAGGCCGGGTGAGTGCTTTGGTGTTTTTTGAGACGTCTCAAAGCACCCTCCTGCAGCCGCCTCTCTTCGACGAGTGTGAGGCCGGGTGAGTGCTTTGGTGTTTTTTGAGACGTCTCAAAGCACCCTCCTGCAGCCGCCTCTCTTCGACGAGTGTGAGGCCGGGTGAGTGCTTTGGTGTTTTTTGAGACGTCTCAAAGCACCCTCCTGCAGCCGCCTCTCTTCGACGAGTGTGAGGCCGGGTGAGTGCTTTGGTGTTTTTTGAGACGTCTCAAAGCACCCTCCTGCAGCCGCCTCTCTTCGACGAGTGTGAGGCCGGGTGAGTGCTTTGGTGTTTTTTGAGACGTCTCAAAGCACCCTCCTGCAGCCGCCTCTCTTCGACGAGTGTGAGGCCGGGTGAGTGCTTTGGTGTTTTTTGAGACGTCTCAAAGCACCCTCCTGCAGCCGCCTCTCTTCGACGAGTGTGAGGCCGGGTGAGTGCTTTGGTGTTTTTTGAGACGTCTCAAAGCACCCTCCTGCAGCCGCCTCTCTTCGACGAGTGTGAGGCCGGGTGAGTGCTTTGGTGTTTTTTGAGACGTCTCAAAGCACCCTCCTGCAGCCGCCTCTCTTCGACGAGTGTGAGGCCGGGTGAGTGCTTTGGTGTTTTTTGAGACGTCTCAAAGCACCCTCCTGCAGCCGCCTCTCTTCGACGAGTGTGAGGCCGGGTGAGTGCTTTGGTGTTTTTTGAGACGTCTCAAAGCACCCTCCTGCAGCCGCCTCTCTTCGACGAGTGTGAGGCCGGGTGAGTGCTTTGGTGTTTTTTGAGACGTCTCAAAGCACCCTCCTGCAGCCGCCTCTCTTCGACGAGTGTGAGGCCGGGTGAGTGCTTTGGTGTTTTTTGAGACGTCTCAAAGCACCCTCCTGCAGCCGCCTCTCTTCGACGAGTGTGAGGCCGGGTGAGTGCTTTGGTGTTTTTTGAGACGTCTCAAAGCACCCTCCTGCAGCCGCCTCTCTTCGACGAGTGTGAGGCCGGGTGAGTGCTTTGGTGTTTTTTGAGACGTCTCAAAGCACCCTCCTGCAGCCGCCTCTCTTCGACGAGTGTGAGGCCGGGTGAGTGCTTTGGTGTTTTTTGAGACGTCTCAAAGCACCCTCCTGCAGCCGCCTCTCTTCGACGAGTGTGAGGCCGGGTGAGTGCTTTGGTGTTTTTTGAGACGTCTCAAAGCACCCTCCTGCAGCCGCCTCTCTTCGACGAGTGTGAGGCCGGGTGAGTGCTTTGGTGTTTTTTGAGACGTCTCAAAGCACCCTCCTGCAGCCGCCTCTCTTCGACGAGTGTGAGGCCGGGTGAGTGCTTTGGTGTTTTTTGAGACGTCTCAAAGCACCCTCCTGCAGCCGCCTCTCTTCGACGAGTGTGAGGCCGGGTGAGTGCTTTGGTGTTTTTTGAGACGTCTCAAAGCACCCTCCTGCAGCCGCCTCTCTTCGACGAGTGTGAGGCCGGGTGAGTGCTTTGGTGTTTTTTGAGACGTCTCAAAGCACCCTCCTGCAGCCGCCTCTCTTCGACGAGTGTGAGGCCGGGTGAGTGCTTTGGTGTTTTTTGAGACGTCTCAAAGCACCCTCCTGCAGCCGCCTCTCTTCGACGAGTGTGAGGCCGGGTGAGTGCTTTGGTGTTTTTTGAGACGTCTCAAAGCACCCTCCTGCAGCCGCCTCTCTTCGACGAGTGTGAGGCCGGGTGAGTGCTTTGGTGTTTTTTGAGACGTCTCAAAGCACCCTCCTGCAGCCGCCTCTCTTCGACGAGTGTGAGGCCGGGTGAGTGCTTTGGTGTTTTTTGAGACGTCTCAAAGCACCCTCCTGCAGCCGCCTCTCTTCGACGAGTGTGAGGCCGGGTGAGTGCTTTGGTGTTTTTTGAGACGTCTCAAAGCACCCTCCTGCAGCCGCCTCTCTTCGACGAGTGTGAGGCCGGGTGAGTGCTTTGGTGTTTTTTGAGACGTCTCAAAGCACCCTCCTGCAGCCGCCTCTCTTCGACGAGTGTGAGGCCGGGTGAGTGCTTTGGTGTTTTTTGAGACGTCTCAAAGCACCCTCCTGCAGCCGCCTCTCTTCGACGAGTGTGAGGCCGGGTGAGTGCTTTGGTGTTTTTTGAGACGTCTCAAAGCACCCTCCTGCAGCCGCCTCTCTTCGACGAGTGTGAGGCCGGGTGAGTGCTTTGGTGTTTTTTGAGACGTCTCAAAGCACCCTCCTGCAGCCGCCTCTCTTCGACGAGTGTGAGGCCGGGTGAGTGCTTTGGTGTTTTTTGAGACGTCTCAAAGCACCCTCCTGCAGCCGCCTCTCTTCGACGAGTGTGAGGCCGGGTGAGTGCTTTGGTGTTTTTTGAGACGTCTCAAAGCACCCTCCTGCAGCCGCCTCTCTTCGACGAGTGTGAGGCCGGGTGAGTGCTTTGGTGTTTTTTGAGACGTCTCAAAGCACCCTCCTGCAGCCGCCTCTCTTCGACGAGTGTGAGGCCGGGTGAGTGCTTTGGTGTTTTTTGAGACGTCTCAAAGCACCCTCCTGCAGCCGCCTCTCTTCGACGAGTGTGAGGCCGGGTGAGTGCTTTGGTGTTTTTTGAGACGTCTCAAAGCACCCTCCTGCAGCCGCCTCTCTTCGACGAGTGTGAGGCCGGGTGAGTGCTTTGGTGTTTTTTGAGACGTCTCAAAGCACCCTCCTGCAGCCGCCTCTCTTCGACGAGTGTGAGGCCGGGTGAGTGCTTTGGTGTTTTTTGAGACGTCTCAAAGCACCCTCCTGCAGCCGCCTCTCTTCGACGAGTGTGAGGCCGGGTGAGTGCTTTGGTGTTTTTTGAGACGTCTCAAAGCACCCTCCTGCAGCCGCCTCTCTTCGACGAGTGTGAGGCCGGGTGAGTGCTTTGGTGTTTTTTGAGACGTCTCAAAGCACCCTCCTGCAGCCGCCTCTCTTCGACGAGTGTGAGGCCGGGTGAGTGCTTTGGTGTTTTTTGAGACGTCTCAAAGCACCCTCCTGCAGCCGCCTCTCTTCGACGAGTGTGAGGCCGGGTGAGTGCTTTGGTGTTTTTTGAGACGTCTCAAAGCACCCTCCTGCAGCCGCCTCTCTTCGACGAGTGTGAGGCCGGGTGAGTGCTTTGGTGTTTTTTGAGACGTCTCAAAGCACCCTCCTGCAGCCGCCTCTCTTCGACGAGTGTGAGGCCGGGTGAGTGCTTTGGTGTTTTTTGAGACGTCTCAAAGCACCCTCCTGCAGCCGCCTCTCTTCGACGAGTGTGAGGCCGGGTGAGTGCTTTGGTGTTTTTTGAGACGTCTCAAAGCACCCTCCTGCAGCCGCCTCTCTTCGACGAGTGTGAGGCCGGGTGAGTGCTTTGGTGTTTTTTGAGACGTCTCAAAGCACCCTCCTGCAGCCGCCTCTCTTCGACGAGTGTGAGGCCGGGTGAGTGCTTTGGTGTTTTTTGAGACGTCTCAAAGCACCCTCCTGCAGCCGCCTCTCTTCGACGAGTGTGAGGCCGGGTGAGTGCTTTGGTGTTTTTTGAGACGTCTCAAAGCACCCTCCTGCAGCCGCCTCTCTTCGACGAGTGTGAGGCCGGGTGAGTGCTTTGGTGTTTTTTGAGACGTCTCAAAGCACCCTCCTGCAGCCGCCTCTCTTCGACGAGTGTGAGGCCGGGTGAGTGCTTTGGTGTTTTTTGAGACGTCTCAAAGCACCCTCCTGCAGCCGCCTCTCTTCGACGAGTGTGAGGCCGGGTGAGTGCTTTGGTGTTTTTTGAGACGTCTCAAAGCACCCTCCTGCAGCCGCCTCTCTTCGACGAGTGTGAGGCCGGGTGAGTGCTTTGGTGTTTTTTGAGACGTCTCAAAGCACCCTCCTGCAGCCGCCTCTCTTCGACGAGTGTGAGGCCGGGTGAGTGCTTTGGTGTTTTTTGAGACGTCTCAAAGCACCCTCCTGCAGCCGCCTCTCTTCGACGAGTGTGAGGCCGGGTGAGTGCTTTGGTGTTTTTTGAGACGTCTCAAAGCACCCTCCTGCAGCCGCCTCTCTTCGACGAGTGTGAGGCCGGGTGAGTGCTTTGGTGTTTTTTGAGACGTCTCAAAGCACCCTCCTGCAGCCGCCTCTCTTCGACGAGTGTGAGGCCGGGTGAGTGCTTTGGTGTTTTTTGAGACGTCTCAAAGCACCCTCCTGCAGCCGCCTCTCTTCGACGAGTGTGAGGCCGGGTGAGTGCTTTGGTGTTTTTTGAGACGTCTCAAAGCACCCTCCTGCAGCCGCCTCTCTTCGACGAGTGTGAGGCCGGGTGAGTGCTTTGGTGTTTTTTGAGACGTCTCAAAGCACCCTCCTGCAGCCGCCTCTCTTCGACGAGTGTGAGGCCGGGTGAGTGCTTTGGTGTTTTTTGAGACGTCTCAAAGCACCCTCCTGCAGCCGCCTCTCTTCGACGAGTGTGAGGCCGGGTGAGTGCTTTGGTGTTTTTTGAGACGTCTCAAAGCACCCTCCTGCAGCCGCCTCTCTTCGACGAGTGTGAGGCCGGGTGAGTGCTTTGGTGTTTTTTGAGACGTCTCAAAGCACCCTCCTGCAGCCGCCTCTCTTCGACGAGTGTGAGGCCGGGTGAGTGCTTTGGTGTTTTTTGAGACGTCTCAAAGCACCCTCCTGCAGCCGCCTCTCTTCGACGAGTGTGAGGCCGGGTGAGTGCTTTGGTGTTTTTTGAGACGTCTCAAAGCACCCTCCTGCAGCCGCCTCTCTTCGACGAGTGTGAGGCCGGGTGAGTGCTTTGGTGTTTTTTGAGACGTCTCAAAGCACCCTCCTGCAGCCGCCTCTCTTCGACGAGTGTGAGGCCGGGTGAGTGCTTTGGTGTTTTTTGAGACGTCTCAAAGCACCCTCCTGCAGCCGCCTCTCTTCGACGAGTGTGAGGCCGGGTGAGTGCTTTGGTGTTTTTTGAGACGTCTCAAAGCACCCTCCTGCAGCCGCCTCTCTTCGACGAGTGTGAGGCCGGGTGAGTGCTTTGGTGTTTTTTGAGACGTCTCAAAGCACCCTCCTGCAGCCGCCTCTCTTCGACGAGTGTGAGGCCGGGTGAGTGCTTTGGTGTTTTTTGAGACGTCTCAAAGCACCCTCCTGCAGCCGCCTCTCTTCGACGAGTGTGAGGCCGGGTGAGTGCTTTGGTGTTTTTTGAGACGTCTCAAAGCACCCTCCTGCAGCCGCCTCTCTTCGACGAGTGTGAGGCCGGGTGAGTGCTTTGGTGTTTTTTGAGACGTCTCAAAGCACCCTCCTGCAGCCGCCTCTCTTCGACGAGTGTGAGGCCGGGTGAGTGCTTTGGTGTTTTTTGAGACGTCTCAAAGCACCCTCCTGCAGCCGCCTCTCTTCGACGAGTGTGAGGCCGGGTGAGTGCTTTGGTGTTTTTTGAGACGTCTCAAAGCACCCTCCTGCAGCCGCCTCTCTTCGACGAGTGTGAGGCCGGGTGAGTGCTTTGGTGTTTTTTGAGACGTCTCAAAGCACCCTCCTGCAGCCGCCTCTCTTCGACGAGTGTGAGGCCGGGTGAGTGCTTTGGTGTTTTTTGAGACGTCTCAAAGCACCCTCCTGCAGCCGCCTCTCTTCGACGAGTGTGAGGCCGGGTGAGTGCTTTGGTGTTTTTTGAGACGTCTCAAAGCACCCTCCTGCAGCCGCCTCTCTTCGACGAGTGTGAGGCCGGGTGAGTGCTTTGGTGTTTTTTGAGACGTCTCAAAGCACCCTCCTGCAGCCGCCTCTCTTCGACGAGTGTGAGGCCGGGTGAGTGCTTTGGTGTTTTTTGAGACGTCTCAAAGCACCCTCCTGCAGCCGCCTCTCTTCGACGAGTGTGAGGCCGGGTGAGTGCTTTGGTGTTTTTTGAGACGTCTCAAAGCACCCTCCTGCAGCCGCCTCTCTTCGACGAGTGTGAGGCCGGGTGAGTGCTTTGGTGTTTTTTGAGACGTCTCAAAGCACCCTCCTGCAGCCGCCTCTCTTCGACGAGTGTGAGGCCGGGTGAGTGCTTTGGTGTTTTTTGAGACGTCTCAAAGCACCCTCCTGCAGCCGCCTCTCTTCGACGAGTGTGAGGCCGGGTGAGTGCTTTGGTGTTTTTTGAGACGTCTCAAAGCACCCTCCTGCAGCCGCCTCTCTTCGACGAGTGTGAGGCCGGGTGAGTGCTTTGGTGTTTTTTGAGACGTCTCAAAGCACCCTCCTGCAGCCGCCTCTCTTCGACGAGTGTGAGGCCGGGTGAGTGCTTTGGTGTTTTTTGAGACGTCTCAAAGCACCCTCCTGCAGCCGCCTCTCTTCGACGAGTGTGAGGCCGGGTGAGTGCTTTGGTGTTTTTTGAGACGTCTCAAAGCACCCTCCTGCAGCCGCCTCTCTTCGACGAGTGTGAGGCCGGGTGAGTGCTTTGGTGTTTTTTGAGACGTCTCAAAGCACCCTCCTGCAGCCGCCTCTCTTCGACGAGTGTGAGGCCGGGTGAGTGCTTTGGTGTTTTTTGAGACGTCTCAAAGCACCCTCCTGCAGCCGCCTCTCTTCGACGAGTGTGAGGCCGGGTGAGTGCTTTGGTGTTTTTTGAGACGTCTCAAAGCACCCTCCTGCAGCCGCCTCTCTTCGACGAGTGTGAGGCCGGGTGAGTGCTTTGGTGTTTTTTGAGACGTCTCAAAGCACCCTCCTGCAGCCGCCTCTCTTCGACGAGTGTGAGGCCGGGTGAGTGCTTTGGTGTTTTTTGAGACGTCTCAAAGCACCCTCCTGCAGCCGCCTCTCTTCGACGAGTGTGAGGCCGGGTGAGTGCTTTGGTGTTTTTTGAGACGTCTCAAAGCACCCTCCTGCAGCCGCCTCTCTTCGACGAGTGTGAGGCCGGGTGAGTGCTTTGGTGTTTTTTGAGACGTCTCAAAGCACCCTCCTGCAGCCGCCTCTCTTCGACGAGTGTGAGGCCGGGTGAGTGCTTTGGTGTTTTTTGAGACGTCTCAAAGCACCCTCCTGCAGCCGCCTCTCTTCGACGAGTGTGAGGCCGGGTGAGTGCTTTGGTGTTTTTTGAGACGTCTCAAAGCACCCTCCTGCAGCCGCCTCTCTTCGACGAGTGTGAGGCCGGGTGAGTGCTTTGGTGTTTTTTGAGACGTCTCAAAGCACCCTCCTGCAGCCGCCTCTCTTCGACGAGTGTGAGGCCGGGTGAGTGCTTTGGTGTTTTTTGAGACGTCTCAAAGCACCCTCCTGCAGCCGCCTCTCTTCGACGAGTGTGAGGCCGGGTGAGTGCTTTGGTGTTTTTTGAGACGTCTCAAAGCACCCTCCTGCAGCCGCCTCTCTTCGACGAGTGTGAGGCCGGGTGAGTGCTTTGGTGTTTTTTGAGACGTCTCAAAGCACCCTCCTGCAGCCGCCTCTCTTCGACGAGTGTGAGGCCGGGTGAGTGCTTTGGTGTTTTTTGAGACGTCTCAAAGCACCCTCCTGCAGCCGCCTCTCTTCGACGAGTGTGAGGCCGGGTGAGTGCTTTGGTGTTTTTTGAGACGTCTCAAAGCACCCTCCTGCAGCCGCCTCTCTTCGACGAGTGTGAGGCCGGGTGAGTGCTTTGGTGTTTTTTGAGACGTCTCAAAGCACCCTCCTGCAGCCGCCTCTCTTCGACGAGTGTGAGGCCGGGTGAGTGCTTTGGTGTTTTTTGAGACGTCTCAAAGCACCCTCCTGCAGCCGCCTCTCTTCGACGAGTGTGAGGCCGGGTGAGTGCTTTGGTGTTTTTTGAGACGTCTCAAAGCACCCTCCTGCAGCCGCCTCTCTTCGACGAGTGTGAGGCCGGGTGAGTGCTTTGGTGTTTTTTGAGACGTCTCAAAGCACCCTCCTGCAGCCGCCTCTCTTCGACGAGTGTGAGGCCGGGTGAGTGCTTTGGTGTTTTTTGAGACGTCTCAAAGCACCCTCCTGCAGCCGCCTCTCTTCGACGAGTGTGAGGCCGGGTGAGTGCTTTGGTGTTTTTTGAGACGTCTCAAAGCACCCTCCTGCAGCCGCCTCTCTTCGACGAGTGTGAGGCCGGGTGAGTGCTTTGGTGTTTTTTGAGACGTCTCAAAGCACCCTCCTGCAGCCGCCTCTCTTCGACGAGTGTGAGGCCGGGTGAGTGCTTTGGTGTTTTTTGAGACGTCTCAAAGCACCCTCCTGCAGCCGCCTCTCTTCGACGAGTGTGAGGCCGGGTGAGTGCTTTGGTGTTTTTTGAGACGTCTCAAAGCACCCTCCTGCAGCCGCCTCTCTTCGACGAGTGTGAGGCCGGGTGAGTGCTTTGGTGTTTTTTGAGACGTCTCAAAGCACCCTCCTGCAGCCGCCTCTCTTCGACGAGTGTGAGGCCGGGTGAGTGCTTTGGTGTTTTTTGAGACGTCTCAAAGCACCCTCCTGCAGCCGCCTCTCTTCGACGAGTGTGAGGCCGGGTGAGTGCTTTGGTGTTTTTTGAGACGTCTCAAAGCACCCTCCTGCAGCCGCCTCTCTTCGACGAGTGTGAGGCCGGGTGAGTGCTTTGGTGTTTTTTGAGACGTCTCAAAGCACCCTCCTGCAGCCGCCTCTCTTCGACGAGTGTGAGGCCGGGTGAGTGCTTTGGTGTTTTTTGAGACGTCTCAAAGCACCCTCCTGCAGCCGCCTCTCTTCGACGAGTGTGAGGCCGGGTGAGTGCTTTGGTGTTTTTTGAGACGTCTCAAAGCACCCTCCTGCAGCCGCCTCTCTTCGACGAGTGTGAGGCCGGGTGAGTGCTTTGGTGTTTTTTGAGACGTCTCAAAGCACCCTCCTGCAGCCGCCTCTCTTCGACGAGTGTGAGGCCGGGTGAGTGCTTTGGTGTTTTTTGAGACGTCTCAAAGCACCCTCCTGCAGCCGCCTCTCTTCGACGAGTGTGAGGCCGGGTGAGTGCTTTGGTGTTTTTTGAGACGTCTCAAAGCACCCTCCTGCAGCCGCCTCTCTTCGACGAGTGTGAGGCCGGGTGAGTGCTTTGGTGTTTTTTGAGACGTCTCAAAGCACCCTCCTGCAGCCGCCTCTCTTCGACGAGTGTGAGGCCGGGTGAGTGCTTTGGTGTTTTTTGAGACGTCTCAAAGCACCCTCCTGCAGCCGCCTCTCTTCGACGAGTGTGAGGCCGGGTGAGTGCTTTGGTGTTTTTTGAGACGTCTCAAAGCACCCTCCTGCAGCCGCCTCTCTTCGACGAGTGTGAGGCCGGGTGAGTGCTTTGGTGTTTTTTGAGACGTCTCAAAGCACCCTCCTGCAGCCGCCTCTCTTCGACGAGTGTGAGGCCGGGTGAGTGCTTTGGTGTTTTTTGAGACGTCTCAAAGCACCCTCCTGCAGCCGCCTCTCTTCGACGAGTGTGAGGCCGGGTGAGTGCTTTGGTGTTTTTTGAGACGTCTCAAAGCACCCTCCTGCAGCCGCCTCTCTTCGACGAGTGTGAGGCCGGGTGAGTGCTTTGGTGTTTTTTGAGACGTCTCAAAGCACCCTCCTGCAGCCGCCTCTCTTCGACGAGTGTGAGGCCGGGTGAGTGCTTTGGTGTTTTTTGAGACGTCTCAAAGCACCCTCCTGCAGCCGCCTCTCTTCGACGAGTGTGAGGCCGGGTGAGTGCTTTGGTGTTTTTTGAGACGTCTCAAAGCACCCTCCTGCAGCCGCCTCTCTTCGACGAGTGTGAGGCCGGGTGAGTGCTTTGGTGTTTTTTGAGACGTCTCAAAGCACCCTCCTGCAGCCGCCTCTCTTCGACGAGTGTGAGGCCGGGTGAGTGCTTTGGTGTTTTTTGAGACGTCTCAAAGCACCCTCCTGCAGCCGCCTCTCTTCGACGAGTGTGAGGCCGGGTGAGTGCTTTGGTGTTTTTTGAGACGTCTCAAAGCACCCTCCTGCAGCCGCCTCTCTTCGACGAGTGTGAGGCCGGGTGAGTGCTTTGGTGTTTTTTGAGACGTCTCAAAGCACCCTCCTGCAGCCGCCTCTCTTCGACGAGTGTGAGGCCGGGTGAGTGCTTTGGTGTTTTTTGAGACGTCTCAAAGCACCCTCCTGCAGCCGCCTCTCTTCGACGAGTGTGAGGCCGGGTGAGTGCTTTGGTGTTTTTTGAGACGTCTCAAAGCACCCTCCTGCAGCCGCCTCTCTTCGACGAGTGTGAGGCCGGGTGAGTGCTTTGGTGTTTTTTGAGACGTCTCAAAGCACCCTCCTGCAGCCGCCTCTCTTCGACGAGTGTGAGGCCGGGTGAGTGCTTTGGTGTTTTTTGAGACGTCTCAAAGCACCCTCCTGCAGCCGCCTCTCTTCGACGAGTGTGAGGCCGGGTGAGTGCTTTGGTGTTTTTTGAGACGTCTCAAAGCACCCTCCTGCAGCCGCCTCTCTTCGACGAGTGTGAGGCCGGGTGAGTGCTTTGGTGTTTTTTGAGACGTCTCAAAGCACCCTCCTGCAGCCGCCTCTCTTCGACGAGTGTGAGGCCGGGTGAGTGCTTTGGTGTTTTTTGAGACGTCTCAAAGCACCCTCCTGCAGCCGCCTCTCTTCGACGAGTGTGAGGCCGGGTGAGTGCTTTGGTGTTTTTTGAGACGTCTCAAAGCACCCTCCTGCAGCCGCCTCTCTTCGACGAGTGTGAGGCCGGGTGAGTGCTTTGGTGTTTTTTGAGACGTCTCAAAGCACCCTCCTGCAGCCGCCTCTCTTCGACGAGTGTGAGGCCGGGTGAGTGCTTTGGTGTTTTTTGAGACGTCTCAAAGCACCCTCCTGCAGCCGCCTCTCTTCGACGAGTGTGAGGCCGGGTGAGTGCTTTGGTGTTTTTTGAGACGTCTCAAAGCACCCTCCTGCAGCCGCCTCTCTTCGACGAGTGTGAGGCCGGGTGAGTGCTTTGGTGTTTTTTGAGACGTCTCAAAGCACCCTCCTGCAGCCGCCTCTCTTCGACGAGTGTGAGGCCGGGTGAGTGCTTTGGTGTTTTTTGAGACGTCTCAAAGCACCCTCCTGCAGCCGCCTCTCTTCGACGAGTGTGAGGCCGGGTGAGTGCTTTGGTGTTTTTTGAGACGTCTCAAAGCACCCTCCTGCAGCCGCCTCTCTTCGACGAGTGTGAGGCCGGGTGAGTGCTTTGGTGTTTTTTGAGACGTCTCAAAGCACCCTCCTGCAGCCGCCTCTCTTCGACGAGTGTGAGGCCGGGTGAGTGCTTTGGTGTTTTTTGAGACGTCTCAAAGCACCCTCCTGCAGCCGCCTCTCTTCGACGAGTGTGAGGCCGGGTGAGTGCTTTGGTGTTTTTTGAGACGTCTCAAAGCACCCTCCTGCAGCCGCCTCTCTTCGACGAGTGTGAGGCCGGGTGAGTGCTTTGGTGTTTTTTGAGACGTCTCAAAGCACCCTCCTGCAGCCGCCTCTCTTCGACGAGTGTGAGGCCGGGTGAGTGCTTTGGTGTTTTTTGAGACGTCTCAAAGCACCCTCCTGCAGCCGCCTCTCTTCGACGAGTGTGAGGCCGGGTGAGTGCTTTGGTGTTTTTTGAGACGTCTCAAAGCACCCTCCTGCAGCCGCCTCTCTTCGACGAGTGTGAGGCCGGGTGAGTGCTTTGGTGTTTTTTGAGACGTCTCAAAGCACCCTCCTGCAGCCGCCTCTCTTCGACGAGTGTGAGGCCGGGTGAGTGCTTTGGTGTTTTTTGAGACGTCTCAAAGCACCCTCCTGCAGCCGCCTCTCTTCGACGAGTGTGAGGCCGGGTGAGTGCTTTGGTGTTTTTTGAGACGTCTCAAAGCACCCTCCTGCAGCCGCCTCTCTTCGACGAGTGTGAGGCCGGGTGAGTGCTTTGGTGTTTTTTGAGACGTCTCAAAGCACCCTCCTGCAGCCGCCTCTCTTCGACGAGTGTGAGGCCGGGTGAGTGCTTTGGTGTTTTTTGAGACGTCTCAAAACACCCTCCTGCAGCCGCCTCTCTTCGACGAGTGTGAGGCCGGGTGAGTGCTTTGGTGTTTTTTGAGACGTCTCAAAACACCCTCCTGCAGCCGCCTCTCTTCGACGAGTGTGAGGCCGGGTGAGTGCTTTGGTGTTTTTTGAGACGTCTCAAAGCACCTCCTGCAGCCGCCTCTCTTCGACGAGTGTGAGGCCGGGTGAGTGCTTTGGTGTTTTTTGAGACGTCTCAAAACACCCTCCTGCAGCCGCCTCTCTTCGACGAGTGTGAGGCCGGGTGAGTGCTTTGGTGGGCCGTCTACGCACCTGTTGAAATGTTTTTCCATGTCAGCTCACGTGATATGCTTGCTCGTGTGTCAAATGTCCAACTTGCATGTTTGCGACAGCAAGCTGCTTCAGCATTATTATAGTATTCTCCTCCTTTCACTTGGGCTGCTCCTTGAACGGCCAACAGGGCAAGGAGCTTGGAGTATCTGGAGAGCATCAGTCCGTCAGAGCTCTTCATTCAACTCTTCACCTGCCTCGTAAGCTCTCTTCACACCACAACTCTTGCTGCGTGCCTCCTAGTTGATTTTTGAGGCTCCTCAAAAATCGTGCTGCGTGCCTCCTAGTCTGCCTGGTGACTAGAAACGCGTTCTGAGAAGCCCCTCCTAGTCTGCCTGGTGACTAGAAACGCGTTCTGAGAAGCCCCTCAAAGCTCAACTCTTCACTACCCTTGCCTTGTAGGCCTGGTTGGACGATTCTGTGAGCACAGCCACCATCCTCCCTATTCTTTCTCTTTGCAACCATCCCAGGTGTCTGTGGGGCGCTCGGTAGCGCTTCAAGTGGCCCCCTTCCTGCAAAACGGCAGCAGCAAGACCTGGTTGGACGATGCTGTGAAGTCCATCTTGCATGCGTTCTCCAAAAGCACCCTGCACCCTGTATCATCTCTCTCCTTGCAACCATCGCAGGTGTCTGTGGGGTGCTCGGCAGCGCGTCAAGTCACTCCTTTTGTGCGGGACAGCAGCAGCAGCAAGGCCTGGTTGGACGATGCTGTCAAGACAACCACCATCCTCCCTTGCCTCTCTGTTTGCCACCTTCCCAGGTGTCTGTGGGTTGCTCGGCAGCGCTTCAAGTGGCTCCCTTTGTGCGAGAGAGCAGCAGCAAGGCCACATTGGAAGATTCTGTGAAGTACATCTTGCATGCGTGCGGGCGGCACATGACACAGGACAGAATGCGTTACATCTGCATGGTACGTTGCACTTGATACAGTTACATCTTCACGTTATGCTGCACTTGATACTGAGTTACATACGTTGTGCATGACACTGAGTTACATCTGCACGATACGTCGCACTTGACACTCAGTTACATCTACATGGTAAGTTGTGCATGACAATGAGTTACATCTGCCTCGTCTCTTCATCTGTCCCTTCTATTGCCCCACCATTCCTCTCCAGGTTTACGAGGCAATGGAGCAAATCATCACCGACAATGAACGGTCAATCACTCCAGGAAACACTTCAACACCAACAGCACCAAGCACGTCTACCTCGCCTATTCTCAACTCTAGTACCAGAGGTCTCAAGGACGTCAATGGCTCTGATACCATGAGTGCCAGAGGTCTCAAGGACATCAGCGGCTCTGATACCATGAGTGCCAGAGGTCTCAAGGACATCAACGGCTCTGATACCATGAGTGCCTGGAGTTCTTCCTCCAGCAGATCGCCCAGTGATTCTCCCGGTCGCACCAGCAGCCGCAGCGGCAGCAGCAGGGTCAGGGTGAATGGAAGTAGTAGCAGCAGCAGTGACAGTGGTGGCAGCAGCAATGACAGTTTGGAAGATCCAGAGCTTTTCAGCCAGCAAATCCCCTCTGTGTGGAGCTACATGCATGACGGGTACACTGGCCTGTCGTGTGATGGTGATGGTGATGGGGATGGGGATGGGGATGCGGATGGGGAAACTTTTGAGGCGGCTCAAAGCGATCCGGAGCTCTTGGAGCAGCAGACGCCCTCCGTGTGGACCTACATGAATAACGGCTATGCTGGCCTACCGTGCAATGGGGGACCAGCAGCAGAGGAGCCTGGAGCGCAGAGTTTGGACAAGGAATGGAGTGCACAGTTTGAGAGAGGTTGTGATGAGTCTCGGGTTGGTGGTGGGAGGGAGGGGGGGTGTGGCGAGTTTGTCGCCAGCTGTAAGAAGCATGGTGGTGTGGGGGGAGAGGTGGAGGGTGGGTGTGCTGTGGAGCATAAGGGGAGTGTGTTTGGGTTTCTGAATGGAGACAGCTCGGGGCAGTACCAGTGTGTGAAGAATACTGAGGAGGAGAGGGCTCAAGCTTCCTGTGACAACTGGGCGTGCTTCTAGAGATTGTCTTGTGAGGGTGAGGGGTGGGGTGGAAATGGTGACAGCTCAGGTCAGTACCAGTGTGTGAAAGGCAGTGAGGAGGAGGGAAGGGCTCGAGCTTGTTGTGACAACTGGGCCTGCTTCTAGAGATTGTCTTATGACGGCGGGGAGAGTGATGGGGCTTGACAGCTCGGGGCAGTACCAGTGTGTGGGGAGCAGGGAGCAGTGAGGAGGAGAGGGCTCAAGCTTCATGCGACAACTGGGCAGTGAAGCTTGTAGCTCATGCTTCTAGTATGTTGATGGTGTGTGTAAAGGTGCTAGTTCGTTAGCCTGGTAGTTCAGGTACCGTAATAATACCCTTAAATTGGTTTACAGTGTCTAGTGCCATGCGAGCAAGAGCCCCAAAGAACAGAACAGTAATGCGACAATAAATCTTCAGCATTTATAAGCCTTTCCTCACTTTCATCCAGTGAAAGCTGCAAGTGTCATGTAATATACTATAAGCTGCTGTATGAAGAGTCTGAAAACGTGCAAACTGCAAGTGCAAACGTGCAAACGTGCAAAGTCTTTGGTTTATAGTGAAAGGTTATCATTCACTAGCAATTGGAGCAATACAAAACACTCTAGAGCCGAGATCAACCACACTCATCCCCGCCTCCTCACACAACCTGAAGAACCCCTCCTCATCTTCCCTCGGGATTCTCCTGCGCCAGCTCATCACGAAACACGGCCGTGTCAGCGCCACATCAGCAGGCGCCTGCTCCCTATAGCGCTGCTGCTTCTGCACTCGCTGCCTTGCATTCCCACGTCCCGCCTCACGTTCTTTCCCCTGCGGCTGCATTATAGGAGCAGTTGCATCAACAACCATCCCTACTTCCTTCAAGGCAGCAGCAGCTGCATTGGGAACTGTGTCCCCTACCACGTCTCTTGCTGCTGCTGCTTCTGCTGCTGCTTCTGCTACTTCTTCTGCTACTGCTGCTTCTTTTGCAGCTGCCAACTCACCTGCATCCATTGCTGCTCCTGCCACCACAGCAGCCTCAGAAGCACCCAGTCCTGCCAAAGAACAACCTGCCTGTTCTCTCTCCTCTACCGAACACCCTTCTTCCCCTCCTCTCACAGAGGCTTTGCCTTGTACGGTCTGGGAGGACTTCAGAGCGCCAAAGAGGAGGAAGCGGAGGGTCTTGACGAGATTGGGATACTCTTTCACATCTGCGATCAAGACATGAATCACATGGCCCATGTGAATATGGAGAGACGTGAGAGGCATACACTTGTTAGGGAGCCTCGGGGAATTGTATTTACGACATGTATATATAATATATATATGTTTTAATCTTGTGTATAGAGAAGCAAGGGCAGATCAATGCAAAGCTCATCAGAGTACACACATGATGATCTCAAACAATGAATGTGAAACTTGAGACAACCCAAGGGAAAGAATGACACCCAAATCGACACATGGAAAACGCACAGAGAAGAATGTCACTAGCGATAATGAGATCCCACGATGGTTGCGCAATGATGTATGCATGGATTCATACGTACGTGTAGGAAAATGTAATAAAACGAGAAGAGACATGGGAGAAGAAAACACCAGAATCTACACATACAAAGCAGAACGTCACTGGCAATGATGACATCCCACGATGGCTGGCTGATGGGAAACGGTTCTCCCCATGTGTCTGCATGCATGCATGCATTCATGCATACGTGTAGGGAAAACGGGGGAAAGTGGGGAGTTTGTGCAACTTAATTGACGTTTGGATCGACTTGACGCTGGATTGTGTAAGCTTGAGGACCGAAAGAAAAGGGAAGAAAGGTAATTAGGAGATACAAAAAATAGCAGTCGGTTTTGGTGCTTATGTCGAGTGTGCTTTCAATAGTTTGTGCTTACGTCGAATGTGAGGCAATGGTTCCCATTGGCCAAGCAGTTTAGGGTTTTGAGAACAGGATTGTGCTTTTAAACGTGCTTACGTCGAATGTGAGGCAGGGGTTCGATGCTATTGGCCAAGCAGTTGTGGTGAATGTTGGCTGCAATGCTGGCATCGTTATAGTCACACGTGGTGATGTCACACCCCATGGCCTTGCTCAGAAAGATGGCCAGCGCACCTGTCCCACTGCAAGCACCCTCGTTACAATCACAACAGATAGTGGGGTTCAAGGCTTAGGATTTTGAGACCACGAAATCGAAATGACAGGAAACACCAAGATAAATCGTAACGAAGGGGGATAATTTGAGGCAATCAAGAAACCCCGACTTAACCTCCCTTCCCCTTCCCTCCCACCCCTCCCCCTCCCCTCTCCCCCCTCCCATCCCCCACCGCCCCCACAACCCATATTAAAGCCCGCTCACCTCCCAATCTCCAAGACTCTTGCACCGGCCAATACTTGCGGCCGGGCGGCCAGCCAATCAGCGAACGACATGGCGCCAGGCCAGAGCAGGTTGGCGTTGACTGGATGGAAGGAGAACTCCCTTATAAGCAACTCCTGATATAAGACCAGTGCAACGAGGTGGTAACAATACTAATGAGGAGCATATAAAACAAGCTTATGAAAAAACAAAAAACGCTCGTTGTGGGAGAAGAATCCGTAGGAGGAGCAATGAAGTACAGGCAAGGGCGAGTTGGATTCTACTAGATGGAAACAACAGATGGAAATTGAATTTAACAGTAACAGTACCTGGATTAGGCAGATGAAAACCCTAAAACCTCTTTTTAACCGAAACCCACTTCCCCCGCCTTCCCCCCTCCCTTCCCCCTCTCTTCCCCGCTGTTCTCCCACCCTCACCCCGTTCTTCCTCTCTTCCCCCTCACTCTCCCCCCATAAACCCCCCTTTCCCCTTCCCCGCACCGCAACACACCTGTCCCCCGGGAAATTTGTGTCGCCTCTCCGCATACTCCATTCCCTCATCCGCCTCCTCCGCCTCCCCCGCTTCCCCCCCGTGCGCGCATCCCCGTTGGTCTCCCGCCGCGCTGCCATTCGGTTCGATTCCGCCGCTTCCGCCGTCAACCTCCACCGCGGTATTCCGCGCAGCTCCTGCAAAGTTAGAGCGAGGGATCGGCGACGGGAAGGAGTAACTCAACTACGTTGTGAAGCCTTGCTGTGGTTCCATCAAGACAATAGTTAACGCTGTACTAATACCAGTCACCCTACAGCAGCGAACAGACGCTTCGGCGAGACTTGAAGAAAAGAAACGGGGGAAAAAAAAAAAAAAGGTTTTAGGAAGGGAATCAAAGTGTTGGTATAATTAACGGCTGGCCTTACGTGGCGAATCGTCGTCGTCGCTGTCGTGGGCGAATAAGTTTCCCGCAGAGAAGATGGCGGGATCCATGTCGTCTCAATGTCGCATCCGTTCGTCGCATGAATGAATAACCAGTTCGCACAAAGCCCAGAAACATCGAATTCGAAAGGCAGATACTTGTACGCCATATTAGACACTCTTATACCAGTGTGTAACACCAACATTAAAATCGAGATTCCGGGCTTTAATGTTTAATTAAAACATGCAGTAGCCAGGTAAATAAGTATCGTTTGGGAATCAAAAAGAGGTATAAACATCAGTTGCCTACGCGTTACTGGCCGTGCAACGTAGCACAGCCTGCACGTTATGACCTAAATCTAAAGTATAAGCCGTCGTATTGGATTTTCAAGCAGGGAATAATGTGTCAAAAGCCACGTGTCATATGCTGCCTGATTATTGTCCCCTGCCTGTTGTATCCGGCTACAGTATAGTAGCTCGGTTCCCCGGCTCGACACCTGGCAGTGTCAGACGAGAACCCACTTTAAGCGGTGGTCTTAGGAGTCTTGGGAGTCTTAGGAGAGGTAGTCGTTGGAGTCGGAGACTTAGTCGCGGGGGACTTAGTCGCGGGTGACTTATTCGCGGGTGACTTATTCGCGGGTGACTTATTCGCGGGTGACTTATTCGCGGGTGACTTATTCGCGGGTGACTTATTCGCGGGTGACTTGGAAGCTGGGGGAGCCGCGCTCGCGCCCTTAATAACGAACCCCTTGGGCTTAAGCACCCGGGAAATTCCCTGCGCAACCACCGTCGGCTTAATGGAGATGTCCTTATCGAGGACAGCGGCGCCGATCTTCTCCATGCCGAACATGCCGATGCCCTTCTTCGTCGGGGTGAGGGAGATCGGCATTCCGAAGGTCGTCTGGAGCTTGCCGCCAGATGCGGCGAGCGCCTGCAGCTGCGCGAAGGTGTACGTGCCCTTGACGGCGTGGTACTTGACGACCTTAAGGAGGTCGGCGGTGGCGTACTGGGTGAGGTTGAAGTCGTTAAGAGCCTTGTCGTTGGGAACGAAGATGGTCAGGTTCTGCTGGACGAGACTCTTCAGCTGGGATTGTTTGACTGGGGTTGGCGAATCGGGGAGGAAAGGAGGGAAGGGGGAGAGGGATAAAAGCTGATTTAAGTGGGTCAGGGTTGGGATTGGGACGACTTTGCAACTCGTGCTCGTCGCGGCCGTGCTGGGACGACTGCCGCCGCTTGGCTGATCTGTTAAGGAGACCGAGGTTTGCAGAGGCGAAAAATGGACCACTGATTGTCGAGCGAAACTGATGCGAAACTCGTGTTAATGGTACTTACGAATTGCGCCGACGAGCGATGCGAAAGCCTTGTAACCGGGCTTCGCCTTGACGACGGTGATCACGTCGTTCAGGTTCTTCTCGTACAGCGACATCTTCGGCGCTGCCTCCAGGGGAGTAATTACCCCAACGACGAGGACAGCCAAAAGCGCGAGAGATAGGAACCTGGCCATGGCGACGACTGCGAAGTCTTTTGAAGGAAGGAAGGAAAAGCTGCGAAGTTGGGAGGAAACACTGTATCCGGCTGGAGAGCTAAGGGATTTGAAGTGAGGAGGACTTGCAACCTTAGCTGAGTGATTATGCTGTGACATCCATGGCTATTTGAACATCTGAGTTTCTCGCTAACTGCCGACGGTGGTGTGCTGCTCTGTCAGATCGAAAACCAAAACCATGGAAATTCGCGCGGCTCCAACTTCACGCCTCCAAGATTTTCGATGCGCGGCTCGAAATCTTTTCGGTTTGGTGCATCTGTGGCTTGGTGATCGCCATCGTGGCTGGGGTGTGGCGGCATTCTCGAAACGCAGATTTATTGGTCGGTCAAAAAGCCAGAGCGAATAGATTGTGAATGAACGAAAAGGCAATAACTGAAAATATACACACATATGCATTACCAGCTAAATGGGGCAGATCGAAACCCTAAGGGCGGGTCAAACCTTGCACATGTACGGTTAATTTTCATAAGTTACCAGAATTGAGCATGTAACAGAAATTTTAACGTACAAAATTCGCTTGACGCGAGACTGCCCATAAATGAGCTCATTTCGGAAACGCGCCCCGGGACGTGCGGAACACATCCGAAGGTTCGTCTCCCAAATCGCTTCCCGTCAAAGTAACGCCCGTTTTTCGCCAGCAACCCTTTCGCCAGTGCATTATTTTTTTCGCCCTAGATGCGGAAACCCTCGCAACATTTGGTAACTCTCATTCCCAAGTACTGTACCTCGCAACGTCACTGTACCTCGTCAAAAGTACGCACTGTACACTCCGAACTGGACAGGAAACGGTAGGAGTACGCCCTGGGGTACAGTCAAATTTGACAAGTGTTTTGACGTAAAAATAACGGGAAAAACGGAAGTGTGCAAAGTTGGACCCGCCCTAAACTCAATTTTCAAGAGATTTGCGACTTCTCAAAACCGAAATGGGCAGATGGAAACCTGAAAACCGAATCCCAAGAGCTCGTTTTCATAACGTACTGCTCCCCACCTTCCTCCTCCCCTCCCTCATTCAATCCCCCTCCCCTCCCAACACTCCCTTCTCCGGTTATCCCCGTTAAGGGGTATACCCGTTGAGGTGTATTCTGTTACAGCGCAGCTAGGTGGAATTTCGGCGGAAACACTTTTACAGCCAGAAGTCACCAACGGAGTCTAATTGGTATTCCGCCATTATTGGTACTGTTACGAATAGTAATACTTGAATATTACTGTGCACTCCTCACCGCATCAATGAGAAGCACGTGTCGAACTTATATGCTATAGTCTTTCTAGGCTGTAGTGGGGTAGACAGTATGGGGTACAGCTTTCTAGGGTTTCATATTTGTACCCAACTCATTTCCTAGTTCACTCATTCCTCGTTTCTTCACATGGTATAGAGCAGGTTCCCTAGTGGGAACGCTTCCTAGGGCCCACCACGATCGATTTTTTTTCCTGCCCGGAGCGCGCTTCGCTCCTGCCCGAGTCGCGCCCCGTGTCCCTCCCGTCGCGTCCCTAGCCCTTAGCGGCCCGTCGCGCCCTCTCACGGCCCCTCGCGGCCCCTTCGCGCCGCCCTTAGCGGCCCCTCTCACGGCCCTTCGCGGCCCCTTACGGCCCTCCGCGGCCCCTTACGGACCCTCGCGCCGCCCTTCGCGGCCCCTTACGGCCCCTCGCACTGCCCTTCGCTGCCCCTCGCGGCCCCTTCGCGGCCTGTCGCCGCCCTTCACGGCCCCGTCGCCGCCCTTCGCGGCCCCTCGCGGCCCCTCCACGGCCCCGTCGCCGCCCTCTAGCGGCCCCGCCGCCACCCCTCCGCGGCCCCGTCGCCGCCCTACCGCGGCCCCGTCGCCGCCCTCTAGCGGCCCCGCCGCCGCCCTTCAGCGGCCCCGTCGCCGCCCTACCGCGGCCCCGTTGCCGCCCTCTAGCGGCCCCGCCGCCTCCCCTCAGCGGCCCCGTAGCCGCCTCTCTAGCGGCCCCGCCGCCGCCCTTCAGCAGCCCCGTCGCCGCCCTACCGCGGCCCAGTCGCCGCCCTCCAGCGGCCCCATCGCCGCCCTACAGCGGCCCCATCGCCGCTCTGTGCGGCCCCTCACCGGCCCTGCCGCCGCCGTCGCTGAGCCGCCGCGGCTGCAGCCGAGCCGCCGAACTGCCGAGCCGCCACCGAGCCGCCGAGCCGCCGGGCCGCCGCTGAGCCGCCGCCGAGCCGCCGAGCCGCCGCCGAGCCGCCGCCGAGCCGCCGCCGAGCCGCTGCTGAGCCGCCGAGCCGCCGCAGCCGCGGCTGCGGCCCTGTTCCTGCCGACGCGCCCAGGCCCTCCCCACCCGGACTGGTGAGAACTTTCCCAAGCAGCGTCTCTGCCACTGCACTACCTCTAGCCTGCCGCTCTCACCGCTAGACTGCTGCTGTCATGGCTACCCCCAGTGTCCTTACCTTTGATGCTGAGGGTCGGGCTGTTGACTTTGAGGTCTGGGTCGATGACTTGCAGCTTTTCCTACAGTGCGATAGGGCAGACGGTCTCTCCCTTTTCGATCTCACCTCTGGTGCCTCTCCTGCCCCTGCTGCTGATGCTGATGCCACTGTTCGCTCACAGTGGGCCACGCGCGATGCTGCTGCTCGCCTTGCTGTGCGCCGCCACTTACCGACCGCTGAGCACGCGCATTTTAGTCAGTACAAGAGTGCTAAGACCTTGTACGACGCTGTCGTTGCACGCTACTCTTCCCCTGCCACTGCTGCCCTTAGCCGCCTCATACTGCCGTACCTCTTCCCTGACCTCGCCGCTTTTCCCACAGTCGCTGACCTCATTACGCACCTTCGCACTAGTGACATTCGCTACCGCGCTGCGCTTCCTGCTGAGTTCTGCGCCAAGAACCCCCCCCCTATGTACATCACCCTCTACTACATAGTCACCCGGCTCCCTGACACCCTTCGCTCGGTCAGGGACCACTTCCTCTCTGTTTGCCCCACCACCCTCACCGTTGACCTCCTCGAGGAGCGCCTCCTAGCAGCAGAAAAGAGTATAGTCGCTGTAGGAGCCTCTCGTGGTGACCCTCGTACCCCTGTCTTTGAGGGGTGCTCCCCCTCCCCCCTCTTGCCCTCTGTTGCCTCTGCTGCTGCGGCCGACCTCGTTGGTCTTGAGTCGGTCGGCGCGGCGTCTGCCCCTAGCGGGAGACGCCGCCCAGGCAAGGGCAAGGGGGGCAAGGGCGCTGGAGGGGCTGGCGGGGGCGGTGGAGGCGGCGGTGGAGGCGGCGGAGGGGGTGGGGGTGGCGGTGGGGGTGGTGGCGGGAGTGGGGGCGCTAGTGGCGGCAGTGGAGGCGGAGGAGGCGGCGGTGGTGGCGGTGCGAGCGGAGGTGGTGGAGGTGGAGGCGGTGGTGGAGGTAGCGGCGGCGGAGGTGGAGCTGGTCGGGGCGGCTCTTCGCAGAGGGTCGGCTCCGGCGGTGGTCAGCGCCAGCAGCAGCAGCAGCAGCGCACTCGTGAGACCCCTTCCCCCCAGCAGCTTCGTGAGTGGTACACTGCTCGTCAGCGGGGTGGGGGTGCTGGCCCCTGTACCTACGTTCTGCGTACAGGCGACCGCGCGGGTGAGCAGTGTGGGGGTCTGCACTCCACCCAGCGCTGCTTCGGCCGCCTGACGGACGCTTGGCGTCATCAGTTCCCCGACGCTACTGAGATCCCTCGCTGGGGCGAGCTGTCTAGGGCGGGTGTTGCGATCTTTGATCTTGATTATGATGCTATTCTTGCTGCAATGTATTCTGTGACTATTAGTGATGAGGGTGACTGTTACCGGTGTTTTCCGCCTGACCCGGGCATTGAGACTGCTGCTCTAGGTGCTGGTGAGGCTACTGCTCTAGGTGCTAGTGAGTCTGCTGCCCCAGGTGCTGGTGAGTCTGCGCTCTCAGGTACCGCGTCGGCTCCGGCCACCCACACTTTCACCCTTGACTCGGGTGCTTCCCGCTCCTTCTTTCGAGACCGCACCACGCTTACGCCGCTTAGTCGGCCAGTGGCAGTCTCCCTGGCAGACCCCTCTGGGGGTCCTGTCCTTGCCCACTTCTCCACTGTCTTACCGAGTCCGGCGGCCCCTTCTGGCACCCTGTCGGGTCTTTACCTCCCCTCGTTCTCTACGAACTTGGTGAGTGGTGCTGACCTGCAGGATGGAGGGGTTCACCAGTTCACTCCTGCGAGTCAGCGAGTGACCCACTGTACCTGTGCTCGGACGGGCCGTCACTTGGCCACGTTTACCCGTCAGCCGGGGTCGAGCCTGTACACACTGACTATTGAGTCTCCTCCGGTCGCTGAGTCTGCTCAGGTAGCCGCGTCGGGTCAGGTGTTTGCTGCAGCGTCCAGGTCTGGTCCTGAGTCTGCCCCCTGCTCGTGTCGTCTCCTTTCTCACCAGACTCTCCTCTGGCACCACCGCCTTGGTCACCCCTCCCTGCCTCGTCTTCGAGGCATGGCCTCCCGTGTCCTTGTCTCTGGTCTCCCCCGGTCCCTCCCTCCTCTTCCTCCGGGGCCTGCCCCCACCTGCGTTCCCTGCGTCGAGGGGCGGCAGCGCGCTGCTCCTCACTCCTCCGAGTTTCCTCCGACAGAGGCTCCGCTGCAGACGCTTCACATGGACGTGTGGGGCCCAGCCCGCGTCCGTGGACAGGGTCACGAGCGTTACTTCCTGCTGGTGGTTGACGACTACTCGCGTTACACCGCAGTCTTCCCCTTGCGCAGCAAGGGTGAGGTCACTGAGGTGCTGATCGCCTGGATCCGCGCAGCTCGTCTCCAGTTCAGAGAGAGTTTCGGCTCGGACTTTCCTGTTCTGCGTCTGCACTCTGACAGAGGCGGAGAGTTCTCCTCTGACCTTCTGCGAGCCTTCTGACGCGCACAGGGCATCCGCCAGACCTTCACGCTTCCGGACTCTCCGCAGCAAAATGGGATTGCTGAGCGCCGCATTGGCATGGTCATGGACGTCGCTCGTACGTCCATGGTCCATGCGGCTGCCCCCCATTTTCTGTGGCCGTTTGCGGTTCGGTACGCGGCGCATCAGATCAACCTTCAGCCCCGGGTCTCCATGCCGGAGACCTCCCCTGCTTTGCTGTGGACGGGGAAGGTTGGCGATGCGTCTGCGTTCCGTGTCTGGGGATCTCGGGCGTTTGTCCGCGACTTGTCTGCGGACAAGCTGTCCCCTCGTGCTGTTCCCTGCGTCTTCCTTGGATTCCCCCCTGACGCGCCGGGCTGGCAGTTCTACCACCCCACCTCGCGCCGTGTTCTGTCCTCCCAGGACGTCACGTTTGACGAGTCGGTTCCCTACTACCGTCTCTTCCCCTACCGCACTGCGTCCTTCCCCCCCCCGCCGCTCTTCCTTACGCCAGGTCCCCCTCTGGTAGACCCCCTCCCCCCTCAGGGTCCTGCCCCCTCAGGTGTGTCTCAGGTAGACGCAGTCGACCCTGTCGAGGTAGCTGCTGACTCTGGGGGTGCTGAGCCTGGGGGTGCTGAGCCTGGGGGTGCTGACTCTGGGGGTGCTGAGCCTTGGGGTGCTACGCCTGGGGGTGCTGCGTCTGGAGGTGCGGAGTCTGAGGGTGCTGGACCTGCTCGTGTGGCGTCTGGCGGTACTGGGCCTGGAGGTTCTTCGGGTCCTTCGTCCCGGCGGGAGCTACTCTCTCCACAGGAGCTGCGTGAGTGGTTTGCCCGGCGCTGGAGGCGAGCTGCTGGAGCTGGAGGTGCTGCGGGTGCTGGAGGTTCTGCTGCTGCTGAGGGTGCTGGTGCCGCGGGTCCCGGAGGTGCTCGTACTGGGAGTACTGGAGCTGCTGGGCCTGCGGGTGCTTCTCGTACTGGAGATGGTGGTGCTGCGGGCGTCGGTGCTACTGAGGGTGCTGGAGCTGGACCCGCTGCGTCTTCTGGTGGTCCGGCTGGAGCTGGAGCTGCTGGGGGTGTTGGCACTGAGGGTGCCTCTGATGCTGGTGCCTCTGAGGGTACTGGAGTTGGCGCTACTGGAGCTGGGGGTGCTGCTGGCGCTGGTGCTGTCGTTCGGGGTGCTGGTGCTGTCCCTTCTGGTGCTGGTGGTGCTGAGCGGCCGCGGCCGTACTTCGTTCCGCTCCTTGAGCAGGTTCTTGGTCTTCCGCCCTCTGCTAGTCCGGCTCCTCCCTTAGAGTGTCCACCGCCTGTCCAGTCCGAGTCACAGTTACAGCCTACCTCTCCTCTGCCTACTCCTTCTCCCTACACTGGTCCTACTGGAGGTCTTGCTGAGCGTCGTGAGCCTGCATCTCGTCCTGCGTCGTCTGTCCGTGCTGAGCGCACTAGTAGTCGTGGTTCGCGTCAGCGTCCTCCCCCTGTCCCAGGCACGCACCGGATGTCTCTGCGTCCCTCCACTGCTCCGCTGCGTGCCCCTTTGCCTTCTCCTCCTGAGTCCTCTCTTCCTGTTCTTGCTGACCCGGAGTCGGACTCCCTTCGTGCTCCCAGTCCTACTGTCACACGTCTCCTTGCTACTGTCGTCACTGACCCTTCCTTTGAGTCCGCTGCTGCGTCTGCCTTAGTTTCTGAGCTTGTCGACTTCGCTGCTCGCTGTCGCCTAGACTACGCTGCTAGTCTTGTCGCTGAGTCTGCGTCTGTCTGTCCTCCGTCCGTCGGGGGTGAGTGTGCCCTTGGCACGGACGTCCTTGAGGACAGGCAGGAGGAGTTCCAGTGCTTTTCTGCTGCTTCACCTCATCTTGTGTCCATGCTGCTTGCCCCTGAGGGAGACCCGGATGCACTAGACATCCCGACTCCGCGCTCTTACGCGGAGGCGATAGAGGGTCCCTACTCCTCTCAGTGGCAGGCAGCCATGGATGCAGAGATGGCTTCCTGGAAGTCCACAAGCACCTACGTCGACGAGGTTCCCCCTCCTGGGGCGAACATCGTCAGTGGCATGTGGATTTTCAGGGTGAAGCGGCCGCCGGGTTCTCCGCCTGTCTTCAAGGCACGCTACGTGGCTCGTGGCTTCAGTCAGCGGCAGGGAGTTGACTAGTTTCAGACCTTCTCTCCCACCCTGAAGATGACCACTCTTCGGGTGCTACTGCACATAGCCGCTCAGCGCGACTACGAGCTTCACTCTCTTGACTTCAGCACTGCTTTCCTACAGGGTAGCCTGCACGAGGAGATCTGGCTGCGCCGTCCACCTGGCTTCACTGGGTCTTTTCCTCCTGGTACCCAGTGGAGCCTCCGGCGGCCAGTCTACGGTCTCCGCCAGGCACCTCGTGAGTGGCACGACACACTGAGGACTACACTTGCGGCTCTTGGGTTTGCTCCTTCTACTGCCGACCCGTCGCTGTTTCTGCGCACCCACACTTCTTTGCCGCCGTTCTACATCCTCGTGTACGTCGACGACTTGGTCTTTGCCATAGCTGACACTGCTGGACTCGCCCACGTGAAGTCCGAGCTGCAGAAGAGACACACGTGCACAGACCTGGGTGAACTGCACAGCTACCTTGGCTTGCAGATCACCCGGGACAGAGCACAGCGCACCATTACCCTGACTCAGTCACACATGGTGCAGCAGGTCCTTCAGCGCTTCGACTTCGCGTACTCCTCGCCTCAGGCCACTCCTCTGTGTACTCGCCACTCGCTCTCAGCTCTGCCTTCGGATGAGTCCGTAGAGTCGAGTGGCCCGTACCCAGAGCTTGTTGGCTGCCTCATGTACCTGATGACATGCACTCGACCTGACCTTGCATACCCTCTTAGCATTCTGGCACGCTATGTTGCTCCTGGGAGACACAGACCAGAGCACATGGCTGTAGCGAAGAGGGTGTTGCGCTACTTGTGCAGTACGTCGGGCATTGGGCTTGTGCTTGGAGGGTGGAGTCCAGTGGTCCTCACTGGTCAGCCTTGGTTCCGGCTCTGTTTCGTGGCGGTCTACCCGCTCGTCTTCTGTTCTCGGCTCCAGTTGTGAGGCTGAGATCTACGCGGGGGCCATGGCTGCACAGGAGTTACGCTGGCTCACCTACCTGCTGACTGACCTTGGAGAGCCGCCTTGTTCTCCTCCAGTTCTATACGTAAACAACAAGACCATGCTGGCCTTGTGTCGGGAGCACAGACTGGAGCACAGAACGAAGCACATTGCTCTTCGCTACTTCCTTGCTCGTGAGCTGCAGCAGCGTGGTCAGCTACGACTTGCTTACGTGGCCTCTCAGGCCAACACTGCTGATATCTTCACCAAGGCACTCGCGCCTTGTGATCATCAGCGCTTCTGTACTCTGTTAGGTCTTGTACCTACTTTGCCTCACTTGCTCACTTCTTGACCTTGCTTGTACTGTGACCTATATATACTTGCACTTGCATGTTTAGCTTTATATATGTATGCTTGCATGTGAACTGGCCTTGTGGCCCTTGAACTTGTGCTCAGAATGTGTGGTGATGTTGGGATCCACCCTGAGCTTGCTGTGCTTTGCTTGACTGGTCTTGTGACCCCTTGTTCTCCCCCACTTTGCCTATGGGGGTGTGTCGAACTTATATGCTATGGTCTATCTAGGCTGTAGTGGGGTAGACAGTATGGGGTACAGCTTTCTAGGGTTTCATATTTGTACCCAACTCATTTCCTAGTTCACTCATTCCTCGTTTCTTCACAGCACGCAGTATCGCGAATGAACGCGAAGCGTCAGACGGTTGGAATCGACTCGAAGCGTCAGACAGTTGGGACGCATCTGGACCGTCGGAGCAGACATCATCAGGCAGCTGCAGGCAGGATGGTTTCGGCGGGAACAATTTCGTAACTGTTCGCGCCGCACGGTTGGGAATGTATTTGAATAAGGGAATGTACCCCTTAGAGTACATGGCTAGCTAGGTCGTTTCATCTCCCCTGTACTCATATTTATATTTGCTGTATTTGCATGTTTTAAATCATCTCAAAGCATTTTACATTCACTCTGCTATTGAGGTCAAGGGCCCACCAACATCACTTCTCTGCGTGCGAACCTTCCTGAGTAGATCCTAGGCCACGATCAACTTGTGACCGCAGCAGGTACTATGAGTTTAATGTGTATTCCCGCCATTATTTGGCGAAAAAATGGTTTACAACCAGAAATTATCAATAGTTTCTAATTCGCGGTCAAAGGAGATGGCGGGATCCATTTTGAGGGGTGAACTCATGCGTCGCACTGATCGCGATGTCACATGAGACCCCGCAGCAGCCTGTAGTCCCAATCAAATTCCGCCGCTGCAGGAAAGCTGTGTCCGGAATATCCCTATACAGTATTAACAAATAAAGTGTGAGGAAGGCAATACGACACTAGTACAACTAATGATCAAGCAAAATGGCACTAGCACTGATATAGCGAAGGGTCTTTCTAGGCGGGGACCACTGGACAGCGAGGTTGGGTGCTGGTTAGAGATTGTCGAGCTCGAACGCGACGTTGTGGGGATGTGAGGTGGTCTTCCGAAAGTTGGGGTCGGATGCATACGTTGTGATGTGACCCAGTAAGGAATTAGGAATCTTGTAGACTCTGGGTCTGGTTTTTTTAAGGTGGTGTAGGGGAATTTAACGAATAATAAATAAATACATCATTTGCCTACAAGTTACTGACGTCTAAATCTAACGTATAAGCCTTATTTTTGGCTTTCCGACATGATATTTATGTAGCTCCAACAACCGTTGTCAGAAGCCACATGTCTTCGGCTACAATATAGTAGCTCCGTTCCGTGGCTCGAAACCTGGCAGAGTCAGAGAAGAACCCACTTTATGCGGTGGTCTTGGGAGCCTTGGGAGTCTTCGGAGTCTTAGGAGAGGTAGTCGTAGGAGTCGGAGACTTAGTCGCGGGTGACTTAGTCGTCGGGGGAGCCGCGCCCGCGCCCTTGATAACGAAGCCCTTAGGCTTAAGCACGCGGGAAATTCCCTGCGCGACCACCGTCGGCTTAATGGAGATGTCCTTATCGAGGACAGCAGCGCCGATCTTCTCCATGCCGAACATGCCGACGCCCTTCTTCGTCGGGGTCAGCGAGATCGTCAGACCGAGGGTCGTCTGGAGCTTCCCGCCAGATGCGGCGAGCGCCTGCAGCTGCGCGAAGGTGTACGTGCCCTTGACGGCGTGGTATTTGACGACCTTAAGGAGGTCGGCCGTGGCGTACTGGGTGAGGTTGAAGTCGTTAAGAGCCTTGTCGTTGGGAACGAAGATGGTCAGGTTCTGCTGGACGAGACTCTTCAGCTGCGATTGCTTGACTGGTAAAGGAATCGGGAGAAAAAGGTGGTGGAGGGGGGGGGGGGGGGGGGGGGGACGGGGGGCGGCGGAGAGGAGGGATAGGGTGGGGGGTAAAGAAGGAAGAAAAGATAGTTTTAACGTTGGATTTAGAGATTGTCTGAAAGTGAAGAATCGACCACGAACTTGTCAAGCGAAACTGATGCGGAACCCGTGTATGTGCCACTTACGAATTGCGCCGACGAGTGATGCGAAAGCCTTGTAACCGGGCTTCGCCTTGACGACGGTGATCACGTCGTTCAGGTTCTTCTCGTACAGCGACATCTTCGGCGCTGCCTCCAGGGGAGTAACCACCCCGACGACGAGGACCGCCAAAAGCGCGAGCGATAGGAACCTGGCCATGGCGACGAGTGCGGCGTCCTTTGAAGGAAGGAAAACAATTCCAGAATCAAACGAGGAACGAAGCCAAGTATGAATATGCTAAAGTAGCAGGGGAAACTGGATTTGATTGGAGAGCTAAGGAACTAGAATTGAGTAGGACTAGCAACCTTAGCTGAATGATTATGATGCAACATCTATGGCTATTTGAATATGCGAGTTTTTGCGAACCACCGTCGGTGGTGTTGCTGCTTGGGTGGATCCATCAATCAGCAACCAAAACCAAGGAGATTCGCGCGGCTCCAAAGATTCACGCCTCCAGCGTTTCCAATGCGCGACTCGAGATGTTCTCGTTTTGGGGTTCAGCGTCGTGGCTTGGGTGTGGCGGCTTTCCCGAAGCGCGGCTGGTTTCGTCGGTCAACAAGTAAGGGCAGGGCTGAGTAAATACATGTCGCTTGCGAGGAAACTCACAGTCGCCCAAGTGTGCGACGGCACAATATGACCAATCACAGCGGCTCGACGAGATGAATTTGGCGGGGTCAGCGGGAATTGGAATTGAGTTTGCTTCATTCTCACGGGCCAACAACGGCCCAAAATATACAGTACCCGCGATGCACCGTTAACGACTGGATGCGACTTGCTCAACCGACGTTTGGGAGAAGAAGGCGACCGCGACCGACAGAGCAGACGACGGCGCTACTGGTCATTTCCACAACAGATCCCAAAAGGGCGAATATTGAAAGTCAGTAGGAACCAGAATTTGCTAAGAGAAATGAAGGGGTTTCGGCTCTCCACTCTCAAAGCCAAACTTATAAACGTGAGAAAAAAAACGAGTTTAAAGAGCTTGTTAACTCCCAATGGAAAGATAAAAAATACCTTATCCCAAGCTAAGAGCAAGATCTATGCCTTCCATAGGAGCATTGCTGTTTCGTTCTTCTTCCTTTACTTTCCCCTTCTGCCTCTCACCTTGACGCACGTATTCCCCATAACCGCCAGAAACACGGACATCACCACCACTGTAACTAGCCGAAGACATCCCCAAAAAAGAACCCTCTATACCATTCCGCGGCTCCTGGAAACAATCCAAAGCACCCCCTTCTACACTCTTCCGCTTCTTAGCGGGCGACGCCTCACTAGCCCGTAGCACATGGTTCGGAAGGGACTGAGCCAATCCGGTGTTCGCCTGGAGAGAGGCAGAATGCGCGGAGAGGAAGTGGGTGGAAAGCGAGGAGGAGGAGGAGTTGCGAGGGAAGTGTTTTCGAACAGCCGGGTCGTTCTCAGTGAGGCCCAGGCGACTGATAGTAGCTGACTTGTCCCCCAGGGAAAGGGTTCTTTCTAGGGCCTTTGCAATGCTGCTGCTGCTGCTGCTCGCCCCTGCGCTCTCGGCCTTAGCTGATACTTTCCCTGCTGCTACCGCCGCCACTGCCACCGCCGCCGCTGCCACTGCTGCTGCTGCTGCTGGAACGTCAGGTGATAATGAGAGAGTGGCACCCAAGGTTGAAGTCCCATCTGTTGGTGTGGTTGGGGTAGTATGCGTTGGGGTGGTCTGTGTAGGGGTGGTATGTGTGGGGGTGTTTTGTGTGGGAGTGTTGGACATGGCATGAGATGAGGCGATGGGTGAGGAGGAGGATGGTGAGGAGGACGAGAGGGTGTCACCCCTCCATGCCTTGGCGGGCGGGGAGGGGACGAGAGAGAGCGAGAAGGAGAGAGATGGGTTGACAGTGGCTAGGGGCGAGGGGGGCCGCGGAGGGAGGGGAGAGAGAGGGCGGTAAGGGGGAGAGACCTGTTTCTGTTGCTGCTGCTGCTGCTGCTGTTGGTGGTGGTGGTGGTGGCGGCTGTGGTGGTGGTGGTGGTGCTGCTGCTGCTGGTGGTACTGCAGGCTATGCTCTGCAGTTTGGTAGATTGGGCTGGATAAAGGTGAGAGAGGAGAGGAGGAGGGAGCAGAGAGAGGGGAGGAGGAGGAAGGCACGAGCCCATGGCTCATCCGAGGCAGCGCATGGCCGATTGATCCAGACCCAAAGGGGTTTCTGGTGCGAGAGGGAATGGCCAGATAGCTTACGTGTCTGCCCACATGCCTACCCACGTGCCTACCCACGTGCCTACCCACGTGCCTACCCACGTGCCTGGTCTTCCCTCCCTCTGCTTGGTGACTCAAGTGTGCGTCCAACCCCATACTGCCAGGGGCGTTCAGGTGTGCCTCTTCCTTCACGCTCACTTCAGCACTCATATGAGAGTCAGTGGCAACGCCGAAGCTGCCCCGAGCACCCATATGAGTGTCACTGTCAACGCCGAAGCTGCCCCGAGCACCCATGTGTGTGTCTCTGTCAACGCCTATGCTGCCCTGAGCAGTCATGGGTGTGTCAGCGCCTACGGTAGACGGAGCACTCTTGTGTGTCTCGGCCCCTACGCTGCCCCGGAAACTCATGTGAGAGTCAGTATTAGTGAGTGGCATGCCAGCAGCAGCAGCAGCTGCTGCTGCTGCTATCGCCTGCTGTGGTGCCACGTGTGCTGCTGCTGCTATCGCCTGCTGTGGTGCCACGTGCGCTGCTGCTGCTGCTATCGCCTGCTGTGGTGCCACGTGCGCTGCTGCCGCGAGGATGGCCCGTAGCGCTGCCTGCTCCGCTGAACCTGAAGCAACATACGCTTTAGGAGCAGCGGGGGGAGGAGCAGGTGCAGCAGCAGGTGCAGCAGCAGCAGTGGATGGAGGAATGGAGGGAGGAGCAGAGGAGGGATTAGCAGAGGCAGGAGGCTCTCTGTCACAGGCCTTGAGAGCCTCTGCTACGAGCACTGCTGCTGCTGCCTCTGCCTCTGCGACCAATGTCTTTGCCGCTGCTATTACTGCTGGCAACACTGCTGCTGCTGCCGCTGCTGGTTGTGCTGCTTGTGGTGCTGCTGCTGCCGCTGCTGCCTCTCCTCCGCCGCCTCCTCCTCCTGCTACTGCTGCTCTCACTGCTCCGCTCTCTGACATGGCGGATAAGCCTGCTGACAGGGCTGCCACGTGGGCAACGGCCAATCCCAGCGGGGCAACACACTTGGGAAGCTTCCCGGCAGCTGCGACGTACTCTGCCATGGTCGGCCAGAAAGCGGGCGGCACGAGTGACATCAGCGGATCGCACGATTGGGCGATTCCTTGGGATATTTTAGGAAGCAGCGCCGCTGCAAGGGATGGGGTGGGGTTTGAAGGTGTGAGTGTACTGGCCGTCAGTGTAGAGGGGGTGAGTTTCGTTGTGAGTGTTGCAGAGTGTGTAAAGAGTGTGTGGGGTGTGTGCTGTGCTGCTCCGGATGCTGCTGCTGCTGCTGCTACTACATGAGGCACCCTCAGAGGAGTGAAACCAGGAGCTGCAGACGCAGCAGCAGCAGCAGTGGCTGCACCAGAGGCAGCAGCAGCAGCAGCAGAAGCAGGGGGAGCAGAGGAGGCATGAAGCAGGGAGAGCAGACAAGCAGGAGGGGCCGCTGGAGGAACAGGATTCTGCATTGCATGGGAACCCACACCCCCCATGCTGCTGCTGCCACCACTGCCACCGCTGCCACCGCTGCTGCTGCCGCTGCCGCTGCCGCTGCCAATCCCAGCGCTGCCAATCCCAGCGCTGCCAATCCCAGCGCTGGCTGTAGCAGGCGTGGTGAGGGGGGCTGTAGCAACGCGGCTCATCATGCTGTTGCTTGCTGGACCAGATGGGTGAGTGTCATCCATGGGGTTATTGACGATACCTATTGTTGCTGCTCTGGCTGTTTGGACAGCTGCGTTTCTTGGGACGTCAGCAGATGTAGCAGCAGCGGTGGCTGTAGCAGCAGCGGTGGCTGTAGCAGCGGAGGTGTTTCTTCCCTGTTGGAGGGATGCCATTAGTAGCGACAGAAATTGCTGCTGCTGCTGTTGTTGGTGGAGGTGGTGTTGCTGCTGCTGCTGCTGCTGCTGCTGCTGCTGTTGCTGCTGCTGTTGCTGCTGCTGTTGTTGTTGCTGCTGCTGTTGCTGCTGTTGTTGCTGCTGTTGTTGCTGCTGCTGCTGCTGCTGCTGCATATTCTTCTTCTGCTGATCCTGTTGTTTCTGCTCCTCCTGTTCCTGCTCTTGCTGCTGCTGCCTCTGCTGCTGCTGCTTCTGATCCTGCTGTTCCTGCTGCTGCTTCTGCTGCTGCTGTTCCTGCTCCTGCTGCTGGTGCTGCTGTTGAGCCAGCTGTCTCTGCTGCAGCTGGTGCAACTGCTGCTGAAGGCTAAGCGCCCCTTGAGCCCTCTGAATAATGAAAACAGGCCCAACTGTCTCACCTGTTCTCCCGGTCCTACAGTCGATACCAACACCACCACCGGCAGCAGCAGCAGCACCTGCAGCAGAACCAGCAACACCAGCAGTAGCAGCAGCATCACCAGCAGAACCACTGGCAGCAGCATCACCCTCCCCCCCTCCCCCTCCCTCCTCCATCCTCACATCTTCGTCCATACCACCAACACGAGGTTCGTCGGCACCAGCAGACTCGGCCCCAGGCTCGGCACCACCCGCGTCGGCACCAGGCTCGGAACCACCAGGCTCAGAAACACCAGGCTCGGCAGTGCTGGTTCGGAGGCGGAGACGTCCGGAGAAGGTGGAGGGTGGGGGGTGGTTGTGTGAGTGGCTGTAGGTGATACGAGCCAAGGCCGGGTCGAATGGCAAAGAAGGGTCTACGTCGACGACTTTACGCGCCGGGCAACGGAAACCGGCTCTGCCCTTCTCGCCGCTCGCTTCTCCGCACTTGTAGTATGCTCTGCTTAGGAGGGAGGGGGATGGTGGCAGAAGGCGGAGAAGAGGAGGTGGGAAAGGAAATGTGAAGGGATGTAGGTGATTCGAGCCAAGGCCGGGTCGAAGGGCAGAGAAGGGTCGACATGACGACTTTACGGGTCTGGCAACGGAAGCCGACTCTGCCCTTCTCGCCGCCCGCCTCACCGCGTCTAGTACGCTCTGCTTGATGGGAGGAGGAAGGGGAGACGGAAAGGGGAAAGCGGGGAGGAGGTGGGGAAAGAGGTGTGAGGGGATGTGGTGATTGGAGCCAATGCCGGGTCGAAGGGCAGGGATGGATCGACGTTGGAGACTTAACGTGCCGGGCAACGGAAGCCGGCTCCGCCCTTCTCCCCGCCCCACCTCTCTTTGTTGTGTGATTGGCTCGATAGGAGGGGGGAGAGGAGATTGAGAAGGGGCGGAGGAGGAGGCGGGAAAAAAACTGTGGAGTGATGTGGGTAACTCGAGCCAAGGCAGGAGCTTGCGTGCTGGGCTTGGGAAGCCGGTCCCGCCCTTCTCGTGATTGAAGAAGGGTTTTGAGACGTCTCAAAACCCTTCTTCAATCACGTAGCTTGCGTGCTGGGCTTGGGAAGCCGGTCCCGCCCTTCTCTCGCTTGCTTCACCTCACTTGTAGTAGCCTCTGCTTCAGAGAGAGGCGGGGGGCGTGGTGGGAAAGGAGGGGAGAGAGGGTTGTGATTTTTTTTAGCGGCAGGAAAAAACAAGAGAGGAAAAAGGAGAGGAAAAATAATCAGGAAGTATTTTTTTTTCCTCGTATGTAGAAAAGTTTATGGTATCTAAGGGTGGTAAGACACATACACGGTACTGTCGAATACAATTCACATATACATTGCTACAATTTTACAACTCCCTTTCCACGTGCTGTCACTGTAGCAAAGAACGTGAGAACAGATTCTTGAGAAGTTCACGTCCATCCAAATGTGACTTCAATTGCAAACTATCAGCACCATGGTTACAAATTCTCGAGAGTTTGGGACGCTTACCGCCGCGCCGCGCGGAAACGTGGCGTCAAACTCCTCGGAAACCCTCGGAAACGTGTCGTCAAACTCCTCACATTCAATATGTTTATTTCTTCCGTTTTGAAAACGTGAACTTCACGGTTGTTGAACGTTCACGCCGCCTCGGATAGGTTGCGAACCCTCCCGGCGTGTTTACCTTCTCACAGAAACGGGGTCGCCGATTTTCGAGAGCACTTTCTCGCCATATTTCAGCCAGTGGTATCCGTCCGCCGCCACCAAACTCATCAGAGCCATTTTTCGCAGAATCAGCTGCGGCTCATCGACTCCGGAGCCATTTCCACCTGCCGTTTCGGCGACCGGCGTGTGCTCTCCGTCTGATAAGCTAGCTCCGTTCCCTGGCGCAGAGAGCGCCGCAACTGGCGGCTGAGCAAGCACCATTGGGCAACTCCTAATCAATCTTACTACGTTGCATTCAGCAGTTCCGACTACCTCAGAAATCCGTGAGCAGAAGTTGCGTAGGCTTGCTGCAAGCACTGCGTTTGCTGTGTGAAAATCCAAGCAAACAAGTCTTTCCAGATTGGAAGGATGTCGGTAAGCATGGCAGAAAACCCTGGCAGGAATGGGAGTACAAACTGATGCCTGATTGAGCCCCTCCCGGTTGCCTTGTGAAGGGGGCGTATAAGCCGTATCGTGCATTTCGCATAAGTTTCGTCAATTCGCAGCTAGCTAAAAAGGATTCGCAGGTGCTTATATAAAGGATCTGTAACCTCATCCGTTGACATTTTGACTTCAGTCACTTCAGTTTGACTTCGGTCTGTTCGTTACAATTGGTTCATAACCACGCGACGCGCTTGTACCGTGGGTGCAACAGTCTGGGGAAAAAACCTCGGGTGCAGCGTTTCCAGCCGTGCAGAGCAAATTCGCGTGCGTGGGGTGGGCATCATGTGTAGGTGCGATGCAAAGCAAAATGTGTCAAGATGGCAAGGAGGCGCGCCATTGAAATTTGCTACAGTGACATTTAGCTGATTGTTACGTGTTGAGTCAGGTCGGTTCACACGCAGTGCTGCAAGCACGCCGCAAGACAGTAACCTGACGACGACACGACGTGAATCGCGATTCCCTATGGATTCCAGATCCTCCGCGTCACCGGAACGTGGTTACGTGGGGGTGACTGAAGACAATGCCAATTTGTGCCGTACAATACACCAACCTGGGCAATCCTCACCATGCAGACTGGGTCAGTCTGTCCGAAACTTTGCCAGCAGTTCGCCCACAGTGGCTTGAACTGAATATTTCTGGTCAGGTATAGTTTTTGAAAAAAAATGAAATCTGAACCTCGAACACGCGACAATATCCGATGGCAACACGAATCGGCGAATCACCTATATAACAGAACTATCGAATATGATTCCAGTCCATAAGAGGGTAGTACACTACAGGTTCACCAGATCAAGCATTTGCTAGGTGACTCTGTCCAGCACACTGTAGTGAGCCTGTCAGTGATTTTCCTGTCCTTTTTGTACGTTTGGCATCTTTCTGTGGCAAAGGTCTTCCCTCGACTTGTCCTCATGTACAGTTCTGTCTGTACTGCACAGTCACATTAAATGCTCACGTGGAAACACTGTAGCTCGCGAAAATCACACAACGTGGGTTCAATAAGAAACACGGTCCTCCACCCGACCGACCTGCTGATCAAATCCTTGTGACGTTAAAGGCGGGGTGCAACTTCTTAGGAACAGTAGCAGGACAAACATGGAGTGTGCGTAACGAGACCCTTATTGGATGAAAAAAATGGAATCTCGGAAAAGACAAACTTCTCGCCACAGAACTGCCTGGGACAACCAAGTTCCAAGCTATAATACTTCGAAGTTGAAGCAGATAGTTGGGCCACGGCTTTAACTTCTGTTCGGCCTCACATCCACTCCAGACCAGACCAGACTCGAAGTTTTCATCCGTGAATCTGATTTTGTTCCACTCTGTCGGAAGAAACCTCCTCTCTACCCGTAACTTTTGAAAAGCAAGTGTCTTCTTCGAGGGAAATTATACGCGCAGTCACAATTATGGCCGTATTATCACGTTTGGTCACGGGGTTATCACGGACAGTCACAGTACAGTACTTCGCTATCACGCATGATCACAGCGCTATCACGCTTGATCACTCCTCGCCCCGCAGGGTTATCACGTTTGGTCACTCGTTGAAACGCCCGCCAAAAAGTCGAAACTCTCAAATCTACTGTACAGATTCGGGTACTTTTATCTCGCACGCGTTTTGTCTGTAGTGAAAAACGTGATGTGACTGTCGAAATATACTTGGCGAGCGAGTTGACCATGAGCGGCAGGATGATGGGCATGCCTCCCGCCTTCGCGGACCAAGACACAGCCGGAGATCTCATCCCTCCTCTTCCCACGGCCCCACCTTGCTCTCCTCTGCTTCCACCCACTCGTCAAACCACCCACCTTGGCGAGCGAGTTGACCATGAGCGGCAGGATGATGGGCATGCCTCCCGCCTTCGCGGACCAAGACACAGCCGGAGATCTCATCCCTCCTCTTCCCACGGCCCCACCTTGCTCTCCTCTGCTTCCACCCACTCGTCAAACCACCCACCTTGGCGAGCGAGTTGACCATGAGCGGCAGGATGATGGGCATGCCTCCCGCCTTCGCGGACCAAGACACAGCCGGAGATCTCATCCCTCCTCCACCTTTTTCACTACAGACAAAACGCGCGCGAGATAAAAGTACCCGAATCTGTACAGTAGATTTGAGAGTTTCGACTTTTTGGCGGGCGTTTCAACGAGTGACCAAACGTGATAACCCTGCGGGGCGAGGAGTGATCAAGCGTGATAGCGCTGTGATCATGCGTGATAGCGAAGTACTGTACTGTGACTGTCCGTGATAGCCCCGTGACCAAACGTGATAATACGGCCATAATTGTGACTGCGCGTATAATTTCCCTCATATTTTCTCTTCACCTTGTACTGAGACTCTTGACAAATCACCCTCGAAGGGCCCACTAGACTAGGGTACTGTACACTGAACAGCACAGCTGTACCACTGCACTGCACATTCACACTGCATAGCTGACGAAAAATGGGGTTGCAAGCATGATTGTTCCAGGTGTTTCTGTCCGTGACGAAACACCTGGAACAATTCTGGTTGCAACCCCATTTTCCACGGAACTTCTATCCGTGGAATCACAAAGTCGGTAAAAACGACAGATTCTTCCACATGGCAAAAACTACTGCCGTACTCAGCTACAGTTACCAACAGCCGGCTCTACTGTACAAGCGGTGCCCATTTCAAGAACACCAGGTAAGCGGGCGGCATGTGCGTGAAACGCGTTAAGTCATTTCGCCATGTTCGCCATTGTCGCCACGGGCAAAAATGTGACAGTAATATGAAATTGCAACGTGAATCGAGTCGAGGGTTTTAATTTCGTAACCAGGTTAACTTCTCTGATGACGGGCAACCGTTGTTGTTTATGTGCTGTAGATGTTTTTCTTCCTCAACTTGGTGACTGTACCCCGAAATCGGCACAATGGTCAATTTAATCACTCACGGGCAAAATGTTCGCGAGTGACTAAATTTCAAATTGTGGGAAGCAAATGTTTTGTGATAGGCTGAGCATCGACTGTATCGTGACTTGACGGTACCAACTGAGGAGTTACAGTGACTCCCAGTCGCTATATATCGATGAAACGTGCTTACTGAGGAGTTTGGTTCTTCGTTTTCAGAAACAAGACGAAAATCGAAGTACTTGCTAGTGAGTATGCGTTTCATCCGCATTTTGTGTTCCACAGTGCATGGGTATAATTCCTTAGATTGCGCTGCGATTCCTGTTGGCTCGTTCTCCTGCCTCTTCAAATCGCGTCATTCGAGTTGCTTACAGATTTATTTCTTCCGAGTTTTATGTTATCTCGCTCCTCTCTACTTAATTAGCGCCGTGGTTAGGATGGATAGGTCAGAGCCGTCCCTTCTGCAAAGTCACGTCGAGCGCGGCTCGTTACAATCACATCGAGAAATTGAGGCGCTCCGATGCGTGCTCCCGTGGTTGTCGCAGCGCGACCTGTGCGCTGCGGCGTGCGCGTGCAGGGATCTAAGAGCCGCCGCGTATCAACCTGCGCTGTGGAAGGTATTACTGGTTGTAATTCCGCCTTTGAGATCAATTGAATAATGAGAGCGACGCGACAGGCGCTGATTCTTGCTAATTCCCCCCCCCAAAAAAAAAAAAAACAAAAAAACTGATGTTGATTTGTCATCACTACAAGCACTAATTCGCCTTGTAATAAGTATTTGGATCATCGTGATGCATACGAGGATGAATCTCCGCTGTCTCATTTCTCCCAGTAAACCCCACCCCGTGCTAAACCCTCTTCCCCCATAAACCCCCGCTCCGCCTCCCCCATACCCTCTTCACCGCTAAACCCGAACCCCTGTTGGGAGCAGTCTCTTTCCCTGCAAGGCGCCACTAACGCCAGTGCCAGGCTCGCTCAGGCTCTTCCGCAGGTGTGTGTGGGGTTGGCGGTCGGGGTAAATGGTCCCATGGGGGTGCGGGGGAGGGGGGGCGGGGAGGGGTACGATGCACCGTGCGAGGCGCCTAAGCGCCAGTGCCAGGCTCGCTCAGGCTCTTCCGCAGGTTGGCTGGCCGGGGGGGGGGGGGGGGGGGGGGGCTGTGGTGCGGGGGGAGGGTGCGCAGAAAGGGAGGTTCCCGAGGGGTTTTGGAGGGGAGGGGGAGGGTGGTTGCGCATGGGATAAGGGTCGGGGGGTGGGGGAGGAATGCACGGGGGGGAAGGTCCTGGGGGGTGGTGGGGTGTGCGCGGGAGGACTTGCACCTCAGGGGCTGTTCAATCTGTTGCATCTGTAACTGTTTATTCTGCTCCCCCTCTGCCCCCTCCCCTCGCTCCTCCCTCTGTCCCGCTTGATCCCCCAGCTTCGTCTCTCTCTGCCTCTCGGTTTTCCTCTCCTGTCCCCACGTCTTGTGCTCTGCCTCTCGGTTTTCCTCTCCTGTCCCCACGTCTTGTGCTCTGCCTCTCGGTTTTCCTCTCCTGTCCCCACGTCTTGTGCTCTGCCTCTCGGTTTTCCTCTCCTGTCCCCACGTCTTGTGCTCTGCCTCTGCTCTCCCCTCTCAATTCCCCAGCCTCGCTTCTCTCGCCTGAAGCATCTTAATACGGAATTCTCCCAGCCTGTTATCACCCAGCAGAAAACACTCCTCCCTCTCTTCCTTTTGAGTCGACTCAAAAGGTGACTTTTGAGTCGAGGTGACTTTTGAGTCGACTCAAAAGTCTCCCAGCCAGTTATCACCCAGCAGAAAGCACTCCTCCCTCTCTTCTTTGTCCCTCCTCCTCCCTCTTGCTCTCCCCACTGTTTCTTCCCCTAGTTTCGCTTCTCTCGCTTGGAGCATCTCAATCTCGAATTCGCCCAGCCAATCACGGATACAGATCTGCTGCTGCTGGCGGGGAAGGTGCGTGCGTGGGTGGCGGTGGTTGGGAAGGGGGTGTGGGTGGGGTCTTTTAAGCTGTCTCCCTGCAACCTGCAGCATCTCAATTTGGAATTTGCCCGGCCAATCACGGATACAGATCTGCTGCTACTGGAAGAAGGGAGGGTGCGTGTGTGGTGGTTGGGAATTCTCAAAAGCACGCCTGCAACAATAGGGGCTGGTGGCATGTGAGGGATCTGTTTCACTTTGCTGTTTCACTCTGGCATTGTGAGGGCTAAAGTTTTGATGTGCCACCTCATGGAAACTTTTTAGTCCTCTCAAGGGTTTCTGGAGCAAAAGTTGTGATTTGGGTCACTTTTCGAAATCCCCCCCGTCCCCTCTGTCTCCCCGTCCCCTCTGACTCTTTCCCCTCTTTCCCCAAGCATCTTCACCCTATCCCCGTCGTCTCCCACACTAGCCTATCAGGTTCAACTGCTGCCAGCAAGTCACGGACCAAGGGATCACCCACCCCATTCAACCCCATCCCTTCTTCTCCCCCATTTCTCTCGCCCTATCCCATTTCTCTCGCCCTATCCCCTTTCTCTCTCCCCTTCACCCTGTCTCAGTCCCTCATGCCTCTCAATGTCAACGCCTGTCAACAAATCACAGACCAAAAAGGTCACCACCGCTGCTGTGCTGACTCCTTTTGAGGCGCCTCAAAAATCCAAAAGGTCACCACCGCTGCTGTGCTGACTCCTTTTGAGGCGCCTCAAAAATCCAAAAGGTCACCACCGCTGCTGTGCTGACTCCTTTTGAGGCGCCTCAAAATTCCAAAAGGTCACCACCGCTGCTGTGCTGACTCCATCCCAGTCCCCTCTTTTCCCCTTCAACCCCTCCCACCATCCATCCCCCGTCACCCATTCGTCAGCCCCTCGTGTCTCTCAATCTCAACGCGTGCCAGCAAGTCACGGACCAAGGGGTCACCACTGCCGCAAAGCTGCTCCCTAACCTCCGCTCCTTCTCGCTCTACTGGAATCTCAAGTGAGTTCTTCCTTCCTCCCTCCTCCCACCCTCCCTCCCGTCTGCTCTTACTCTAATGCCACCTGGGCGTGCCTTCTCCCACTGCCGCAAAGCTGCTCCCTAACCTCCGCTCCTTCTCGCTCTACTGAAACCTCAAGTGAGCTCTCCCTCCCGCCCCCCCCCCTTCTTTCTCGCCTGTTTTTTTTTCGTGGAGGGGGGGGGGAAGGCCTATCCTTGGGGGAATACGTCCCCTTATTTTTGCCCTTCCCCCGTCCGTGGCCTATCCCTCCCCTCCCCCCTCCGTGCCCACGTCCTACTCTCCATTCTTCTCGCCCTCCCACCTGCCAGGGTGACTGATTCAGGGGTGGAGCAAGTGGTGCTGCGATGCCCCTCACGTTCCCATGCCCGGATGCCCTCGTTCCTTTGCTCTCCTCTTCCTTCCCGCTCTTCCCCGCCCTCCCACCTACCAGAGTGACTGATTCAGGGGTGGAGCAAGTGATGCTGCGCTGCTCCTCGTGTTCCCATGCCCACATGCCCTCCTGCCTTTACTCTCCTCCCTTTCTCCCTCCTCTCTGCCAGAGTGACTGATTCAGGGGTGAAGCAAGTGGTGCTGCGCTGCTCCTCGTTACAGTCACTCAACCTTAGTGGATGCAAGGTAACTGGCACCCACTCGCTTTCAGGTGACTTTTGAGTCGACTCAAAAGTCCCCTCGTTACAGCCACTCAACCTTAGCGGCTGCAAGGTGTCCCACTCACTCATACACTCGTTCACTCACTCTCTCACTTGTTTGAAGAAGTGTTTTGAAACCTCTCAGAACACTTCTTCAAACATGTCCCACTCACTCATACACTCGTTCACTCACTCTCTCACTTGCTCCATCATTCTCTAGCTCGCTCACTTTCTTGCTCGCTGAATCAATCTCCCACCTTCATTAAGACCCCAAAGCCACTACCTTCCCACCTTCTCCACCATTACCCATCTCCACCCATCTCCACCCATCCCCACCCATCTCCATCCATCTCCACCCATCTCCACCACTGCAGAACATCACTGACACATCGCTTCGCTTCATTGCCGACTCGCTTCCCCACCTCAAGTCCCTCAACCTCACCCGGTGCGTGCTGCTGAGTCAACTCAAGGCTTGCAGGAAGGAATGGAACATGTTCAGTTCTCTTTGCTTGATTCGCAGGTCGCTTCTGCACCTCATTTCTCTTAACCTCGGTCGGTGCGTGTGTAAGACTGCTCATGCGTCTGTGCGTAATCAGAAGTGACTTTTGAGTCGACTCAAAAGTCACCTTGCTTCCACACCTCATTTCTCTTAACCTCGGTCGGTGCGTGTGTGAGACTGCCTGTGCATCTGTGCGTATTCAGAACACGTCTGGAGAAACGCGTATGACTCATGTGCCCCATGTGCGTATGACTCATGTGCCCCATGTGCGTATGACTCATGTGCCCCATGTGCGTGCCTGCGTGCGTGTGTGTATGCCTGCATGTATATGCGTGCGCGTGTGCATGTGTTACGTGTATCACCCAGCAGGTGCGTGCAAGCGACAGACAAGGGTCTCGAGAACATCACAGCGGGATGCTTCCATTTGGAAGAGCTGCTGCTCTATGCTCTCTCCAGGTGACTTTGAGTCAACTCAACAGTCCCTGTGTATGTGTGGGCGTGCTTCCCTGTTTGCGCGTGTGCAAGCGACAGACAAGGGTCTCGAGCACATCACAGCGGGATGCTTCCATTTGGAAGAACTACTGCTCTACGCACTCTCCAGGTGGCTTTGAGTCGACTTAACAGTCCCTAGCTCCCTGTGTGTGTACGCATGCGCGCATACATCTGTGTGCGTGTGTGAATTTGAGAGCGACAGAAAAGGGTATGAGGCACATCACAGCGGGATTGAAGAAGTGTTTTGAGACGTCTAAATACGACTCAAAAGAAAAGGGTATGAGGCACATCACAGCGGGATGCTCCCATTTGGAAGAACTGCTGCTCTATGCACTCTCCAGGTACTTCTTTTTTAGACGACTCAAAACTCTACGCACTCTCCAGGTACTTCTTTTTTAGACGACTCAAAACTCTACGCACTCTCCAGGTATTTCTTTTTTAGACGACTCAAAACTCTACGCACTCTCCAGGTACTTCTTTTTTAGACGACTCAAAACTCTACGCACTCTCCAGGTACTTCTTTTTTAGACGACTCAAAACTCTACGCACTCTCCAGGTACTTCTTTTTTTGACGACTCAAAACTCTACGCACTCTCCAGGTACTTCTTTTTTAGACGACTCAAAACTCTATGCACTCTCCAGGTACTTCTTTTTTAGACGACTCAAAACTCTACGCACTCTCCAGGTACTTCTTTTTTAGACGACTCAAAACTCTACGCACTCTCCAGGTACTTCTTTTTTAGACGACTCAAAACTCTACGCACTCTCCAGGTACTTCTTTTTTAGACGACTCAAAACTCTACGCACTCTCCAGGTACTTCTTTTTTAGACGACTCAAAACTCTACGCACTCTCCAGGTACTTCTTTTTTAGACGACTCAAAACTCTACGCACTCTCCAGGTACTTCTTTTTTAGACGACTCAAAACTCTACGCACTCTCCAGGTACTTCTTTTTTAGACGACTCAAAACTCTACGCACTCTCCAGGTACTTCTTTTTTAGACGACTCAAAACTCTACGCACTCTTACTCCAGGCCAGGTATTCTTGTCACTCGCTAACATCTCCCGTCAAAACTCCTTCCTGAATTGCCCCTCTCATTCATGAGCCTCATTAATGAGCTTCACCTCTCATCTCTCTTCTGCCTGGTAGCTTCACAAATGAGTCTCTGACATGGCAACCATCGGGTGCCTATCCCAGCTGCAAGCGGCTGGACCTCCTTGCCTCTTCAGCCCCTCACTCCCCTCCCCCACCCTCCCTCACTCCCCACTCCCACCCTCACTCCCCTCCCCCACCCTCCCTCACTCCGCACTCCCACCCTCACTCCCCTCCCCTCCCCTCCTTGTAGCTTCACAGACGAGTCCGTGGCAACCATCGGGCGACTACCCCACCTGCGAGTGCTTGAGGGGAAGACGCATTGTGCCCCTCTTTTCCTCATCCCCCTCACTCCCCATACCCCCCCTCTCCCACCAGCTTCACAGATGATTCCCTGGCAACTGTCGGGCACCTCTCCCACCTGCGAGTGCACCTCGTCCCCTCCGTGCCTCCCCTCGTTCCCCCCACACCCACCCTCCACCCACCAGCTTTACAGATGATTCCCTGGCAACCATCGGGCACCTCTCCCACCTGCGAGTGCTCGACCTGTGCGGCATGAAGGTATGATGGTCGAAGGTGGGGAATAAATGTTGCGTCTATAGCGGTGTGTGTGAAGGTGTGAAGGAATGAAGGAATGAAGGTGTGAAGGAATGAAGGCGGCAAGGGATTGGTCATCCCTGAGGGAGGCGACAAGGGCATTGCACGCTGCACTCACCTCCCTCAGGGATGGGCATTGTTTACCGAAATGACTTTAGAGTCGACTGAAAGTGGACTCAGCAGACAAACCATCGCTCTTTTTGTTATCAGTTACGTCTCGCTTCTCACCTTACCATCACATCTCACCCCTCTCTTGTGATCCTGTCTCTCGTGTAACTTCCCTCCTCCAGCATCTCACAGACGAGGGACTGGAGGGCAGTTCACGCTGCTCTCACCTCTCTGAGGGATGGGCGTCAAGGCCTGGACTACACAAGCTAGTGCTCTACTTGTTCTCAGTCACATCTCGCCTCACGTCTCATCCCACTCCTCCCCAACAGCTTCTCACAGACAAGGGATTGAAGAGTTGACTTTTGAGTCGACTCAAAAGTCGACTGAAGGGCATGGCACGCTATTTTTGAGGCGCCTCAAAATCGGTCTCTCCCTCTCCTCCTCTCCTTTCTATCGCACTGCATCCCTCTCCAACCAACAGCATCTGACCGACACTGGACTGGAGGGCATTGCACGCTGCACTCACCTCGTATCACTCAACCTCTCATGGTATGCTGCTTGTACTGTGTCGCTTATGGTTTTTGTTGCCTGCTTATGTTAGTGGGCGGATTGCAATGTGACCCCCTTATAGCTTATAGTGTCCTCCCTAGTTGTACGTTACTTCTAGTGCGCTTCTTATAGTGCAGCTGCCTGTAGTGTGCTGCTTATATTGTATTCCTTGCTGTGCCTGTATCTTCACCCCAGGTGTGTGCTTATAACGGATCAAGGCCTCATCCAAGTGGCATCGTCCTGTCATCATATCGAGCTTCTAAGGTATGTTCTTCTGAGTAATCTGCTAGAAAACTTACACGCATTCTTTTTGGGACACAAAGTATCTCATCCCACGCCCCCCATTCACTCCACACTTCCACCTTCCCCTCCTCACCCCCCCTCTCTCTTTTTCACCTTCCACCTCCCTTTTTCCTCCTCTCCCAGCCTCCACGGCATAAGGGGTCACAGTTGCGGCCATGTCTGCTGCTTTTTGATACGTAAAAAATGCCCATTTCAGTACCTTCTTTCTCTCCTTGCTCCCCTCCCTTCCATACGCACTCACTGTCTCTGTCTATCCCAGCCTCCATGGCATAAGGGGTCACATATGCGGTCATGTCTGCCCTCTCTGATTCTTACCTCCGCTCTCCCATGTCAAGCCCCCATTCTCTCCCTTTCTTCCTGCCGCCTCCCTTCCATACGCACTTCCCTTCAGTTTCTCCCAATCTGCATGGCATTAGGGGGGTCACAGATGCGGCCATTCCTACCCTCAAATGACATTTCTCTCTGTCCCTCTTCCCCTCTGCTCCACTCCATACGCACTCCCCCCGTCTCTCCCAGTCTGCACGGCAGAAGAGGCGTCACAGATGCGGCCATACCTGCCCTCTCTGCCTCCTCTCTCGCCCACTGCACTTTCTGACTGCCCTCTCTGCCCTCCCCTCCCCAGTTTACACGGCATAAGGGGGGTCACAGATGCGGCCATGGCTGCCCTCTCCGCTTCCTGCCGTACCTCCCTGCACACATTGGATGTCAACGGCTGCGTGGGAATACAGGTAAGGCTCCAAATGATTCGTGAGTCGACTAAAAAGTCGTCCTTTCTGCCTCTTGCTGTACCTCCCTGCAAACACTGGATGTCAATGGCTGCGTGGGAATACAGGTAACATCCCAAACCATGTCCAAGTGTTGTTGGTGTGAAACGATCGTGTATGTATTGTTTTAGAAGCACCTTTGTTGTCGTTGTTTCGTTACAAACAGCTCTCACGCTTTTTTGGTGGTCCTACTTCGAGCTCTCTTATGCAGGATCGTTCTCACGACCATCTGAAGCTGCAATTTCCACGGCTGGCGTGTTTCACTGTTCATAAATAGATCTGATATGGTACATGACCGTGCAAGATGTCTACAATTTCCGAGTCACAAATCACATCTCCTGTGAGGAATGAAGTTGGACATGCTATAGCTAACAAATGCATGTCTAACACGAAATTATTGCAATATTTTACATACTAGGATGCAAAGAATCCTGCTGTTTAGAAGCTTCGTAGTACATCGTAACATCTCAGATGATTGGGGTCACTTTTCCTGTAGTCACTTGGGAGGTCCATGCTGTAACGAAGTCACTCTCTCAATCAACTCGTATGTGTCTTCTACCATGGATGCACCGTTTTTTGAGACGTCTCAAATTTCATATGTGGCTTGTACCATGGGTGCAATGTTCTCTACCGATACCAGAGTTCAGTGTTCCCCCAACTTTCACACGACGCAGCAAACATGCCCAAATTCGAAGAAGCGCTTCAAACAAAATCCAAACAGTGCATATCCGAACATCTTAGAGTGATTCAAGATCCACAATCTTCATGGTGTAAACATTCCAGACAGCAATCCCGACAGATTCCTACCCAGCAGACAGATTCCTCTCACCAGCACAACCAGCCGCGCAGGGGAGAGGAACCTGTGCAGGGGACAACCGGTACGACCCAACGCAGTAAAACCTCCGCCCCCCTCCCCACTCCCCACCACCCACCTCCTTGTTTCACCTCTCCTTACTCCATTACTACCCCAACCTCATCCCCACCAGCAGCAGCAGCACCATCCAGTTTCACAGCCACCACAGCGCATACATTCGAGTCAATCCCGCACCCATCCTTCCCCCAGCACAGCTTATAGTATCCCTGCTCGACCCACGCCTCTCCCTGTGTCACTGCACGTCCGTTACTGAGTCGCTAACCCTGCTGCAGGTTTCACAGCCACCACAGCAGACACATATGAGTCGATCCCACACTCGTCCTGGCCCCGGCACAGCTTATAATACCCCTGCTCGCCCCACGCGCTGCCCCAGCTGTTCTTGATCACCCAATAGTCCTTGTAGCGCAGGCGGGCAGGGGAGAACCCGTGTGACCCGTACCCCACCATGAGCACACCGTGGTTCAGGGCATGGCGGTTGCAGAGGAGAGGGCAGGAGACGCCTTTCACGTATGACTGCATCCAGTTGGCGTTGAGAGCAACTGAAAGGGTAGAAGTGCGGAAGGGAAGAGTGGGACGAAGCAGGGGGACAGGAAGGCGTGGGGAGGGCAAGAGAGGTGGTAATTGAGAACCCGTGTGATTCATACCCCACCATGTGCACCCCGTGGTTCAACGCATGGAGGTTGCAGAGCAGAGGACAGGAGACATTCTTGACGTAAAAACACGCATTTTGGTTGAACGTAAGTGACAACAATGAAAACAAAAAGAATTTCTAAGGATCTTGGGTGCTCTTCCGTACAAGAACTCAAGGTGTTACAACATTAAACAATCTCTAACGCACTTAACGTTGTAACATCTCGAGATCTTGTACGCAGAAGCATCCAAGATCCTTAGAAATTCTTTTTGTTAAAAGGGAGTGGTAACTGTCTGTGTGATTACAAAAGAAGCGGAAGAGAACCCGTGCCAACCATACCCCACCATCAACAACCCGTGATTCAAGCCATGGCGGTTGCAGAGGAGAGGGAAGAACACGCCCTTCACATACCTCCCCACACAACTAACCAGCTCATCTACGAAAGGGCCGTGACCAGGTGAGCCAGCATCTGATAGTCCTTCTGAGGCGCCTCAACAAACGACTCAAACCTCGCTACTCCTTGTCTGCTCCTCAGGGTTACACTCACACCCCTCACAGCACTACACACACTGAGAGAGTCTGCCCACCTCTCACTCACCTGCCAGCGGGCCGTATTTGACGAGGTGGGCCTGCATCTGATTATCTTTTGGAGGCACCTCCACGAATGACTCCACCCTCACTCCATCCGCCCTGCGTCGAACTGGCAGCGCCCCTCCCTGCCCGTGTATATCCATACTCCTTGCCCCAACGCCATCCCTTGCACTCTCACTCACACTCCCTTGCACTCCCGCCCACCCTTCCAATCCTTCAAGCGTGTAAAGAAGAACGCTCACCTGCCAGCGGGCCATATTTGACCAGGTGGGCCTGCATCTGATCGTCCTTCTGAGGCACCTCCACAAACGACTCCACCCTCGCTGCTCGCAGCCAGCCAGCCCACCCACCCACCCTCTTTCACACAGCTAGACGAATGCCTAAACACAAAGCAATGTTCTCACCTGCCAGCGGGCCGTATTTGACCAGATGAGCCTGCATCTGATCGTCCTTCTCAGGCACCTCAACAAACGACTCTACTCTCGCTGCCACGCGCTCTGCGTCGAACTGGCAGCGCCCCTCCCTGCCAGTGTAGCCATACTCCTGCTCTGTCTGCAGCCCCCCGGCCTTCTGAATGTAGCGAAACACGTTGTTCATCAGCCCACCACCGCAGCCGGAATCACACGCCTCCTTCTCCTTGGGGTCGCACTGTATAAATCAGAAGGGGAAAGGCAAAATCGGACAAGGGAGACAAGGGAAGGGCAAGGGTTGGAGGAGGGGAGGAGGACAGAGGGGGAAGAGGTGAGAATGAGGGTTTGATTTCGAACTGGCAGCGCCCCTCCCTGCCCGTGTATCCATACTCCTGCTCCGCTTTCTGAAGCCCTCCCGCTTTCTGAAGCCCTCCCGCTTTCTGAATGTAGCGAAACACGTTGTTCATGAGCCCGCCGCCACAGCCAGAGTCACACGCCTCCTTCTCCTTACGGTCGCACTGAGGAGAAGCGGGATGCGAGGGAGGGAGGGGGGAGAAGCGGGTAGATGCACACGGAACACATTACTTATACTCTTGTTCAGTTTGCAAGGTGAAACACGCAAAAAGGGGGGTGCTATGGTGCCAGTCACCCCTTGTTGCTCATGCGGCACGGCACTCGGAATAGCAAGCACCATGAAAGAGTGAATCGGTAACTACTGACTGCTCTGATCTCACGAGCATGTTATGGTCACTCACGGTACAGTCACATGCTGCCACTGCCACTCACGGTATGGTCACAGTCGACGACCTGCTGCTCGCTCAGGCTGACGAGCTCGCCCGTCGCCAGATGGTGCGCGGCCTCCTACGCTTGCTTGCTGACTTTGCCCCCTATGGTCAAACATACGTACTCACGTTACAGTCACATCCTCCCCACTCACGTTATGGTCACAGTCGACGATTTGCTGCTCGCTGAGGCTGATGAGCTCGCCCGTGGCCAGATAGTGCGCGCCCTCCAACGCGCCCACGGCGCTGAACGCGTAGCACGACCCGCACATGCCCTGGGTGGGGAGGAGGTGGGAAAAGAAGGAGGCGGCGCAAGCAAGCGCGGAAAGGGGAGGCGGAGCAGGAGAGGTCAGAATTGACAGAGGGGGTTGCAAGTAGTGCGCCCCCTCCAACGCGCCGACGGCGCTGAACGCGTAGCACGAACCGCACATGCCCTGGATGGAGCGGGAGAGACAAGGGCGAAGAGCGAGATGCAGCAGGATGGGCCGACGGATTGACACCCTCCACCGTTCCCTTCTCGCGCCAAACCCGATCCCCATGCCCTCTTCCCCCCGATGGTTATCTCTGAACCAGGTCCCAATAGAAATTTCCCGATTCGAACGTACCTGATTCTTAACGCCCGTCACCGCGCCCTTCTCGCGCCAATCAAACTGCTCCGGAAGATCCCCCGTCGGCAGCTCAGACCGCTCCAGTCGTCCCTCCGCTTTCAGGCTCTCCAGAAATGCGCTGCGCGCGGACCGCTCGGAATCCACGGGCAGCAGGCCAAGATGCGTCTTGGCGAATTCCTCTGGGGTGAGATCTGAGAAGGGAGTCACGCCGTGTTCCGCGGAAGGGTCCTGCAGCTGGATCTGCGCCGCGCGGAGGAGGTTAGCGCGGAAGATGCGCAGGCGCGCGCGGTACTGGCGGAGATCCGCCGCGTACGACTTGTTGAAACGGTGGATGAAACGCGCGAAGTGTTCCGCCGGGTTGCGCAGCGCGCCGAGCAGCGGGTGGCTGGCGGGAAGCTTGGAGAGGACATGATTCACCTCCGTAGATCCCAAGATATTATCCGAGGCATCATCGACGATCTTATCGGATTGCACGGTGTTATCGAATCCGTCATCGTCCGCGCGAACGAAAGGGACGACGATAAGCGAGACTAGGGCTAGAAGCAGGACATAGCGCACGGTTCCCACCATCGTTGCTGACATAAGCCGCCAAGCAGAAGAACTCAAGCGCAGCCTAAGAAGCTGCAGTCAGAAAAGCGTAGGACTCCTTGCAACAGGAGCAGCGGCCGGAGGGGCAGTCGGCTAGGAATATGCGCAAGGAATGTCAGAGCAAGATAGAGCAAGGAGCAATGAAAGATAATCAGGAACGAGATATGTAAAATGTTGGGAGGGTGGCTCGGATTGGAACTGGGAAGGGTTGGGTGGGGGTGAAGGTTGCTTGCTTGACGAGGAAAAAAAGCACAGAAATGGGGAGGCGGGGCGGAGGCAACTAGACGGATGCAAGGTCAGGTCTGTGAAATTATCCCGCACTCGGGTCTCGTAGTTACTTCAAACCGTGGAAGGATTCCTTCCTTTTCCTCATTCAGACGAGGATTGCCTGCTTTTAGTGGGGACTTCAAGGTGGTGCAACACTAATACTTTCGAAACATTCACAAATTTAGGCGATAAGGAAAGCGTTTATCCACTTCGTTCTTAAAAATGTCGCCCAGGTAAGATGCATTCGACTGACGTAACGGACCCGATCCATGACGTGTTGTCACCAAAGCGCTTGCCGACACGTCGCCACGTGGGACCTCCCTGCTGAGCCGACCAGTTCGGTCCACCATCGTGTCAGAGTGCAGTGCATTATGAAAAATTCTAGGAGCTAGAACGATTCACAGTGGAACATCATAACCTTTCAAAAACGGTTTTATTGGTGTCCTAATTAGATCACCTATTGACAACATGATGCTAAAAGAGGAGTATAAATAAACCAAATGGCAGATCCTACCCACACTACACAGGATACACGCTCCCATGCAGCTCCACCCCGATGCCGCTACCTAATTGTCACAAAACTTTTTGTTGGCCTTCAAGACGAGGGTAGTCATCGAGCGACCCCAGAGACCCGCAACTCGAAATTGGCGATATGCTAATAAGTGAGACTTTTCGGCACCCCATGCCTCTGCTCTTGAAAACTCCAAGAGAACCAATTCCATTTACTGCATCCCTTCCTGCTCCACTCTCCTCCCCCTCCTCACTATCTTCGTCTGCTGCATACCCCATTGGGTTTTGCCGCGCCCAGTTCCACTGGTCGCGGCACATGTCCTCTACAGTGCGTGTAGCTCTGCATGAACGAATCCACGGTAAAGCGAAGAATATTAAACACAGGTGATAAGAGCACCAAATACGGTAAGCATGCTCGCAATAATGGACTTAGGCCACAAGAAAGAGAGAAGCACATGAACTCAAAGTCAACCCTAGATGCAAAAACAGCACATCTCATCTCACCTCCAGTCAAGGTCTTGTTGTGCCTTGTCTGTGGATGCAAAGACCTCAGAACAGTCTCCTGGCCGTCTAGGACACAACTTCACGGGAAGTTTCTGCATGACAGGAAGCATCGAGGCCAGCCACACAACCCAGGTAATGATTAATGAATGCAGAGCACGCACACTCAATGAATATGAGGTATGGCTATTGCGAGAAGCGAAGGTCAAAAGCAGGAGTCGGAAAAACAACATCTCATCGACGTGCGACTGCATAAGTGGACTACAACAGTATTGAAACGGCTCAGAGGTGGTTTATTATGGAGAACCACAATGTTTGTGTGGAAGAACAAATAAAAGGGATTGTAGAGGGGAAGAAGCAGCAGGGATTTCTCACCTGGCCACATGCCCTCTCGAATCCAGCCACCATCTCCAGCACTGTGGTGCCCTTGCCTGTGCCCAGGTTGTACACGTCACAACCTGGAGGTTATGGAATGGGGAAGGGGAGTTCGAAGGGGTGCGGTTTAGCCAAGGGAAGTGTGAGGGAGCGCAAGGGGAGCGCAAGGGGAGTGCAAGGGGAGTGCAAAGGGTCTCTGCACTGGAGGTCTTTGCCAGAGTACCGACCACAACGAGGGGTTCTAGACTAGCGGAGACAGAGGCGTAGAAAGGCACATTACGGAAAAAAGAGCCGATGCTCCTGCATCTACATCTGGCTGCCACGTCACGTACCTCCAGCCTGGCACATGAATATTCGCCTCAGTGCTGCTGCGTGGCCTGCAGCAAGGTCCATGACGTGGATGTAGTCCCGCACCTGGTCATGCCACGTCACAAGGGTTTGCATCCACGTCACACGTCAGGGGAGGGGGAAAGGGGGGAGGAAGGGTGGGGAGAGAGGGGGGTCAATGACCACAAGCAAGAAACAGCACTGGAACATGCGTTGTTTTGCTTGTTGTTTTGCTTGTTGTTTTGCTTGTTGTTTTGCTTGTTGTTTTGCTTGTTGTTTTGCTTGTTGTTTTGCGGAACGGAATGGGGGAAAATGGTGCGAAGCACGTTGTCACAGGTAAATAAAATACAACAAGTATTGTGACCTGCACATTGAATGCCACTGCTGAGGGGACGTGGGGACCACCAACGGGAAAGCATCCTGCAACAAATGCACTGGCAGCTGCAACCTCGTGAAAATAGCACAAGTCATGGCTCATTCCCTTTCGATCTACCACTAGGAGGAAAAATGGCGCTAGCTCGTCGGCTCCATGGCTCCCTTCGAGGCGCCATGAAGAAATGAAGGCATGATTCGTTCCCGTCAATACCCCCCCACCTCCTCCCTTCGAACCCTCCCGCGCTCATCCTCACTCCTCCCACTCACCCCTGTGCCATCGCGTGTGGGGTAGTCGCTCCCAAACACCGACAGGTGCGTGCGTCGCCCCACGGCCACCTGCTGAATGAACGGCATCAGATTATTGGGGATGCCGCGCGGGTCCTCCCCGATGCGCCCTTTTCACCGAAACAAACCCCACGAATACCCCACACCACTCACCCCCAACCCTCCGATGCTCACCCGCACTCCTCCCACTCACCCCGGTTCCATCACGTGTGGGATAGTCGCTCCCAAACACCGAGAGATGCGTCCGTCGCCCGACCGCCACCTGCTGGATGAACGGCATCAGATTATTGGGGATGCCGCGCGGGTCCTCCCCGATGCGCCCGCTGGGGTGCGCGCCCACGGGGTTGAAGTAGCGCAGCAGCACGATGCTCCACGTGGCATCCGAGGCGTACACGTCCTCCAGCACGCGCTCGATGTACAGCTGCTCGCAGCACAGCACGGCACAACACAGCATACGAGGCGGTTTGTAACGGGGATGTCTGGCACGAAACACAATTGCGATGGGAGCAGCAGCACGATGCTCTACGTGGCGTCCGACGCTTACACGTCCTGCAGCACGCGCTCAATGTACAGCTGCAGAACACAGCACGGCACGCGAGGCGGTTTGTAACGGGGATGTTCGGAACGAAACACACGAAGGGCGTGTAATGGCGACTTTGACTGTTGATGCAGGGGAAGTAATCAGGTCCCGATGATAAGCTAGCCATGGAATGGAAATTACTGCCATGGTACATATAGTACATCCATCTGATCTGCCGTACACCTTAACCTGCCGATCCTTTGATAAGCCCGTCGTACCCAGTCGTACCTTGGATCGGCCGTACGGGTTCAGCGTCTGCAGCTCGTCGTTCTCCGTGCACGGGACCTGCTTCGGCTGGCCGTACACCGTGGCTGACGAAGAGAACACGATCTGTGAGAGAGGGGATGAGAGAAGATTCGAGGGTGTAAAAAACAAAACGTTGTGGTGGGAGCGAGGGAATTCTTGAATAGCTGGCTCGGGACCTGCTATGGCTGGCCGTACACCGTGGCTGATGAAGATGATAACATGATCCGCGAGGATGGGAGATCATGGAAAGGAGCTGAAACATGGGAAAACAAAAACTTATGAAGCGTACCTTCTTACAGCCGTGGTCGCTCATGACTTCCAGCAGGTTGAGCGTGCCGGTGACGTTGTTCTGGTAGTACTTGAGCGGGAACTTGACGCTCTCTCCAACGGCCTTCAGCCCCGCGAAGTGGATCACCGCGTCGAAACTGCGAGTGTGACATTGCAAGATAGTCAATGCGTCTTACTTTCATTGACTCCATGCTTAATTGCTTCAGGCTCCCTCCCGCGTTTACACTGACGAGTTCTAACACGCTTCAAAACTCAACTTCGACGAGTCAATACACACTTAAGTAATGGAAAATTGCAGTCCGGAAGAATGCTTTGTTTTCAATGCCTGCCCTTTTCAGGTCTGGTGCTTGGATTCTAGACTTACTGAATTTGATTGAAGAGCTCTTCAAGTGTCTCCTTGTCAAGTAAGTCAACCTGCACTCAATTCAATCAGCAACATTATTCCTCTGGGGATGTCTGTAGTTTGCACCAATTACTAGTTTGTACGTATGTACAACATTTCAGGCCAGTACCATAACTGCGTCTTGTCAGTCGAGCATTTGTATAATTCCGTTCGGAAAGAACTCTTGACTGGCCTTGAAGAATGTTAATGTAAATGATTAGGAGAGCAGATTTGACGGGCCTTGAAGAGTGTTAACGTAAATAACGGAAAGCACTCTCGACTGACCTTGAAGAATTGCAAGTTCCTGCCATTCTCGCCTGCGAGCTCCGCCACTCTCTTCACGGCTTGCTCCGATGAATTGTCCAGGTTGTCGACCACAACCACTCTGAGGACACCACGTGGCAGATAAATCGGAGGAACTACATCAACCACCATGTAGCCACGCATATCAGTGAGGAGCATGTCCCAGCGAAATCGCAGAGAAACGTATCATGAGGAGCTAAAGAAAGGATGTACAGAAGCTGAAGGAACTGGTCGACGAGGAACAAAAAAAAAGTAAGGGGGGGAGAGGGGGAGGAGGGGGGAAGGGTGGGAGGGGGGATTGGGGGGTTCGACTAGGGACTGTTACCTGTAGCCCTCATGCAGCAGCTGGACGCATGTATGGCTACCGATGTACCCTGCTCCTCCAGTTACTAGAATAGTCGCTTCTGCTGCTGCTCGGCCATTGGTCAACCACGTGTTGCAAACTCTAAGTAGGTGAGGTTCCGGACTGCTGTTTGCCATGTGCTCGCTACAAGCTAGATCAGTGGCTGGGATTGTGATCAAGATAGCCTACGATCGCCTGATCAGACGCCAAAGACAATTCGCTAACTACCAGCAGAAGTAGCTATCCAAACACCTGGAAAGTGCAAGATCAGTTGGAAATAGTACACGGTAACTAACGGATGACGCCTACGAACTAAGCTTCTGACTGAGCGAACAGAGTTATAACTGCGGTAATAGGACCTGTCAGAATCAGAGACACGTCAACAAGGCGACAACTAGGCAAGTCTCTGGCAGCACTAAATGCCAGGCACGATGTAATTGATGGATAACGCGTCTTTAGGCGACAAAAGAGCGCCCTGGCTAGCAAGGCTGAACGTCTATGGCTCCCGCAAACGGATAAAGGACTCCGACCAGCACGCCCGTCGCTTTCAAGGCAGTTCTACGTGACCTGTCGCCTCCAAGCCGCCTTCTTTCACTCTCGAGTCCCTACCTAGACTGCTCTCGCGTGTTCGTGGCTACGTCTTGTTCTATTCGCTGGTTGTGCGAGCTGAAATGAGCTTCTCACTAGGTTGACTCTCTACTCTTCCCTCCTCTCTGTTCGTCGCCTGCCTACCTGCTTTTTGGGAAGTAGTACACACACACCTCGAAAGTAGATGTGACCACCTCTCATCGGTTTCGTGACCTGTGTGCTGATCGGACGGTTGATATGCCATTTCGCTTGTTCAGTTTGTGTACATGTAGAGCAGCGGACGGTTTAGATTTCCCCCGAGGTTGTCTCTGACATTCCGACGCGCGGTCTGATCTCTGCTGGCGCGTTCCGTCTCTGTAAATGTGATGCAGGCGACACCCTGCGAGACACGGATGGAGTGTCGCAACACCCTCCTGAAACTTCGCAACTCGAGCGAACAGGATCGCACAGAAACGTGCTGCGATCAGGGGCTGCAAATCTCGCCACGAGCCGCGCTCCGTGAAGGAAGGAGGTGGATGAAAGCTCAACCGCATCCCCGACCCTAATTGTGGAGACGTGCTGCAGGGACAGTCGACCACTCATTTTCCGCCACGCCAGATGAGCAAGGAGGGTCACAAGCACCACGCTTGTTGAGTGCTGGACCCACCACCCTGCCCCAAGTGGTGAGGGTGGGGGTCCACAGGAAGAGAGATTGGACGCTTCGCGTCTGATGTGGAAAGACATCTTCGGATTCTCCTCATCAATAGTCGGGAATCTGCAGATAGTTATGTAATTAGATATGTACATTTTGGACCTCTCTGTTATAAAATGCAGATTGTGATGGTATGTTTGTGTATTTCCCCGAAAACAGGCTATGGCATTTATGACTGGTCATACTCGTGTCGTAGAATGACGGGGTAAATCCAGCTCAGACGAATATCTGTATGGAAAATTTTGTAGTGATTTCAGGGTTTTTTTTATTATGGATGATTCAGCCATGTCATATCAAAGTTCCTCGTTTTGGTTCATTGGCAAAAGGTGCCCATACCAATAACGTGGGTTATCAGGACTGCCGTCTGTAACGGAAATTTCTAGGCGAGGATGTCTTCGCCCACTCTTTGCCGTGTGCAGCGTGTCTAGCTGCTCGCCTCACCTCACCGTCATCTTTCCAAACCACATCAAACCAGATCGCACCATACCATCACGCACTTGCAACGAATTCGTCACTTCCCTGTTCCAACAAGCAACGACGGTTGAAATAGGGATGTTCAGACAGATTCGTTCTCCCACAGGCAGTGCAGAGTTTGCTGGTGGTTGTTGAGTTGTGCTCTTTTCCGCGGACGCGAAACGGGCTTTTCCGCAGTCTAGAAGTTGCCATGCTGCTACCAGATTAGGGCGTGTCCGAAGTGAAACGTCGATGGATGTTGGCAGATGTCGGCGAATCCTGACGGTCGGAATCCCCGATCCGAGGGCTGACATTCATCGACATCCCCAAACGGATGTCAGCGGATGTCGACGTTTCACTTCGAACATCCCCTTAGGTTCTATCACAGTACAGATTACCCTAGAATTTGTTTGGTAGAAAAAGAGGTTCAGCTTGGTAGGCCTCACATACCGCGCAGGAGAAACAGATTGCTGTTTCTTGCGTTCCGTGAGTCGTGAGACTTGACGAGGAAATGTTCGATTAATCCGTGAATCGTTATGAAGCCTAATATTCTTAGCCTGGCAGCAGCAGTTGTACACACGAGCAATCTGCTTGACAGTTAGAACCTTCAATAGTAGTAGCAGGAGCATGCTGAGCATGGGTGGATGCTGAGCAGGCTCGAAGTGGCTGGAGTAGCTGGAGTTTAGCACTTGAGTGACATGTTAGTCATCTAGCAGGATCACGCAGAACCGCGCAACAGTAGGTACACGCGTTATCTTTTTAAACCACCGCTCTGTGCCATCGTGTTGAACGTTTTAGAATACTGAGAGTGGTTTACATAGGATTAATTTCAGGTAGCTGCGAAGTGGAAGCGAGGCGTTTCAGATTGCGAAGTCACTAAGACCGCTCCACGACGCCACGTCAGCATGAGCTTTCAGGACATCGGCCGGTCGTCGGGCCCTGCCGGTGGGGGTATGAACGGAGTCGGTCGGCCGACTTCCGGGACGTCAAGTCAGACGGTTCCGTCAAGTCAGGCGGTGGCGTCAGGCGTGTTTCAGATGAACACGGCAGTGGGGACGTTCAAGCGGCTCGTCAACACGCTGGGTACCGCTAAGGACACCGTCGAACTCCGTGAGAAGCTGTACGGCGAGATTATCATATATAGATCACGAAGAGCCAAGGATTTTTGTTTAATTAATTAATCAATTTGTTTTTATCGTGCTGTCAGCACACTGAGTAGCACGAAGAGCGCTGTTGAACTCCGTGAGAAGCTGTACCGGCACCCACGTGCCGTTAGGGTTTCGTCTGTCATCATCACGTGGCTTTTGGGACCGGAATATGTTACTCCTACCTGAGAGCCTTCGAGCCCTTGCTTGCGTCTTCATCCTAGTCCTCTCCTTCTCGTCCCTGTGCTCGGTTTTTTCTTGCACGTCTCGAGAACTCATTCGTGCGCAGCCCTGGCCGTCTGCCGTGCTACTTGAATTCTCATTGCAAACATCCTCATTTCCGTCACTTCCTTTTTCTCCCGTTTTTCCTCGTCGTCGTCCGTCAACGGCAGGCACAAGTCGCGGCAGTACATCAGCCATCTGGCCAAGGACACGGCGCAGAAGCTCAAGGATGCCTCTGCGCGCGACCATTCCGCTGGCGTCAGCGTGAGTGCCATCTCCTTCACACCCCACCTTCCCCCCTTTCTTCCCCCTCCCTGTTCCCCCACCTCCACTTTCTCCTACCACCCCACGCTTCTCCTCTTCCCCGTCCGCCTTCGTCGACCTGGCCCTCATACTACCCAATCCTTTTGCGCGCAACCACCCCGTTGGTGTCACTTTGCGTGCCATCTCCCCTTCCCTCGCCTCCCGCCCCACACACCCGCCCTTTACCCCCACGCATCCCTCCCTCCCCGCTCCTCCCGTCTTCCTTCCTCATCATCTACACAGGCGACACAAAAGATTAGCGATGCAAAGCTAGCCAAGGACTTTCAAGCTGTGCTCCGCGAGTTTGAGCGCGCGCAGCACCTCGCGGCGGAGCGGGAGGCCGCCTTCGCGCCCTTCGAGAGCCCCCGCCGCGGGGGAAACGCGCAGATGCCCGCAGGGGGCGCGGGAGGGGCCCCGTCGGTGGCTTCGCTGGGGTCGTCTGGAGGGTCGTCAGGCGGAGGGAGAGGAAAGAGGTGCGTGAGACTGGCGTGGGACTGGTTTCCCCTTCCCACGCTCTAGGCGGGACGTCTCTTTGGGGTCGGGTGGAGGGTCGTCAGGCAGGGGGAGAGGGAAGAGCTGCGTGAGAGGAGTTGGGTGTGTGAGGCAACCTTTTGTGCAGTGAGAGGGTCTACAGGTGGTGAGACAGGAGAGAGGTGTGAGTTTGAGCGCGCGCTGCACCTTCACGTCTTTTTACTTGGCGCTGTTTCCTTACTCCGCGCCCTTTCTCCTCTTCCCTTCACGCATGCCCCTTTGTGGTCTTTTCCCGTCCCTCTTGTCTCCAGGGGGACAGGCAGTGTGGGCTTGTCCAATTTCGGAGGGGCAGGTGGGGCACAGTTGGCTGAGCAGGCGGATAGGGAGGAGCAGAGAGACCCGCTGCTAGCACAGCAGAGGTGAGAGCAGAGCAAGTGGTGTTGGTGATTGTGAATTTTTTTTATGATTATGTAGGATTTGAACTGTTGGGAGGAGCAGAGTGACCCGCTGCTAGCACAGCAGAGGTGAGAGCGGGGTGGGTGGTGCGGGTGGCTGAGAGTTTTTATTATTCTGTAGAATTCGACCTGCAGAGAGGAGCAGAGAGACCGCTGCTAGCACAGCAGAGGTGAGAGCAGGGCGTGTGGTGTGGGTGAGTGTGGGAGGGCATTGTGTGTGGGTGAGTAGGCTTTCATTCCTCTTCATCCCTCGCACCCCCGCACACACCCCGTCCCACCCCCCCACACACTCCCACACACCACCACACACCCTCAGACACCCCGTCCCAACCCCCCCACACAATCTGTCCCACGCCCTCACACATTCCCACACAACCCAACACAATCCCACATCCCCACACGAAGCCAACACTCACTCACACCTGTCCACAACCGCCCATGCCCTTTCGCCCATTCCCTTTCCATGTTGCAGACATGAGATGGCAGTGGTGGAAGGCGAGTTGGCTTATAACGAGGCAGTGATAGAGGAGCGGGAGCAGGGCATTCAGGAGATTCAGCAGCAGATAGTGGAGGTGAACGAGATCTTTCAAGACCTGGCCGTGCTCGTCCGAGAGCAAGGAGGCATGATTGGTGAGTCAAGGGCTAGTTGTTGGGTTCGCCATGATTGTTTGAGTAAGCTTATAATGAGTAGTCCATAGGCATTTAAGGACTCAGCAGCAGATAGCGGAGGTGAATGCAATCTTTCAAGACCTGGCCGTGCTGGTCAGAAAGCAGGGAGGCATGATTGGTGAGTCAAGGGCATGCAAGCAGCTTTTAACGAGGTGCGCTGTTGCGTGTTGGAAGGCACCGGCAGTGAATGCAAATAAGCAGCTCACATACTCTCTTTGGTCCCTTTGTGGCCCCTTGTGCCCCTCGTGTGTCCCCTTGTGCCCCCTTGGGCTCCTTTGTGCCCCCTTGTGCCCCCTTGTGCCCCCTTGTGCCCCTTTGTGCCCCCTTGGGCCTCTTTGTGCCCATTGTGGTGCCCCTTGTGCCCCTTGTGTGCGTCTTCCTTCTTTGTTCCCTGCAGATGACATAGAGGCGAACATAGAGGGGTCGAGGGCACAGGCAGTGAACGCCAACAAGCAGCTCACCCAGGCGGCAAGGAGTCAACGCGAGTCCAGCTCATTTGTATGCCCACTAAACCTGGAGTGACTTTTCATGTAGTGATTTTCCATTTGCATCTGAAATAGACTCAATGCCAGTCCAGCTCCTTAGTACGCTTACTTGCCTCCACCCATGAGTTCCCTTCATCACTCCCTTCCCCCCCTCCCCTGGTGATAAAATAAGTGTTTTTTGAGACATCTCAACACTTCTTCTATCACGTGGCTCTTATTTCGTCTGATACCATCACGTCATGCCTGCTTTCACCCATCAACCCCTTGTTACAGACGTGTTGGGTGATGGCAGTGTTTGCCATTGCTCTCTTCATTTTCTTCCTCATCATGTCTGCCTAAGGTGCATGGAGGCATTCAAGATGCTAATCGCTAGTTGGCACTATCACTTCCGTTCACAGAAAGCATGTATGGCGTTCTTTGTCTGGGTCATCGTTGTAAAACGTGCAGTTTATGTCAAAACCTTGTGCTTTGATAGGTAGGCTGGAAATTACGTTGTGTTGTATTGCAGTCCCTTATATCATTATACCTTTTTTTCAAATTATTATTTAGTTATTGTACCGGACAGGGGAGGACAACCTGAGCTGATATCTCCCCACATCAGCATTCTGCTGGTGATGATGGTGCAGATTTATCTCTGGTATCGTTCTGTTGCCGCATTCGGGGTGCTTGGCCCCCCTGAAGAATATTCTAGGAAGGCGCATGACAGAGCTTAAAGCCCATATCAAGCCTCCCAATCGTTATTGTGTACCGAACCTGGTAGCATTTCTTGTGCGCCCAAGGGTTGAAGAACGCATCACCACTCGTGCGTTCGGACCTTACTGGGAAATTTCTTTTACGGGCAAACTGGAGGCACCGCTCGTGCGAACCCTATCCGCCCATCCGAGGTAGAATAAGGGGACGCACAAGCAATAACGGGCAGATCTGAGCGCCCGATTTTGGGAAAATTTGCGATGAAATAACTCACCAGAAAAACATGCCAAACGAGAGGCAAGGGTGAACACAAAGGTTGAAGATTTGTGACTGGTTAGGATGAAACATTTTGAGCATCCTGGGCAGATTGGGCATGGTGAACGGAAAGAACATGGGCTGTTGGCAAAACCGTTTTGTCGTTAGCAGAAAATTTCGCCGAGGCCGCGGGAGGGTTGACCCCTTCGAGGAAAACCCATCCCGCAGTGCTTGTGCAGAAGGCCCGAACTGCTCATGCGCAAACAGAACGACACCTCTTTTCTCTGTTGATGATTCTGTGGCAGAAGGAAGATTCGAACTCGCAGCTGTCCACCTGCGCGACGCGATTCTCTGTGGATGCACTTTTCCATCGCGATCAGTCGCGCGTGCCAGTTGGTCGGCTTCGCCTGCGTGTAACCTCTGTGGCGCCGCCACGCCGTCTCTGCTACCGCACAGCAGCCAATCATGGTCGCTCCTGCCTCACCCTAACAGAAAGTTGCCCGGTGCCAACTGGCATCATTTCAGAGGTTCAAACAATCTCGAAGTTCCCACAACGAATCTCCCACCATCAATCGGAGCTGACCGTCAGATCAGAGACCGCTTCCAGTCATGTGGGATGTCATAGTCAAGTGGTTACCATATTCTCGTCATCCCTGCTCTTCGCCGTTCTGGCCTCGTTGGCGTCCGGCTTTCGTTAGAAAGTTCGTCAACTTTCTGTTGCTTTCGGTTTGGACCTTGCCTCCCTGTCCCTCGATATTTCCCGAACTCCCTCCACCCTAAATTCCAGCCATGGCTGCCATTTCCATCAGTTTTTCCTGAACCTGTCACGTTTTTTTTCCTGCGAAGCGACTCTCTCTGACTAGGCATTCGCTGAGTCAGGAAGCGCAACAGCTTAGTGTGTCGTTTCGTTTGACGACTCAGGTGGCTCCTTTTCTTGCGCGCAGGCACGCGTTTGCTGTGCACTGTTGTCACTACAGTCCCTCTCGTTTTCAGCTCTCGGCGACAGGCAATTTGCCATTCGCGGAGAAAACAATGAGCGGTTCCGTCGTCCTCTCAAGCTCCGCAACAAAACCCGCCTGTTCTCTTCAAGCTCGCAGCAATCCCATGTCCTTACCGTCCTCTTCTCTCACACTTAAGCTTAAGCCCATGTCGCTCCACGCTCTCTCTATCCCCTTCCGCCATGGCTCCTCTCTCAATCTTCCCCTCCACGGCACTCAGCGTCGCGCATTTCGCCCGACGGAGTGCAGAATTCGCCAAGGGAAGAAACCCGTCGCACAACTGTCGCAACTGTCGCAGGCCGCCGTCGCAGTAGAGGTGGAGGAGGAAGTCGACGTGGGGATTATGCAGCCTAACGAAATTCACCATTCGCATCCACATGTCGAGTCGCCAGGCACCTCCTCCAGCGGCACCCCTCCAGGCTCCCCTCGTCGCGGAGCCGGCAAGTCTGCCGGCTCCGGTAAAACTGCCGGCGATCGTGCAGGAGCGTCGAGCGTGGCTTCCGGAGTGCGGCTCGAGGGAGTCACCAAGACGTTCAAGGGAGTGCAGCTTTTAACGGATATTTCGTGGGAGGTGAAGCGCGGCGAGCGCGTGGGTCTCGTCGGCGTGAACGGCGCGGGAAAAACCACGCAGCTGAAGATTATAACGGGGGAAATCGAGCCGGACACAGGCGTTGTTCTTAAAGCGCGGCCGAACATGAAGATTGCGTACCTCACGCAAGAGTTCAATGTCGTCCCTTCGCGAACGGTTCGCGAAGAGTTTCTCTCCGCGTTCGCGGAGCAGATGGACATAAAAGACCGGCTTGAGGAGGTCCAAGCCGCGCTAGAGCGCGCCACGGAGGACATGGAGTTAATGTCGCGGCTCCTAGACGAACTCGACGACCTCCAAAAAAAAGCCGAGGCGCTCGACTTGTACAGCGTTGACGTGGCGATTAATAAGATGATGCCGGAGCTAGGGTTTGGTCCGGAGGATTCGGAGCGGCTCGTAGCTTCTTATAGCGGGGGGTGGCAAATGCGAATGTCGCTGGGTAAGATTCTGCTGCAGCAGCCGGATTTATTACTCCTGGATGAGCCTACTAATCATCTGGACTTAGACGCGATCGAGTGGCTTGAGAAGTACTTAAAGCAGCAGGATGTACCCATGGTGATCGTGTCGCACGATCGCGCGTTTTTAGACCAGTTGTGTAATAAGATTGTGGAGACGGAGATGGGGATTAGCATGACGTTTCCCGGGAATTATAGCGCGTACGTGGCGGCAAAGGCGGAGTGGGTCGAGGCGCAGCGGATGGCGTGGGAGCGGCAGCAGAAGGAGATTGCGCGCACGGAGGATATGATTGCGCGGCTGCAGGGAGGAGGGAACGCGGGGCGCGCTTCCTCCGCAGAGAAGGTAGGCAGATGCGGCTCCACTTCCCCTTCCACCCGTCCGCGCTAACGCTTTTTCTCCCCATTCCGACCATTCCCCTCCCCCACCCAAACGTAATTTCCTCTCTTTCTTATGCGCTGAAGCGGTTGCAATCAGAGAAAGCAGTGAAGAAGCCGTTCGAGCGCAAGCAGACACGGTTCCGCTTCCCCTTCCGCCCATCCCTGTCACCCGCGTCCCTCCCCCTTCCGACCAACCTCTCCTTCTCCTACCATCCTCGTCCATCTTCCCTCTGTCGCTAGAGCGGCTGCAAGTAGAGGGCGCGGTGGAGAAGCCTCTCGAGCGCAAGCAGATGAAGTTGCGCTTCCGCTTCCGCCTAACGCTCCCCTTTTTTTACCATATCTCCTGTTCTCCCGTCTGACTCTTCCGTCTGACTCTTCCCTGTGTCCGTCCCCCTTCCGACGACTTCCTCCTCCCCCCCGCAATCCCTCCCTTAAGGCGCAGGAGCGCCTGCAAGTAGAAGGCGCGGTGGAGAAACCGTTCGAGCGCAAGCAGATGCGGTTCCGCTTCCCCTTCCTCCCATCCCTGTTACCAATTCCGCCACCCGTCCCTCCGCTGCCCCCCTTCTATTCCCCCCTCAGGCGCTGGAGCGGCTGCAAGAAGAGGGCGCGGTGGAGAAACCGTTCGAGCGCAAGCAGATGCGGTTCCGCTTCCCCTTCCTCCCATCCCTGTTACCAATTCCGCCACCCGTCCCTCCGCTGCCCCCCTTCTATTCCCCCCTCAGGCGCTGGAGCGGCTGCAAGAAGAGGGTGCGGTGGAGAAACCGTTCGAGCGCAAGCAGATGCGGTTCCGCTTCCCGGAGCTGGAGCGCAGCGGGCGCATCACAGTGCAGATCGCGAACCTCTCGCACAGCTACGCGAAGCGCAGCGCCGGCAACGGCGGCGGCGGCGGCGGGGGGGAGCAGCTCAATGTGCTGTTCGACAAGGCGAAGCTGCAGATCGAGCGCGGCGAGAAGCTGGCGTTCATTGGGCCGAACGGGTGTGGCAAGAGCACGTTGCTGCGGTTCATCATGGGGTTTGAAGAGCCCGAACATGGAATCGTGGCGTTGGGGGAGCACCGTGTCGTTCCCAACTACTTCGCCCAAAACCAGGTGAGTTGTGGGGGGTGGAGAGTGGTCACGAGCGGTCCTAGTAAGCAGCACCAGGTGGGGGGGGCAGGGGAGCAGCAACAAGAGGGGGCGGCGGGGAGCAGCAGGTGAATGTGCTGTTCGACAAGGCGAAGCTGCAGATCGAGCGCGGCGAGAAGCTGGCGTTCATTGGGCCGAATGGGTGTGGCAAGAGCACGCTGCTGCGGTTCGTCATGGGGTTTGAAGAGCCCGAGCATGGAATCGTCGCTCTGGGGGAGCACCGGGTCGTTCCCAACTACTTGGCCCAAAACCAGGTGAGTTTTGGCGTGGAGAGTGGTCACGTGCGGTCCTAGGGAGCACCAGCAGCTGCGGGGGGGGCGGGGAGCAGTATCAGGGGGGTCGGGGGGGTTCAGCAGGTGCGTGCTGTTTGACAAGGGGAGCGGGAAAAGTACTCTGCTGCGGTTCATCATGGGGTTTGCGAAGAGCCCGAGCATGGGATTGTGGCCCTGGGGGAACACCGCGTTGATTTAAATCACTTGGCGCAGGCAGTGGATCTAGACAAGACGGTGCTACAGACAGTAGAGGAGGTAGCGGAGGGGTGCACTGCTCAGCTCACTCCCCTACTCCTCTCGTCCCTCTGCCCTCTCTCCCCGCGCCTCTCCCCCCCGTCCCTGTATCAGGCCCAAGCACTGGATCCAGACAAGTTGTTGCAGACAGTGGAGGAGGTGGCAGGGGGGAGGGTTTCTCCTCACTCATCTGCCGCTCTCTCGCTCTCTCACTTGTCTCCTCCCTCCCTCTCCCGTGTTTCTATCCCTCTCTCTCCACCCATCAGGCGCAGGCGTTGGATCTAGACAAGACAGTCCTACAGACGGTGGAGGAGGTGGCGGAGGGGTGGAAGATGAACGACATCAAGGCGCTGCTGGGGAGGTAGGTGTTGTTTGGGGGAGGTATAACCAGGGGAGGTGTTTCTGGGGGAAGTGCTGCTTGACCGGGTTTTAGCTTGAGTCGTTTCAGGGGTCTTTTGGAGGTGGCGGAGGGGTGGAAGATGAACGACATCAAGGCGTTGCTGGGCAGGTGGGCGCTGTTTGGAGAGGGTATTTCTGGGGGAGGTGCTGCTGGGAGAGGTAGGTTTTGGCGCATGTTTTCTGGGGCAGGTGGTTTCTGGGCAAGGTTGAAATCAGAGCATGCTCCCCCTTTCTCCCCTCGACCCGACCCCCAGTCCGCCCCTGGTTTCCTCCCCTGTTCCCCTTTCGTTTCCCCCCTCATTTGCCTCTGCTTCAATATCCCGTCCCATTCTCCTTTGTCCCATCCTCTTGCCTCATTTGCAATGCAACTTCCAAGATTGGCATGGAAGCTTTTTCCTCCCCTTCTTTCCCTTCCCCCTCACCTTTTCTCTCAGCTGCAACAGTCAAGCTTATCTGTTCACCCTCTCCCACCCCTCCCCTCCCCTGCCCTCTCCCCGCAGGTGCAACTTCAAGGGTGATACTTTAAGGCGCAAGGTGCAATTCCTCAGTGGTGGGGAGAAGGTGAGCGAGCTTGCAGGGGGCAGGGGCAGGGGCAGGGGCAGGGGCAGGGGCAGGGGCAGGAGCAGGGGCAGGGGCAGGGGCAGGGGCGGGGGCAGGGGCGGGGGCAGGGGCAGGGGCAGGGGCGGGGGCAGGGGCGGGGGCAGGGGCGGGGGCAGGGGCGGGGGCAGGGGCGGGAGCAGGGGCGGGGGCGGGGCCGGGGGCGGGGGCAGGGGCGGGGGCAGGGGCGGGGGCAGGGGCGGGGGCGGGGGCAGGGGCGGGGGCAGGGGCGGGGGCAGGGGCGGGGGCAGGGGCGGGGGCGGGGGCGGGGGCGCGGGCAGGGGCGGGGGCAGGGGCGGGGGCAGGGGCGGGGGCAGGGGCGGGGGCAGGGGCGGGGGCAGGGGCAGGGGCAGGGGCGGGGGCAGGGGCAGGGGCAGGGGCGGGGGCAGGGGCGGGGGCGGGGGCAGGGGCAGGGTGAGCGAGTGTGCAGGGGGCACGGGGAAGAGGGAGGCCCGTCTGGCGCTGTGCCCCGTCCACCAGGCCCGTCTGGCGCTGTGCCCCGTCCACCAGGCCCGTCTGGCGCTGTGCCCCGTCCACCAGGCCCGTCTGGCGCTGTGCCCCGTCCACCAGGCCCGTCTGGCGCTGTGCCCCGTCCACCAGGCCTGTCTGGCGCTGTGCCCCGTCCACCAGGCCCGTCTGGCGCTGTGCCCCGTCCACCAGGCCCGTCTGGCGCTGTGCCCCGTCCACCAGGCCCGTCTTGCCCTGCGCAAGTTCATGGTCTCCCAGGCAAAATCTCTTGAGTCGTTCGTGGTCATTCAGAAGTTGTGTTCTTTCCTCTGCACTCCTCACGCCCACCCCCCGCACCGGCCCCACCCTCCTTGCCTCCCCTTCAGGCGCGCCTGGCCCTGTGCAAGTTCATGGTCACCCCGGCAACGCTGCTGTTGCTGGACAAACCTCTGAGTCGTGAACACGCTTCCTTTTGACCTCCTGTCGCTTCTCCTCACCCGCTCCTCCCCTCCTCTCACACCACCAGGCGCGCCTGGCCCTGTGCAAGTTCATGGTCACCCTGGCGACTCTCCTGGTGCTGTGACATGCCCACCAACCACCTGTATATTCCCCACCCCCTCCCCTATACGCCCCCTTATCTGCTGCCCACCAGGCGCGTCTGGCGCTGTGCAAGTTCATGGTCACCCCGGCAACGCTGCTGGTGCTGGACGAGCCAACCAACCACCTTTAATTTCTTGCCCGCCTCTTCTGCCCCCTCCTCACCTCCGCTTTCCCCTTCCTCCCCTCCTCTTCCCCTCCTTCCCCTGCACCCCCCCCCCCAGGCCCGCCTGGCCCTGTGCAAGTTCATGGTCACTCCGGCAACGCTGCTCGTGCTGGACGAGCCAACCAACCACCTGGATATTCCCACCAAGGAGATGCTCGAGGTGAGCGGTGTAGAGGGTTGGAGAGGGGTTGTGACGAGCAGACAGGGGTTGTGCGGGGTGGAGAGGGGTGGTGGGGGTGTGAAGCTGGGCTATTAGGGTAGGGTGAGAGCGAGAGGCGCTGCTCGCGCTGGACGAGCCAACCAACCACCTGGATATCCCCACCAAGGAGATGCTCGAGGTGGGTTGAGAGGGGTGGAGAGGGGTGGTGAGAGGGGTGGGGGGGGGTTGGTGGGGGTTGGTGGGGGTTGGTGAGGGGTGGTAGGGGGTGTAAGGTGGTGCGAGAGCAAGGAGGGCTGCTAGTGCTGGACAAGCCACCTAATTATCCCCACCGAGGTGGGTTGAGAACGGTGGAGAGGGTTGGCGAGGGGTGGTGGGGGGTGGTGAGGGTAGGGGTGGTGTATAGAGTTGGGTCATTGGGGTGGTGTGTGTGAGAGTGGGAGGCATTGCTGGTGCTGGGTGCCACTAACCGCCTGGAGATTCCCACCAAGGGAATATCGAGGTGAGGAGTGGAGAGGGGTGGAGAGGATTTCGTGGGGCTGTTGGGGTGGTGTGAGAGGGGCAAGAGGCGGTGCTGGCGCTGGACGATCCCTCCAACCACCTAATTATTCCCACCAAGGAGATATTGAAGTGAGGGGTGGAGAGGGGTGGAGGGGATTTAGTTGGGCTGTAACCTGTTTGGGTGGTGTGAGAGGGGCAAGAGGCGGTGCTGGCGCTGGACGAGCCGACTAACCACCTGGAAATTCGTACCGAGTAGTTACTCCTTTCTTGTGGCCCTTCCCCCCCACACCCCCAACCCCACCCCGCTCGCACCCGTTTCATTCACAGGAAGCACTGCGGGAGTTCACAGGGACGGTGCCGGCTGTCTCTCAGGATCGTTACTTTCTACAACATCTTGTTAATCGCCGCCCTCCTTACAACCCCCCCCCCCCGCCTCACCTCCACTTTCCCCCATTACCCTACTCCCTTCCCCCCTCCCCCCCCTGTGGGCGCCCTGGATTTCCATCCAAAGGAAGCACTGCGGGAGTTCACAGGCACGGTGCTGGCAGTCTCCCACGACCGCTACTTTCTGCGCCAGATCGTGAACCGAGTGGTGGAGGTGAAGGAGAAGAAGCTGCAGGACTACAGCGGTGACTACAACGTGAGTGGTGACTATAACGTGAGCGGTGACTATAACGTGAGTGGTGACTAAAACGTGAGCGGTGACTATAACGTGAGTGGGGGACTGTCACGTGGGTGGGGACTGAGTGGTGGCTGTGAGAGAGTGGCTTGGGTTTCAAACAGCCTGTCCCCTCGTCGTATCAGATAGTGAACCGTGTGGTGGCGGCGAGGGATAGGAAGCTGCAGGATTATCAGTGGCTGTAGGATTAACAATGGCTGTAGGATTAACAATGGCTGTAGGATTAACAATGGCTGTAGGATTAAGCATATGACGAGTCACCACCTCCCCTTCTCACCTTCTCCCACCACACCCCCCCTTTCCGCCCCTTCTCATCCCCCGATCGTCAGTACTACTACCTGAAGAAGAAGTGTGTGATAAGTCGAGTTTTGAGTCGACTCAAAACTCGACTTATCACACACCCCCGATTCTCATTCCCCGATCGTCAGTACTACCTGAAGAAGAACCTGGAAGCGCGGCGCAAGGAGCTAGAGAGAATCGAGTCTCAAGACATTGCTCTCCTCCTCTTCCCCCCCTTCTCCTCCCCCCACCTCCTTGCGTCCGTCGCCCCTGCCCCCCCTTCTCATCCCCTCGTCAGTACTACCTGGAGAAAGAACCTGGAAGCGCGGCGCAAGGAGCTAGAGCGGGAGTCGGAGGTGTTTCCATGTGCTGGTGGTCGCTGCTTCTTTTCTACCCCCAACACTCCCCCATCTCTCCCTCCGCCTCCCCCGTTTCCCCTGCCCCCACCAGTACTACCTGAAGAAGAACCTGGAAGCGCGGCGCAAGGAGCTGGAGAGAACCTACACTGATGCAACTTTCCCTTCCCCCTTTCGCCTCCCCTGATCCCTTTCCCATTCACACCCCCCCCCCCCCCCCCCCCCCCCCCCCTTCACCAGTACTACCTTGAGAAGAACCTGGAAGCGCGGCGCAAGGAGATGGAGAGGGAGTCTGAGGTGGAGGCGGCTGCTCCTGTCGTGAAGGCCAAGAGCAAGATGAGCAAGGTGAGGGGAGATGAGAAAGGTGGGCAAGAGGAGCAAGGTGGGCAAGCTGAGCAAGGTGGGTGAATGAATGCGCAAGGTGGGGGGGAATGAGCTGTGTGAGGGGGATGCGCAAGGTGGGATGAGAAATGGGGAGATTGGCAAGGTGGGAGTTGGAGGTGGAGGCATCTGCTCCTGCTGTGAAGGCCAAGAGCAAGATGAGCAAGGTGAGTGGGGAGATGAGCAGGGGGGTAATGGCATGGCGTTGTGTAAATGTTGAGCAAAGATGAGCAAGGAGAGCAAAGATTGGCAAACCCTCCGTTTTGAAATCTCAAAACCTTCTTCTCCATCTTCCCCCTGCTTACCAACCCTTGCTTGCCACCCCCTCACGATCCCTTTCTTGCCATCCCCTCCCCACTCCCCCTCCCCCTCCCCCTCTCCCTGCTCCCCGCCTCTCCCAGGCGGAGAAGGAGCTACAGAAGAAGCAGAAGGCACAGGCGTTTCAGAACAAGCTGCAGGGTGTTTCCCTCCCTCACTGCTCATCCCCCCTCCCTCACCCCTGCTCATTCCCCCTGCTTCACCACCACTCCCAGGCGGAGAAGGAGCTACAGAAGAAGCAGAAGGCACAGGCGTTTCAGAACAAGCAGTCGCAGGGGAAAGTGGCCAAGAACGCCAAGCGATGGTCGTAGGAAAGACATGAAGAGATAGGACGAGTGTAGCTACCTACTACCTGTCAGTCAGACTTGGAGAATGGGTGGGATGCAGGGGTTTTTTTATCAGTGTAATTTACTCTGTTTCTCTGAAAATCAGAGTGGTTTTTAGGGGGGCACTCTGTACCTGCTGGGTATTTTTTTTTAGAGTTACTTGTTCTCTGATCAGCCAGGGTTTTTGTGTAAGTTCACTCTGGAGCGCCAGTGTTCCTTTCTCGAATAGTGAGTTTACTCTGAACGGGGGATACATGTACCCCCCCGACCCCCCTAGGTCCCCCTTATCCCCACGATGCCGGTTTGGACCGGAGCGCAGGGGATATCAGTGTTGTTTCGCCCGTGTGTTGGCACAACCTGAGGCGCCGATTGGCCGGAATGGCATATTTCGTGCCAGCGCACTCAACTGGCCACCCAGTGGATACATCGCTGGCTTTGCGTACCCCATCAGCAATGAACAACTCCAACTTTCGGGCATGATACGGCAGCTTCCTGTGGTGCACTGAATTCGTGCGCGGCGCGCACATCCACACCTGTTGCTCGGCAGGCATACGGGGTCACCACCAAACCCCATCCTGTCTGAGCCATTATGTTTCTTCCACCCAGCACTGCTCTTCAACGTTCCAGTCTAGCGAGTGTTCCGAGGGCTTCTCCAGCCACAGCCCCGCCTCCCTAACCTTTTTTTTTGCCGTCAATATCATGGATACTAGCGACGCCGAGGGAGACGCGGCTGATCCCGACGACAGGCCGACATGTATCACACCCCCTGCGACAGGGCTTCAGTTTCTCCGCGCTGTGCATGCAGATAACGCTCGCGATGAGGAGGAGCTGGGCGATGGCGGTACCGAATGGATGCGCCGTCCTGGCAAGGAAAGTGGCGGCATGGAAGATGCGTACGACGATTGGTGTCCTTCTCCGCGCCCGATGAATGACGCTGCTGAGTCCGACGGTGTTGAGGAGTGGATCGCCTCGCCGCGAAACGAGGTTGCTGCAGAGCCGGCTGAAACGGTTGCAACGCAGGTCGTCGATGCGGCCACTCCTGAGTCATCCGGTTCAGTCGCTGTGAAGAAGCGACGGTACTCGCAGCAGGTTTTGCAGTGGGGAACACCGCCTCCGAAGCCCGTCGCTCCACCTCCCCGTGCTGCCCCACCCCCCATTCGTCCCCTTACAGACGAGGAGAAGAAGGAGAAGGCGTACCTGAAGGCGCAGAAGAGCTACAAGTCTGATTGGCTGCCGAAGTTTGACTGGCTGATTCTGGACAAGACGCCAGAGGGTGACCCGTGCCTGCGCTGCAGTGTCTGCATGGAGCACGGGAAGGACAACGCGCGTTACGGTCGCAATGGCGCTGGCGGTCGTGATCTGCAGATCGGGTCGATGCGGTGGCACGAGAACAGCGCGAAGCACGAGGACGTCATGAACAAGCAGGCAAACCTTCTGCAGAAGATCGTGGACCAGAAGAAGATTGAAGACTTCGCGAATGGAGATCCGGAAGGCTGTCGCGTCGCGGTACTCATGCGCGCCATGCGTTTTGTGTGCCGTACCGACACACCCATCCACATGTACCCACAGGTCGTGCAGCTTCTCGCAGAGGAGGGGGTCGCCAACATTCCGCAACAAAGCTATGGAGTGTACATCACGCAGTGAGTTGCTGTTGACTGGTTTGTATTCGAAGCAACCGTCTTTGTTTAACGAGGCTAATGCGTTGTGCTATGTGAATGCGCAGGTACGGTTTCTCCGAGATGGCCAAGGCTCTCACCGCGTATCTGACCAGGGAGCAATTGCGCGTCCTCCACGCCTCGCCCTTCATCGGCCTCATGTGCGACGAGAGTACCGATCGCGCCCATGGCAAACACATGATTGTGTTTGTCACGTTCCTCAAGAACAGCGTGGTTGTAACCGAGTTCCTCGCGTTACTAACCGTGCAGCAATGTGATGCGGCATCGCTCATAGGCGCACTGCTCCAGCATCTCGAGACAGTGGGCGTCGACCTGAAGAAGATATCCGGAATGTCCACGGACGGCGCGGCAGTGATGATCGGGGGCACGTCCGGCGTTGTCACGCGACTGCGCGTCCACGTCCCCCACCTGGTCGGCTGCCACTGCATTGCGCATCGGTACTTGTGTCGTGGCTGATAATTTTAAATGACCGGTTTTACGTTAGTCGATCTTTAAAGTAATGTAACAATCCTTTTCTGCTCACCCCACTATTGCTTGCAGCGAAGAACTTGCTGTGAAGGAGACGGCCGAAGCCGAGCAGTTCCAAGATTTCCGGATGGTAGACAAGGCCATCCGTGCAGTGGGCGAGATCGTGGGGAGATCCACGCCGTGGTACGAGCGGTTCAAAGAGCTCCAGATCGTGATCCACAGCACCAACCTCGAGCACCAGGGACTGCTGTTCGACGTGCGCTGGCTCTCCCGTGCCGATGCGGTCAACCGGCTTGTCAAGATTTTGGGGTCGGCAATCGTGCTCTTTCTGGAGTACAAGCACAAGATCGCCTCGGTTGTGAAGACCCTGAAATTCCACTTCTGTCTGTATTTCCTGGCAGACATTTTGGGGGAGTTGAACTCCCTGAACCGTTTCTTCCAACGACGCAAGGTAAAACGTGCCCTAAAGGATTGTTGATACACGCGTTTAGTCTTGTTTAATTTTCATTTGCCCACACAGACTAACAAACCTTTTTGCGCACATGTCGGTGCGTCAGGTGGAGGTGACGCAAGTCACAGAGGAGGTCGACCGTGTGGTGTCCCTCATCGAGCACCGCTACATCGACTACGATGGTGGTTTCGGGGCGGGTCTGAGCCCCATCCTGTCTCCATTCATGGCACGTGTCAAGAAAGGGGACAAGAAGGTGAAGGTGGACGGCGTGGACGCTAGCGGCATACCCGTCAAGCACACCTTCGAGCTCAGCGAGCTGCCGGACAAGAAGCACAAGTTCGGCGGGACGCTTGCAGATTGCGTGAAGTTGGGCAAGGCCTTCGCCCGCGAGGTCGTGTACAACCTGAAGTACCGCATGCGAGATCTTCGTCGATTGGGCGGCTTGAAGCTTTTCAGGGTGGACAAGTGGCCAGCGAATCCGGACACGCGTGTGAGACGTTGTGCCACGTGGCTCCGCGAGAACTCTAAACTCTTCAACCACCAGCTGCCAGGTATGTGTATATCTTTTCGATCGTGTATGTGTGCTTTCCCTGTAATAATGCCTCTCGTCAATGTGTACCTAACATTTCCGTACATAAAAAACGCTGTGCTGCGCGTACTGTTTTGGCAGGATTCGAACTGCGGGCAGCCGAACTTGAGCTGAAAACTTTCTGCCACGTCATGAGGACGCACCACGAGGACGAGGACTTCTACCAGGCGCTGACGAACATGCTGAGGTCACGCGACTGGCGGCGAACTTACCCCAACATCATGACCCTGTGGCAGGCGTTGGCCGTCCTGCCACTCAGCACCGTCGAATGTGAGCGTGGATTTTCACGGCAGAACATCATCAAGAGCTGGCAGCGCACGGCTCTCAACGACACGCGGCTCACCGAACTCATGAGCATCCACATGCTCGATTACAACGTGGAGTGGCCAGATGTCGTGGACATCTGGCGCAAGCAGAAGAAGAGGCGGCCTACAAAATCCCCTGCACCCTTCCAACCAGCCAATGACAAGGGCGGGCCAGAGGCCAGTTCGGACGACGAACGGGAGGATGACGTGGCTTACGATGAGTGAGCTTGTGGTAGTAGGTCATTGTGTACAAAGTTTAAAAAATTCAATAATTCTGGCAATGCAACAGCAATAGCAAACAATGGGTAACCATCAGGGTTACAGATGAAAGTTACTCTGAGGTAACAGGGTTTTTAAAATGACAGCAAGTGTTACACTGACATCTAAGAGCAACGCTCGCCAGCCACTCTGGATTTAAGGGTTAGGCCAAAAACGCCTCTGGAAACAAGAGTGCTCCAAAACCAAAAAAAGGCCCTGGTGGGATGGGTAACTTGGGATTCTGGAGTAGTGTGAAACTCAAGGTAGGAAAGGGAATAATAACTTCTGCTGCTTGAACTTCCCTTGTGGATGTATGGAACAGACCTTTGTGCATAGCTCCTTAATTTCTGCATCCCAAGGCCCTGGGCAGGATGAATCCAGCAGCAATCTTGACCAATTCATAATTAGAAGCTGCAAATTGACACAAAGGCATCTTCCACACAGACACTAACACTTAGGGTACGTTCCTGTGGAGACACTTGTGTCTCAATCCCCTTTTTTCCGAGTCGCGTCTACACATTTTTGCAATCTCGCGTCACAAAAAATGAGTGTATCACGAAACTGTGCGACCAGGCGAAATTTACAGCTGTGCTCATTTGATTGGATTTCAAACTTGACTGAACACCTGCTTCTTCAACTGTCTGGTTCGGGTGGGGTTTTGACGAGCGGAACTTTTTCCCGCGCGAGATTTTTACTGTGGAATGTCCAGGTGCATTGACATTTCGAACCGCGTACAGAGTTGTTGACAATGACGGGTCGATACGCAAATCGTCCGCGACATCAGCGCGTTTCACGCTGACAAATGAAAAATACATTAAAATTCGCACAAGGGCGACACGCGTTTGTGACATTGTACGTTATAAGCTGGTTTTACGCGTCACAAAAGGATTGAGACACAAGTGTCTCCACAGGAACGTACCCTTAATAGCTACTTATTGTGAAAGCTTGCTTTCTTGCATGTAGCAATTGGCATCGTCTCATTTCAAATGGGTTTAGTACAATTGAAATCCATAGTGATATTACAAAGATATGCCTCTATGTTCCTACGGCTATCCTGTTTCCGAGGGGGGGGGGGGGGAAATCGGCTAAACCGTTTGAAAATGAGAGACGTGGGTGGAGGGAAATGACCTCCAGCCCACGTTTTGTACTCCAAAACGGGCGTTTAGCGCGGCTCGACGCTGCCAAATCCTACATTACAAGCAGCTTCGCTTTCAAAATACATAATTTTGAAAATCGTTACAGCTTTTAAAAATATACATATTGTGAAATCTTGCTTTCTGCAACTTGTAAAGACATCGTGCTTCATTTCATATGAGCATCGTGCTTCATTTCATATGAGCATCGTGCTTCATTTCATATGAGCATCGTGCTCAGGGCCTATGTTATCAGGATAATTTATCCTGATTCTCCTGAATTCAGGATAGGTGTCGTGTGCTTCTCCTGAAAAAACAGCATAAGGGAATTACTTGTCCTGTAAAATCAGTATAATGGTTATTTTGCGTACTGAAAACTCAAGATAACGCTGTAGGTTCAGCCCTGACGACTCAGGATAATGTCGAATCTCGCCCTGAAGCGAGATGTACTGTATGAAAAATCTTCTGGGTTTCGGGGCCAAAAGTGTTCAAGGCGAACGCTTCAGATGGAGCCAGTGGGAAACGAGCAGACAACCTACTGCGTAGCAATCTTTCACCTTACCCACTACAACACTTCATGTTCGACTCGAAGAAAAACAAAATCTATAACAATATTGTTTTGCGCCAGCTTTTCCATCCAATTTGGCCCACGATGTTCACCGCCACCTTCGCCATCTCCTTGTACTGTGCAGTAATACTTTCGCACCATGCAGCTGCCAGCGACTTGCACTGCCAGCCACTTGCAGCTGCACCCCAGAATTACACACTTCGAATGTGGAGAGCATTTCGATCCCCGCTAACATAACACGCGCGAAATATACAGGATTGCACGAAATGTAGCACTGAGCTGCCAGGATACTCTCAAATGTAGCACTGACATTTCAGGATACCTCACCCTGTGCAGCCCTGACAATTCAGGGCAGATTCTGATTTCCTAAAAACTGCCCCGAGGCCTCAGTGTACCCCCAAACGAATCTGAGGGCCTGATCGTGCTACATTTCATATGGGTATGAGTACATCAATCTCGTCCAATGATAACTACGATTACAGCAAGAATCTTTGAGACAATTACTACATGGGTGGGAGGGTGGGAAAATCAAACTTCTAAATTGGAAAGAAAACGTAGGTGAGGCCATATGGCCTCAACCCCCTCTTTTGTAGCCAAAAGAGGGCGAGTAGCGATGCTACACTACCATTGCAGCATTGGCAACGGCTACATTTTCACTATACACAATTTATGAAGAGTGTTTCACACTTTTAAAATTGTACATATTATGGATAACATCTTCCAGGAAGACTAAGCCCACATGCCTACTATCAACAACACAGAAGATTACTAGTTTAGCTCTTTGCGATGCACAAGCTAATTGGCAGCTCGTCTGCCTAAAGCAGTAAACGAAGAGGCTACAGTGGTGCTGAGTTCAACTGCCCGAGCGGTCTCGTCGTCCAATGAGCGCGCGCGGATGAACCGGCAGAGGCTGCAGTCGGTGTGGAGCAGAGACGAGACTTGGTAGTCGTCTACAGTGCCGTCAATGAAACCGTCGGCGTTATCCCCAGGCACGACGTACGCGTTAAAGAGCTTGCTGTACACCAAGGCCTGCTTCTCCCTGTGGAGTTAAGGGATGACAGAAAAGAGAAAGAGGATACGGAGAATGAGTTCAGGACGCAAAACCTTACTGAATAAAACACCGGAACAAAAAACGGGTCTAGAGAGACTAGTGAAGTAAGCGGACACTGAATGAGGAGAACTGGGGCGACGAGAAATGCGGAAAGAGAGTACAACGAGACAAAGAAACGACGAGGTTGGAAGGAAGGGCTGTTAGAAGAAGCAGGGACTTACAATCGGCCGGCAAAGTCGGGGCGGTAAGTTTGGCCAAGCACGCCATGGACGTTAGCCGACAGCCTGGCGCTCAGAACCTCCACCGTGAAGTGAACCAGTCCGTCTTCAATCGTTCGCATCATTTCGATCTCCGGGCGAAGGGTCAGTCGTAACGAGAGGACGTCCGCGACGGTAACTTCGTATTCGTCAACCAGATCGCCACCGGAAGGCTTCGCACCAGCAACCCACTTCACCTCGCCTTGCCCATCGAACAGGTACATCTTCTCGCCAGGGAATTTGAGCTTCTTCGCCACGCCGTCGACGGTCAACGAAGCGAGGTAACCCTTGCGATATTTCGGGTCGGGGCCTTCGCGAGCCTCGAAGATGATGGAGTGGTGGCCCCAAAGGATCGCAATCTTTCGCATCCACGTCAGCGCCTTTCGCTCACTGTCCATCCAACGAGCCCAGCGCCCTCCGAAGAAGGCGTTCACTTGGACGTGCGAATCCGTAATCAGCGCGAAGTTTTCGTTAGGGATGCCGCTGAAGTCGAACCGAGACTTGTCCGCGCCAACGAAATGAGGATCGCCGGTAACATTGCTGTCGCAAATCTTGCCCACGTAGAATCGTGACTCCGGCTGGTAATCACCGGTTGTGTCGGTAAAGCTGTCCATCGTGTTGTCGGGGTTGAAGTGTTCGAGTGTGCACACGCCCTCATCGAAGCACGCGCATACACCTGCAAAAAATGAAAGGAAGGGGAAGGGATGGGGGAAATACATTAGGTGCCTTGTTTAAGATGCGCGGATGAGAGAAACTATGAATGGGACCCTGCACTTTTTAATATCCAATAACGACGCGAAAGAGCCTTGCCAGATGCAACGCCCCGCTGCTGTACCTGTAACATGTTTTTTAAACATTTGTACCATTACACCTGCTGGTCCTATCCTTACATTACTTTACGGAAAACGCAACGAAATTTAACACAGTGAGCGTAGTTTCGACTAGCTCTGCAGCCGCGCCACGCACCTCCAATGTCGCACGTCTCCTCGTACTGCCAGTAAGTCACGGGGTCGCTGGGGTTCTCCTTGTTGAAATCGCTGCACACCTTCCAGCAGTCGTAAAACGGGTCTGTCAATAACGGATCCCACGCCGGCGAATCCGTGTCGTTGAAGACAAACGGCATGGAATATTTAAACATGTACTCGATGTCCTCCGAGTCGCTATCGGTGAACATTCCCTTCTCGTACGCTCCGGGCTTGCAGCCGAAGCTAGGGCAAGCCCCGAAGGCCGAGCCTTCCTGGCCAGGGTAGGGCTTTTTGGAGATATCGACGGCAGTTGCGGCGACCAGGCACGGGATGACAAGTGCTATTATAAATGGGAGAGCGCGACGCGGTTCCATGGTTTCAGGGTGATTACGCTAAACGCTCGGCGCTTCGGGCGACGTCGACAGGACTATTTGACGCCTAAGACCAACTGTTACCTCTCTAATCTAGCAACCTAAGAGGAGAAAAGCAGAGAGTAGGTTCAAGGACTGGTTGGGCGAAGTACAGAGTGGAAGTGGAGAGGAGAAGAGGAAAAGGCAGAGGGGAAATCACCAAATCCTCAGATCAGAACCAAGGGTAAACCACCACCAGGACAATGTACTGTGCAGCACTAGTCATGGCATGGCACAGCGCCCCAGTGAGGCCGTCAAGAGAGCGGAGAGCACAGTCAAGAAAGCTGGCTGTCACTGTTCGGTTCGGCGGCTCCTCAGAGGCACCGCAGGTTAGTTTCAGAATAGGCGCCAGGCAGCTGGACATGCGGATGGATGAAAACGATTGGGGTTGGGAAGACAGCAGAGGACTAGTGTTGGAGTATCGGGTGCTTGGGTCTATTGGGTAGCTACCCATCACGTTTACTGACCAGTTTCTGATTACATGTGACAGGGGCTTTGTGTAGTGTAGTCAGCAATTTTTTCATGGTTTTGAACCGTGCAGGCCATATGACTAAGTGCCACCACCAGAAAGCCAAACCACCCTCCAAACCATGATCCGATTCCGTTCCGTAACTGTTCAGCAACAAAACACCAAGGTTTATCACTGGACGACGCGATGAAACCAAGAAACAGTCCTTCGTAACCACTGTGTCAGGTGGTTTTGCTAGCTTCCTTTGCTGTCTTGTTATTCATCGCGTTTCAGTGCAATCCACGCCTACCTGAGAAACAATGTGGCCAAGGCTACGCAGCTTGTGTCAGTATTAATCAAAACAACGAGGTTGACAACAGAAACGGGCGGTATATTTTGTCATTTGAATGCATGAAACGACAGGGCACGGTCAGCAGCATTCGACTCTCTGAGGTGTGATAGAAAGGGATCGAGGGGCAACAGCTTGTCAAGGCACTTCTTCCATAGTAGACGAGTACACTCTCACATACGAGTTGTCATCATCTCAACTGTACATGTCAAGATCCGATATAAACAGGCTTCTGATCATTGTAATTGGTGATAAGTGACAGCGGGAATGATCTTTCCCCGTAACTCTTACTCTTCTCTGACATTCAAAGGATGACTTGAATGACCCTCAAGAATACCGACTCGCGTTTTTCCTGTCATGTTGCACTATCTAATTACGTACAAGCCAGCTATTCAAATACTTCCAGTCCAGACGCGCTTCCAGCCATAATTTTCCACTTTTCCAAGATCGTAGTTTCTTCAATTCTGGCAATTTCAAACTGAACATTCGTCAAGCTGAGCTGCAGATGAGTACACACAGTTTTCGTGAAGTACAGGACGTGAGACATCGAAGCTCTTACCGACAATTCCAAGGGTTGCGTTACACCAGCCAGCCTTCGTAGCTTCTCCAACCGAAAGCCTTTATCCGGCAGACTCAAGCAGCAATTCTCGTTACTCTTCGAGAACATTCCCGAGGTGTCATTCAATCTTACCAAAGCGCATAAGCCATCATCAACTCTATGCGCAACAAGGCTACGCCCTCAACACCCGCCAATGACGGCGCAAATCCTGGCGATGGATTGGTTCTTAGAACCCCCACATTGAGAAGCACGCCTTGATGCCACGTGTCACCTTCCTATTGGCGAGTCATGGGAGCATGTCTATCCACCAAATCCTCATCCAACGGTGGCAAACAGCGTACGTCAGGCTAGGAGCTCTCGTGCTCTCGTGACGTGAATTGACGTACGTCTGGCGTACGTTTCACGTACGTTTGTCTTGAGAGTATCATGCTGTCCTGAGAGTACGTACGGAACTAACACCCGGCTAGGGTTTCACAATACGTTCCATTTCCACATTTTCTCTTCCCACTTATCTTGTCCAATTTTCCCTTCTGTTCTCCCCTGATTTCCTTACTTCCTAACCTGACCCACTGCCGCCATTCCAACCTCCCCCATCCCTTCCCACCGGTCCTTCCCCATTGCAGGCAAACCCGAAGCAGTTACCACTCTTCCCCCTCTCACTGCCTCTCTCTTTTCCGCTTCCGCCAATCCCTCTCCTCCTCCCCCTCTTCCCAACTCTCTTCCTCCCCCTAAGCCGCCCCCCCATTCATCCGCGGAACACAATTCCCAACACCCCCTTCCGCCCCAGTACCCCCGACCCGCCCAAAAACTTCCCCCTTACGCCGAGGGCATCCCCCCTTCCGCGCAAGACCGTCCCCTTTCCGCCAATCCCCCCAGAAGCAAGCCCCCCAGGGCTCCAGGGGGGACGCACCCGCGGAGTCTATCAGCTGGGGGAGAGGAGGAGGCGGGAGATGGAGAGGGGGGACGAGTGGGTACGGGGAGCACGCGCGGGGGGACTGGGGGGGATGGAGCGGCGGACCTGGGGGGAGGCGTAGGAGGGGGGATTGGGTCTAGAAGGAGATCCCCCGCCAGAATACAGCTAGGGTCGTCTTCACACAGGGCTTCACACAGTAGATCTTCATCAAATAGGTCTTTAAATGCCTATGTTGAGAGAGCATCGCCTGCTAGGTCTTTAGGGTCTCCTGTTTGGTCTATAGATTCTCCTGGAAATCACCACCAGCAGCAACACGACCACCAGCAGCACCAGCACCAGCAGCAGCTGCAAGAGGGATGTAAATACGGGCAGGGCTTTAGGGAACAACACCATGCGAATGGAAACGGGCAGAGGAACGGGCAGGTTCCGAAAAAACGTCCGGCAGGTGTCCCGCGATCAAATTCATCTCCGGGAAAGTTTCTCGAGCTGCCCGACGAGGTCCTATCGGCAATTGTGCCTGACTCCCTGCTCCGGTTTTCGTACGATGACGTGGCAGCAGCCACCAATGGGTTTGCGCCAGCTCAGCTCATCGGGGAAGGCGGGTTTGGGAAGGTCTACCGGGGAAGCATCAGGGCGGAGTTGCTCGAGAGAGGAGAGAGAGGAGCAAGAGGAGGGAGTGGGGAGAGAGGAGAGAGAGGAGGGACAGGAGAGAGAGGAGAGGGAGGTGGAGAGAGAGGGGACATGGACCAAGGCGCAATGGGGCAAGGTGGGGTGGGACAGGGTGCTATGGGGCAAGGAGCAATGGTGCAGGTGGCAGTGAAGCAGCTGAGGGAGGAGTCGAAGCAGGGAGCAGAGGAGTTCCTGAGGGAGGTGCTCGTGCTGGGGCGACTGAATCACGCGCACCTGGTGCTGCTGTGGGGGTACTGCGTGGACGGAGGGGCGTTTCTCGTGTATGAGCTCATGGAGGGGGGAAGCCTTGACTATGCGCTCATTGACAGTGAGTGATGGGTGTTCTTGCTGGGCCTGATTGCTTGCTTGCTTGCGTACTTGCCTCCTTCCTTCCTTCCTTCCTTCCTTCCTTCCTTCCCTGGGTCGCCCCAACCACCTTCACCTGGTGCTGCTGTGGGGGTACTGTGTGGACGGAGGGGCGTTTCTCGTGTACGAGCTCATGGAGGGGGGGGGTTGGACTACACCTTCATTGACAGTAAGCACATTGACACACATTCAGACTTCCGTGAATCCTGCATGCAAAGCCTTTCAAGGGGCGTTCCTGGTGTACGAGCTCATGGAGGGAGGGAATCTTGACTACGCCTTGATTGACAGTAAGCACACTAAAACTCCTTTAATCCCCTTCAAATACCGTCAGACCCCTTAAAGCCCTCCAAGGGGCTTTCCTGGTGTGTGAGCTCATGGAGAGGGGGAGTCTGGCTGGACTACGCCATAATCGACAGTAAGCGCACTCCAACTCCTTTTGACCCATTCAAATCACTTCAAACACCTCCAAACCCGCCAAGGGGCATTCCCGGTCTGTGAGCTCATGGAGGGAGACATTGACAGTAAGCTTTATACCCTGCCCTTCAAACCCCTTGAAATCCCTTCAAACCTCTTTGAAACCTACAACCGGCGCTCCTGGAGTACGAGCTCATGGAGAGGGGAAATCTGCACAATGCCCTAACTGACAATGGGTGCCAAGGGCGAGCTCCATTTCAGCTGGTCCATGTGCCTCGAGGTGGCAGTGGAGGTGGCAGAGGTGCTGCCCTATATGCACCGCTGCAACTACATGCCCCTTCACCTTCACTTACCCCTCTCCACTCCTCCCTTCTCACCTCCCTTTCCCTCTCTTCCCCTCACCTTCAGGTGCCAAGGGCGAGCTCCATTTCAGCTGGCCCATGCGCCTCGAGGTGGCAGTGGAGGTGGCAGAGGCATTAGTATACATGCACCGCTGTAACTTCATCCATCGAGACATCAAAGCTGCCAACGTGCTTCTCAAGCCGGTGAGTGCTGATTCTTGGGACTTTCTCAACCCTGAATTTCTAGATGCCTCCTCTACCCACTCTACTCCCTGAAAACGCAAATGCCAATCTGCCCCTTCAAAAGCCCCTCCACACCCCACAAATGCCCCTCTATACCCCTTCAAATGCCCCTCCACACCCCACAAATGCCCCTCTACCCCCTTCTATGCCTCTTTACACCCCTCCAATACCTCTCTACACCCCTCCATTGCCTCCCTATGCCCCTACCTCTCTACACCCCTCCACTGCCTATCTACACCCCTCCACTGCCTATCTACACCCCTCCACTGCCTATCTACACCCCTCCACTGCCGTTCTACACCTCTCCACTGCCTCTCTACACCCCTCCACTGCCTATCTACGCCCCTCCAATGCCACTCTACACCCCTCCACTGCCTATCTACGCCCCTCCAATGCCACTCTACACCCCTCCGCAGGACTACTCAGCAAAGCTGACGGACTTCGGCATGGTGCGGGTGGGTCCCGGGGGTCAACTGCGGTCAATCGTGTCTACGAGAATCATGGGCACCGAGGGTTACATCGACCCCAGCTACCTTGAAACTGGTATGTTGATGTTGTGTGTCTGGTTGTCAGTTAACTGTGGTCAGCTGGGGTCAACTGGGGTCAACTGGGGTCAACTGTGGTCAACTGTGGTCAACTGCGGTCAATCGTGTCTAGGAGGATCATGGGCAACGAGGGATACATCGATCCAGCTATTTAGAGACTGGTAGGGTCTCCTCCTTTGTGTAAATGACGGTCAAAAGTTGTCAACTGTAGTCAACTGCGGTCAATCGTGTCAACCAGGATCGGCTCGGAACAGAGGGGTACATTGATAAGCCTACCTGGAGAGTGGTATGTGCCTGTAGTGTGTCCATATCAACTGGGGTCAACTGTAGTCAGATGCAGTCAACTGGGTCAGCTGTGGTCAAAACTCCTAACAGGACAGAGGGTCCTCAAAAAGAGTAGCCAGCTGGTAACTGCACTGGTAACCACACTAAACCATACCCTTGTCCCTCCCTTTTCCCCTCCCCCAATCCACCTGGGAGCCAAGAGCGACGTCTACTCCTTCGACGTGATCCTCCTGGAACTTGGAACAGGGCAGCGCGTGCTCGAAAAGGGTAACCAGCTGGTAACCGCATTGATTCCCCCCGCTTCCCCTTCAACCGTCACCAGGCCACCTGGGAGCCAAGAGCGACGTCTACTCCTTCGGGGTGATCCTGCTTGAACTCCTCACAGGGCAACTGATCCTAGAAAATGGTAACCAGCTGCATTGGTAACCACCCTCCCTTCCCCCTGCCCTCCCCTCACCAGGCCACCTGGGAGCCAAGAGCGACGTCTACTCCTTCGGGGTGATCCTCCTCGAACTCCTCACCGGGCAGCGCGTGCTCGAAAAGGGTAACCAGCTGGTAACCGCGTGCCGGCAGCAGTTCCAGGACCTAGCCCTGCCCTCACGGCTCTACGCGGACCCTAAGTTACATGGAGAGTACCCCGAGGTGGGGGCCAGGCAGCTGGCAACGCTGGCCAAGCACTGCCTGGCGGAGCAACGGCACGACCGGCCGGACATGGTGACAGTTCTGCAGCAGCTGAAGGAGATTATGGGCAGGACCTAGCCCTGCCAACACAGCTGTACGTTGACCCCATGCGGCATGAAGGGTACCCCAAGGTGGGGGCCAGGCAGCTGGCAACGCTGGCCAAGCACTGCCTGGCGGAGCAACGGCACGACCGGCCGGACATGGTTCTGGCACGGCTGAAGGAAATCAGGGAGGTTTCTGAGAAAGCGAGTGCTCGAGTAGGTAGGGGACGGTGGTGATTGGGGTTGAGTTGCGGGAGAGAGGCTATGTTGACAGGCAGCTGGCAACGCTGGCCAAACACTGTGTGGAGTGGCGGAGCAAAGGCAGGACCGGCCCGATATGGCGACGCTTCTGTAGTAGTTAATGGAGATTAAGGAGGTTTCTGAGAAAGCGAGCACCCAAGTAGGTAGAAGGCACGTTGTAGGGAGGCTTTAACGAGTGCTGACAAAGGGGGTGAAGGTGCTTTTGAGGCTGTTCTATGGGCGATGATAGTGAGGAGAGCTGTTCTCAGCGAGCGGACTCAACGGAACTGGTTCCGTACTCAAAAGAAGCTGTGTTGCCGAACAGATGCATCTCTAAAACAGAAATGATGAGTGAAGGCAATTTCGCTACACCTGAGAAGACTCTATTGCTGCAGACTCTCAGCTGATGGGTAACGTCAATTGAACTACAGCGCCATTCCACTGTAAGTACAAATTTGAAGTCGGGCACTCTCAGCTAAGCTTGAATGTTATTCAAGGTCCAAACACAAATAGAATGAAATATATTTGGCTAAAGAAACACAAAATGCTCCAAGGCCACTGAGCAACCCGATGCGAGGCCGTCCGTTTTGTGCATGGCCGTTTGAAGTGTTACAATGGAACAGATTATAAAATACAAGGAAATCGCCTTCGCCAGTTTACAGGGCGTCAATCATGCCCTTCCTGCCGAGAGCACTGTACGATGAGCTGACGGATGTCGCCATGGCGACGGCGCTAGCGGTTTCGTCGTCCATCGCTGTACCGCGTACGAAGCGGCAGTAGTTGCAGTCGGACCGCATGAGCTCCGACGTCTTGTAATCCTCCCACGTGCCATCAATGAAGCCCTCGGCGTTGTCACCCGGAACCACGTACGCCTTAAGAAGCTTGCTCCAGACAAGAGTCTGCTTCTCACTGCAAACACAAAGAAACATAAATTCAGTCAGGCGATGGAACCTCGGCACAAGGAGGATATTGAATGCAGTGTTAAAATTCCGAGCACGAGGATGGTTCGGAAACTTACAGTCGGCCGGCGAAATCGGGGCGGTAGGTTTGCCCAAGAACTCCGTGCACGTTCGCGGAGAGCTGCGCGCTGACGACCTCGATGGTGAAGTGAACAAGCCCGTCGTCCTTGGTCCTCATCAGCTTGATCTCAGGCCTCAAAATCAGTCGCAGGGTGATGATTTCGGCAACCGAAATTTCGTAAATGTCGACCAGATCGTCGCCAACCTTCTTCCTCGCATCCACCCACTTGAGCTCAACCGAACCGTCGAACAGGTACATCTTTTCGCCAGGGAACGACAAGCTCGTTTTCTCGCCATCGACGTAGATCGCCTTGAGGTAACCCGCACCGTACTCAGAATCAGCTCCGGGCCTAGCCTCGAAAACGACGGAGTGGTGGCCCCAGAGCACCGCGATGTTACGCATCCACGTCATCACCTTGTTCTTCTGGCCCATCCACTCCTTCTCCACGCGCCCGCCGAAATACGCGTTAACGGCAATATGCGCATCCGATATCAGGGCGAAGTTCTCGCCGGGCTGGCCGCTGAAGTCAAACCGCGACTTGTCGGCACCAACGAAATGGGGATCGCCGGTAACATTACCGTCGCAGACCTTGCCGACGAAGAACTCGGAAGGAGGCTGGTAATCGTTGGTGGAATCGAAGAAAAAGTTCATCGTATTGTCGGGATTGTAGTGGTTCTGCGTGCAAACGCCCTCGTCGTAGCAGGAGCACACACCTGAAGAAGGAAGAGAGCGAGAGACAACAAAAGACAAAATACAATGAGATGAAGTGCCAAAAATACACAAAGCTGTTAAAGAAAGGATGAGTTCAACCACCAAGAAAGAACAGAAAACAACGGCGGTTCTTACCTCCAACGTCGCATGTCTTCTCGTACTGCCAATACTTGATCTGCGGGTTATCGGCCTTTGCCATCTTGCAAATCTTCCAGCAATCGAAGTATGGCGTCTCGAGTTCGACATCCCACTCAGGCGACTCGGGATCATTCTTCATCAACGGCTTGGAGAACAGCCACTCGTACGAAATATCCTCGCTATCGGAGTCCGTGAAGGTTCCGTTAAAGTGGGAGCCGGGTGTACACGTGAACGCCGGGCAGTTACCGTAGTTCGAACCCTCCTGTCCAGGGTAAATCAGGGTGGAGTTGACCTTCAGTCCCGTGCCGCCGGAGCTAGTCGTGCTTCCGCCGGTGCTGCTGCTACCGCCGCTGGTCGTGCTTCCGCCAGAGCTGCTGCTACCGCCGCTGTTTGTGTTTCCGCCGCTGTTCGTGTTGCCGCCGCTGTTCGTGTTACCGCCGCTGTTAGTGTTACCGCCGCTGTTAGTGCCGCCAAAGGTGTTCGTACCGCCAACGGTGTTCGTACCGCCGACGGTATTGGTGCCGCCGACGGTGTTCGTGTTGCCGCCGCTGGCGGAACTGCCGCTGCTGGTGGTACTACCGCCGCTGGTGGTACTGCCACCGGTGTTGGTGCCGCCGACAGTGTTGGTGCCGCCGACGGTATTCGTACCGCCCACGGTATTAGTACCGCCAACTGTATTGGTGCCGCCTACAGTCACCGTGGGAATAGCGATGACATATGGAACTAGGAGTGCCAATAACACGCAGGCTAAGACTGACCTACCCATCTCTAATCTCTACCTCGAATTCCAGTGCGTCAGTGCGTCCAAGGGGAATCGAGGCCACTGTCAGAAGGGGATGTCTCAGAGTCTATGGACAGCTATCCAAACAAACTATGGCTGATCCTGAAGGAGTTGGGCAAGAAAGCTGAGAAAGGGAGAAGGGGGACGAAGATGGGTTAGGGACTAGGGATGGTGTTATCGGGAGTAACAGCTGTGGTGTGGGGACATGGAGGGGTTGTGTTGGTCTTGGCTTGTCGTTTTGGGGGGGTCGTCGTATCAATTGTGCGCTTCAGGTGGTTTGTTAATGTCATGGGGGTCGTTTGCATTCAGGTGGATGGGCAGCAACTCCGTGAACAGCACCAGCATCAACCGTCTCGATGTGCAGATCACCTGGACGAAGGGTAACATAACCTGGGAGTGAAATCGCGGAACTCGTTGACGCGACAATAAGGCTCTGAAGCAGTAAACGTTCCACGGCGCAGATGAATTTGCATGTGTGCCCACCAAACCCGAAATGCACGTTTTTTCAATCCACTCCTCATCAATCCAATTCTACCACGGGCAGCTTCAGGCACCCAAAAGCACAATCACGATGGAAACAGCAATTTGTCAGATCTTTATGCTTTCGACAGAAGTACAGCAGACCTTCATTTATCACTGTAGTTGGGCCAACAAGCTTCGGCTGGCTCACGTCTCCTCCAACCGAGGCAGTCGAACCTCGTTCCCAACGAAAATGGCGACCTGACCAACAACTTCACATCTCAACTTCACCAAATAATGCTGTATTGGCAGGTCTTGATTTTGAATACAGCAATCAAACTCTAACCTCCTACGTAATCTAAATGTTTAAGTATTCTGTTGTGTGCCCATCTAACATGTCATCACCAAGCACTCCAATGCTGCGAAACCACCCATCTTATGATTTCAATACAACTCGTGCTAATCTACACCATTACATGATTTCTCTCACTATAGTTGATCCACGGCCGACACATAATAAATATTCCTTCAATTGACTGATCCATGAACCTTGTCCAAGAAAAAAAAAAGGCTGACCTAAAATTTACCCCAAAAGACTGAAAAGTTAAGATGAATGTGAGAACACGCATTGCATCGCAGACATCCAGATACAAAGCGGCGCAATGATTTGATCAATATGTGTGACGCAACGCAACGTAACGTATCGCCCTTCGCAATTGTATTTAGTTTTTTGGTGGGTTTTTGGTAGAGTAACACCAGACAGTTGTGTTGAAATAATCCGGGAATCATAGAAGTGGATATGATAAGACTGCTCAGTCATAGGAAGACAATAGTCTTGTGGTGACCTTGTTTAGTGAAAGTTGAAGGAGATCAAGATGATTATAAGGGTGCATTCCACTGTGAACACTTTCTCAAAGAAAGTGTCTGAATCGATTGTGACGCGTACTTACAGCATATGCTTCCAGGTGTCCGTGTCAAACACATATGCTTAGGTTATTTATCTAGGCTGTAGTGGGGTAGTGTAAGAAAAATTCATTTTCCTTACTTCGCGTCCCCGCTCAGCGCGTACACCACTGTAGCACCATAGTCAGCACCGTTACCACTCGCAACCGTCGCATCGATAATCCTCCCGCCACCTTCGCACGTCGCACCCCGACCTCACGGTTCGGTGGGTAACCCGCGCTCCGGGCCTCCACTTCAACATTCCCCCAAACCTCAGTCCCAGGCCCATCGCGCGACAACCACAGTCCATTACCGTTACCACTGTAGTTTCGCTATATATTCTTCGCTCATGCCTTCGCTCATTGAACTCTTGCTTCGATAGTGCAATTCTCGCTCGCTCACTCAATTGCACTCGTAACACTTGGTATTCAGAGCCTAAGATCTCTTCTCGGACCACACCCACACCTTCGCTTCCCCACTATCTCAATTTTTTTGGGGGGGTAGACGTCTCTCAGCGACACAGCACCGCCGCTCGTAGTGCTATCTCGTAAGCACGCACGGCCACGACAGAGGCTCCCGCTGAGCTTGCCCGACACCCCCGCCATGGCCGAATTTACTCTCGCGACACTGACGCAGGAGCAACTCGACCGTCTCGTGTGCCAAGTTGAAGAATCGGCGCTCGAAATTGCGACGCTCACGGCGGAACGTGACTCCGCGCGTCAGCAATCCACGGTGAATACTCCGGCGCCACCACACGCACCTGCAAATGCACCTGCACAATCGGAGGAGCCGATCGTCATTTCATCAGGCACACCAACACAGAACGAGAGCGTGGGACAGCGCTCAAGCGCAGCCAGTGATGGCGCCGCCCACTCGATGTCGGGCATGGACAGGAACAGGGTCGCGCCAAGCCCACGGGAGCCTCGCGAAGCCCGTCGGCACGTGGAATTTGCGGCGACAAGTGGCGACCACGCCATCATGACGCCAATGCCACTGAAGCCGCAGCGCCCGCCCTGTTTCGACCCGAGTCAGAGTGGAGGTCCGACGGTTCAGTCGTGGGTCTTCACAATGAACGTATTTTTCGACGCAAACTACGTCGAGTCGGACGCAGCGAAGATCAGATACACCGTCTCGCTGCTGAGGGGCCCCGCCATGGACTGGTGGCGAGTCATCGTGACGTCGCCACGCGCCTACGAGCCACCGTCGGAAGAGGAAGGGCCCACGGGTCCAGCTGTCACCTGGAGTTCATTCTGCGAAACCGCCCAGTACAGCACGTGGGATGCGTGGTGCGCAGGGCTTCAGACGCGCTTCAAGCCAATCGCGGCTTCTATTTTGGCGCGTCGGAGACTGCGTACTTGGCGGCAGCTCGGGCCGGTTCAAGACTACACGAGCGGTTTTCTCGCATTATGCGAGCAAGTCAGCTACATGCACGAAGTGGAGCGGGTGGACCGTTACGTCGGAGGGCTGAAGCCGGACATTTCGTACAAAATCATGGTACGCGGACTCTCGAATTTCAACGAGATTCTCGCGCTCGCCGAGAAAATCGACATTTTGCGCTGTCTGAGACCGGGGTCCTACTACGGACATCGCCCTCGGGGACCGATCGAGCACGCCACCGTACATGCCGTTGCAACGAATGCAGCTGCCACGCCGTTTAAGGGGCGCTGCTTTGCTTGAAATAGGCCGGGCCATCGCAAGAGTGAATGCCCAGAGGAGCTGAGGCGCCGCGGAGCAGAGCAGGGGAGGGAGTCTCCAAGGCAGGGAAACGCCAGCAGTCAGTAGGAATCGGGCCAACTACTGACGAGACTGCCTGCTCGCCCAACCCCACCGACCCTCACCGAGTCACAGTACCGATTCATGCTATCGATCGGGCTCGGACGAATAAGGAGGGTACAGCGACAGATTGCCCAGTACTGATCCACGGGAAAATACAGGGAGCAGCAGTGAAGATTTTTATCGACGGAGGAGCAAGTCACAGTTTAGTTAATACCGCAACCGCACGAAAACTGCAACTGACACTTAGCCGTTGTTTACTTGAGATAGATGCACGCTTAGTTGACGGCACGCCACTGGCCATGCGGGAAAAGGTGGAGAGAGTCAAAGTCCGCTGCGGGGGAAATTTCGGATTTACACAGGAAATGCTCGTGACGACACTAGATGGGCACGACATTTTACTGGGACGTGATTGGCTGCGACGGTATAACCCGCGAATTGACTGGACGACGGGTAGCTGCATTGTGCGAAGTAGCGGTAACCGGGTTGAGCTACCACGCTAGCAGTCGCCCGAATCTTCAACGGTACACGTCAACGCCGTCACCATGAAACGGGCTGTCGCTGCTGGAGCTGACGTGTACGCAGTAGACATTGCAGTGATAGAGGGAGCAGAGCAGCCGAGCGACTTCAAGAAACTGCTGCCAGCGGTACCGCCCGAACTACAGGAACTGTTGAAACGATACACATGGACTTTTCCCGACGACTTACCGGAAGGACTGCCACCTCGGCGAGCACATGACCACCGAATAGAATTAGAACCGGGGGCACAACCAACTGTACAGCGCCAGTTCAGACTGACACAACCCCAGCTCGACGAACTGAGGAAGCAGTTAGATTACTTGTTAGAGAAGAAATTCATCCGACCGAGCTCGTCACCGTTCGCCGCACCAATACTGTTCATGCCAAAAAAAGACGGAGGGTTTTGCATGTGCATCGATTACCAAGCGCTCAACAGGGTAACAGTCAAGTCGCGGTACCCCATTCCCCGCGCCGACGAATTGATTGACCAACTGCGAACAGCACGAGTTTTTTTCGAAAATAGATTTACGGGGAGGTTACCATCAGATTAGGGTAGAACCATCGGACTGCGCCAAACAACTTTCCGGACTAGGTACGGGTCGTTCGAGTACACCGTAATGCCCTTCGGGCTGACCAACGCACCAGCGACATTTCAGATGACCATGAACGAGGCACTTAAACCACTTTTAGATAAATGCGTGATAGTTTACCTCGAAGACATCCTCGTCTACAGTCGCGACAAGCAGCAGCACTTCGAAGTTCTGGAAGCAGTCTTTAAAATTTTAGACGAACATCGGCTACTGACAAAGGGTTCCAAGTGCGAGTTTTTTCAGGACAGGCTAGAGTTTTTGGGGCACGTCATTTCGGAGGCTGGGGACGAAATTGACCCAAAGAAGTTGGACACGGTGAAAGCCTGGCACCCCCCGACGAATATAACGGAAGTACAGAGTTTTTTGGGGTTCGTCAATTACGTGCGTCGGTTCGTCCCCGACATGGCACGGTTAACAGCGCCGCTGACGAACTTGTTACGGAAGGGAGTCGTTTTTACGTGGGGGGAGAAAAAGCATGCTGCCTTCTCTACCCTGAAAAATGTTCTCTGTTTACCGCCTGTCCTGCGCATCGCCGACCCACACCGCCCCTTCGAAGTAGTTACTGACGCAAGCGACATCGCCATCGGAGCCGTACTGCTACAGGACTTCGACAACGGCCTACAGCCCATCGCATACGAGTCACGAAAACTGCATCCGCCCGAAAAAAACTACCCGATACACGACCGCGAAATGCTTGCGATCGTGCACGCATTCAAAGTTTGGCGCTGTTACTTGACCGGCGCAGACGTGACAGTACGGAAGAACCATAAATCACTACAGTACCTCTGCGCATAGCCACACCTCAACCCACGACAGATCCGCTGGCTTGATTTTCTCGAGTCAAATTTCCACTACACGGTCACCTACAAAAAGGGGGCGTCGAACATCGGTGACGCCCTGACCCGCCCCACTGCCCAGATCCACGCAATACTACTCGCCCAGACAAATCCACTACTGACAGGCCTATTTACCCACGGGTACCAAACGGACCCATTCTTCACAGGAGGAAATTCGCAGCAGTTCGCAGCAGCAAAGGGAGTCTAATACGTAAAAGCCGGGACCGACCGCATCTGGGTACCAGGATACACACTGCTACGGGAGTTATTGTTACAGGAGGCACACGACGGAGTTACCTCAGGGCATTTCGGGGCAGAGAAAACACAGCAGCAGCTGTAGTGGTATTATTACTGGCCCAAGATGTTGACCGACGTACAACGACACGTGGCATCGTGTCCCACTTGCCAGCTCATGAAATCATCACGGAAGCGGCCGGCAGGACAGTTGCAGCCGATACCACCCCCAGAGCGTGCTTGGCAGCAGGTGGCGATGGATTTTGTCACGGGGTTACCGGCCGGGGCAAGTGGGAACGACGCGATCCTGGTCGTCGTCGATCGACTGACGAAAATGGCACACTTTGCAGCTTGCAAAAAATCAATCACAGCCGAAGAAACCGCACGCCTCTTCATCTCCACCGTCATTCGACTGCACGTGATACCCGCGGCGATCATCAGCGACCGAGACACGAAATTCACTAGTAACTTCTGGCAGAACCTGTGGCAACAATTCGGCACGCGACTACAGTTCAGCTCTTCATACCACCCCGAGACCGACAGACAGACAGAGAGAACATATCAGACAATGGAACAACTCATTCGGGCCATGTGCGACGACCCAACCACTTGGGACAGCAACTGCCGCTCATTGAATTCGCGTACAATAACTCACCCTCCGCCACAACCCAACAGTCGCCGTTTTACCTGAACTACGGACAAGACCCGACAGCACCCATGACCCCGAATCCCGACAACCCGGTGCCACGAGCACAACAGTTCGTCGAAGTTTTACAAGCAACACGGACCCGGGCAGCAGACGAAAAAAAATCGAATATCATCGCTAAACGTAACGCCGACCGCCACCGCCGCCCTGTTACTTACCAGCCCGACGACCTAGTTTTACTTGACACCCAGAACCTCCGCCTGCCCATCACCCCAAAACTTCGCCCCCGATACTGTAGACCATTCCGCATCAGCCACATGATTATGCCCATCACCGCCCATCTCCTCCTCCCCGTTGACTGGTACGTCAGCCCGTCCTTCCACGTCAGCCTACTTCGCCCCTACATACCGTCCACAAGCCAACTGCCACGCAATCGCCCAGCCAGCATGACACGACCGCCGACTGAACCAATCATCACACCCGAGAAAATTCTGAGCCACAGAGTTCGTGACCCTCGAGGAGCCCGAAGGATCGAGTTCCTGATCCGCTGGAAAGACCGTACACCCACCGAAGACAACTGGGTTCCCTTGGACAGAGTCGAAAACCACCCCGTCCTTACAGAGTATCTGCGCAGCCGAAACTTCAGGGATGTACATGCGCTTTCGTAAGAAGGACCTCCTTAGGGGGGGGGGGTAGTGTAAGGAAAATTCCTTTTCCTTACTTCGCGTCCCCGCTCAGCGCGTATACCACTGTAGCACCACAGTCAGCATCGTTACCACTCGCAACCGTCGCATCGACAATCCTCCCGCCACCTTCGCACGTCGCACCCCGACCTCACGGCTCGGCGGGTAACCCGCGCTTCGGGCCTCCACTTTGACATTCCCCCAAACCTCAGTCCCAGGCCCGTCGCGCGACAACCACAGTCCATTACTGTTACCACTGTAGTTTCGCTATATATTCTTCGCTCATGCCTTCGCTCATTGAACTCTTGCTTCGATAGTGCAATTCTCGCTCGCTCACTCAATTGCACTCGTAACAGGTAGCCACTATGGGGTACAACCCCTTGTTCCTATTTTGTACCAAACTTTCTCGATAGTCTCATCATTCCTAGCTACCTATTCTAACATGGTATTAAGAGCAATAGGTCCCTAGGACCTTAGGAGCGCCTTTTTTTTTCGGGCCCACCACCTACCACTTGCGGTTAACGAGCTACCCCGAGCCCTGCACTGCCCTAGCCCCGCGCACGTCCCGCTAGCAGCCCGTAAGGCCCGCGCGTCACCTGTTAGTAGCCCTCGCGACCCGCTAGTCGCCTCTGCTGGCCCGCGCGCCGCCGCCCGCGCGACCCGCACGCTGTCCGCGCAGCCCGCGTGCAGCTCCTACCGACCCGCGCGCCGCCCGCCAGCAGCCTCGTAGGCCCTGTAGCCCCGTGCGCCGCCTGCTCCTGCCGCGGCTGCCTCCTACGCCCAGCGCGCCGCTTGTCGCGCTGCCCTGTAGCCCCGTGCACTGCCCGCCCTGCTGCTCTGCCGGCCGCTAGTCGCCCTGTGCGCCGCCTACCCTGCTGCCGCGGCTGCCTGCTGCACCTAGGCGCCGCCCGCCCTGCTACTGCAGCCGCCCATTAGGCCCTGCGTGCGGCCTGCCCTGCTGCCCTGCCGGCAGCCTGAAGCGCCATGCGCCGCCTCAACTCCTAGCGCACTGCTACACCAGAGTTGTTGCTGCTGGTACTACTTGCTGCAGCTGCTCCTCCTCGCTGCTGCTGCTTCTATTGCTGCAACTGCTCCTTCTTGCTGCTACTGCTCCTACTTGCTGCAACTGCTGCTCCTTGCTGCTACTGCTGCTGCTACTTGCTGCAGCTGCTCCTGCCGGCCCCCTGCAGCCCCGTGCGCTGCATGCCCTGCTGCCTCGGCTGCCTGCTGCGCCCACCCGCTGCCCGCACTGCTGCTGCAGCCACTGCTACGCTGCACCCTCTAGCGCCGCCCGCACCTGCCCGCGTGCTGCTCCTGCCGGCCCTCTACGCTTGCCGCTCTGTTCACCGCTCACCTGCAGCTCTTGCAACTTCCTGGAAGCTTCTTGCTTGCTTTCTTGCGCGGCCCCATTCACTAAGACGCTATGGCCTTGCTCAGCGTTCTCGAATTCGATCCTGACGGGCGCCCCATTAAGTTTGAAACTTGGCTGCAGGACCTACAACTGTTCCTACTGAGCGACTCTAGAGACGATGTTTCGCTGTATGACCTCATGTCTGGAGCTAGTTCTGCACCTGCCGCCTCTGCAGATAACACGACTCGCTCGAAATGGCTCACTCGTGACGCTGCCGCTCGATTAGCTGTCCGTAACCACCTGCCCATATCCGAGCGTGCGCATTTCGATCAGACCAAAACGGCCAAGAAACTGTACGACGCTGTAGTTGCGCGCTATTCTTCCCCTACCATTGCAGCGCTAGGCCGCCTCATTCTCCCCTACCTCTTTCCCGAGCTGTCCTCCTTTGACACTGTCAACGACCTCATCACACCTCCGCACTATAGACGCTCGCTACCGTGCCGCCCTCCCCACAGAGTTTCTCCCTAAGAATGAGCCCCCGATCTACATCACACTCTACTTTATAGTCACTCGCCTCCTAGACTCTCTTAGTGCAGTCAGGGACACCCTCCTAGCCCTTCGCCCCACAGACCTCACTATCGACCTGCTCTCGAAGCACCTCCTAGCAGCCGAGACGAACATTGTCCCTGTAGGTGCTGCTCGTGGCACTCCCCGCACGCCCTTCTTTGAGGGGTGCTCCGCCTCCCCCCTTGCCCCCTCTGTCACTTCTGCTGCTGCTGTCGACTACCTTGGAGCTGAGGGAGTCGGTGCTGCCTCTGCTCCTGGTGGGAGGCGCCTCAGCGGCAGGGGCAAGGGAGGCAAGGGTGGTGGGGGTGGCAGCAGTGGAGGCGGTAGTGGTGGAGGCGGTGGAGGCAGTGGAGGGGGCGGTGGTGGCGGTGGGGGTGGTGGCGGGAGTGGGGGAGCAGGCGGTGGGGGCGGTGGCAGCAGCGGGGGTGGTGGTGGCGGCGGTCATGGTGACGGTGTACGCAGTGGGGGCAGTGGTGGTGGTGACGGGAGTGGTGGTGGCAGCAGCAGCGGTGGGCGAACTGGAGGTGGTCAGCGGCAGCAGCAGCAGAAGCAGCACCAGCGTGAGCCCCTCTTGCCCCAGCAGCTTCGTGACTAGTATGCTCAGCGCCAGGGGTCTGGGGGTGTTCTCTCTTGCCCGTACGTCATTCGCATCGGCGAACGCAAGGGTCAGACGTGCGGCAAAACCCACACCCGCTACCGCTGCTTCTCCCGTCTAGATGATGCTTGGCGCAATGAGTTTAGCGATGATCATGAGACGCCCCGCTGGGCAGATCTGCTTAAGGCTAAAGTAGACCTATTTGAACTTGACTTTGATGCTATTCTCATTGGCATGTATGCTTTGTCTACTAGTGCTGATGGTGACTGTTACTTGTGCGTGCCGCCGGACCCAGGTATAGAGTCTGCTGCTCTAGGTGCTGGTGAGTCTGCTCTCTCTGGTACTGCGCCTGCTCAGGCCTTGCACACTTTCACACTTGATTCTGGTGCTACTCACTGTTTCTTTCGCGACAGCACCACACTCACACCCCTCGCTAGACCCGTTGCTGTCTCCCTGGCCGACCCTTCGGGGGGCCCGGTGCTTGCACGTTCCACCACTGTTCTCTTGTGTCCGGCCGTTCCGTCCAGCTCACTGTAAGGTCTCCACCTCCCCTCGTTCTCGACGAACCTTGTAAGCAACGCTGGCCTTCAGGATGAGTGGGTTGATACCTTCACCCCTGGAGGTCAGCGTGTGGCGATCTGCACGTGTGCACGGACTGGCCGTCACCTGGCCACGTTCACCCGTGCGCCAGGATCCAGCAATTACACACTAACCACTGAGGCTCCCTGGTAGCTGCGTTGGGTCAGTTAGCTGCGTCGCGTCAGGCGTCAGCCCCTTGTGCGTGTTGCCACCTCTCCCACCAGACTCTCCTCTGGCACCACCGCCTTGGTCACCCCTCCCTGCCACGCCTTCGTGGCATGCACACCCGTGTCCTTGTCTCTGGTCTCCCCAGGTCGCTATCCTCTCTCCCGCGCTCCCCTGCCCCTCCCTGCATTCCTTGCGTCGAGGGGCGGCAGAGTGCTGCCCCTCATTCCTCCTCGTTTCCCCCGACAGAGGCTCCCCTGTAGACTCTTCACATGGACATGTGGGGCCCCGCCCGCGTCCGTGGTCAGGGAGGCGAGCGGTACTTCCTGCTGATTGTTGACGACTACTCGCGTTACACCATGGTCTTCCCCTTGCGTCGCAAGGATGACGTCCCTGCTGTCTTGATCCCTTGGATCCGCGCAGTCCGTGTCCAGCTCAGCGAGCGGTTTCGCTTGGACTTCCCTGTCTTGCGTCTGCACTCTGACAGAGGTGGTGAGTTCTCCTTTGACCTCTTGCGGGCCTTCTGTCAGGGGGGAGGCATCACCCAGTCGTTCACGCTTCCGGCCTCTCCACAGCAGAATGGGTTTGCTAAGCGCCGCATTGGCCTAGTCATGGAGATCGCTCGTACCTCCATGATCCATGCGGCTGCTCCCCATTTTTTGTGGCCGTTTGTGGTCCGGTACACTGCGCATCAGCTCAACCTCTGGCCCCGGGTCTCCTTGCCGCATACCTCGCCGACACTGCGTTACACAGGGGAGGTTGGTGATGCGTCGCGCTTCCGGATCTGTGGCTCTCGTGCCTTTGTCCGTGATACCACCGCGGACAAGTTCTCCTCTCGCGCCATTCCCTGCGTCTTCCTTGACGCGCCTGGCTGGCAGCTTTACCACCCCACCTCGCGCCGTGTCTTCCCCTCTCACTTTCAACAAGTCGGTTCCTTTCTACCGTCTCTTCCCCTAACGCATAGCGCCTCTCCCCCCCCCCGCCGCTCTTCCTCGCTCCAGGTCCCCCTCCGGTAGACCCCCTCCCCCCTCAGGGTCCTGCTCCTTCAGGTGTCTTCAGGGTGCTACGTCTGGGGGTGCTGTGCCTGGGGTTGTGGAGTGTGAGGGTGTTGAGCCAGGGGGTGCTGAGTTGGAGGGTGCGGAGCCTAGAGGTGCTGAGCCTGGGGTTGAGGAGCCTGGGGGTGCTGAGTCTGGGAGTGCGGAGCCTAGGAGTGTGGAGCCTGGGGGTGCTGTGCCGGTCCGTACGTAGCCGAGGAGTGCTGAGTCTGAGATTGCGGCACCTAGGGGTACTGCACCTGGGGGTGCTGAGCCTCGGGGCAATGTGTCTCCTTCGCGCGCACCTCTCTCGCCGCAGCAGCTCCATGAGTGGTACGCTACCCACACCCGCTCTCAGCTTGGTACTGCTGGTCCTGGAGGCGGTGCAGCTAGAGCTGGAGGTGCTCGTGCTTTCGACACTGCAGGCCCTGGCGGTGCTCGTACTGGAGGTACTCGAGCTGCCGGGGCCGGTGGTGCTGGAGACCCTGGAGCTAGAGGTGCTGGTTCTGGAGGTGCTACTGCTGGAGGTGCTGGAGATGGAGACCCTGGAGCTGGAGGTGCCTGTTCTGGGGGTGCTGCTGTTGGAGGTACTGGAGCTGGAGACCCTGGAGCTGGAGGTGCCGGTCCTGGGGGTGCTGCTGCTGGAGGTGCTGGAGCTGGAGACCCTGGAGCTGGAGGTGCCGGTTCTGTGGGTGCTGCTGCTAGAGGTACTGGAGCTGGAGACCCTGGAGCTGGAGGTGCCGGTCTTGGGGGTGCTTCTGCTGGAGGTGTTGGAGCTGGAGACCCTGGAGTTGGAGGTACCGGTTACGGGGGTGCTACTGCTGGAGGTGCTGGTGCTGGGGGTACCGCACCGACGCGACTGTTCTTCTCTCCTCCGACGCCGTCGAGTTTGCCGCCGCCTGACACGGTACTTCATCAGGTCCTTCGCCTTCCGTCTTCTACTGGCCTACCGTTACAGCCTGGCTCCCCACTGTCCGCTCCTACCCCCTACACTGAGCAGCCAACCTTGCTTACAGAGCGTCGTGAACCCAAGTCTCGCCCTGCCTCACCTGTTCGCACTGCTCGCACTGGTCGCACTAGTCGTCAGCGTCCTCCTCCTGTCCCTGGCACACACATTATGGGGCTTCGTCCTTCTTCTGTTCCACAGCGAGTCCCTCTGCCGTCGCCTCCTTCGTCCTCTCTCCCTGAGGGTGCGGACCCTGAGTCTGACTTAGTTCGTGCTGCCAGTCCTACTGTCACACGTCTCCTTGCGACTGTTGTCACTAACCCCTCCTTTGAGTCTACTACTGCGTCTGCTTTAGTTGCTGAGCTTGTCGACTTTGTTGCTCGCTGTCGTCTAGACTACGCCGCTAGTCTTAATGCTGAGTCAGCGTCTGTCTGTCCTCCGTCCGTCGGGGGTGAGTGTGCTCTTAGCACGGACGTCCTTGAGGACAGGCAGGAGGACTTTGAGTGTCTTGCAGCCGCTGTACCTCATCTCTTGTCCTCGCTGCTTGCACCTAAGGGAGACCCGGATGCTCTAGACATCCCGACCCCGCGCTCTTACGCAGAGGCGATTACGGGTCCTTACTCCTCTCAGTGGCAGACAGCCATGGATGCAGAGATGACATCCTGGAAGTCCACAGGCACTTACGTCGACGCGGTTCCTCCACATGGGGCGAACATAGTCGATGGCATGCGGATTTTCAGGGTGAAGCGGCCGCCAGGTTCTCTGCCTGTCTTCAAGGCGCGTTACGTTGCTCGAGGCTTCAGTCAGCGTCAGGGAGTTGACTACTTTCAGACCTTCTCCCCCACCCCGAAGATGACCACTCTTCGAGTGCTGCTGCACGTCGCTGCTCAACGTGACTACGAGCTCCACTCCCTTGACTTCAGCACAGCGTTCTTGCAGGGCAGCCTGCACGAGGAGATCTGGCTGCGCTGTCCTCGTGGCTTCACTGGGTCGTTTCCTGAGGGTACCCAGTGGAGCCTGCGACGGCAAGTCTACGGTCTCCACCAGGCACCTCGCGAGTGGCACGACACACTGAGGACCACACTAGCGGCACTTGGGTTTGCTCCTTCCTCTACTGACCCGTCGTTGTTCCTGCGCACCGACACTTCGCTGCCGCCGTTCTACATCCTCGTGTACGTCGACGACTTGGTTTTTGCCACTGCTGACACTGAGGCACTGACTATAGTAAAGTCGGAGCTGCAGAAGAGACACACGTGCACAGACCTCGGTGAGCTGCACAGCTATCTTGGCTTGCAGATCACCCGGGACAGAGCACGGCGCACCATTACCTTGACCCAGTCACATATGGTGCAGCAGGTCCTTCAGCGCTTCGACTTCCAGTACTCCTCGCCACAGGCCACTCCTCTGCCTACCGGTCACTCGCTCTCAGCTCTGCCTTCGGATGAGTCCGTAGAGCCGGGTGGCCCGTATTCAGAGCTTGTGGGCTGCCTCATGTACCTGAAGACCTGCACTCGACCTGACCTTGCTTACCCTCTTGGCATCCTGGTACGCTACGTTGCGCCCGGGAGACACCGACCAGAGCATTAGAAGGCCGCTAAGAGGGTGATGCACTACTTGTGCAGTACGTCGGGCATGGGGCTCGTGGTTGGAGGACGGGGTCCAGTTGTCCTCACTGGTCACGCAGACGCTTCTTGGGTTGACGACTTGGCTACGCAGCGGTCGTCACAGGGTTACACCTTCAGCCTTGGTTCCGGTTCTGTTTCGTGACGGTCTACCCGCTCGTCTTCTGTTCTCAGCTCTAGTTGTGAGGCTGAGATCTGCGCAGTGGCCATGGCTGCACAGGAGTTACGCTGGCTCACCTACCTGCTCACCGACTTGGGAGAGCCGCCTCGTTCTCCTCCAGTTCTGTACGTCGACAACAAGGCCATGATTTCCTTGTGTCAGGACCACAGACTGGAGCACAGATAGAAGCACATCGCTCTGCGTTACTTTCTGGCTCGAGAGCTGCAGCAGCATGGACAGCTCCGTCTTGCGTACGTGGCCACTCAGGCCAACACTGCTGATGTGTTCACCAAGGCGCTTCCGCCTTGTGACCATTGTCAGAATCCCAACCACTAGACCATTGGGATAAAAGGGCTTGTTTGTGTAGCGGGTAAGTGCGCCCATAACCCCCCAGGCCAACGTGCCTGTAACCCTTTCCTAGGATCAATCGGGGATCACCAGTGGACCTCTGACACCCCCTCGCACTGGGATGCCCGAGGTGCACACACTAGGATTCGAACCCGAGACCTTCGCTTTGATACCATGTCAGAATCCCAACCACTAGACCATTGGGATAAAAGGGCTTGTTAAGTAGCGGGTAAGTGCGCCCATAACCCCCCAGGCCAACGTGCCTGTAACCCTTTCCTAGGATCAATCGGGGATCACCAGTGGACCTTTGACAACCATCAGCGCTTCTGCACTGCTCTTGGCCTTGTACCTGTTTCGTCTCACCTGCTTACCTCTTGACCTTGCTTGTACTGTGATCTCTATTATATACATGCATGCCTACACTTGCTAGGTAGTGATCATTGTACTGCTTGCTGATACTTATATACCTCTGCATGCGAACTGACCTTGTCCCTTTGCTTGAGCTCAGAGTGTGTGGTGACGTTGTGATCCACCCTGAGCTTGCTTTGCTTCTCTTGAATGGTCTTGTGACCCCTTGTTCTCCCCCACTTGGCCAATGGGGGTGTGTCAAACATATATGCTTAGGTTATTTATCTAGGCTGTAGTGGGGTAGCCACTATGGGGTACAAGCCCTTGTTCCTATTTTGTACCAAACTTTCTCGATAGTCTCATCATTCCTAGCTACCTATTCTAACAGTCCGAATTCCGGACCGCTCTTGTTTGTTGCAAAAAAAAAGTATTTTTCATTGGGTGGCGTGAAACGCGGAACTATCGCGGGCTAATTGCACGCCAACTCAACACACACCAGCCATCGCACGCGGGTCAATCTATGCTGAATGGACCTGGTCATCATTCTACAGTGACGAATTTCAGTAGCTACGTGTACTTTGAAACGTGATTGGCCACACAAGGCTCCTTCGGAATTATTGACCATCCCGCCCATTTCGCGCCCGCAGACCTTCCGCCCATGTGCGTGTGACGCGCAGGTTGAGTGGGCAACTCACACAACGGACCAATCACATTCCTTCACACAAAATTGTCACGATGTCGCCGTGGGTCGCTGTACATCGATCGATTGGGACATGAAGTTCCGAGACATTTGAGGGCGACTCGGGGCAAAAGTGATTCGGACACTTTCTTTGAGAAAGTGTCCACAGCGGAATGTGAGAAGATTTGAACAAGAATGTCTGAACTATGAAATGATGTGAGTACAAATATGAAACCCTAATTGGTTGTACCCCTTATGGGATACCCCACTATAGCCTACACAACAGCATAAGCTACAATGTTCTGACACACCCCCATAGGCAAAGTGGGGGAGAACAAGGGGTCACAAGACCAGTCAAGCAAAGCAAAGCAAAGCAAGCTCAGGGTGGATCACAAAGTCACCACACAGTCCGAGCACAGGGTCAAGGCCACACGGCCAGTTCACATGCAAGAGTACACACATATATATAAAGCTAGACAAGCAAGAGCAGGTATATATATATGTGAGAGTACAAGCAAGGTCAAGAGGAGAGCAAGTGAGGCAAGACGGGCACAAGACCCAGCTGAGTGCAGAAGCGCTGATGATCACAAGGCGGAAGTGCCTTGGTGAAGACATCAGCAGTGTTGGCCTCAGAGGCCACGTACGCAAGCCGCAACTGTCCACGTTGCTGTAGCTCACGAGCAAGGAAGTAGCGGAGAGCAATGTGCTTTGTTCTGTGCTCCAGTCGCTGCTCTCGACACAAGGCCAGCATGGCCTTGTTGTCTACGTACAGGACTGGAGGAGAACGAGGCGGCTCTCCAAGGTCGGTCAGCAGGTAGGTGAGCCAGCGAAGCTCCTGTGCAGCCATGGCCCCGGCGTAGATCTCAGCCTCACAACTCGAGCCAAGAACAGAAGACGAGCGAGTAGCCCGCCACGAAACAGAGCCGGAACCAAGGCTGAAGGTGTAACCCTGTGACGACCGCTGCGTAGCCTGGTCGTCAGCCCAAGAAGCGTCCGCGTGCCCAGTGAGGACCACTGGACTCCGCCCTCCAAGCACTAGCCCCATGCCCGACGTACTGCACAAGTAGCGCAACACCCTCTTTGCTGCAGCCATGTGCTCTGGTCTGTGTCTCCCAGGAGCAACATAGCGTGCAAGAATGCTAAGAGGGTATGCAAGGTCAGGTCGTGTGCAGGTCATCAGGTACATGAGGCAGCCAACAAGCTCTGGGTACGGGCCACTCGACTCTACGGACTCATCCGAAGGCAGAGCTGAGAGCGAGTGGCGAGTAGACAGAGGAGTGGCCTGAGGCGAGGAGTACGTGAAGCCGAAGCGCTGAAGGACCTGCTGCACCATGTGTGACTGAGTCAGGGTAATGGTGCGGCGTGCTCTGTCCCGGGTGATCTGCAAGCCAAGGTAGCTGCGCAGTTCACCCAGGTCTGTGCACGTGTGTCTCTTCTGCAGCTCGGACTTCACGTAGGCGAGTCCAGCAGTGTCAGCTGTGGCAAAGACCAAGTCGTCGACGTACACGAGGATGTAGAACGGCGGCAGAGAGGTGTCGGTGCGTAGAAACAGCGACGGGTCGGCAGTAGAAGGAGCAAACCCAAGAGCCGCAAGCGTAGTCCTCAGTGTGTCGTGCCACTCACGTGGCGCCTGGCGGAGACCGTAGACTGGACGCCGGAGACTCCACTGGGTACCAGGAGGGAAAGACCCAGTGAAGCCAGGTGGGCGACGCAGCCAGATCTCCTCGTGCAGGCTGCCCTGCAAGAAAGCTGTGCTGAAGTCAAGAGAGTGCAGCTCGTAGTCACGGTGAGCAGCAACATGCAGCAGTACCCGAAGAGTGGTCATCTTCGGGGTGGGGGAGAAGGTCTGAAAGTAGTCAACTCCCTGCCGCTGACTGAAGCCACGAGCCACGTAACGCGCCTTGAAGACAGGTGGAGAACCCGGCGGCCGCTTCACCCTGAAGATCCACATGCCACTGACGATGTTCGCCCCAGGAGGGGGGACAGCGTCAACGTAGGTGCCTGTGGACTTCCAGGAAGCCATCTCTGCATCCATAGCTGCCTGCCACTGAGAGGAGTAGGGACCCTCTATCGCCTCCGCGTAAGAGCGCGGAGTCGGGATGTCAAGTGCATCCGGGTCTCCCTCAGGGGTAAGCAGTACGGACACGAGATGAGGTGAGGCAGCTGCCAGACACTGGAAATCCTCCTGCCTGTCCTCAAGGACGTCCGTGCCAAGGGCACACTCACCCCCGACGGACGGAGGACAGACAGACTCAGACTCAGCAACAAGACTAGCAGCGTAGTCTAAGCGACAGCGAGCAGCAAAGTCGACGAGCTCAGTAACGAGAGCAGACGCAGCAGTAGACTCGAAAGAAGGGTCAGTGACAACAGTAGCAAGGAGACGCGTGACAGTAGGACTGGCAGCACGAAGAGAGTCCGACTCCGGGTCGGCAAGAGCAGGAAGAGAGGACGCAGGAGGAGAAGGCAAAGGGGCACGCAGAGGAGCAGTGGACGGACGCAAAGACATCCGGTGCGTGCCAGGGACAGGAGGAGGACGCTGACGCGAACCGCGACCACTAGTGCGAGCAGCACGGACAGGCGACGCAGGGCGAGACGCAGGCTCACGACGCTCAGCCAGACCTCCAGTAGGACCAGTGTAGGGAGAAGGAGCAGGCAAAGGGGAGGTAGGCTGCAACTGTAGCTGGGACGAGACAGGCTGTGGACACTCTAAGGGAGGAGGAGGACCAGTAGAAGGTGGAAGACCAAGAACCTGCTGCAGGAGTGGAACGAAGTACGGTCGAGGCCGCGCGGCGACGCTAGAAGCAGCAGGGACAGCACTAGAACCCTCAGCAGGAGCACCCGCTCCAGCAGCACCACCAGGAGCTCCAGAACCTCCAGCAGCACCAGGAGCACCCCCAGCAGGACTGCCAGCGGTAGTCTCAGCGCCAACACCCTCAGCAGCACCAGCTCCAGCGCACCCAGGACGAGCACCTCCGGGACCCGCGACCGCAGCACCCTCAGCAGCCGAAGGACCTCCAGCACCAGCAGCACGCCTCCAGCGCCGGGCAAACCACTCACGCAGCTCCTGTGGAGAAAGTGGCTCCCGGCGAGACGAAGCACTCGGAGAACCTCCAGGCGGAGCACCTCCAGGCTCAGCACCCCCAGGCGTAGCACCCCTAGGCTCAGCACCCCCAGACGTAGCACCCCTAGGCTCAGCACCCCCAGGCTCAGTACCCCTAGGCTCAGCACCCCCAGGCTCAGCACCCCCAGGCTCAGTACCCCCAGGCTCAGTACCCCGAGGCTCAGCACCCCCAGGCTCAGCACCCCTAGGCTCAGCACCCCTAGGCTCAGCACCCCCAGACGCAGCACCCCCAGGCCCAGCACCCCTAGGCTCCGCACCCCCAGGTACAGCACCCCCAGCCTCAGCACCCTCAGCAGCACCAGAGTCACCAGTGACCTCGACAGGCTCGACTGCGTCTACCTGGGACACACCTGAAGGGGCAGGACCCTGAGGGGGGAGGGGGTCTACCTGGGGGGGACCTGGTACCAAGAAGAGTGGGGGTGGGGGGGGGGACGGAGTGCGGTAGGGGAAGAGGCGGTAGTAGGGGACCGACTCGTCAAACGTGACGTCCTGGGAGGACAGAACACGGCGAGAGGTGGGGTGGTAAAACTGCCACCCAGGCGCGTCAGGGGGGAACCCCAGGAAGACGCAAGGAGCAGCACAAGGGATAGTTTGTCCGCAGACAGGTCGCGGACAAACGCCCGAGATCCCCAGACCCGGAACGCCGACGCATCGCCAACCTTCCCCGTCCACAGCAAGGCTGGGGAGGTCTCCGGCCTGGAGACCCTGGGGTGGAGGTTGATCTGATGCGCCGCGTACCTCACCGCAAACGGCCACAGAAAATGGGGGGCAGCCGCATGCATCATAGACGTACGAGCGACGTCCATGACCATGCCAATGCGGCGCTCAGCAATCCCATTTTGCTGCGGTGAGTCCGGAAGCGTGAAGGTCTGACGGATGCCCCGTGCACGACAGTAGGCACGCAGAAGGCCAGAGGAGAACTCTCCGCCTCTGTCCGAGTGCAGACGCAGAACAGGAAAGTCCGAGCCGAAGCTCTGCCTGAGCTGGAGACGAGCTGCGCGGATCCAGTCGATCAGCACCTCAGTGACATCACCCTTGCTGCGCAAGGGGAAGACTGTGGTGTAACGCGAGTAGTCGTCAACAACGAGCAGGAAGTAGCGCTCGTGACCCTGTCCACGGACGCGGGCTGGGCCCCACACGTCCATGTGAAGTGTCTGCAACGGGGCCTCTGTCGAAGGAAACTGGGAGGAGTGAGGGGCAGCACGCTGGCGCCCCTCGACACAGGGGACACAGGTAGGGCCAGGGCCCTGAGGAAGGGGAGGGAGGGACCGGGGGAGACCGGACACAAGAAGACGGGAGGCCATACCTCTGAGCCGAAGCAGAGAGGGGTGGCCAAGGCGGTGGTGCCAGAGGAGAGTCTCGTGAGACAGGAGACGACACGAACAGGGGGCAGACTCAGGACCAGACCTGGACGCCGCAGCAAACACCTGACCCGACGTAACTACCCTACCAGACTCAGCAACTGGAGGAGACGCAGTGGTCAGAGTGTACAGGCTCGACCCCGGCTGACGGGTGAACGTAGCCAGGTGTCGGCCTGTGCCAGCCTCTGTACAGTGGGTCACTCTCTGACGTGCAGGAGTGAACTGGTGGACACCCGCATCCTGTAGGTCAGCACCACTCACCAGGTTCGTCGAGAACGAGGGGAGGTAGAGACCAGACAGGGTGCCAGAGGGAGCCGCCGGACACGGGAGGACTGTGGAGAAACGAGACAGGACCGGACCCCCAGAGGGGTCAGCTAGAGACACCGCAACCGGCCGACTAAGTGGCGCGAGTGTGGTGCGGTCCCGAAAGAAGGAGCGAGACGCCCCAGAGTCAAGAGTGAAGGTGAGGGAGGCCGAAGCCGACGCGGTACCTGAGAGAGCAGACTCACCAGTACCTGAGGACGCAGACACACCAGCACCTAGAGCAGCAGCGTCGTAAGCACCTAGGGCAGCAGCCTCACCAGTACCTAGAGCAGCAGTCTCAATGCCCGGATCGGGCTGGAAACACCGGTAACAGTCACCCTCATCACTAATAGACACAGCATACATGGCAGAGAGAATAGCATCAAAGTCCAGATCAAAGATGGCAACCCCCGCCCTAGACAGCTCGTCCCAGCGAGGGATCTCGGAGGCCTCCGGGAACTGGTGACGCCATGCGTCCGTCAGGCGGCCAAAGCAGCGCGGAGTGGGGTGCGCACCCCCACACTGCTCACCCGCACGGTCGCTGGTGCGCAGGACGTAGGTACACGGACCAAAACCCCCACCCCGCTGGCGTGCAGTGTACCACTCACGGAGCTGCTGAGGGGACAGGGTCGCACGACCACGCTGCTGCTGCTGGCGCGAGCCACCACCGGAGCCACTCCTCTGCAAAGACCCGCGACCAGCTCCACCGCCACCCCCACCGCCTCCACCGCCTCCGCTGCCTCCACTGCCGCCGCCGCCTCCACCGCCTCCTCCACCGCCGCCTCCTCCGCCACCTCCGCTACCACCGCCACCGCCGCCGCGGCCTCCGCCTCCACTGCCGCCACCGAACCCCCCACCCCCACCTCCACCTCCACCGCTACCCCCACTCCCCCCACTGCCTCCACCTCCACCTCCACCGCCCGCTCCTCCAGCTCCCTTGCCCCCCTTGCCCTTGCCAGGGCGGCGTCTCCCGCTAGGGGCAGACGCCGCACCGACCGACTCAAGAACAAGGAGGTCGGCCGAAGCAGCAGAGGTAACAGAGGGCAGCAGGGGGGAGGGAGAACACCCCTCAAAGATGGGGGTGCGCGGGTCACCTCGAGAGGCTCCTACAGCGATTATGCTCTTTTCTATCGCGAGGAGGGCGTTCTCGAGGAGGTCTACAGTGAGTGTGGTGGGACAGACTGAGAGAAAGTGGTCCCTGACTACTCGAAGGGAGTCAGGGAGGCGACTGACTAGGAAGTACAGAGTGATGTACATGGGGGGGGGGTTCGCGGTGCAGAAGTCAGCAGGAAGTGCAGCGCGGTAGCGAGTGTCACTAGTGCGGAGGTGCGTAATGAGGTCAGCAACGGTGGGAAAAGAAGCAAGGTCAGGGAAGAGGTACGGCAGCATGAGACGGCTCAGTGCAGCAGTGGAAGGGGAGGAGTAGCGCGCGACTACAGCGGCGTACAAGGTCTGAGCACTCTTGTACTGACTAAAGTGCGCACGCTCGGAGGTAGGGAGGTGGCGACGCACAGCAAGACGTGCAGCAGCATCGCGCGTGGCCCACTGGGAGCGAACAGTGGCGTCAGCATCAGCAGCAGGGGCAGGGGAAGCGCCAGAGGTGAGGTCAAAGAGAGAGAGGCCGTCCGCCCTATCGCACTGTAAGAACAGCTGTAGGTCATCTACCCAGACCTCAAAGTCAATGGCCCGACCCTCAGCGTCAAAAGTGAGGACACTAGGGGTGGCCATGACAGCAGTAGACCAGCAGTGCAGGCAGTAAGGGGAAGAGCACGCAGTGACAGAGGGTCTGTGCTCACCGGACAGGGCTGCTCGGGCGGCTCGGCTGCAGGGCGGCTCGACGGCTGGGCGGCTCGGCGGCTGGGCGGTCGGCTGCACGGCGGCTCGGCTGGTGGGCGGCCGGGCGGCTCGGCTGCAGTGCGGCTCGGCGGCGGGGCGGCTCGGCTGCTCTGCTGCTGGGCGGCTCGGCTGCGCTGTTGCTGGGCGGCTCGGCCGCTGTAGAGAAGTGGCGGGGCCGCTGCAGAAAGGGCGGCGGGGCCGCTTGATAGGGCGGCGGGGCCGCTGCAGAGAAGCAGCGGGGCCGCTGCAGAAGGGCGGCGGGGCCGCTGGGTAGGGCGGCGGGGCCGCGAGATAGGGCAGCGGGGCCGCGTGGTAGAGTGGCGGGGCCGCGCGATGGGGCGGCGGGGCCGCGAGGAAGGGCGGCGGGGCCGCTAGGTAGGGCGGCGGGGCCGCGCGATGGGGCGGCGGGGCCGCGAGGAAGGGCGGCGGGGCCGCTAGGTAGGGCGGCGGGGCCGCGCGATGGGGCGGCGGGGCCGCGAGGAAGGGCGGCGGGGCCGCTAGGTAGGGCGGCGGGGCCGCGCGATGGGGCGGCGGGGCCGCGAGGAAGGGCCGCTAGGGCGGCTCGACGAAGTGAGGGCCCGGAGCGCGACTCGGGCTGAGCGCGCTTCGGGCAGGAAAAAAAAAAAACTCGATGTGGTGGGCCCTAAGCACAGTTCCCAAGGGGGAACCTGCTCGATACCATGAGAAGATTTGAACAAGAATGTCTGAACTATGAAATGATGTGAGTACAAATATGAAACCCTAATTGGTTGTACCCCTTATGGGATACCCCACTATAGCCTACACAACAGCATAAGCTACAATGTTCTGACAGAATGTACCTTAAGATAGAGATACATGGGTATAAATAGCAAATTAGCTAGCCATGTACTCTGATTGGTACATTCTCTTATTAACTGCATTGCATAGCTACAGTAACTGCGACTATTGCCATTCTAGACAGTTACCAGGTTGCATTGCATCGTATAACCTCTGATGCGGTTGACGGGCGGTCAACAATCGCGAACGTTGACTATCAGCAACGGTTGACCTTCGGGTGACTCTCGAGCTGCCGCATGCTCTATATGAGCTATTGCGGTACTGGTACAGTGGCGCTGCCTTGCTATGAAGTGGTGCGTTAGGAAGTGCTATAATAACCTTTCAGTTATTTCAACAAGTTGTAAATGACATCAGGTTGTAAATGTCGTATGGATGTCAGGGTGCATTATCGTGATATCCCGGGTAAAAGCCTCGTCGGTCTTAAAGACAATTGAGTAGGAATGGCACAAAGCTAGAAGACCCATGGACAATTGTAAATGACATACCGGTAACAATCCACATATGCCTAATCTGTAACAAGCCGGGGGATGTTTAATGTTGGGTCTAAAAAAACACATATTTATACCCGCACACTTTCTAACTTCAATTTCTTCAACACGGCATCATTCTGTCGCATACGGGCGGTTGAAATTGCACGGTTGCCATGTCGCCATGCCTCTTAACTGCTAGCGCAATCAGGGACTTGAATCTTGATGTGGCGTGGGGTACAGTCGAAGCTCATTATGTGCCTCCCCACCATCTTTTTAAGGTTTACACAGGACAACCCTTGTCCACCCACTGTGCACGTCCCCTCCATCCTCGTTTCGATAATGGGGTTGTCACGGAGCTGAGCATTCATTGTCAAACTTCCTTGCCATTTAAAGTCGTGGCCCAACTATCAGCTCGAGTTCAAAATTTTATAGCTTGGAAGATGGTTGACCGAAGCAGTTCAGAGGCGAGAGGTTTGTCCTCTTTTGGGTTTCCAATCAATAGAATATATGTTACTCACATGTCACATTTGTCCTACTACTGTTCCTAAGAAGTTGCACCCCGCCTCTAAATTTTAACCTCTCCAATTGCCATGGCGTCCATCCCTCTCTCGTGCTCTTGACCCATAGTGCTTTTCATGTAGGGAGCCATGTCGGTTCCGGATATGTTAATGAAGATACATGAAGTTAGTGCTACTCGCGCTATGGCGTCGATGGCGAACGGTGCCCCAGCCCCACCTGCACCACCAATACCTTCTCCACCTCCTGCTCCACCTTCCCTGCCGGCTCTTCCATCGCCTCCTGCGACATCGGCACCTCCGGTATCAATGCCCCCGTTCCCATACCTCATTAAGCAAGTGAGTGTTGAATCAGATTGTGATGTCCCGCCCGACATCGAGATCGACCCTAGCGACCCTTTTGCGATCGATAATGATGATCCTACCATCGTTGAAACAATTGCATTTCGGCTGCCTAAGTTTCCGTATGATATGTTTCAAGATGTTAATGATGAACAGCAGGCCTGCAATACGCAGACCTCTAACAGTTGAAATAGTAGGAGTAGGGCCTAGGCTTAGTAGCCTAGGCCAAGGATAGTCGAGAGAGTTGTTGCAAGAAGGAGTGAGTTCACTATGGAGCGAACAATACAAATAGGAAAGGAACAAGAATGGTGCACCACCAATAGTTTATGATTGCTACACTAAACTACAGCTACAGGCAGTTTCACAAAAATATTCTAACACTCCCCCATAACTGCCTGCAGCAGGAGTTTGTGCAACGACACCTCATGGATGGGTACACCAAGCAGAAGAAGAGGTGAAGTGAGGAGGAGGGCTGTGAGAGGAGTGGAGATAGGAGGCGACAGGTGAAGCCGCAGTCACACGGGCAACAGGAGCGGCGCACACAGTGGCTACCGAGCGCATGAGGGCACCGGACTACGGGGGTATCTGGCTCCGCGGCTACGACGAGCGGCAGGAGCAACGGACCCACAGGCGACTGGCGAAGCAGGTTCGCTGGGCTACCGAGAGCACGAGGGCTCCGGACTACTGGCGCTGCTGACGACACGACGGCGACCACCGCTCAACCTCCCCTAACAGTCCCACACCCCCTTCTCACACACCCCATTGCTGCACCCCTGTCTCCACTCCCACGACACCCCCTTAGCTCCACTCCCCTCGGCTCCCACACATCCACTCCCCTTCAGCGGCAGCTGCAGCAGTGGGAGACGAAGGAGGAGGAGGAGGAGGGGAAGGGTAGCACCCACACTCATCACCCCCATACCCGCCACCCCCATACCCTCCCCCCCACGGCTGCACGAGGGGAGGGGCGGCTGCACGAGGGCAGGCGCGGGTGAGGCAGGGGCGGCTGCACGAGGGCAGGCGCGGGTGAGGCAGGGGCGGCTGGACGAGGGCAGGCGCGGGTGAGGCAGGGGCGGCTGTACGAGGGCAGGCGCGGGTGAGGCAGGGGCGGCTGTACGAGGGCAGGCGCGGGTGAGGCAGGGGCGGCTGCACGAGGGCAGGCGCGGGTGAGGCAGGGGCGGCTGCACGAGGGCAGGCGCGGGTGAGGCAGGGGCGGCGTCGCGGGGTCCAAGGGCGGCGTCGCGGGGTCCAGGGGCGGCGTCGCGGGGTCCATGGGCGGCGTCGCGGGCTCCATGGGCGGCGTCGCGGGGTCTAGGGGCGGCGTCGCGGGTGCAGGGCAGGCCCGCACGCGGCCCGCAGGGCAGCTCGACGGGTAGAACAGGCCCGCGCGCGGCCTGCAGGGCAGCGCAACAGGCAAAAAGCCCGAGCGCGGACGTGGGGCAGAGAGCCGCCGCGCGCCCGAGGCGCGCGACAGGACGATGTCAAACATTATATATGTTGTATTTCTGTAGGCTACAGTGGGTTAGCCTTTAGGGGGTACACAATTCTAGGGTTAGGTACTTGTACTCCCTTTCCTTTCTAGTCCAACACTTCTTCTTTCTAACATGGTATTAAGAGCATAGGTTTAGACCTAGGATCGCTCCTTAGGGCCCACCGTTCCGTTCGAAGCGCCCTCGAGCGCCTTTCTCCTAGTGCGCCCTCGTGCGCCTCGCTGTCTCCTACTGCCCGTGCGCAGCTCAGTAGAGCCGCACGCGGCCTTTTTTTTCTCGCGTGCGTCGCCCCCTAGCAGCCCGCGCGCGGCGTTTCCTGCGAGCGCGCCGCCCGTTAGCCTCCCACGCTGCCACGCGCCGCCCGCTAGCAGCCCGTCGACGGGCCCTTCTGGCCGCACGTAGCCCGCTAACGACCGGCAGCCCCGCCCGTAGGCCGTGCCGCCGCCCTCTAGGCCGCCCACGTACTAGTCAGGCCCACGCAAGGCCACGACCCGCCCGCTACAGCCGCCCGTGTGCACCCCCCCCCCCCCCCCCCCGTCGCGCACTGCCCCGTAGCCCGGCCCGAGCCGAACCGCGCCGCCCGAACCGAGCCGCGCCGCCCGAACCGAGCCGCGCCGCCCGAACCGAGCCGCGCCGCCCGAACCGAGCCGCGCCGCCTAGGCAGAGCCGTGCCGCCCTACTGTTCCTACTACTGCAGTTCCTACTACTACTGTCACTGCAACTATGGCTAGTCCTTCTGTGCTAGCTTTCGATGCTGAGGGCCGCCCACTGAAGTTTGAGATCTGGCTCTATGACTTACACCTATTCCTCCAGCTCACTGCCAAGGAGGATATCTCACTGTACGATCACGCGCTAGGCCATGCTACTGCCCCTGCTGCTACAGCTGACAGTACTGCCCGCTCACAGTGGCAGACTCGTGACGCTCACGCTCGCTTCGCTATTCGCAATTCCCTGCCGGTAGATGAACGTGAGCACTTTGGCCAGCACAAAACTGCGCTGGGCACTGTACACTGCTGTAGTTGCACGCTACTCCTCACCTGCCTCTGCTGCACTAGGCCGTCTCTCGCTCCCCTACCTGTTCCCAGACCTGTCAGCTTTCTCTACAGTCTCTGACCTCATCACGCACCTCCGCACTAGTGAGGCCCGCTTCCGTGCTGCTATGCCCGCTGAGTTTCTTGACAAGAACCCCCCCCCGCCCTGGCTCACTCTCTACCACCTAGTCACTCGCCTCCCTGACACTCTGCGTTCAGTCAGGGACCACTTCCTAGCTCGCTGCCCCACTGAGCTCACCATTGACCTCCTCGAGAAGGAACTGCTTGCAGCCGAGGCTAGCATAGTCGCTGTAGGTGCCTCTCGTGGCGACCCCCGCACCCCTTTCTTCGAGGGGTGTTCCCCTTCCCCCCTTCTCCCCTCTGTCGCCTCTGCTGCTGCTGTCGACCTAGTTCGTACTGAGCAGGTCGGAACTGCGTCCGCTCCGAGCTGGCGCCGCAGCGGCAAGGGCAAAGGGGGCAAGGGAGGTGGAGGTGACGGCGGGGGAGGCGGTGGTGGGGGTGGTGGCGGCGGTGGGGGTGGTGGCGGGGCTGGAGGGGCTAGTGGCGGCGGTGGGGGTGGTGGCGGCAGCGGCGGGGGAGGTGGCAGGGGCGGGGGCGGTGGTGGTGGCGGCGGTGGACGCGGAGGCGGCAGGGGCGGTGGTGGACGGGGTGGCAGCGGCGGAGGTGGTGGTCGTGGAGGCGCTGGCGGTGGCCAGAGCCAGCAGCCGACTCCGTCGCCCCAGGAGCTTCGTGAGTGGTACTCTCAGCACGGGGGGGGGGGGGGGGGGTGGACTTAGCTGCACGTACGTCATCCGCACAGGTGACCGCACTGGTCAGACGTGTGGGAGGGCGCACACCACGCAGCGCTGCTTCTCCCGCCTCGACGACGCTTGGCGTACTCAGTTCCCTGCTGCCACTGAGCTGCCCCGCTGGGCTGATCTGATGAAGAAAAACATTGATATCTATGCTCTAGACTTTGATGCTATTCTCACTGCCATGTATGTGTTGTCTACTAGTGGAGAGGGTGCTCAGTACCTGCGTGTTCCGCCCGACCCGGGCATTCGGACCAGTGAGGCTGCCGCTCTAGGTGCTAGTGCGTCTGTTTCCCTAGGTGCTGGTGAGGCTGCCGCTCCAGGTACTCCCGTGTCTCCTGCCCCAGGTACTGGTGAGGCTACTGCTCTAGGTGCTCGTGAGTCTGCGCCCCCTGGTACTGAGTCTACTGAGGCACTGCACACCTTCACACTGGACTCAGGTGCTTCTCGCTGTTTCTTTCGTGACCGCACTGCCCTTGAGCAGCTTGCTCGGCCAGTTGCTGTCTCCCTTGCTGACCCCTCTGGGGGTCCGGTCATTGCAACCTCCTCCACTGTCCTTCCTTGTCCTGCAGTTCCGTCGGGCACACTGTCAGGTCTCCACCTCCCCTCGTTCTCTACGAACTTGGTGGCGGGTTGTGCGCTCCAGGACGGGGGTGTCCACCAGTTCACCCCTGCCTACGAGCGCGTGACACACTGCACGTGTGCTCGGACGGGCCGTCACCTGGCTACCTTCACTCGGCAGCCGGGGTCGGACCTGTACACACTGACCACTGAGTCCCCTCAGGTAGCTGCGTCTGCGTCTACTTCAGGTCAACTGTCTGCCCCCTGCTCGTGTCGCTCTCTAGCACACGAGACCGTCCTCTGGCACCACCGCCTTGGTCACCCGTCAGTGCAGCGCCTTCGTGCCATGCACAAACGGTACCTTGTCTCTGGTCTTCCCAGGGTTCTCCCTCCCCTCCCACCCTCGCCTGCTCCTCCCTGTCTTCCCTGTGTCGAGGGGCGGCAGCGCGCCGCTCCTCACTCCTCCTCGTTTCCCCCGACGACTGCTCCCTTGCAGATGCTCCACATGGACGTGTGGGGCCCAGCCCGCGTCCGTGGACAGGGTCAGGAGAGGTACTTCTTGATCGTTGTTGACGACTACTCGCGCTACACCACGGTCTTCCCCTTGCGCACCAAGGGTGAGGTCCCTGATGTCTTGATCCCTTGGATCCGCGCTTCTCGTCTCCAGCTCAGTGAGCGTTTCCACTCGGAATTTCCTGTCCTGCGTTTGCACTCTGACAGAGGTGGTGAGTTCTCCTCCGACCTCTTGGCAGCCTACTGTGCGGAGCACGGCATCCGCCAGTCGTTCACGCTTCCGGCCTCTCCACAGCAGAATGGGGTTGCTGAGCGCCGCATTGGCTTGGTCATGGAGGTCGCTCGTACCTCCTTGATCCATGCGGCTGCCCCCCACTTTCTGTGGCCGTTTGCGGTCCGATACGCTGCGCATCAGCTCAACCTCTGGCCCCGTGTCTCCTTGCCGGAGACTTCCCCGACACTGCGTTGGACGGGAGAGGTTGGCGATGCGTCGCGTTTTCGGGTCTGGGGTTCTCGAGCTTTTTTTCGCGATACGTCCGCGGACAAGCTCTCCTCCCGCGCTGTTCCTTGTGTCTTCCTTGGCTTTGTCCCGGACGCGTCTGGTTGGCAGTTTTACCACGCCACCTCGCGCCGTGTCCTGCCCTCTCAGGACGTCACTTTTGACGAGTCCGTGCCCTACTACCGCCTCTTCCCCTACCGCACTGCCCTGCTCCCCCCCCCGCCTCTCTTCCTCGCGCCAGGTGCTGCTGTGGTAGACCCCCTCCCCCCTCAGGGTGCCGCTCCCTCAGGTGTGTCCCAGGTAGACCCGGTTGAGCCTGTCGAGGTAGCTGTCGACTCTCGTCCTGCTAGGGGTGCTGAGCCTGAGCGAGCGGAGCCTGAGCGTGCGGAGCCTGGGGGTGCGGAGCCTGGGGGTGCTGAGCCTGGGGGTACGGAGCCAGGGGGTGCGGAGTCTGGGGGTGCTGAGCCTGGGGGTGCGGAGCCTGCGGGTGCTGAGTCTGGGGGTGCTGAGCCTGGGTGTGCTACGTCTGAGGGTGCTGAGACTGAGTGTGCTTCACCTGGAGGAGCTCTCTCCTCACAGCAGCTACGAGAGTGGTACTTACAGTACTGCAGCCTCAGGAGGGGTGCTTCTAGAGCTAGGAGTGTTGCTGGAGCTGGTGCTAGTACTTCCCCTCCTAGGCGGGAGCTGCCCTCCCCCAGCGGCTCCGGGAGTGGTACGCTCGGCGCTGCAGTCTCCGGAGTGGCGCTCCTAGTGCCGCGGACCCTGGTGCTGGAGGTGCTGCTGGTGCTGGAGGTGCTGCTGCTGGCGGTGCTGCTGGTGCTGCTGGAGGTGCTGCTGGTGCTGGTGCTGCTGGAGCTGCTGGAGGTGCTGCTTCTACTGGAGGTGCTGCTGGTGCTGCTGACGCTGCTGGAGGTGCTGCTGGTGCTGGTGGTGCTGCTGGTGCTGCTTGAGCTGCTGGAGGTACTGCTACTACTGGAGGTGCTGCTGGTGCTGCTGGAGCTGCTGGAGGTGCTGCTGCTGCTGGCGGTGCTGCTGGCGCTACTGGAGGTCCTGGGGGTGCTCGTACTGGAGGTACTGGAGCTGCTGGGACTGGGCCTGCTGAGGGGGTTGTTGCTGGAGGTGCTGAGCGGCCGCGGCCGTACTACGTTCCGCTCCTTCAGCAGGTTCTTAGTCTCCCGCCCTCTACTGGTCCTTCTCCTCCCCTACTGAGTCCACCGCCTGTCCAGTCGCAGTCACAGTTACAGCCAGCCTCTCCACTGCCTGGTCCTTCTCCTTACGCTGAGCCGACGGGAGGTCTTACGGAGCGTCGTGAGCCTGAGTCTCGTCCTCCGTCGCCTGAGTCTCGTCCAGCATCGCCTGAGTCGCGTCCAGAGTCACCTGTCCGTGCTGTCCGCGCTGGTCGTCGTGCTCCGCGTGAGCGACCTCCTCCTGTCCCTGGCACTCACTATATGACTCTGCGTCCTTCCACTGCTCCACAGCGTGTCCCTCTGCCGTCTCCTCCTGCGTCCTCTCTTCCTGCTCTTGCTGACCCGGAGTCTGACTCTCTTCGTGCTGCCAGTCCTACTGTCACGCGTCTCCTTGCCACTGTTGTCACTGACCCTTCCTTCGAGTCCTCTGCTGCGTCTGCTCTAGTCGCTGAGCTTGTTGACTTTGCTGCCGCCTGTCGTCTAGACTACGCCGCTAGCCTTGTTGCTGAGTCTGAGTCTGTCTGTCCTCCGTCCGTCGGGGGTGAGTGTGCTCTTGGCACGGACGTCCTTGAGGACAGACAGGAGGAGTTTGAGTGCTTTGCCGCTGCTTTGCCTCATCTCGTGTCCATGCTAGTTGCCCCTGAGGGAGACCCGGATGCACCAGACATCCCGACCCCACGCTCCTACGCAGAGGCGATGGAGGGTCTCTACTCCTCTCAGTGGCAGACAGCCATGGACGCAGAGATGGCTTCCTGGAAATCCACAGGCACCTACGTCGACGAGGTTCCCCCACCTGGGGCGAACATCGTCAGTGGCATGTGGATTTTCAGGGTGAAGCGGCCGCCGGGTTCTCCGCCTGTCTTCAAGGCGCGTTACGTTGCACGAGGCTTCAGTCAGCGAGAGGGAGTTGACTTCTTCCAGACCTTCTTCCCGACCCCGAAGATGACCACTCTTCGGGTTCTGCTGCACGTCGCCGCTCAGCGTGACTACGAGCTCCACTCTCTTGACTTCAGCACTGCGTTCCTACAGGGCAGCCTGCACGAGGAGATCTGGCTGCGCCGCCCACCTGGCTTCACTGGGTCGTTCCCTCCTGGTACCCAGTGGAGCCTCCGGCGGCCAGTCTACGGTCTCCGCCAGGCACCCCGTGAGTGGCACGACACACTGAGGACTACGCTTGCGGCTCTTGGGTTTGCTCCTTCTACTGCCGACCCGTCGCTGTTTCTACGCACCGACACCACTCTGCCGCCGTTCTACGTTCTCGTGTACGTCGACGACTTGGTCTTTGCTACTGCTGACACTGAGGCACTCGCCCACGTGAAGTCGGAGCTGCAGAAGAGACACACGTGCACAGACCTGGGTGAGCTGACAAGCTATCTTGGCTTGCGGATCACCCGGGACAGAGCACAGCGCACCATCACCTTGACTCAGTCACACATGGTGCAGCAGGTCCTTCAGCGCTTCGGCTTCACGTACTCCTCGCCTCAGCCCACTCCTCTGCCTACCGGTCACTCGCTCTCAGCTCTGCCTTCGGATGAGTCCGTAGAGCCGAGTGGCCCGTATCCAGAGCTTGTTGGCTGCCTCATGTACCTGATGACCTGCACTCGACCTGACCTTGCATACCCTCTTAGCATCCTAGCACGCTATGTCGCTCCTGGCCGTCACCGGAAGGAGCACATGGATGCCGCTAAGAGGGTGTTGCGTTACCTGTGCAGTACGTCGGGCATGGGGCTTGTGCTTGGAGGACGGCGCGACGTTGTCCTCACTGGACACTCAGACGCTTCTTGGGCTGACGACCAGGCTACGCAGCGGTCGTCTCAGGGTTACACCTTCAGCCTTGGCTCTGGCTCTGTTTCCTGGCGTTCTACACGCTCTTCTTCTGTTCTCAGCTCCAGTTGTGAGGCTGAGATCTACGCCACAGCCATGGCGGCCCAGTAGCTACGCTGGCTCACCTACCTGCTGACCGACCTCGGAGAGCGGCCTCGTTCTCCTCCAGTGCTGTACGTCAACAACAAGGCAGCCATTGCCTTGTGTGAGGAGCACAGACTGGAGCACAGAACGAAGCACATCGCTCTGCGCTACTTCCTAGCGCGAGAGCTGCAGCAGAGGGGTCAGCTTCGTCTCTCGTACGTGGCCACTCGGGCCAACACTGCTGATGTGTTCACCAAGGCACTTCAGCCTTGTGATCATCAGCGTTTCTGTACTGTTCTAGGCCTTGTGCCTACTCTCCCTCACTTGCTCACTTCTTGACTCTGCTTGTACTATGATCTCTATATATATACCTGCATGCTTACACTTGCTAGGTTGTGATCACTGTACCTCTTGTTCTATTATCAAACTGCATGTGAACTGGTCTTGTGACCATTTGCTTGTGCTCGGAATTTGTGTGGTATCCTTGAGATCCACCCTGAGCTTGTCTTGCTTTGCTTTGCTTTGACTGGTCTTTTGACCGCTTGCTCTCCCCCACTTAGCCTATGGGGGTGTGTCAAACATTATATATGTTGTATTTGTGTAGGCTACAGTGGGTTAGCCTTTAGGGGGTACACAATTCTAGGGTTAGGTACTTGTACTCCCTTTCCTTTCTAGTTCAACACTTCTTCTTTCTAACAGACGACAGGCAACGGAAGCACACTGCTGGGCCCGTTAAGGAAGGCAGCATGAATGTGCCTGCTCTGAATACCATGTTGAAATAGTAGGAGTAGGGCCTAGGCTTAGTAGCCTAGGCCAAGGATAGTCGAGAGAGTTGTTGCAAGAAGGAGTGAGTTCACTATGGAGCGAACAATACAAATAGGAAAAGAACAAGAATGGTGCACCACCAATAGTTTATGATTGCTACACTAAACTACAGCTACAGGCAGTTACACAAAGATATTCTGATAATAACGAATAACCTGCACCAGCTCACCATCTAAGAAAGGTCTTCGTGGCTCGCTCGTATGCGCGATGAGAAGCTGACGGTCCGCGGCACCAAATGGCTTTCCAGTGTGGATCCCGTCTGTGGGAACGAGCTCATAAATTATATTATCAAAACCTGGGTACAACGTTGTGTTATATATAAGCATGACATAAGACACATAACCTCGGTGTTCCTAGAAGGTTCTGAGCATCTAAAAGTGATGGGAACATAACCTTTCCCTAATTCTGTAAAAGATTTAGGTGACAGTTACGCGCTCGCAAAGTCATTCGAGATAACTCTAGAAGAAATAGTTGTGCATGCAATCCTATTCGGTGATATAACTAGAATAGCTATAGTAATGCAACAAACTAGGAAATAAACACAACAACGCAAAAATAACATAGAAATAACGAACGACGTACTATCACACCGTCGGCATGCGCCATTGCAACAAGGCGATGGCAGCGATCGAAGCCGCCACAAGATCCCGGAAGCGGCTTGTCCGCGGCGTGCTACATGCAAAATATTTGGATATGGAACAATCTCTTTACAAACAGTTCCTCTCCTACCGTGCTCGCGACCTGGAAGTCCCCGTTGTGAGAATTACGAGGGATGAAATGACTAGGCAAAGTGTGGGTACAAGTAGGAAACCTAGAGATGTTGTACCCTATAGTGTCTACCCCACTACAGCCTAGATAGACCATAGCATATAAGTTTCACACACCCCCATAGGCAAAGTGGGGGAGAACAAGAGGTCACAAGACCAGTCAAGCAAAGCACAGCAAGCTCAGGGTGGATCACAACGTCACCACACATTCCGAGCACACGTTCAAGGCCACAAGGCCAGTTCACTTGCAGGATTATATATAAAGGTAAGCAAGCAAGTGCAGGTATAGATAGATCACAGAAGCAAGGTCAAGAAGTGAGCAAGTGAGGCCAAGTAGGCACAAGACCTAGCATCGTACAAAAGCGCTGATGATCACAAGGCGGAAGTGCCTTGGTAAAGATATTAGCAGTATTGGCCCGAGAGGCCACGTAAGCAAGGCGCAGCTGACCACGCTGCTGCAGCTCACGAGCAAGGAAGTAGCGAAAAGCAATGTGCTTCGTTCTGTGCTCCAGTCTGTGCTCCCGACACAAGGCCAGCATGGCCTTGTTGTCTACGTACAGAACTAGAGGAGAACGAGGCGGCTCTCCTAGGTCAGTCAGCAGGTAGGTGAGCCAGCATAACTCCTGTGCAGCCATGGCCCCTGCGTAGATCTCAGCCTCACAGCTGGAGCCGAGAACAGAAGACGAGCGGGTAGACCGCCACGAAACAGAGCCGGAACCAAGGCTGAAGGTGTAACCCTGTGACGACCGCTGCGTAGCCTGGTCGTCAACCCAAGAAGCGTCTGCGTGACCTGTGAGGACCACTGGACTCCGCCCTCCAAGCACGAGCCCCATGCCTGACGTACTGCACAAGTAGCGCAACACCCTCTTCGCTGCAGCCATGTGCTCTGGTTGGTGTCTCCCAGGAGCAACATAGCGTGCCAAGATGCTAAGAGGGTATGCAAGGTCAGATCGAGTGCAGGTCATCAGGTACATGAGGCAGCCAACAAGCTCTGGGTACGGGCCACTCGGCTCTACGGACTCATCCGAAGGCAGAGCTGAGAGCGAGTGGCGAGTAGACAGAGGAGTGGCATGAGGCGAGGAGTACGTGAAGTCGAAGCGCTGAAGGACCTGCTGCACCATGTGTGACTGAGTCAGGGTAATGGTGCGCCGTGCTCTGTCCCGGGTGATCTGCAAGCCAAGGTAGCTGCGCAGCTCACCCAGGTCTGTGCACGTGTGTCTCTTCTGCAGCTCGGACTTCACGTGGGCGAGTCCAGCAGTGTCAGCAGTAGCAAAGACCAAGTCGTCGACGTACACGAGGATGTAGAACGGCGGCAAAGAAGTGTCGGTGTGTAGAAACAGCGACGGGTCGGCAGTAGACGGAGCAAACCCAAGAGCCGCAAGTGTAGTCCTCAGTGTGTCGTGCCACTCACGGGGCGCCTGGCGGAGACCGTAGACTGGCCGGCGGAGGCTCCACTGGGTACCAGGAGGAAACGAGCCAGTGAAGCCAGGTGGGCGGCGCAGCCATATCTCCTCGTGCAGGCTGCCCTGTAGGAAAGCAGTGCTGAAGTCAAGAGAGTGAAGCTCGTCGTCGCGCTGAGCGGCTATATGCAGCAGCACCCGAAGAGTGGTCATCTTCGGGGTGGGAGAGAAGGTCTGAAAGTAGTCAACTCCCTGCCGCTGACTGAAGCCTCGAGCCACGTAACGTGCCTTGAAGACAGGCGGAGAACCCGGCGGCCGCTTCACCCTGAAAATCCACATGCCACTGACGATGTTCGCCCCAGGTGGGGGAACCTCGTCAACGTAGGTGCCTGTGGACTTCCAGGAAGCCATCTCTGCGTCCATGGCTGACTGCCACTGAGAGGAGTAGGGACCCTCTATCGCCTCTGCGTAAGAGCGCGGAGTCGGGATGTCTGGTGCATCCGGGTCTCCCTCAGGGGCGATCAGCATGGACACGAGATGAGGTAAAGCAGCAGCAAAGCACTGGAACTCCTCCTGCCTGTCCCCAAGGACGTCCGTGCTAAGAGCAGACTTACCCCCGATAGACGGAGGACAGACAGACTCAGACTCAGCAACAAGACTAGCGGCGTAGTCTAGACGACAGTGAGCAGCGAAGTCGACAAGCTCAGCAACTAAGGCAGACGCAGCAGTGGACTCAAAGGAAGGGTCAGTGACAACAGTAGCCAGGAGACGCGTGACAGTAGGACTGGCAGCACGAAGGGAGTCAGACTCCGGGTCAGCAAGAGCAGGAAGAGAGGACTCTGGAGGGGACGGCAAAGGGACACGCAGTGGAGCAGTGGAAGGACGTAGTGCCATCTGGTGTGTGCCCGGGACCGCAGGAGGACGCTGGCGCGGAACACGACGACTAGTGCGAGCAGCACGAACAGGCGACGCAGGACGAGACGCAGGCTCACGACGCTCAGCAAGACCTCCAGTAGGACCAGTGTAAGGAGAAGGTGCAGGCAGTGGGGAGGCGGGCTGTAACTGTGACTCGGCTGGACAGGCAGTGGACACTCTAAGGAAGGAGCAGGACCAGTAGAGGGCGGAAGACTAAGAACCTGCTCAAGGAGCGGAACGAACTACGGCCGTGGCCGCGCAGCACCTCCACAACCAGCAGGGACAGTACCAACAACCCCAGGGTCGGCCCCGACTCCAGCAGCTCCACCAGCTCTAGGAGCAGCTACTCCAGCACCCACAGGAGCACAGGCAACAGCAGCACCTCCAGCTCCAGCACCTCCAGCAGCTCCAGCTCCAGCAGGACCACCGGAAGACTCAACAACCCCAGCTCCAGCACCTCCAGCAGCACCTACTCCAGCAGCACCGCCAGCAGCTCCAGCACCAGGAGCACCCCCAGGCCCAGCAGCTCCAGTACCTCCAGTACGAGCACTTCCGAGACCTGTGGTGCCAGCACCCTCAGCAGCAGTAGAACCTCCAGCTCCAGCAGCACCTCCAGCTCCTGCAGCACGGCTCCAGCGCCGAGCAAACCAGTCGCGCAGCTCCTGTGGAGAGGGTAGCTCCCGCCGGGACGAAGCACCCGAGGGACCTCCAGACCCAGTACCGCCAGACTCCACACGAGCAGGCCCAGCACCCTCAGGCTCCGCACCCCCAGTCGCAGCACCCCCAGTCTCAGCACCCTCAGGTTCAGCACCCCCAGACTCAGCACCACCAGGCTCAGCACCCCCAGCAGCACCAGAGTCAACAGCTACCTCGACAGGCTCGACTGCGTCTACCTGGGACACACCTGAGGGGGCAGGACCCTGAGGGGGAAGGGGGTCTACCGGGGGGGGACCTGGCGCGAGGAAGAGCGGCGGCGGTGGGAGGGGTGCAGTGCGGTAGGGGAAGAGACGGTAGTAAGGAACCGACTCGTCAAACGTGACGTCCTGGGAGGACAGAACACGGCGCGAGGTGGGGTGGTAAAACTGCCAACCAGGCGCGTCAGAGGGGAAGCCAAGGAAGACGCAGGGAACAGCACGGGGGGACAGCTTGTCCGCAGACAAGTCGCGGACAAAAGCTCTAGATCCCCAGACACGGAACGCAGACGCATCGCCAACCTTCCCCGTCCACCGCAGAGTAGGGGAAGTCTCCGGCAAGGAGACCCGGGGCTGAAGGTTGATCTGATGCGCCGCGTACTGAACCGCGAACGGCCACAGAAAATGGGGAGCAGCCGCATGGATCATGGACGTACGAGCGACGTCCATGACCATGCCAATGCGGCGCTCAGCAATCCCATTTTGCTGTGGAGAGGCCGGAAGCGTAAACGTCTGGTGGATGCCCCGTGCACGACAGAAGGCTCGCAAAAGGTCAGAGGATAACTCTTCGCCTCTGTCGGAGTGCAGACGCAGAACAGGAAAGTCCGAGCCAAAACTCTCTCTGAGCTGGAGACGAGCTGCGCGGATCCAATCGATCAACACCTCAGTGACCTCACCCTTGCTGCGCAAGGGGAAGACTGTGGTGTAACGCGAGTAGTCGTCAACTACCAGCAGGAAGTAACACTCGTGACCCTGTCCACGGACGCGGGCGGGGCCCCACACGTCCAGGTGAAGCATCTGCAGTGGAGCCTCTGTCGGAGGAAACTCGGAGGAGTGAGGAGCGGCGCGCTGCCGCCCCTCGACGCAGGGAACGCAAGTAGGGGCAGGCCCCGGGGGAAGAGGAGGGAGGGACCGGGGGAGACCAGAGACAAGGACACGGGAGGCCATGCCTCGGAGACGAGGCAGGGAGGGTTGACCAAGGCGGTGGTGCCAGAGGAGAGTCTGGTGAGACAGGAGACGACACGAGCAGGGGGCAGACTCAGGACAAGACCTGGACGCTGCAGCAAACACCTGACCCGACGCAGCTACCTGACCAGACGCAGCAACCGGAGGAGACTCAGTGGTCAGTGTGTACAGGCTCGACCCCGGCTGACGGGTAAACGTGGCCAAGTGTCGGCCCGTTCGAGCACACGTACAGTGGGTCACTCGCTGACTCGCAGGAGTGAACTGGTCAACCCCCCCATCCTGTAGGTCAGCACCACTCACCAAGTTCGTAGAGAACGAGGGGAGGTAAAGACCTGACAGGGTGCCAGAAGGGGTCGCCGGACACGGTAAGACAGTGGAGAAGTGGGCAAGGACAGGACCCCCAGAGGGGTCTGCCAGGGAGACTGCAACCGGCCGACTAAGCGGCGTGAGTGTGGTGCGGTCGCGAAAGAAGGAGCGGGAAGCACCCTAGTCAAGGGTGAAGGTGTGCAAAACCTGAGCCGTTGTGGTACCTGAGAGAGCAGACTCACCAGCACCTGGGGCAGCTGACTCACCAGCACCTGGAGCAGCAGACGCACTAGCACCTAGCAGCAGCCTCACCAGCACCTAGAGCAGCAGTCTCAATGCCCGGGTCAGGCGGAACACACAGGTAGCAGTCACCCTCATCACTAGTAGACACAACATACATGGCAGCAAGAATAGCATCATAATCAAGATCAAAGATAGCAACCCCCGACCTAAGCAGCTCGCCCCAGCGAGGGATCTCAGTGGCGACAGGGAACTGAAGACGCCAGGCGTCCGTCAGGCGGCCGAAGCAGCGCTGGGTGGTGTGCGGGCCGCTGCACGGCTCACCAGTGCGGCCGCCGGTATGCAGGACGTAGGCACAGGGACCAGCACCCCCACCCCGCTGACGCGCAGCGTACCACTCACGAAGCTGCTGGGGGGGCGGGGTCTCACGAGTGCGCTGCTGCTGCTGGCGCTGACCACCACCGAAGCCGCCCCGCTGCACAGAGCCACCCCGACCAGCTCCACCGCCGCTGCCGCCACTGCCGCCACCGCCGCCTCCTCTGCTCCCACCGCCACCGCCGCCGCCGCCTCCGCCTCCACCGCCGCCACCGAAGCCCCCACCCCCGCCACCACTCCCACCGCCACCCCCACCCCCTCCGCCGCCTCCACCGCCACCACCACCGCCCCCGCTAGCTCCTCGAGCGCCCTTGCCCCCCTTGCTCCTGCCGCTGCGGCGCCTCCCACTAGGAGCAGACGCAGCGCCGACCGACTCGGTGCCAACAAGGTCGACAGCAGCAGCAGAGGCAACAGAGGGCAAAAGGGGGGAGGGGGAGCACCCCTCAAAGAAGGGGGCACGAGGGTCACCACGAGAGGCTCCTACAGCGACTATACTCTTCTCAGCTGCAAGGAGGCGCTCCTCGAGGAGGTCAATGGTGAGTGTGGTGGGGCAAACAGAGAGGAAGTGGTCCCTGACCGAGCGAAGGGAGTCAGGGAGCCGGGTGACTAGGTAGTAGAGGGTGATGTACATGGGGGGGGGGGGGTCTTGGCGCAGAACTCAGCAGGAAGCGCAGTGCGGTAGCGGGTGTCACTAGTGCGGAGGTGCGTAATGAGGTCAGCGACTGTGGGAAAGGCGGCGAGGTCAGGGAACAGGTACGGCAGCATGAGGCGACTAAGGGCACCAGTGGCAGGGGAAGGGTAGCGTGCAACTACAGCGTCGTACAAGGTCTTAGCACTCTTGTACTGACTAAAGTGCGCGCGCTCAGTGGACGGCAGGTGACTACGCACAGCAAGACGGGGAGCAGCATCGCGTGTGGCCCACTGTGAGCGAACAGTACTGTCAGCATCGGCAGTAGGGGCAGCAGAGGCGCCAGACGTGAGATCGAATAGGGAGAGACCGTCTTTTCTATCGCACTGCAGGAGAAGCTGCAGATCATCGACCCAGACCTCAAAGTCGACAGCCCGACCCTCAGCATCAAAGGTGAGCACATTGGGGGTAGCCATGTCAGGAGCAGCAGCAGGCTAGCAGCAGTGGCAGCAGAAGCAGGTTAGCAGTAGCAGCAGCAGGAGGGGCGCGGCTCGGCGGTGCGCTTACCAGGGGCGGGTGGGTAGAAGCCCGCAAGTGGTGGGGGCAGGGCCGAGGTGCGCCGGTAGGAACAGGGCCGCGACAAGGCGGCAGAGGAGGGCCGCGACTCGGCTGCAGGGTAGGGCCGGGACGGCGGCGGCGGCTGTCACGGCAGTGGCAGCAGCGGTTGTCTCAGCAGCAGCGGCGGCGGCTGTCACGGCAGCAGCGGCGGCGGCGACCGGCCGTGGCGGAAGTAGCAGCGGCAGCAGGCGCGACGGCAGATGCTGCTGGGGCGGCGACGACGGGGCGGCAGGGCTGTGAAGAGCCGGGGAGGGGCCGCGAAGGGGCCGCGAAGAGCCGCGAAGGGGCCGCGGAGGGGCCGTGAAGGGGCCGCGAAGAGCCGCGAAGGGGCCACGGAGGGGCCGTGAAGGGGCCGCGAAGGGCCGCGAAGGGCCATGGAGGGGCCGCGAAGGGGCCGCGAAGGGCCGCGAAGGGGCCGCGAGGGGCCGCGAAGGGGCCGCGAAGGGCCGTGAGAGGGGCCACGAAGGGCCGCGAAGGGGCCGCGAAGGGCTGAAAGAGGGGCCGCGAAGGGCCGAGAAGGGGCCGCGAAGGGGCCTCAAGGGGCGCAACGGGCCGCTAAGGGCAGGGGACGCGACGGGAGGGCAGGCGCACGGGGCGCGACTAGGGTAGGCGCGAAGCGCACTCCGGGCAGGTAGGGAAAAAAAAAAAAATCGTTTTAGTGGTGGGCCCTAGAAAACGTTCCCACTAGGGAACCTGCTCTATACCATGTAAGAATTACGAGGGATGAAATGACTAGGCAAAGTGTGGGTACAAGTAGGAAACCTAGAGATGTTGTACCCTATAGTGTCTACCCCACTACAGCCTAGATAGACCATAGCATATAAGTTTGACACTCGTGAAGCTCCTTCAAAAGTGGAGCCGTTATCCGATGAAGAACCGCCAACCCAGTGTGGACTGGCGAGCATCTCCCTATTGGACACAACGATTTCGTGCAAGATGGGGAAACGAAGTTTGGCCATCGTTTAACAAAACATAAATTGTGCATCTCGTATTTTCGGATAACTTTGTGGGATTTTCTTTAATCATTGAGTGGGTTAATTCTGACATGTGCTATTTGTCAGAATGAGAAGTGATTGAACTATGAAAAGTTGGAGTACAAGTAGCAAACCCTAGCTTTGTGTACCCCCTAAAGGCTAACCCACTATAGCCTACACAAAAATAACACATATAGTGTTTGACACACCCCCATAGGCGAAGTGGGGGAGAGCAAGGGGTCACAAGACCAGTCAAGAGAGGCAACCAAGCTCAGGGTGGATCACAACGTCACCACACATTCCGAGCACAAGCAAAGGGCCACATGGCCAGTTCACATGCAGAAGTATATATGCAGCACAAACAACAAGGGTGATCTCAACCTAGCAGAGCAGACAGGCAGGAGTATATATATAGAGATCACAGTACAGGTAAAGCCTACAACAAGTGAGGAAAAGTGGGCACCAGCCCCAGCAAAGTGCAGAAGCGCTGATGATCACCAAGCTGAAGTGCCTTGGTGAATATATCAGCGGTGTTGGACTGAGAGGCCACGTAACGCAGACGAAGCTGACCACGCTGCTGCAGCTCTCGAGCAAGGAAGTAACGGAGAGCGATGTGCTTCGTTCTGTGCTCCAGTCTGTGCTCCTCACACAAGGCAATGGCAGCCTTGTTGTCAACGTACAGCACTGGAGGAGAACTAGGCCGCTCTCCCAGGTCGGTCAGCAGGTAGGTGAGCCAGCGTAACTCCTGTGCAGCCATGGCTGTGGCGTAGATCTCAGCCTCACAAATAGAGCTGAGAACTGAAGACGAACGCGTAGAGCGCCACGAAACTGAGCCAGAGCCAAGGCTGAAGGTGTAACCCTGTGACGACCGCTGAGTAGCCTGGTCGTCAACCCAAGAAGCGTCTGAGTGCCCAGTGAGAAAAACTGAGCTCCCTCCTCCAAGCACGAGCCCCATGCCCGATGTACTGCACAAGTAGCGCAAGACCCTCTTTGCAGCATCCCAGTGCACCTTTCGGTGCCTGCCAGGAGCCACGTAGCGGGCCAGAAGGCCAAGAGGGTATGCTAGGTCAGGACGAGTGCAAGTCATCAGGTACATGAGGCAACCAACTAGCTCTGGGTAAGGACCACTCGACTCTACGGACTCATCCGAAGGCAGAGCTGAGAGCGAGTGACCTACAGCCAGAGGAGTGGCCTGTGCTGAGGACCAGGTGAAGCCGAAGCGCTGAAGGACCTGCTGCACCATGTGTGACTGAGTCAGGGTAATGGTGTGGCGTGCTCTGTCCCGGGTGATCTGCAAGCCAAGGTAGCTGCGCAGTTCACCCAGGTCTGTGCACGTGTGTCTCTTCTGCAGCTCCGACTTCACGTGGGCGAGAGCCTCAGTGTCAGCAGTGGCAAAGACCAAGTCGTCGACGTACACGAGGATGTAGAACGGCGGCAGCGAAGTGTCGGTGCGTAGAAACAGCGACGGGTCAGCAGTAGAAGGAGCGAACCCAAGTGCCGCAAGAGTAGTCCTCAGTGTGTCGTGCCACTCACGGGGCGCCTGGCGGAGACCGTAGACTGGCCGCCGGAGGCTCCACTGGGTACCAGGAGGAAACGACCCAGTGAAGCCAGGAGGGCGGCGCAGCCAGATCTCCTCGTGCAGACTGCCCTGCAAGAAAGCTGTGCTGAAGTCAAGAGAGTGAAGCTCGTAGTCACGCTGAGCAGCAATGTGCAGTAGTACCCGAAGAGTGGTCATCTTCGGGGTGGGGGAGAAGGTCTGAAAGAAGTCTACTCCCTCTCGCTGACTGAAGCCTCGAGCAACGTAACGAGCCTTGAAGACAGGCGGAGAACCCGGCGGCCGCTTCACCCTGAAAATCCACATGCCACTAACGATGTTCGCCCCAGGTGGGGGAACCTCGTCGACGTAGGTGCCTGTGGACTTCCAGGATGCCATCTCTGCGTCCATGGCTGACAGCCACTGTGAGGAGTAGGGACCCTCGATCGCCTCAGCGTACGATCAAGGAGTCGGGATATCTGGTGCATCCGGGTCTCCCTCAGGGGCAATCAGCATGGACACGAGATGGGGCGCAGCGGCTGCAAGACACTCAAGGTCCTCCTGTCTGTCCTCAAGGACGTCCGTGCCTAGAGCACACTCACCCCCGACGAACGGAGGACAAACAGACTCAGACTCAGCAACAAGACTGGCAGCGTAGTCTAGACGACAGCGAGCAGCAAAGTCGACAAGCTCAGCAACTAGGGCAGACGCAGCAGCCGACTCAAAGGAAGGGTCAGTGACAGCAGTGGCCAGGAGACGCGTGACAGTAGGACTGGCAGCACGAACGGAGTCAGACTCCGGGTCAGCAAGGGCAGGAAGAGAGGACGGAGGAGGAGACGGCAGAGGGACACGCTGTGGAGCAGTGGAGGGACGCAGTGACATCCGGTGTGTGCCAGGGACAGGTGGCGGACGCTCACGTGGTACACGGCGACTAGAGCAAGCAGTACGAACAGGTGACACCGGACGGGACACAGGCAACACAGGACGAGACTCAGGCTCACGACGCTCTGTAAGACCGCCTGTCGGACCAGTGTAGGGAGGAGGACCAGGAAGCGGCGAGGCAGGCGGTAGCTGTGACTGCGACTGGACAGGCGGAGGACACTCTACGGAGGGGGGAGGACTAGGAGGAGGCGGCTGACCAAGAACCTGCTGAAGGAGTGGAACGAAGTACGGCCGCGGCCGTGAAGTGCCCCCAGCAGCAGCAGAGACAGCACCAGAATCTCCAGCAGCTCCAGCAGAACCTCCAGCAGCTCCAGCAGCACCTCCAGCACCTCCAGTGCCTCCAACAGCTCCAGCTGAACCTCCAGCAGCTCCAGCAGCACCTCCAGCACCTCCAGTACCTCCAGCAGCTCCAATAGAACCTCCAACAGCTCCAGTAGAACCTCCAGCAGCTCCAGCAGCACCTCCAGCACCTCCAACAGCACCAGCGACACCTCTAGGAGCTCCAGGACCTCCAGCAGCGGTAGGGTCTCCAGCGGGCGGTACCTCAACACCAGGAGCTCCACTCCGGAGGCTGCAGCGCCGAGCGTACCACTCACGCAGCTGCTGTGAAGAAGGAGCGCCAGCAGGCGCAGTACGGTCAGTCTCAAAGCCCCCAGCCTCAGTGCCTCTAGGCGCAACACCCCCAGTCGCAGCACCTCCAGGCTCAGCACCCGCAGTCTCCGCACCCCCAGTCGCAGCACCCCCAGGCCCAGCACCCGCAGTCTCAGCACCCCCAGGCTCAGCGCCCCCAGACCCAGCACCCCCAGGCTCAGCGCCCCCAGGCCCAGCACCACCAGGCTCAGCACGCTCAGCACCTCGCACAGGACCAGAGTCAACAGCTACCTCGACAGGCTCGACCGGGTCTACCTGGGAAACACCTGAGGGAGCAGCACCCTGGGGAGGCAGGGGGTCTACCGAAGCAGCACCTGGCGTGAGGAAGAGCGGCGGAGGGGGGAGCGGGGCAGTGCGGTAGGGGAAGAGACGGTAAAAGGGTACCGACTCGTCAAAGGTGACGTCCTGAGAGGCGAAGACCCGGCGCGAGGTGGGGTGGTAAAACTGCCAGCCAGGCGCGTCAGGGACAAAGCCAAGGAAGACACAGGGAACGGCACGGGAGGAGAGCTTGTCCGTGGACGTATCGCGGACAAAGGCTCGACATCACCAGACGCGGAACACCGACGCATCGCCAACCTCCCCCGTCCAACGCAAGGTAGGCGAGGTCTCTGGAACAGAGACTCGGGGCCAGAGGTTGAGCTGACGCGCGGCGTACTGCACTGCAAACGGCCACAGGAAATGGGGGGCAGCCGCATGGATCATGGAGATACGAGCGACCTCCATGACAAGACCAATGCGGCGCTCAGCAACCCCATTCTGCTGCGGAGAGGCCGGGAGTGTGAACGACTGGGTGATGCCGTGCTCCGCACAGTAGGCTGCCAAGAGGTCAGAGGAAAACTCGCCACCTCTGTCAGAGTGCAGACGCAGGACAGGAAAGTCCGACTGGAACCGCTGGCGGAGCTGGAGACGAGCAGCGCGGATCCAAGGGATCAAGACATCAGGGACCTCACCCTTGGTACGCAAGGGGAAGACCGTAGTGTGGCGCGTGTAGTCGTCGACGACCAGCAGGAAGTACCGCTCGTGGCCCTGTCCCCGGACGCGGGCGGGGCCCCACACATCCAGGTGGAGCGTCTGCAGGGGAGCCTCTGTGGGAGGGAACGAGGAGGAGTGAGGTGCGGCGCGCTGCCGCCCCTCGACACAGGGAAGACAGGGAGGAGCAGGCGAGGGTGGGAGAGGAGGGAGAACCCTGGGAAGACCAGAGACAAGGTACCTGGAGTGCATGCCGCGAAGACGCTGCACTGACGGGTGACCAAGGCGGTGGTGCCAGAGGACAGTCCTGTGCGACAGGGAGCGACACGAGCAGGGGGCCGACAGCTGACCTGACGCAGACGCAGACGCAGACGCAGACGCAGCTACCTGAGGAGACTCAGTGGTCAGTGTGTACAAGTCCGACCCCGGCTGCCGAGTGAAGGTAGCCAGGTGACGACCCGTCCGCGCACACGTGCAGTGCGTCACACGCTCGTAGGCCGGGGTGAACTGGTGAACACCCGCGTCCTGGAGCGCGGAACCTGCCACCAAGTTCGTAGAGAACGAGGGGAGGTAGAGGCCCGACAGCGTGCCAGACGGGACAGCAGGACAAGGGAGGGCAGTGGTGGAGGTCGCAAGGACCGGACCCCCTGAGGGGTCAGCCAGGGAGACAGCAACCGGTCGAGGAAGCTGCTCTAGGGCAGTGCGGTCGCGGAAGAAACAGCGGGAAGCACCTGAGTCCAGTGTGAAGGTGTGCAGTGCCTCAGGAGGTGCGGCACCAGCAGACGTAGACGCACTAGCACCTAGGGCAGCAGCCTCACCAGGACCTAGAGCAGCTGACGCGCTAGCACCTAGAGCTGCAGCCTCACTGATCCCAATGCCCGGGTCGGGCGGTACACTCAGGTAACAGTCACCCTCAGCACTAATAGTCAATGCATACATAGCAGCAAGAATAGCATCATAATCAAGAGCAAAGATATCAATCCCCTTCTTAAGCATATCAGCCCAGCGGGGCAGCTCAGAGGCGTCAGGAAACTGCTCGCGCCAGGCGTCGTCGAGGCGAAAGAAACAGCGCTGCGCCGTGTGAAACCTCCCACAAGTCTGGCCAGTGCGGTCACCTGTGCGGATGACATACGGGCAGGTACCCCCTCCCCCAGACCCCCCACGCTGAGAGTACCACTCACGGAGCTGCTGGGGCGAGGGAGTCTCGCCGAGGCGCTGCTGCTGTTGCCTCTGGCCACCGCCAAACCCCCCACGCTGCACCGCTCCACCGCGCCCGCCACCCGCTCCACCGCCGCCACCACTGCCACCACCACCTCCACCACCCCCACCACCGCCGCCGCCGCCACCACCTCCTGTGCCGCCACTGACCCCTCCACCACCCGCGTCACTCACACTCCCGCCACCACCCCCGCCCCCCCCACCTCCTCCACCGCCGCTGCCCCCACCTCCACCTCCACCACCCCTGCCCCCCTTGCCCCTGCCGCCCTTGCGTCTCCCACTAGGAGCAGACGCGGCCCCGACCCCCTCAGCTCCGAGGTAGTCGACAGCAGCAGCTGATGCAATGGAGGGGAGGAGGGGGGAGGGGGAGCACCCCTCAAAGAAGGGGGTGCGGGGGTCACCATGAGAGGCTCCTACAGCTACAATGCTCTTCTCAGCTGCTAGGAGCTCCTTCTCGAGGAGGTCAACAGTGAGGTCAGTGGGAGAGAGGGCGAGGAACTGGTCCCTGACTGTGCGAAGGGAGTCAGGGAGGCGGGTGACAAGGTGGTACAGTGTGAGGTACATCGGGGGGGGTTCTTGGCGAGGAAATCGGGGGGGAGCGCGGCACGGTAGCGGAGGTCACTGGTACGGAGGTGGGTGATGAGGTCAGCTATAGTGGCAAAGGCGGACAGATCGGGGAAGAGGTAGGGCAGTGAGAGACGGCCTATAGCAGCTGTGGCAGGGGAGGAGTAGCGCGCGACTACTGCGTCGTACAGCTCCTTGGCGGTCTTATGCTGTCCGAAGTGCTCGCGCTCATCTAATGGTAGGTGACTGCGAACGGCTAGGCGAGCGTGTGCATCACGGGTCTGCCACTGGGAGCGAGCAGTACTGTCAGCAGTAGCGGGAGGCGCGGGAGCAGCGCCTGACGTATGGTCATACAGGGAGACATCGTCCTTTGCAGTGATCTGGAGGAACAGGTGAAGGTCATCTAACCACACCTCAAACTTAATCGGGCGACCCTCGGCATCAAAGGTGAGAATGGATGGGGTGGCCATAGTGGCAGTAGGAACAGTAGCAGTAGTAGCAGTAGTACAGTAGGAACAGGAACAGGAGTTGCTGCAGGTGGGGCACAGTAGGGCGGCGCGGCTCGGCTAGGGCGGCGCGGCTCGGTTCGGGCGGCGCGGCTCGGCTAGGGCGGCGCGGCTCGGTTCGGGCGGCGCGGCTCGGTTCGGGCGGCGCGGCTCGGTTCGGGCTGTGCGGCTCGGCTCGGTCTGGGCTACGCGGCGGTGCGCGCCTGGGGGCGTGCGCGTGGGCGGCTGTAGCGGGCTGGCCGTGGCCGCTCGTGGGCCTTACTAGCGCGCGGGCGGCCTAGAGAGGGCGTCGCGGCGGCCTACGGGCGGGGCTGCCGGTCGTTAGCGGGCTACACGCGGCCAGGAGGGCCGGTCGACGAGCTGCTCGTGGCGGCGTTGGCGGCTAACGGGCGGCGCGCGCTCAGAAACGGCCGCGCGCGGGCTGCTAGGGGGCGACGCGCGGGAAAAAAAGGCCGCGCGCGGCACTAGCGAGCCGCGCACAGGCAGCAGGAGAAGACGAGGCGCACGAGGGCGCACTAGGAGAACGGCGCTCGAGGGCGCTAGGACGATAAGGCGCTCGAGGGCGCTTCTAACGGTGGGCACTTAGGTGAGTCCTAGGTCTAGAACCTAAGCTCTAATGCCATGTCAGAATGAGAAGTGATTGAACTATGAAAAGTTGGAGTACAAGTAGCAAACCCTAGCTTTGTGTACCCCCTAAAGGCTAACCCACTACAGCCTACACAACAATAACACATATAGTGTTTGACACTATTTGGGATATTCTATCATGGGGCGCAGATTACAACTGTAAGAGCGAGAGCTTCTAGAGGTTGTGCCGGAAGCAACTGGTTACATACGGGATCGACCTGTCGCGCATCCTGAACGCAAATTAGACTACCGTGTTCCTCGAAATGCCCCACAAAAGGACACTACAGCACCGTGGTGAGAGGATTGTTCAGATCCGTTTGGCGGGCTACGAGAAGGAGTGGATGACAGTTATGTTGGCCGTCACCGCTGTTGGGCAGAAGCTCTCACCCATGGTTATTTTCAAACGCAAAGCAATCCCGCATCTCCGAGCCAGGTTGTGGGGTCGCAGTGATCATGTTACCGATGTTATCTTATATTGTCTCAGTGTTTCCTTGTCTCCTTGCTCGCAGGGATGCTTACTTGAGCCCAAGAACGAGGGTGGATGAACGCCACCCGCATTATGGACTGGGTGCAGCACATACTCTTGCCCTTTCTCCACCCACCATGTCACGATAAGCATGGGAAGACGTTTTTAGTGCTCAATTCGTACCGCGGCCATCCGACGAGTGCGGTGCTTGGTTCGTTCTGCTGGCAAAACATCGTGCGGCCATCATTACCAGCGGCTGCACCCCATTGTTGCAGCTAGTCGATATCAACATCAACATGTCCTTAAAGGCAAGGTTTGATGTTGAAACCACAAACCTCTTCACATTTGCAGTCGATCTGTATTTACCATGTTTCTTTTTTTTGTTATCCAAGCAACCTGAGGCAGCCCCATGTTTAGGTTCTCTTGCGCTGGGTCGAAGGTGGCATCAGCAACAACCCTGATGGGTGCAAGGTTCACCTCATGCTCGCGCAAATGAGAGACCCTGCGCAAGTCGAGGTCTACAATAGCGAAGATTCACTCTACAACGGTGGGAGCTAGCTTACAGGAAGACACGATTGTGTGAGTGATCGTAGCTTTGCCTAGCACTTGCACATTCACAAGAAAAATTGGTAAGAGTTTCACTAGCAAAGTTGGGATTACAGAATAACTAAACAAGCAATGGCAAGAATGACCACGTGAGGAACCTAGCAACCCTGCAAACAAGTTGGTCGATTGCCAGCATAGCAAGGTCTACATATGCCAGCGTTGCGGAGAGGCCCCGCGCCAGCATTGCAGAAGATACCTACCAACAGAGCAAATCGGCGGCTTGCCAACGCTGCACCAGGGCGGCTTGCCAATGTTCCTGCAGAATGATCTGCCAGCGATGCAACCGCGGGTGACAATAGCACGTGTGCGCACCCACTTCGCAGGTGCGCGGTGACGGTTGAGCACATTGTGTACCATCGAGTAGGTGCCAAGTCAGCCACATGCCGACGATTGCGCCTGACGCTTTACGGTGACCTCGGGATACCAGCCCGAGACCACCTTCGTCCTCACAGTCTTGAGGACGATCGCGCGCCTCTGCAGAACTTCGTCGCGGAGGTAACTTGGTGGAGCGGGTCGACCACCCGGCGCCCTGGTCGACGACCTTCCTTGTTGACCACGGCTCCCGTCGAAGACCACCCTGTTCGACGTGCCCCTTCGTTGACCAACTCAGTGAGCTGCTACCATCCAACTCCCATCTTCGACGGCTCCTCGAAAGTCGCGAGGTCGACGATCGTCTTCGTCGACCTCCCTTTCGAAATAGGTCGTCGCCCCCCTGTCGACGGCGGCGTTGCAGTGGTCCTCTGCAGGTCAACCACCTCCGTCGACCTGCACTCGTCAACCTCTGCATGAGGTCGGCCGCATTTCTCGCGCACCCGACCACAAAGTCGGCTTCGGCCAAGCGAGGGCAAGGCCAAAAATGAATTCACGTCAACAACGACGACGTGCTAGAAGCAAGAGATGTAGAAGATTGGATGAACCCACTTTGTGCATCTGGTGCCAAGGAGGTTGAGGAGGCTGATGGTGAGGAGTAGATTCTGTTTAGGAGAAAGAGGTGTCTATGGTGAGGAAGGAAGTGGTTAAGTAACCTAGCTGATGCCTGGCGTAGTAGGTTTGCATGTATATAATAATAATGGATGAAGTTAGGCTAGGTTCATATAACGTCCGACCCACGTACGTCCATAACCAGATAAAAGGATGGATATATTTGTTGAAATTTTAAAAATTGGAACGGGGGGAGGGTCCTATGATTGTTAATTCGAAAGTTCGGGACCTTACAAGTACTGTCTCAATGAAAGACCCAGTATTGGAATAAAAGCCCCATGGGTCTTAAACTACAGGTGGGGGCCTTTCACGTGGAATTTATATTATATTTTGTACGATTTGATAGTTATTCGAGTAACACAATGTTCTCATACAGATGTTGTGATGTATAAACTCGGTAGTATGGTATGTACAATTAAAATGCTCACATAATATGTTTTTTCGAACATTATGGGCTGCACATGAGAATATAGTCAATAATTGCATCTTGGTGTCTCTGTTGCCATGATTAAATACAGCAACTAAAGCCGGTCGTACAGATGGTAACCAGACCACATACTATTTATATGTTACGGGTGCAATGGAACGAGATAGCGAGGATTGAGCGAAGGCATCAGCGAATACTTATGTGCGAAAACATGCAACGGTTACGCGGTGCGTGCGAGCTAGCTAGCGCTAGGCTGGCATCGAGGTTCAGGCTAGCCCCGAAGCGTGGGCCGACTCAGCCGGGCCAGCGGTGCATGGTTTGGTGAAACAGTGCGCGCGAAGTTGGCGAATCGAGAAAAATCCTTACACTAACCCCCGCCACCCCCCCTCAAGAAGCCTCCTTCGTTACGCGAGTGCGTGTATGTCGCCGAAACCTCGGCTCCTCAGGTACACTTGTAGGGCAGGGTGGTTTTCAATGTTGGCCAGGGGCACCCAGCAATCTTCAGTTGGAGTGCGGTCCTTCCAGCGAGCGAGGAACTCGATCCTCTTGATGCCTGTGGGGTGTCGAATCCGATGGCTCAAAATCTTCTCAGGCTGAACGATCGGCTCTGATGCAGGGCGAGTCATGAAGGGCAGGCGGTGACGAGACAGTTGGCTCGTGGTCGGGATGTAAGGGCGAAGTAGGACGATGGGCTGATGTACCAGCCTATCGGCAACAGTAGGTGGGCGGTAACTGGGGTAATCATGTGGATGATTTGGAACGGTCCACAGTATCGCGGTTGAAGTTTCGGTACGACGGACAATCTTAAATTCTGTGTGTCGAGCAGGGTATAGTCCCCTGAATGGTACGTGACTGGGCGGCGGTGGCCGCCAGCTTTTCTCCTAGCAATGACATTTGCTTTTATAATCGCTTCTGTGGCTCTGGTGCGGGCAGCTTGCAGAATCTCAACAAATTGTTGTGCACGTGGCGTTGGATTGTCCGGACTCGGCGTCATGGGCACTGTTGGGATTTGCCTGCAGTTCAAGTGGAATGGGAACTGTTGCGTCGTTGCTGACGTGGCGTTGTTGTACGCGAACTTGATCAGCAGCAATCGCTGCTCCCATGTTGTCGGGTCGTCGCACATGGCACGAATCAGCTGCTCCATGATCTGGTTTGTCCGCTCCGTTTGACCGTCGCTTTCGGGATAGTACGACGAGCTGAACAGTAGCCTAGTTCCGAACTGAGAAACTGAACGAGAATGAATTGACTAAGGGAAAGTTGGGTACAAATGTAAACCCTAGAAAACTGTACCCCATATGTGCTACCCCACTATAGCCTACAGTAGCTATGTCATATAAATCTGACACACCCCCATAGGCAAAGTGGGGGAGAACAAGGGGTCACAAGACCAGTCAAGCAAAGCAAAGCAAGCTCAGGGTGGATCACAAAGTCACCACACATTCCGAGCACAAGTTCAAGGCCACAAGGCCAGTTCACATGCAGGATTACATATATATATAAGGCTAGACAAGCAAGAGCAGGTGTATATATATACATATATATATATATATATATATGCAACAGTACAAACAAGGTCAAGGGGTGAGCAAGTGAGGCAAGGTAGGCACAAGACCCAGCTGAGTACAGAAGCGCTGATGATCACAAGGCGCAAGTGCCTTGGTGAAGATATCAGCAGTGTTGGCCTGGGAGGCCACGTACGCAAGCCGCAGCTGACCACGCTGCTGTAGCTCACGAGCAAGGAAGTAGCGGAGAGCAATGTGCTTCGTTCTGTGCTCCAGTCTCTGCTCTCGACACAAGGCCAGCATGGCCTTGTTGTCTACGTACAGCACTGGAGGAGAACGAGGCGGCTCTCCGAGGTCAGTCAGCAGGTAGGTGAGCCAGCGAAGCTCCTGTGCAGCCATGGCCCCGGCGTAGATCTCAGCCTCACAACTGGAGCCGAGAACAGAAGACGAGCGGGTAGCCCACCACGAAACAGAGCCGGAACCAAGGCTGAAGGTGTAACCCTGTGACGACCGCTGCGTAGCCTGGTCGTCAGCCCAAGAAGCGTCTGCGTGCCCAGTGAGGACCACTGGACTCTGCCCTCCAAGCACAAGCCCCATGCCCGACGTACTGCACAAGTAACGCAACACCCTCTTCGCTGCAGCCATGTGCTCCGGTCTGTGTCTCCCAGGAGCAACATAGCGTGCGAGAATGCTAAGAGGGTATGCGAGGTCAGGTCGTGTGCAGGTCATCAGGTACATGAGGCAGCCAACAAGCTCTGGGTACGGGCCACTCGACTCTACGGACTCATCCGAAGGCAGAGCTGAGAGCGAGTGGCGAGTAGGCAGAGGAGTGGCCTGAGGCGAGGAGTACGTGAAGCCGAAGCGCTGAAGGACCTGCTGCACCATGTGTGACTGAGTCAGGGTAATGGTGCGCCGTGCTCTGTCCCGGGTGATCTGCAAGCCAAGGTAGCTGCGCAGTTCACCCAGGTCTGTGCACGTGTGTCTCTTCTGCAGCTCGGACTTCACGTGGGCGAGTCCAGCAGTGTCAGCTGTGGCAAAGACCAAGTCGTCGACGTACACGAGGATGTAGAACGGCGGCAAAGAAGTGTCGGTGCGCAGAAACAGCGACGGGTCGGCAGTAGAGGGAGCAAACCCAAGAGCCGCAAGTGTAGTCCTCAGTGTGTCGTGCCACTCACGCGGTGCCTGGCGGAGACCGTAGACTGGCCGCCGGAGGCTCCACTGGGTGCCAGGAGGAAAAGACCCAGTGAAGCCAGGTGGGCGACGCAGCCAGATCTCCTCGTGCAGGCTGCCCTGCAAGAAAGCAGTGCTGAAGTCAAGAGAGTGCAGCTCGTAATCGCGGTGAGCACCTATGTGCAGCAGTACCCGAAGAGTGGTCATCTTCGGGGTGGGAGAGAAGGTCTGAAAGTAGTCAACTCCCTGCCGCTGACTGAAGCCACGAGCCACGTAACGCGCCTTGAAGACAGGCGGAGAACCCGGCGGTCGCTTCACCCTGAAAATCCACATGCCACTGACGATGTTCGCCCCAGGCGGGGGAACCTCGTCAACGTAGGTGCCTGTGGACTTCCAGGAAGCCATCTCTGTGTCCATAGCTGCCTGCCACTGAGAGGAGTAGGGACCCTCTATCGCCTCCGCGTAAGAGCGCGGAGTCGGGATGTCAAGTGCATCCGGGTCTCCCTCAGGGGTAAGCAGTACGGACACGAGATGAGGTGAAGCAGCACCCAAACACTGGAACTCCTCCTGCCTGTCCTCAAGGACGTCCGTGCCAAGGGCACACTCACCCCCGACGGACGGAGGACAGACAGACTCAGACTCAACGACAAGACTAGCAGCGTAGTCTAGACGACAGCGAGCAGCAAAGTCGACGAGCTCAGCAACTAGGGCAGACACAGCAGAGGACTCAAAGGAAGGGTCAGTGACGACAGTAGCAAGGAGACGCGTGACAGTAGGACTGGCAGCACGAAGAGAGTCCGACTCCGGGTCGGGAAGAGCAGGAAGAGAGGACTCAGGAGGAGAAGGCAAAGGGGCAAGCAGAGGAGCAGTGGACGGACGCAGAGACATCCGGTGCGTGCCAGGGACAGGAGGAGGACGATGACGCGAACCACGACCACTAGTGCGAGCAAGACGGACAGGCGACGCAGGGCGAGACGCAGGCTCACGACGCTCAGCCAGACCTCCAGTAGGACCAGTGTAGGGAGAAGGAGCAGGCAGTGGGGAGGCCGGCTGTAACTGTAACTGTGACGGGACAGGCTGTGGACACTCTAAGGGAGGAGGAGGACCAGTAGAAGGCGGGAGACCAAGAACCTGCTGAAGGAGCGGAACGAAGTACGGCCGAGGCCGCGCGGCGACTCCAGACACAGCAGGGACAGCACCAGTACCCCCAGCGGCAGCACCAGCGCCAGCAGCACCTCCAGCTCCAGTACCTCCAGCAGCACCAGTAGCACCCCCAGCAGGACCGCCTCCAGGACCGACAGCAGTAGCCTCAGCGCCAACACCCTCAGCAGCTCCAGCTCCAGTCGTACCCACAGGCCCAGCAGCTCCAGTACTCCCAGTACGAGCACCTCCGGGACCCGCGGCACCAGCACCCTCAGCAGCCGAAGAACCTCCAGCTCCAGCAGCACGCCTCCAGCGCCGGGCAAACCACTCTCGCAGCTCCTGTGGAGAGAGTGGCTCCCGCCGAGACGAAGCACCCGGAGAACCTCCAGGCTCAGCACCGCCAGACGCCACACGAGCAGGCCCAGCTCCCTCAGGCTCCGCACCCCCAGGCTCAGCACCTCCAGGCGTAGCACCCCCAGGCTCAGCACCCCCAGGCTCAGCACCCCCAGGCTCAGCACCCCCAGGCTCAGCACCCCCAGGCTCAGCACCCCCAGGAGTAGCACCCTCAGGCTCAGCACCCCCAGGCGTAGCACCCACACGCTCAGCACCCCCAGAGTCAGCACCCCCAGGCTCAGCACCCTCAGCAGCACCAGAGTCACCAGTAACCTCGACAGGCTCGACGGCGTCTACCTGGGACACACCTGAAGGGGCAGGACCCTGAGGGGGGAGGGGGTCTACCGGGGGGGGGCCTGGCACAAGGAAGAGCGGTGGCGGGGGGAGGGACGGAGTGCGGTAGGGGAAGAGGCGGTAGTAGGGGACCGACTCGTCAAACGTGACGTCCTGGGAGGACAGAACACGGCGAGAGGTGGGGTGGTAGAACTGCCACCCTGGCGCGTCAGGGGGGAAGCCAAGGAAGACGCAAGGAGCAGCACGAGGGGACAGCTTGTCCGCAGACAAGTCGCGGACAAACGCCCGAGATCCCCAGACACGGAACGCAGACGCATCGCCAACCTTCCCCGTCCACAGCAAAGCTGGGGAGGTCTCCGGCATGGAGACCCTGGGGTGAAGGTTGATCTGATGCGCCGCGTACCGAACCGCAAACGGCCACAGAAAATGGGGGGCAGCCGCATGCATCATGGACGTACGGGCGGCGTCCATGACCATGCCAATGCGGCGCTCAGCAATCCCATTTTGCTGTGGAGAGTCCGGAAGCGTGAAGGTCTGGCGGATGCCTCGTGCACGACAGTAGGCTCGCAGAAGGCCAGAGGAGAACTCTCCACCTCTGTCAGAGTGCAGACGCAGAACAGGAAAGTCCGAGCCGAAGCTCTGCCTGAGCTGGAGACGAGCTGCGCGGATCCAGTCGATCAACACCTCAGTGACATCACCCTTGCTGCGCAAGGGGAAGACTGTGGTGTAACGCGAGTAGTCGTCAACCACCAGCAGGAAGTAGCGCTCGTGACCCTGTCCACGGACGCGGGCCGGGCCCCACACGTCCATGTGAAGCGTCTGCAGCGGGGCCTCTGTCGGAGGAAACTGGGAGGAGTGAGGGGCAGCCCGCTGCCGCCCCTCGACACAAGGGACGCAGGTAGGGCCGGGCCCCGGAGGAAGGGGAGGGAGGGACCGGGGAAGACCAGAGACAAGGACACGGGAGGCCATGCCTCGGAGACGAAGCAGGGAGGGGTGACCAAGGCGGTGGTGCCAGAGGAGAGTCTCGTGCGACAGGAGGCGACACGAACAGGGGGCAGACTCAGGACCAGACCTGGACGCTGCAGCAAACACCTGACCCGACGCAGCTACCTGACCAGACGCAGTGACTGGAGGAGACGCAGTGGTCAGTGTGTACAGGCTCGACCCCGGCCGACGTGTAAACGTGGCCAGGTGTCGGCCTGTCCGAGCGTCCGTGCAGTGGGTCACCCGCTGACTAGCAGGAGTGAACTGGTGAACCCCCGCATCCTGTAGGTCAGCACCACTCACCAAGTTCGTAGCGAACGAGGGGAGGTAAAGACCAGACAGGGTGCCAGAGGGGGCCGCCGGACACGGGAGGACAGTGGAGAAGTGAGCAAGGACAGGACCCCCAGAGGGGTCTGCCAGAGAGACTGCAACTGGCCGGCCAAGCGGCGTGAGTGTGGTGCGGTCTCGAAAGAAGGAGCGAGAAGCCCCCGAGTCAAGGGTGAAGGTGTGGGAGGCCGAAGCCGACGCAGTACCTGAGAGAGCAAACTCACCAGCACCTGAGGGAGCAGACGCACGAGCACCTAGAGCAGCAGCCTCGCTAGCACCTAGAGCAGCAGCCTCACCAGTACCTAGAGCAGCAGTCTCAATGCCCGGGTCGGGCGGAAAACACCGGTAACAGTCACCCTCATCACTAATAGTCACAGCATACATGGCAGCAAGAATAGCATCAAAGTCAAGGTCAAAGACAGCTACACCCGCCCTAGACAGCTCGCCCCAGCGGGGGATCTCAGTGGCCTCAGGGAACTGGTGACACCAAGCGTCCGTCAGGCGGCCAAAGCAGCGCTGGGTGGAGTGCGCACCCCCGCACTGCTCACCCGCGCGGTCGCCGGTGCGTAGGACGTAGGTGCACGGACCAGTACCCCCACCCCGCTGGCGTGCAGCGTACCACTCACGGAGCTGCTGAGGGGGGGGGATGTCACGAGTGCGCTGCTGCCGCTGCTGCTGCTGCTGCTGGCGCTGACCACCACCGGAGCCGACCCTCTGCGCAGCGCCACCCCGACCAGCTCCACCTCCTCCGCCGCCGCCTCCTCCACCGCCGCCACCTCCGCCACCTCCGCTCCCACCGCCACCGCCGCCGCCGCCTCCGCCTCAACTGCCGCCACCGACACCTCTACCCCCGCCACCACTCCCACCACCACCCCCACCGCCTCCACTGCCTCCACCGCCACCTCCGCCACCCCCGCCAGCCCCTCCAGCACCCTTGCCCCCCTTGCCCTTGCCGGTGCAGCGTCTCCCGCTCGGGGCAGACGCAGCGCCGACCGACTCGAAACCAACGAGGTCGGCCGCAGCAGCAGAGGCAACAGAGGGCAAAAGGGGGGAGGGGGGACACCCCTCAAAGACGGGGGTGCGAGGGTCACCACGAGAGGCTCCTACAGCGACTATGCTCTTCTCTGCTGCTAGGAGGGCCTTCTCGAGGAGGTCAACGGTGAGAGTGGTGGGGCAAACTGAGAGGAAGTGGTCCCTGACTACGCGAAGGGAGTCAGGGAGCCGGGTGACTATGTAGTAGAGGGTGATGTACATGGGGGGGGGGGTTCTTGGCGCAGAACTCAGCAGGAAGCGCAGCGCGGTAGCGAGTGTCACTAGTGCGGAGGTGCGTAATGAGGTCAGCGACTGTGGGAAAGGCAGCAAGGTCAGGGAAGAGGTACGGTAGCATGAGGCGGCTCAGTGCAGCAGTGGCAGGGGAGGAGTAGCGCGCAACTACAGCGTCGTACAAGGTGTGAGCACTCTTGTACTGGCTAAAGTGCGCACGCTCAGAGGTAGGCAGGTGGCGACGCACAGCAAGACGTGCAGCAGCATCGCGTGTGGCCCACTGTGAGCGAACAGTGGCGTCGGCATCAGCAGCAGGGGCAGGAGAGGCACCAGAGGTGAGGTCAAAGAGGGAGAGACCGTCTGCCCTATCGCACTGTAGGAAAAGCTGCAGGTCATCTACCCAGACGTCAAAGTCAATGGCCCGACCCTCAGCGTCAAAAGCGAGGACACTAGGGGTAGCCATGACAGCAGTAGACTAGCAGCGCGAACAGTAGGGTAAGGGCAGTGCAGTGACAGAGGCGCTGCTCTTACCGGACAGGGCGGCTCGAGCGGCTCGGCGGGTCGGCAACTCGGCGGCTCGGGCGGCTCGGGCGGCTCGGCGGTACGGCGGCTCGGCAGCAACTGCGACTCGGCGGCTCGGGCGGCTCGGGCGGCTCGGCGGTACGGCGGCTCGGCAGCAACTGCAGCTCGGCGGCTCGGCGACCCGGCGGCTCGGGCGGCTCAGGTGGCGCGGCGGCTCGGGCGGCTCTGGTGGATCGGGCGGCTCGGCAGTAACTCGGCGGCGCCGGCGGCTCGGTGGTGACGGCGGGGCCGCGTGGGGACGGCGGCGGGGCCGGGTGGAGCGGCGGCGGGGCTGGGTGGAGCGGCGTCGGGGCCGGGTGGAGCGGCGTCGGGGCCGGGTGGAGCGGCGTCGGGGCCAGTAGAGGCGGCGCCGGGGCCGGGAAGCGCAGCTCCGGGGCCGGGAAGGGCAGCTCCGGGGCCGCAGGGGTAGGCGACGGGGCCAGCAGAGGCGGCGCCGAGGCAGGGAAGGGCGGCGTCGGGGCCGCAGGGGTAGGCGACGGGGCCGCGAGGACGGCTAGGAGGGGGGGGTCGCGAGGGCGGCTTGAAGAGGCCGCGAGGGCGGCTAGAAAGGGCCGCGAGGGCGGCGTGAAAGGGCCGCGAGGCGGCGCGACACGAAGGAGCCGCGAGGGCGGCGGATCGGGGCCGCGAGGGCGGCGCGACGCGGCCGCTAGGGCGGCGCGACGTGCAGGGGCCGCGAGGGCGACGCGACGGGGCCGCAGGCGCGACGCGACGGGGCCGCTAAGGCGGCGCGACAGGGTCGAGAGAGGGGAGCGCGACTCGGGCAGTGTAGAGCGCGCTCCGGGCAGGAAAAAAAAGGTGGTGGGCCCTAGGAACAGTTCCCACAGGGGAACCTGCTCGATACCATGAGAAACTGAACGAGAATGAATTGACTAAGGGAAAGTTGGGTACAAATGTAAACCCTAGAAAACTGTACCCCATATGTGCTACCCCACTATAGCTTACAGTAGCTATGTCATATAAATCTGACACGAACTGCTCCCAACAGAAGTTGCTGGTAAACTTTGTGTCACAGTCGCTGATCATTGCGGCTGGTATCCCGTGCAGTCGAACGACGGCTGTGATGAACGAGCGGTTTCTTCGGCTGAGATCGATTTCCTGCACGCAGCGAAGTGAGCCATTTTCGTCAGTCTTTCAACGACGACCATAACCGCGTCGTTACCCCAAGGTTTCGAAGGTAACCCCGTGACGAAATCCATGGCAACTTGCTGCAAGGAGCGCTTGGGTGGTAGAATCGGCTGCAATTGACCTGCCTTTTGTTTTCGCGAGCTCTTCATAACCTGACACGTAGGACACAAGCCCATGTGGTGTTGTACGTCGATCAACAGCTTCGGCCAGTAGTAATGCCGCTGCAGTTGCTGTCGTATTTTTTCTACCCCGAAGTGACCCGAGGTAACCCCGTCGTGTGCCTTCTGCAGTAGCGGTTCCCTTAGTAGTGAGTACGCGGGTACCCAGATGCGGTTGGTGCTTGCTTTTACGTAGTAGACTCCCTTTGCTTCTGCCAGTTGCTGTTAACTTCCGGTCGTGAAAAATGGGTCAGTGCGGTATCCGTGGGTGAATAGGCCTGTTAACAGTGGGTTGGTTTGGACGAGTAGAATGGCGTGAAGTTGGGCGGTGGGGCGGGTGAGTGCGTCGGCAATATTCGATGCCCCTTTTTTGTACGTGACGATGTGGCCAAGTAGTCCAACCAACGGATCTCTCGCGGGTTGAGATTCAGTTGGGCGATGTAGTGATCTGTAATCTATCTGTACTATCACATCTGCTCCGATGAGGTAGCATCGCCACACTTTGAACGCGTGCATGATCGCCAGCATCTCGTGGTCCTGTATTGGGTAGTTGCGTTCGGACGGGTGAAGCTTGCGGGACTCGTACGCGATTGGCTGGAGGTCGTTCCCGAAGTCTTGCAACAACAGTGCTCCTACGGCGATGTCGCTCGCATCGGTGACCAGTTCGGACGAGCGCTGTGGATCAGCGATGTGCAGTAAGGGCAGCGAGCACAAAATTTTCATGAGGGTCAAGAAGGCAGCTTGCTCTTTCTCCCTCCACGTGTACTCAACCCCCTTCCCTAGCAGGTCGTTCAACGGGGCAGTCAACTTCGCCATGTCGGGGACGAAGTGGCGCACGTAGTTGACGAACCCCAGGAAACTTTGCGGATCGGTCAGATTTGTCGGTGCGTGCCATGCTTGAATGGTCGCTATCTTTTTCGGGTCTATTTCCACTCCGTTGGCTGAAATAATGTGTTCCTAAAACTCCAGTCTGTCCTGTAGGAACTCACACTTAGAGGCCTTAGTCAGTTGTCTGTTCTCACTCAGTATTTTGGAAACTACTTCGATGTCCTGTAGGTGATGTGCTCTGTCTAGGCTGTAAATCAGTATGTCGTCTAAGTACACGACGACGCACTCATCTAAAAGCGGGCGGAAGGCTTCGTTCATCGTCATTTGAAGGCTGCGGGGACGTTGGTCAGTCCGGAGGGCAATACTGTGTATTCGAACGATCCGTAGCGTGTTCGAAAAGTTGTGTTCAGGCAGTCGGGTGGGTTGGCGTGGATCTGATGGTAACCTCCCCGAAGGGCAAAGTTCGAAAAGACCCGGGTTGTGCGAAGTTGGTCCATCAGTTCGTCGGATCGCGGGATGGGGTAATGGGATTCGATAATAACTCGGGTCAGTGCGCGGTAGTCAATGCACATGCGAAATCCCCCGTCCTTTTTCAGTATTAACAGTATTGGTGCTGCGAAGGGTGACGATCTCGGGCGAATAAATTCTTTCTCGAGCAGGTGATCTAGCTGCTTCCTCAGTTCATCCAGTTCGGTTTGGGTCAGTCGCATACACATCAGCTTCTGACGCTACAGCGTGTTTCATCGTGATGGCATTGAGACGCACCGACGAAGACTCAGGCGAGCCCCAGTGAGGTAAGGCGATGTTGTTACCGTTCACTCACACGGTGGAGTCACTCGTCGTCCAGTCGATTCGCGGATTGAGTCGTTGCAGCCAATCGCGGCCGAGTAAAATGTCGGTTCTGTCGAGGGTCGTTGCGAGCATTTCCTGGCTAAACTTGAAGTTAACCCCGCATCGAATCCGAACTCGGTCCATACGTTCCCGTATCAACAGTAGCGTGTCGTCGACCAGTCTTGCGTCAATTTGTATCCAATGGCAATTTTACTTTCCGTGCTGTGGTAGTGTTGATGAGACTGTGGTTGGCTCCCCTGTCTATGAAGTTCTTAACTAAGTCTGTCACAATCTTCCCACTAGGCAGTATGGGGCTATCTACCGCCGTACCCTCCTTATTCGGCCGGGTGTGGTCGATTGCGTGAACCGGCACAATCATTCGGTGAGGATCGGTTGGCTCGGGCGAGCGGCGTGACCTGTCAGTAGAGGGCCTGTCTGCTACTAACTCCCAGCGTTTCCCTGCTACTTGGTTCGTTTCTGCTGCTCAGCTTCCCCATTTCCCTTAGCGTTTTCCGGGCATTCGCTTTTGCGGTGTCCCGGCTGTCAGAATCCCAACCACTAGACCATTGGGATAAAAGGGCTTGTTAAGTAGCGGGTCAGTGCGCCCATAACCCCCCAGGACAACGAGCCTGTAACCCTTCCCTAGGATCAATCGGGGATCACCAGTGGACCTCTGACACCCCCCCGCATTGGGATGCCCAAAGTGCACACACTGGGATTCGAACCCGTGACCTTCGCTCTGATACCATGTCAGAATCCCAACCACTAGATCATTGGGATAAAAGGGCTTTTTAAGTAGCGGGTCAGTGCGCCCATAACCCCCCAGGACAACGAGCCTGTAACCCTTCCCTAGGATCAATCGGGGATCACCAGTGGACCTCTGACACCGGCCTGTTGCACGCGAAGCAGCGCGCTTTGAGTGGTGCGGCGGCGGCACGTATCGTGGCGTGCTTGTTCGTCCCATGAGATCGATATTCGCAGCTGCTGTTATCGCTGTAGGACCCTGATCTCGGTTGGTGAAAGAAGTCGAGCTTCTCCGCCATAGCGAGGATATCCTGGAATCCAGTGACGTTGCAAAGCTGGATTTCTTGGGCGATTTCATGTTTCAGGCCACCGATGTAGCGGTCGATGCACTCGCCCTCGTACATATAACACACCTGGTGTAGTCCTGAACGGAACTGAGCTGGCGCCAAGTGCGGAGCCTATGTCGCGCCGCGATCGAAGCCGCAATTGGCTCGAATCGTGCGCGCAAACTTGCGCACTACGGCGTCCCATGTGCGATATTGGTGCACCTCCACGAAATGCGACGGCGCCCAGGGTCTGGTTTGTCTTTCCATTGGCTTCGTGACGATGACGCGCCATCAATCTATGGCTGGTCCTCGCAGCAGCCACATGGCGTAGCGAATCTTCGCCAAATCCTCCAAGACGTAGTTCGCGTCGAAAAATACGTTCATGGTGAACAACCACGTCTGAACGGTAGGACCAGGCCGTTGACTCGGGTCAAAGAAAGGCGGACGCTGCGGCTTCAGCAGCATCGGCGACGACAGTGCAGACTCGCCGGCCGGCACCGAAATCGTGACGGGCGGTTGGCTTCTGGCCTCGTTCGTCGCTCCGGGGTGTGTCGTGCCGTGGTCGTCGTCTCCGTCGTTGCGGGCGAAAGTTGATTCCTCTTTGTGCGGAGATGCGAGGTCCGAAAAGAAGGTTGCTCTTAATACGTAGTGTTACGGATGCCGTGGTCCGAGATAGCGAAGATTGCACTAAGGTGGGCGAAAGATACAAAGTATGAGCGAAGGCATGAGCGAATACTTTTGTGCGAAAACATGCAACGGTTACGCGGTGCGTACGAGCTAGCTAGTACTAGGCTGACATCGTGGTTCCGGGTAGCCCCGAAGCGTAGGCCGACTCGGCCTGACCAGCGGTGCATGCTTTGGTGAAACAGTGCGCACGAATTTGGCAAAGCCCCGTTAGAAGTAACAGGCGAACAACGGCTGCTGCTGTACGCGATGTTGATGGGCGCGGTAATGAATGTCGAGAAAAATCCTTATATAACAACTTATACTTCTGAGATTTATTTTTCAAATCCATGTTACACGTCTTTCTACAGAGGTTTTCTCCTCGTTACAGGACCTTTTGAGCTCCACAGGACCTTGACGTGGCACGCGAGTTGCTGGTGCAGAGGTTGTCGAGCAATCGTGTCGCTTGCACATGCTGTAATGCTTCTGTTGCCACGTCATCCGACATTCACGTATTGGCTTAGATCCCGAACCTCCTTTCGGATTGGTGGTACGATCTGTGTGGGGATTCTTAGATAGCACCCAGATTGCGTAGACTGCTGACATGGTGTGGCCCCTCACGAGCACTGCATTCGTGGCAGGGCCATCCGAAGTGCGCTTACGGAAACCAGCCACGTGGAAGTACGAGCAATACTTGTCCACATCGTGCCACGTGGAAGTCTTTCCTCTCACACTGCCCTCACCTCCACTCTCTCCAACCTGATCTACATAACCAAATTGAGGAGTACGATGTACGAGCAATCCGTGCACTCTCTCAATCTTCACTCCAGCTAATCTCTACTCGTTTCCATATCACTCACAGAGATGGCTGCTGTCGCCTCCCTGCCGACTTTCTCCGGCCTTAAGGCCGTGACCGTCCAGAAAGTCGCCGTGAAGGCCGCTCCCGCTGCCGTGAAGCTTGCTCCCGTGAGCGCGTCCCTCAAGGATGCCTCCAAGGCCCTCGTTGCCGTCGGTGCCTCCGTGCTCCTCGCCGGCAGCGCCAACGCCGCGAATATCCTGATGGGTGCCGGCGACGGTTCTCTTGCCTTCGTCCCCAAGGTCTCCAACGTGAAGGCCGGTGAGGAGATCACCTTCAAGAACAACGCTGGCTTCCCCCACAACGTCGTCTTCGACGAGGATGAGGTTCCCGCCGGTGTTGACGCTGATGCCATCTCCCACCCCGACCTGCTCAACGCTCCTGGGGAGACCTTCACCGTGAAGCTCACCGCCGCCGGCACCTACGAGTACTACTGCGAGCCCCACCAGGGCGCTGGCATGGTTGGCCAGATCGTCGTGTCGTAAATGTTTTTTGTACCTATTGTGCATTAAAATGAGCTAAATACTTGATACGGCAATTACCCTTTTGCCACGATTCGTCGATTGCACAAATCAGTGTCCAGGTTTCACTGTTAGCATTGCGCGTCCCAGTTCTGTCTTAGTAACCGCACACAAGAACCGGATATATTTTACAGTTACTTGTTTTTCGTTGAGAGGTAAGTAGGTAGAAGGAAGTGATAACCAGTGCATTTACTGTGCGTTCAAACCAACCATCATACTTGATCTTTTTTAGTCAAACGTATCACACTGGCGCCTTTCTTCACTCCCACACTAGTAACCACCTCACACTTTTCATGTGAACAGATAGCAGAACCAATTATGGTACTTGTGTGATAGCAGAACACAGCGTTGCAGAGGCTGAGATATTATGGACCTGTGGACCTGTGTTGTGTTTTTTACTGAGTGGAACTAGCTAACCAGCCTGAGACGACCTTCACTTACCAAGGCCATCGTTTACATAGCTATTGCCTTCAACGCTTTTCAGAATGGGTGCTCATTTTACTGAATTTGAGGATGCTTTTAGTGGCATTCAAGCACTGAAAGGTCGTGCTGGGGGTGAGCATCGGATGCGCAAACGGCTCTCCTGTGATTGGAGGTCTGCTGTTGGTCTCCATCCATTTCTCAAGAGTTTTTTGTACAGAACTTCCTAGGAATTAGGGATGGTAACACTGGTTTCAATGAGGCAGTTTATGTGGCATCCACGCACAGAAATTTTATATTAACCACGCCCTTCTAGAGGCACACAGCCACATTATTGGATTATCACATTCATCGCATTGTTGGGAGTGAGCATGGGATGCTCAAACGGCTCTCACTTTTCATGTGAACAGATAGCAGAACCAATTATGGTACTTGTGTGATAGCAGAACACAGCGTTGCAGAGGCTGAGATATTATGGACCTGTGGACCTGTGTTGTGTTTTTTACTGAGTGGAACTAGCTAACCAGCCTGAGACGACCTTCACTTACCAAGGCCATCGTTTACATAGCTATTGCCTTCAACGCTTTTCAGAATGGGTGCTCATTTTACTGAATTTGAGGATGCTTTTAGTGGCATTCAAGCACTGAAAGGTCGTGCTGGGGGTGAGCATCGGATGCGCAAACGGCTCTCCTGTGATTGGAGGTCTGCTGTTGGTCTCCATCCATTTCTCAAGTGTTTTTTGTACAGAACTTCCTAGGAATTAGGGATGGTAACACTGGTTTCAATGAGGCAGTTTATGTGGCATCCACGCACAGAAATTTTATATTAACCACGCCCTTCTAGAGGCACACAGCCACATTATTGGATTATCACATTCATCGCATTGTTGGGAGTGAGCATGGGATGCTCAAACGGCTCTCCTGTGATGGGAGACCTGCTGTTGGTCTCCATCCATTTCTCAATCTCCTTCCTCTCGTAGGTGTACCCATCTGCTGCCACCACCGGTTCCCTCATGCGCATCTGCACAACAACACACGTGTCGCATACCGGTGAATAGTATTGAGCATTTAAAAATCGTATACAGTACGGTACTCATTCACTCACCCAGACCAAAGAAACTGGCATGAACCACACACCTTAGACAGGGGACAGAGCAGGTGACTGTCGGCTGCATCTTGCTGCCTCTCCACACTCCCAGCACTCTTCTCTGCCAGCTGCATCAGCACCTCATGCACCTCCTTTTCAAGAAATGAGTAACACCCTCACTCACCTTAGACAGGGGACAGAGCAGGTGACTGTCGGCCGCATCTTGCTGCCTCTCCACACTCCCAGCACTCTCCTCTGCCAGCTGCATCAGCACCTCATGCACCTCCCTTTCAAGAAATGACTAACACCCTCGCTCACCTTAGACAGGGGACAGAGCAGGTGACTGTCGGCCGCATCTTGCTGCCTCTCCACACTCCCAGCACTCTCCTCTGCCAGCTGCATCAGCACCTCATGCACCTCCCTTTCAAGAAATGACTAACACCCTCGCTCACCTTAGACAGGGGACAGAGCAGGTGACTGTCGGCCGCATCTTGCTGCCTCTCCACACTCCCAGCACTCTCCTCTGCCAGCTGCATCAGCACCTCATGCACCTCCCTTTCAAGAAATGACTAACACCCTCGCTCACCTTAGACAGGGGACAGAGCAGGTGACTGTCGGCCGCATCTTGCTGCCTCTCCACACTCCCAGCACTCTCCTCTGCCAGCTGCATCAGCACCTCATGCACCTCCCTTTCAAGGTCCGGTCGGCTCGCTCGCCTCCTATTGGTGCAGCAGATTGCGATCGCTGCCACCTCAGCCGCCGCACCACGATCCCACTTCCCTCCTGAGTCGTCCAGCCTCCCTATAATCACATTCACTGCCTTGTGCAGGCTTGGGGTCAGGTGACGTGTCCATCTGTTACTGGCGCTGTTGCCCCTGCTGTTGCTGCTGATGCTGCTGCTGGCTGCTGTGCTGGTGTTGCTGCTGCTGCCAGTGTGATTGCTGCTGGTTTCATTGCTGCTCCACTGCCCCTTCTCCAACACATCATGCGCCATTCGCATCACCTTCACAGTCTGCTTCACCACTGGGTCCCCCATCAGCATCTGCAGCATCACCACCCCCAACGCATACACATCCCCTAGAACCGACACCTCACACGTAACCAGCTCCTCCGGGTCAATATAACCCACCGTTCCCCTCACTCTCGCCGTCACATTCCCCCCTCCTCCTTCTCCGTATTCGTCCCCGTTTCCGCAGTCGATAAGGCGAGCCAAGCCCACGTCAGCAAGCTTAGCGCGGAGGCTTGTATCGAGGAGGATGTTCTGCGGCTTTAAGTCGCGGTGGGCGATCGGGGGCGAGTGCTGGTGCAGGTAGAGCAGCGCGCCGGAGATCTCGGATAAGATTCGGATCCGATCCGGCCAGGAGAGCGGGCGGCAGAGTGAAGACAAAGCGCTGGTCGCCGCGGCACCACCAACAGTAGAAGCACCAGCGCCACCACCAGAAGACGCAGGGTGGGACGCAGCAGCAGAGCAGAGGTGGTGTGAAAGGTCCCCTCCGGGAAGGAACTCGTAGACGAGGCAGTTGATGGCGGGGCAGTGGCCCATGAGCAGCACTATGTGAGGATGGCGCATGCGCGACAGCACGTGCACCTCTGTGCCATACTCCTCCTCTCCCTGCCACCCGTTGCCCTCCAACCGCTTGATCGCCACCTCGCAGCCTAACAGACTCCCCTTGAATACCTGTGGGGAGAGAGAGGGGAGAGCAGGGAGCAGAGAACGGAGGGGGATCGAGGGTGGCGCATGCGCGACAGCACATGCACCTCTGTGCCATACTCCTCCTCGCCCTGCCACCCGCTGCCCTGAAGCTTCTTGATCGCCACGTCTCAGCCCAGCAGGTTGCCCCTGAACACCTGTGGGGGAAAGGCAGGAAGAAGGGAGTAGAAAGGAGAGAGGAGAGAGGAGAGAGCAGAGGGATGTTGAGGATGGCGCATGCGCGAGCGCACGCGTGCACCTCTGTGCCGTTCTCCTCCTCGCCCTGCCACCCGTTCCCCTGGAGTTTCTTTATTGCCACGTCACAGCCCAAGAGGTTGCCCTTGAACACCTGCAGAGAGCAGAGAGCAGAGAGCAGAGAGCAGAGAGCAGAGAGCAGAGAGCAGAGAGCAGAGAGCAGAGAGCAGAGGGATTGAGGATGGCGCATGCGCGAGAAAGGGGTTAGCAAACTGAAGGGTCAGAGAAGGTTCAGAGAAGGTTATGCGAAGCGAAGGTTCACTGAAGGTTGGTACCTGGCCGAAGGCACCAGCGCCGAGCAGGTTGGAGGAGTGGAAGCCATTGGTTGCTGCGATGAGCTGCTCCGGAGAGAACACCCTGCAGCCTCCACTAGATGCCACGTGGCCTGATGCCACGTTGGATGGTGCCACGTGGGATGGTGCCACGTGGCCTGATGCCCCGGATAATGCGACCGTGCTGCCAGGTGGCGACGGTTTTAAGGCTGCTGCTGCTGCTCCGGCTGCTGAGTCAGCATAGCCATGTGACACGTGGCTGACAGGAGGAGAGTAGTGATGGGCGTTGTGTGTACGATATGCCGAATCGCGTGCATGATGGTGAGAAGAAGATTGGCCATGGCTGCTACTTGCAACCCTGTTATCAACGCTGCTCGCGTTGCTGCCCACATTGTATGACTCCCCATGGTCCCACCCCATGCTGTCGCACTCCCAGTTATTCCTCCACGCCCCACTGCACTCCCTGTCACCCCTCCCCACGTCTCCCAACCGCACACCACCGCACTCTCCGCCACTCCTCCCTTGCTCCCTGCCCCACATGCCATGCTCCACCGGCGGTGTGTTGCTCCTCCCGCCATCCCTCCTCCACGCCCCCCCCCCATCAGCACTGTCTCGGCTCACAGACCGGGCCACTCCGCCTCCAAACCCAACAGCACCACTCTCGACGCTTCCGCACTCCTCGTAGCCCCTGCGAATTTCCCTGCCCCAAGGCATGCCGCCATGATCGCCGTTGCTGGAAATGCCTGAGTGCTCCACTCTACTGCCGAATATCGGTACTCCGGGCGGCAATTTCGTCTCCAGCAGTTTTGCCTCCGGCGCGGAGGTTTTCGGCGGACTGGGCTGCTGGAGCGGCGCCTGTTGCGGCGCGTGGTGCGGCGCCTGGAACGGCGGGTGAGGCGGCGCCTGATGCGGCGGGTGCGGCGGCTCCGCGTGTCCCGGCGCGTTGTACTTGGGGAACAGCAGCTCCTCCTGCGCTTGCTTCAGCGCGCGCTGCGCCGCACTCGCCGCCGCGTCTTGCTGCTGCTTCCGCTCCTTCTGCTGCTGCTCCCACGTGGAAAACTGCATCTTCGCACCCAGTCGCTTTTTCATCGCATTAATTTCCGCCTCTGCCGCTGTCGCCGGTGTTGCCGCCGCCGTTGCTACTCCTATTACGGAGTAGGTTTCTCCGGTACCAGCGGTTCGGTCGTTACTGCTCGCGGCGCTGTTTCGTCGCTTTCCGTCTCTAGGATGATCTCGCCGCCGCCAAGGCGCGCAACCGCGGCGCATGCATCTGCGGCGCCACGCGTCGCGGGCCTGCCGCAGTGCTGCCGGGGGAGTTCGCGGGGACCTGCCGCCGCGGACCCGTGGGGAACATCGGGGGAAGATTGCAAGTGGGGGGGATGAGGCGGAAGAGGGCAGTGCCGGGGGGACACAATCGACGGAACGTTGCCGAAGCTGCTGCCGGCGGTTGGCTGCTGAGATGCGTCGTCTGGACGAAGGTGCAAAGCGACGGGGAATCCGCGGCTTTTTACGGACGGGTTACCAGTTTCGCCAACGTGCATCGCCACGTTCAGGACGCGTGGCGAATGCGGCGGGGTCCAGCGAATGGGGACCTGAAGAAGCAGATCATCGGATTCGCCGTGATGCATCGAGCGACATTGTGAGTAGTGATCCATGGCGTTCATCGTCTGATAAGGCTGCTTCGCGAGTAATGACAATGTCTAGTAACTATAATCCGCTGAAAGTTCTGTCTGCAAAGGTCAGGCTTTTCTCAATAATCTGCAGTGAGGAAGGAAGGACTTTCTGTGGATAAATTTTCTAGGCCAAAAGGTGTATGAGCGGCTGTCGTGACGTGAGCCGTGAATCGTCGTGAGACCCCAACATCAAAACGAATTCTGTTTGCCAAACAAAGTTGAGGTGCAGAGGCAGAACAGCGAAGGCCAAGGTCAGACAGCAGGCAACATGGCGCGGAAAGGACGACAAATAGAGAAGGACCTGAGTCCTGCATGGCAAACGGGCCATTCCATGTTGGAAGGAGAAGCAACTGATATGCGGGGGAAAATGCCATGGCATTGGTGTGAGAGTTCCCTGCCATGTTGGAATTTTCCAAGTCCTGACTGGTAGCGCATTACACTCTGGCTGGAGTCCAGGGCAGGGCCACCCTCAGTATCCGTCCTATGCGCTTGCATGCTCTCTGCCTGTGTATGCTCCGCCTTGCTCGCATGTCCTGCTCTCGCTCTCTCTCTACCAATGTCGAGTCGAGCCCTAAAGGGGCACATTCACGAGCCGCATGTCGATCGAGTTGGGCAAAGAACCGAGAAAAATCACCCGGGGGGGCAGCTTTACGAGCCGCATATGGTCCTCAGTGTTGAACAATGGGCTTGACTGTCTGTAGTGCGAAAATATCCTGCAGTGAATCTTTCGATTCGGTTGAGGTGCCACGCGAAGGTCGTTGAAATGCATACTTACGTTGTTGTGTGATTGGGTGTATTTACAAGAACCATACTCGAGCCAACAAGGCAAAGGCTCAGCAGCAATGCTTTGAAACACTCAAAGTACCAATCGGTAGAGACGTTCGAAATGTTCTGACACCTGCCCGTTTTGCTGTTTGGCATCTAGTAGTCATTCCTAACTTACAGTGCAAGTTGCAAGCAGCTCAACTTGCGGGGTGGGGCATGAATGCTCCCGCAAGGTCCTCCTCAACATAAGGATAAGGAGTGGTTATAAACCTAGGTCCTTTTTGGTACCATTTCCAGGTTGAGAATGCTTAATTTGTATGTTAGTGACGACATGAGAAAATAAGAACAAGACGACCCCATCCAACTGAGTCTCGCCGTAGTTTCTCAACGTGGCCATGATACATTCAATTCAATGTCGGTTTTTGTACAATCTCTCTATATATATGTAAGACAACCAGTTTTCAAAGACAACAAAATGGTTTCTTTGCTCGCCTGCACCCCTTATATACAGACATCTCGTGTAACTAATTTATTGGAAACATATTCAGACACCACTCCCACTGCCCACTCCAAGCATCTCCGCCTTTTTCAACTCCATCATCAGACTTCCCAGACTGTTCAAATCGTCGATCTCCCTATCGATACTCGAAACCACCTTGTCGGTCTCCGGCCCGAAGAACGCCACCTTCATAATCCATGAGCTCCGCGAGAACGCGCGCCACGGACGGCCGTGACGCGACGGGCGCCGCATTGCATAACCACACCTCGTATAACTTATTATTTGAAAGAAAGCATTATAATCCTCCGCTCCCGCTGCCTGCTCCAAGCTGCTCCGCCTTTTTCAACTCCATCGTAAGGCTTCCCAGACTATTCGAATCGTCAATCTCCCTATCGATACTCGAAACCACCTTGTCCGTTTCCGGCCCGAAGAACGCCTCCTTCATATCCATGAGCTCCGCGAGAACGCGTGCCATGGACGGCCGCGACGCGACGGGCACCTTGGTGCAGTCGATGGCGAGGCGCGCGAGGCGCAGCACGAGATCGTCGGGCGCTTCCAGGCGCGGGTCTCTAAAAGCTGGGGCGTTGCAGGCGTCGGCGAGTGGAGCAACCTGTTGGTAGGGTGAAGGATGGGTGGGAAGAGGAAAGAGAGGAGAAGGGAGGGAGATTGGGAACGGCGCAGCGGCGCAGCACGAGATCGTCGGGCGCTTCCAGGCGCGGATCCCGGAAGGCCGGCGCGTTGCACGCGTCGACGAGCGGAGCGACCTGCTGTTGGAAGAGGGTGAGGGACAACAGGAGAAAGAGTGTGAAGTTGGGATGGGATGCTTCCAGGCGCGTGTCCCGAAAGGCCTGCGCGTTGCACGCGTCGGCGAGCGGAGCGACCTGTTGTTGGAAGTGGGGCGGAGTGATGGGTGGTGGACGAAGAAAGAAGGGAGGGACTTAGTGAATGGGGGAGACGGTGAGGGTTGGGTGGGTCCAGGCGCGGGTCCCGGAAGGCCTGGGCTTTGCACGCGTCGACAAGCGGAGCACCTGTTGGAATGGGGGAGGAGACTGCGTCGACAAGCGGAGCACCTGTTGGAATGGGGGAGGAGACTGCGTCGACAAGCGGAGCACCTGTTGGAATGGGGGAGGAGACTGGGGAGGCGATAGGGAGAGAGTTCAAGTGAGGGTGGGAGGGAATGTGTAGGAGAGCAGAGTTGGGTGCGTTCAAGCGCGGGTCCGGGAAGGCCGCCGCAGTGTGACACACCATGGGAGAATGCAGGTAGCGACATAAGGAGGGAGGGAGTTAACTGCTAGGGAGAGGAAACGCAGGAGGGCAAATGTAGGCGATAAGGGAGAAGGGAAGGGGGAGAGGAAGGACTCACCCAGCCCTTGGTGTTGACCTGCTTGTCCCTGGCATCATAAATTAGAAGGGACCAACAAGGTAGGGTGCTTTCAGGTGAAGAGAGATTCGAGAACGAGCAGAAGAGTGCAGGCGGGGAGAGGAAGGACTTACTCAGCCCTTGGTGTTGACCTGCTTGTCCCCCACTTGGTAGATTCGAAGGGAGGAACAAGGCAGTGTGTTGGCAGGTAAACAGAGAACAAGCCAATCATTAGGAGGGTAGAGAGAGAGCTTACCCAGTCCTTGATGTTGACCTGCTTGTCCCCCACTTCGTAGATCGCCCGGCGAGCCGTGATCACTGTTAGCAGGACAACGCCAAAGCTGCACTCGCAGGCAGGGGCGGGCAGAGGGAGGGGGGAAGCAGGGAAGTGAGCGGAGAAGAGAGGAGAGGAGAGGAGAGGACTGGAGAGGAGCGGAGAGGAGAGAAGAGAAGCACCGTGCTTCGCCTGTGAGTGGTATTTATTGTGGGCAACTCCGCACCAAAGCACCGTACTGAACCGTCTTGCGAACTTACTTGTGAACCAATGCCGGTTGGCACTGCTCTGCACCTCCCTGCACCACTCTGTCTGTACCTGTGCACGTCGGCAGCAGGAGTGGCCTTCTGCGACTTGTAGTAAGCAGGGTCCACATAGCCCGGAGTGGCCATCACTCTTGCAAGCGTACTTATAGGCCAATAACGGCTGGCACCGCCCTGCGCGACAATGCACGGCTCTGTACCTGTGAACATCGGCGGCAGGGGTGGCCTTCTGCGACTTGTAGTAAGCAGGGTCCACATAGCCCGGTGTGCCCATCACTCGTGTAGACGCCATTGTAGCTGACGTGCCTTCTCCCAGCCGCACCAGCCCGAAATCAGCCACCTTGGCCTGAATTGGGGTGAAAGGAGAGGGGAGAATGTTCCGGGTTGGAGTTTAAGTGAAGGTTCATGGAATAAGGAGCAGGTAAGGGGTCATTGCATAGCCTGCCGTGCCCATCACTCAGGTAGACGCCATGGTAGCTGACGTGCCTTCTCCCAGCCGCACCAGCCCGAAATCAGCCACCTTGGCCTGGAACGGGGTGAGGGGAGAGGGGAGGGGGAAGAGGGTCGAGGGGAGAGGGGAGAACGTTCTTGGTCTTTCATATGAGAGTGGGTCGCTGCAGGTGCTTGTATACACCGAAGAACCAACTCTCTTCACCCCTTCCCATCCACCTCTACCGCCTCCCATCCCATCCAACACTGCCGGCTCACATTCATCTTGGAGTCAAGTAGGATGTTAGCGGGCGGGCTTGATGTCCCGATGCACGATGCCAAAGCTGTGCAGGTAGGCACTGCAATCCCTCCCGTCCCCCTCTATCTTCCACCTCCCGTCCCCTCCCATACACCTCCCTGCCCCTCCCATGCACTGCACTCCCTCCCTCTATGTTCCAGCTCACATTCATCTTGGAGTCAAGCAGGATGTTGGCGGGCTTGATGTCGCGATGCACGATGCCAAAGCTGTGCAGGTACTGCAATCCCTCCGCCACGCCTATCATCACCTGCACCCTCTCCTTTGCCGTGAGCGGCCGGGCTGTGTCTGTGGGGAGACAGGACGAGGGCAAGAGATGCGTGGGAAGACAGAGGAAGAGGGATATCATAAGGTACTGCAGGCAAGAGATCACCTGGCTATGCCATAAGGGCTGCAGACACATCACCATAAGGTACTGCAGCCCCTCCGCCACGCCGGTCATCACCTGCACTCGCTCCTTGGCTGTCAGCGGCCTTGGTGTGTCTTCAGGGACAGAGGAAGGGGAAGGGGGGGAGGCGGGGAAGACAGAGGGAGGGGGGTGTTATCAGGTACTGCAGCCCCTCCGCCACGCCGGTCATCACCTGCACTCGCTCCTTTGCTGTCAGCGGGCGAGGTGTGTCTGAGGGGACAGAGGAGCGACATGCACACAGGTATACATGCATCAAGGGGCATGAGGAAAGCTGTGAAGGTACTGTCATCACCTGCACTCGCCCCTTTGCCGACAGTGGGCACGGTGTGTCTGAAAAGGGGGGGATGGGTGGGGAGGAAGAAGGTGCAGGGACGGGCGCATTCAGGGAAAGCAGTCAGTCAGGCACTGCAGCCCCTCCGCCACGCCTATCATCACTTGCACTCGCTCGCTCCTTTGCCGTGAGTGGCCGAGGTGTGTCTGCGTCAAGGCGAACAAAGGAGTACGGCACACACAGATGGTGTGGGGTACTGCATGAGGGGGTATGGGGAGAGCCCCTCTGTGAAGGTACTGCAGCCCCTCTGTCACGCCTATCATCACCTGCACTCGCACCCACCCCATCTCTTCCCATGCCACCCCACCCCACCCCACCCCACCCAACTCACTCTCACCTTGGCTCAGCCACTTCTCGAGGTCGCAGTTATCCACAAACTCATACACCAGAATCTTCTCCATGTTCTGAGTGCGGGGGTTGAAGTCAAGGTTCACCTGGCTCAACCACTTCTCAGCCCATCCTATCCCACCCTACCCCACCGCACCCCACCCCACCCCACCCAATTCACTCTCACCTTGGCTCAGCCACTTCTCGAGGTCGCAGTTATCCACAAACTCGTACACCAGAATCTGCTCCATGTTCTGAGTGCGGGGGTTGAAGTCAATACAGTATCCCAGCAGTCGCACCAACGCCGGGTGGTGCTTCGATGCCATCTCCTTCACCTGTTGGGGGGGAGAAGGAGAAAGGGAAGGAGGGGTGGGGGAAAAAGTGAGGCGAAAAAGAGTATTGGGGGAAGGAGGAGCGGTCGGGTTGAACTTTATGCTACAGCTCAGCAGTCGAACCAGCGCTGGGTGGTGCTTCAATGCCATCTGCGTGTAGAGAGGTGCATTTTGAGGCGCCTCAAAATGCACCTCACGACGAGCGGTCGGGTTGAACTTTATGCTATAGCCCAGCAGTCAAACCAGCACTGGGTGGTGCTTCGATGCCATCTCCTTCACCTGGTGGGAGGGAGAGAGGGGTGGGTAGGGAGGAACAGAACGGTAGGGGGAGAAGCAGAATGGAGAAGGGAGGAGCGGTGAGTTGGCTCGTATGCTTTGAGACGCCTCAAAACACTTCTTCATACACGTATGCTGCAGCCCACAGCAGTCACGAGTCGATTCTTTGAGGCGACTCAAAGAGCGGTGCGTTAATTTGTATGCTGCATCCCAACGGTCAAAAGTCGACTCACTCGCAAATCAAGTAGGCGACAAAAAATGCCGTACCCCAGAGATCGAATCAATGGCAGACAGTGTTTCTAAACGCATATCCCCCTTACAAGCCCACTCACCTCCCGCTGGAAGTCCTGGGTGATTATCCTCGACCACTTAACCGCCCATGTTTTTTTGGGGTTATACGGGTTGAACCCCCTATACACATCCCCAAAGCTGCCGCTGCCAATCTACAGGATTACACGGGCTGAACCCTCATACCCCTTTTAAAGCAACCCACCTCCCGCTGAAAGTCTTGGGTGATGATCCTCGAGCGCTTGACTGCCCAAGTCTCGTCGGGGTTATATGGGTTGAACCCCCGATACACGTCTCCAAAGCTGCCGCTGCCAATCCGCCTGTTCTCCGCCCAGCCACATGTAGCCTGCTCCATCTCTGGTAGCGAGTACTCCCGGAATACCTACAAGCAAGGGGAGAAGGGGAAGGAAGGGAGGAGTGGAAGGGAGAGGGTGGAGGGAGGAGGTCGAGGCATGACATGCAAGTAGCTTACTCCATCTCTGGTAGCGAGTACTCCTGGAATACCTACAAGCAAGGGGAGGGGAGGCGGAAAAGGGGAGAGGAGAAGGGATCCAGGATGGGCCAATCCACCTGTTTTCCGCCCAGCCACATGTAGCCTTCTCCATCTCTGCTAAAGAGTATTCTCGGAATGCCTGTGACAGGGAAGTGAGGTGGGAGGAGGGCAGTGATAAGAAGGCGGGGAGAAGGGATGAAACGGCTTAGCCAATCCGCCTGTTCTCCGCCCAGCTACATCTAGCTTGCTCCATCTCTGCCCAAGATGATTCTCTGAACACCTGTCAAGTGGGGGAAAGGAGGAGGACTTTTGAGTCGACTCAAAAGTTGACTTTGAGTCGACTCAAAACTCAAAAGTCAAATCTAGCTTGCTCCATCTCTGCTCAAGATGATTCTCTGAACACCTGTCAAGTGGGGGAAAGGAGGAGGAAGAGGAAAAATGGAGTTAGGGCGTATCCCTGGCTGGTGGCAGGGCCACTGTAGCTGGCAAGGTTGGTGGCAACTTTCCCAAAAACACAGGGGCCCGGAAAATGCGCATGCCACCAACAGTGCCAGCTACAGTTGCCCTGCCACCACCCAGGGATACGCCCTTATACGGGTTGAACCCCCGATACACGCCCCCAAAGCTGCTGCTGCTGATCCGCCCGTTCTCGGCCCAACTGCAAGTAGCCTGCTCCATTGCTGCTAAAGAGTAATCCCTGAATACCTACAAGGCAAGGGAATGTGAGGGGCAGGGTAAGGGGAAGAGGGAGGAAGTGAAAAGAAAAAAGGGGAGGCGGATGGGGTTATACGGGTGGAACCCACGCCACGATGCACGGGTCTCCGAAGCTGCTTTGTTTTAGGCGCCTAAAGAATGGGTTGAATCCCCGATACGCGTGTCCGAAGCTGACAGGTGAGACGTCTCGAAAGTTGAACCCCCGATACACGTCTCTGAAGCTGCTGCTGCCAATCCGCCTGTTGTCTACCCAGCTGCAAGTAGCATGCCCCGTCTCTGCTGGTGCTGCACCTGAAAATGCACTTGAAGCACCTGAAACTCGCCTGAAGCCCCTGAAGCACCTGAAAACGCACCTGAAGCTCCTGAAAACGCACCTGAAGCACCTGAAAACGCACCTGAAGCACCTGAAAACGCACCTGAAGCACCTGAAAACGCACCTGAAGCACCTGAAAACGCACCTGAAGCACCTGAAAACGCACCTGAAGCACCTGAAAACGCACCTGAAGCAGCGCCTGTTTCGCAACAGACCCGGCCGAGCTGCCCTGACTTGCCTGCCCCGCCACCCTTCCCCCCATGTGCCCTGAGCCCATCCCCCCGCCTCCCCCCATGTGCCCTGACCCCATCCCCCCGCCTCCCCCCATTGCGCCCATCCCCCCCGCTGCCCCCGCTCCCCCCATGGCTCCTGCAGACCAAGGAGGGGCGTTCGGACCTGATGCCATCTGCGCTCCTCCCCCCATCATCTCCCCCCCTCCGCCCATCTGTCCGCCCCCCATCCCCCCCATTGCGCCCATTCCCCCTGCCATTGCGCCCATGGCTGCTCCCCCCGCCATAGCAGCTCCCCCCATGCCCTGGGGGGGTGGGGGGCCTCCCGGGTAGGGAATCATGGGGGGAGGTGCGCCTGGGGGGAATGGGGGAAGGGGAGGGGGAGGGGGAGAGGGGAAGGGGAGGGGGGAAGAGGAAAAGGGGGAAAGGGAGAAGAGACGACGGTGACTGTATGCAACATGGCTCAACCATTGCTGACACACAATCACACATCGCCCTCTGAGGAGGCGGGGCAACATATTCTCAACAGCGATGCACACTTGGATAGGGAGGAACGCAATTGTTCTACACACCTCTCAACCGCTCCACACAACTCCCAACCGTTTCCACAACCCTCGCACCATTGATCACATTTTTCAGAAGTGGGGATGGAGGCCGCACAAGTTTCACGGGATAAATCACAATCACACATCGCATTGTGAGGCGGCGGCACACCTTAAGCCCAATAGCAAAGAGCCCCAAACCGTTCCACACACCTCGCAACCGTTCCACAACACTCCCAACCGTCCCGCACACCTCGCACCTTTGTACACAACTGGCAGGGGTGGCGGTGCAGCGCGCACGTGGCGAATCACGGTCTTGCGAGGCTTGCACACTGCGAGCCCGATCGCAATGGCTACCAGCAGCAGCACAATGGCTCCTCCCGCTGCAATCCCGATGATTGCAGGCATGGGGAGGTTAAAACTCGAGGAATCGCTGCTGCCGCCGCTGCTGCCGGAATTTGCGGCGGCATTGGCGTTAGCAGAGTTGGTGTTGTTGTTGGTGGTGGTGGTGGTGATGGTGGTGTTGCAGTTGCTTCCAGAGCACGTTTGCATGCCTGATGCGAGGAGGGAGGGGGGGAGGTGGGTACGATATAGTTAAGATAAGTTCGATATACTATATGGAACTGCGAATCAGTATCCGCCCCAGATGTTTTCCCGCAATTATTTCGTTACTTCCTCGCAACTTTGGGAGTCACTCTTTCGCAGCTTCCTACTCTTGTCAATCCAACTAGTAGTTGAAAAGCGGATAGATATTAACAAGAGAAAATAAGATGAAGAGACATCATATCCATGATAGTCGAGTCGAACGCGAGAGAGGGAACTGGAAAGCGAAGGAGAGGTGAAAAAAAACATATCCGTCCACTGAATCGAACGCGAATGAAAGTTCCGCACTGCACATATTGAGGTAAACACAATGACGTTTCGAGTCGTCTCAAATTCAAGTTCGGACATTGACTCGAACTTGAACGAGCGTTCCGCACTGCACACAAAAAACTTTTGATTTAATAACAAGAGGGCTCTACAGTGTCTGTGGTCGCAGCGATAAACGTACGACGAGACAGTGTACGAGTCCAACGTTAAAGAGATTGAAGTAAGAGGAGAGATTATCTCGGTGCATCTTCGTAAACGTACGAAATCAAGTAGACGTTCTCTACGCAGTAATCGTTAAGAATATAACGATAAAAGATTGTAGTTTGAAGATAACAGAAAGCAGAACGAGATAAAAGAAACAGGAATCATATTTTCCATTGGGTATGAGAACAGGACTAACTCTGGGAGGAAACCGTTGTCGGGTAAAGTAGTATCCACGCCAGCAGTCCGAAAAGAAACATCACGTTGGTCCTTCGTCGAGCCATTTGCTGTTTCCGAGCAAGCGGTTGAAGAAAAAAAAAACTACAACAAGTCCCAAAAAATCCTTCCCTAGTAAGCAAACGTTGCGAGTACAGCTGAACAATAAGCTGGGTACCAAAAACTAACTCGCTTCTGGAACGGCGAACAACAAGCATACATGTACTGTGATACTGGAATGAGGTGGACTCGGAAAAAGATAAGTGATGACAGAACTTATTCAGACGAGTAGCAAATGTAAGAGAGGAAGAGGGGGAGGAAAGGGATGGGATGAGAGGGAGGGAAGAAGAGGACGAAAGGGGGGGCGGTTCGGGAATCGGGAGAAAGGCGGAAATGTATGCCAGCGAGGCAACGCACCGCCTGCTGAAAATGCAGGTTGGAGGCAAAAAAGCCAATCATAAGGCAGGGACTGGGCATTGACAGCGTTGACTACCACGTGCGTGGGCTTCCCCTTACGTCGGCGCAACCAATGCTTGCATTTCTGCGCGGCCTCTGCTGAAGAGACGTGCGCGGAAGTCACGACCGAGGAGAAAGGGCTCAACCACGCCTCCCCCGTCTCTCACCTCTCCGCAGTGGCAGTTTCCCGCGCGTAACGCCAAGTCAGCGAAGCGAAAACATAAATCCAGGTCCAGTGTTACGGGTGCAATGAATCTGTTATAAGTTGTGAAAGGAAAGAGTGCGCAGAACTCAATAATGCGGAAGTGATTACAACGTCTGAATGAACAACGAGGCCTAGGCACAATATAGCAAGGCTAGCTAGGCCGAGGTCGCGGGGTCGCGAGATGGTTGGGTGCAGGTTCGGGGTTGGAAAACCCGAAAGCGACGCGGTGGTGGCTCGGAAGGCGAGGTCGGCGGGCCAAGCCTGGTTTTCCGAAAGTCGGGGTTGTACGCGTACAGTGTGACCCAGTAAGGAATCCGGAAAATTCCTTACACTACCCCCCCCCTTTAAGAAAGGTGGTGAATATCCGAAACACCTCGGCGGGCCAGGTAAACGTCCAAAACCGGGTGTCCCAGTAGCGAATCAGCAGCGACATACGTGTCGTCCTCGCTCGTGCGGTCTTTCCAGCGAAGCAGGAATTTCACCGAGCGGCCGGCGGCAATCACATCCACGCGATGGTTAAGAATCTTCCAAGGTTCCAGCGTTGGCTCTGCCACGGGGCGAGTGGTCGGCGCGATGGTTGGTCGAGCAACAGCTGGCGACTGCGGCTGTTCGTAATGACGCAACAGGCTGACGTGGAAGGCGTCATGGATTTTCCAATCGTCGGGCAGCAGCAGCTTCGCGGTGACAGGTGTCACCATCTGGATGATACGGAATGGTCCCACGTATCGGGGCCGTAATTTCGCGGGCTGCGGCAGCCGAAGGTTCTTGGTGTCCAGAAGTACAACCTGCCCTGTGCGGAAGGGTAAATTTCGTCGGTGTTTATCCGCCTGGCGACTGGCCGTGGTATTAGCCTTGCGAATGAAATCGGCTGCTTTCGTTCGGGCGGTTTGCAGTTCCGTGACAAACTGCTGCGATCTTGGTACCGGGTTGTCCACAGTCGTTGAAGAGGGTACCACGGGGTCTATCCCGTAATTCAGGAAGAAGGGTGATTGTTTAGTCGTGGCCGACGGGGCGTTGTTGTACGCGAATTCCAGCATCGGCAGCGAATTTTCCCACTTGCGAATGTCGGGGCAGTTGGTGCGAATCAGCTGTTCCATGGTCTGATTTGTCCGTTCCGTCTGTCCGTCGGTTTGCGGGTGGTATGACGACGAAAACTGCAGGCGGGTACCGTACTGTGCCCACGTTTCCTGCCAGAACTTCGACGTAAATTTCGGATCACGATCGCTGATGATCGCCGAAGGTAACCCGTGTAGGCATACGACGGTGGAGATGAACAGGTTGGCTGTATCTTCGGCTGTGATCGTCGTTCGGCATGGGGCGAAATGCGCCATCTTCGTTAGGCGATCGACGACGACCAACACCGAGTCGTTGCCACTTGTGCCAGCTGGGAGCCCCGTGACGAAATCCATCGTCACCTGTTGCCACGGTCGTTCGGGTGGCGCGAGGGGTTGCAGCAGTCCGGCTGGCCTTTGTCGCGACGACTTCATTGCTTGGCAGGTCGGGCAAGTTGACACGTAGCGCTGCACATCGGTCTGCATGTCCGGCCAGTAATAATTCCGCTGCAGCAGCTTCAGTGTCTTGTCGGTGCCGAAATGCCCGGAGAGGTTGGAGTCGCGAACCTCCTGCGTCAGCAGCTCCCGTAAAGGCTGGTATGCTGGTACCCAAATCCGGTTCGTACCGGTTTTTAGGTAGTATTTGCCGTGCGGTGTAGCAGCCTGTTGTTGCGGGTTCCGAAAAAACCTGTCGATCTTGTAGCCGTGGGTGAATAGTCCTGTTAGCATTGGGTTGGTGTGGGCGATTAGTACTGCCGCGTTTTGCATGGATGGTCGGGTAAGGGCGTCGGCGATGTTGTTGGCGCCCTTTTTGTACGTGATGGTGTACCGGAAATTGGATTCGAGGAAGTCCAACCACCGGATTTGTCGCGGGTTGAGTGTCGGTTGCGTGCGCATGTACTGTAGCGATTTATGGTCGGTCCGATTCGTCACGTCGGCTCCTGTGAGGTAGCAGCGCCAGACGCGAAATGCATGGACGATGGCCAGCATTTCTTTGTCGTGGACTGGGTAGTTGCGCTCAGGTGGCTGCATCTTGCGTGACTCGTAGGCGATGGGTTGCAGCCCTTGGCCGAAGTCCTGTAGCAGGACGGCGCCGACGGCGAAATCGCTGGCGTCCGTGACGACTTCGAACGGTCGAGATGGATCGGCGAGGCGGAGTACCGGGGGTGAACCCAAAATGTTTTTGAGGGCGTCGAAGGCGGATTGTGAGAAGAAACGAGGAATGATGAAAGACTAAGTGAAAGTTGGGTACAAGAAGTAAACCCTAAGAAACTGTACCCCATATGTGCTACCCCACTATAGCCTACAGTAGCTATGTCATATAAATCTGACACACCCCCATAGGCAAAGTGGGGGAGAACAAGGGGTCACAAGACCAGTCACGCAAAGCAAAGCAAAAACAAGCTCAGGGTGGATCACAAAGTCACCACACATTCCGAGCACAAGTTCAAGGCCACAAGGCCAGTTCACAAGCAGGAGTACACATATATATATAAAAAGGCTAGACAAACAAGAGCAGGAATATATATATGTAACAGTACAAGCAAGGTCAAGAGGTGAGCAAGTGAGGCAAGGTAGGCACAAGGCCCAGCTGAGTACAGAAGCGCTGATGGTCACAAGGCGCAAGTGCCTTGGTGAAGATATCAGCAGTGTTGGCCTCAGAGGCCACGTACGCAAGACGCAGCTGACCACGCTGCTGCAGCTCACGAGCAAGAAAGTAGCGGAGAGCAATGTGCTTCGTTCTGTGCTCCAGTCGCTGCTCCCGACACAAGGCCAGCATGGCCTTGTTGTCTACGTACAGCACTGGAGGAGAACGAGGCAACTCTCCGAGGTCAGTCAGCAGGTAGGTGAGCCAGCGAAGCTCCTGTGCAGCCATGGCTCCTGCGTAGATCTCAGCTTCACAACTGGAGCCGAGAACAGAAGACGAGCGAGTAGCCCGCCACGAAACAGAGCCGGAACCAAGGCTGAAGGTGTAACCCTGTGACGACCGCTGCGTAGCCTGGTCGTCAGCCCAAGAAGCGTCTGCGTGCCCAGTAAGGACCACTGGACTCTGCCCTCCAAGCACAAGCCCCATGCCCGACGTACTGCACAAGTAGCGCAACACCCTCTTCGCTGCAGCCATGTGCTCCGGTCTGTGTCTCCCAGGAGCAACATAGTGTGCAAGAATGCTAAGAGGGTATGCAAGGTCAGGTCGTGTGCAGGTCATCAGGTACATGAGGCAGCCAACAAGCTCTGGGTACGGGCCACTCGACTCTACGGACTCATCCGAAGGCAGAGCTGAGAGCGAGTGGCGAGTAGGCAGAGGAGTGGCCTGAGGCGAGGAGTACGTGAAGCCGAAGCGCTGAAGGACCTGCTGCACCATGTGTGACTGAGTCAGGGTAATGGTGCGGCGTGCTCTGTCCCGAGTGATCTGCAAGCCAAGGTAGCTGCGCAGTTCACCCAGGTCAGTGCACGTGTGTCTCTTCTGCAGCTCGGACTTCACGTGGGCTAGTCCAGCAGTGTCAGCTGTGGCAAAGACCAAGTCGTCGACGTACACGAGAATGTAGAACGGCGGCAAAGAAGTGTCGGTGCGCAGAAACAGCGACGGGTCGGCAGTAGAGGGAGCAAACCCAAGAGCCGCAAGTGTAGTCCTCAGTGTGTCGTGCCACTCACGCGGTGCCTGGCGGAGACCGTAGACTGGCCGCCGTAGGCTCCACTGGGTGCCAGGAGGAAAAGACCCAGTGAAGCCAGGTGGGCGACGCAGCCAGATCTCCTCGTGCAGGCTGCCCTGCAAGAAAGCAGTGCTGAAGTCAAGAGAGTGTAGCTCGTAGTCACGGTGAGCAGCTACGTGCAGCAGTACCCGAAGAGTGGTCATCTTCGGGGTGGGAGAGAAGGTCTGAAAGTAGTCAACTCCCTGCCGCTGACTGAAGCCACGAGCCACGTAACGCGCCTTGAAGACAGGCGGAGAACCCGGCGGTCGCTTCACCCTGAAAATCCACATGCCACTGACAATGTTCGCCCCAGGAGGGGGAACAGCGTCAACGTAGGTGCCTGTGGACTTCCAGGAAGCCATCTCTGCGTCCATAGCTGCCTGCCACTGAGAGGAGTAGGGACCCTCTATCGCCTCCGCGTAAGAGCGCGGAGTCGGGATGTCAAGTGCATCCGGGTCTCCCTCAGGGGTAAGCAGTACGGACACGAGATGAGGTGAAGCAGCGGCCAAGCACTGGAACTCCTCCTGCCTGTCCTCAAGGACGTCCGTGCCAAGGGCACACTCACCCCCGACGGACGGAGGACAGACAGACTCAGACTCAGCAACAAGACTGGCGACGTAGTCTAGGCGACAGCGAGCAGCAAAGTCGACGAGCTCAGCAACTAGAGCAGACGCAGCAGTGGACTCAAAGGAAGGGTCAGTGACAACCGTAGCAAGGAGACGCGTGACAGTAGGACTGGCAGCGCGAAGAGAGTCCGACTCCGGGTCGGCAAGAGTAGGAAGAGAAGACTCAGGAGGAGAAGGCAAAGGGGCACGCAGAGGAGCAGTGGACGGACGCAGAGACATCCGGTGCGTGCCAGGGACAGGAGGAGGACGCTGACGCGAACCGCGACCACTAGTGCGAGCAGCACGGACAGGCGACGCAGGGCGAGACGCAGGCTCACGACGCTCAGTAAGACCTCCAGTAGGACCAGTGTAGGGAGACGGAGCAGGCAGTGGGGAGGCCGGCGGTATCTGGAACTGCGACGGGACAGGCTGTGGACACTCTAAGGGAGGAGGAGGACCAGTAGAAGGCGGGAGACCAAGAACCTGCTGAAGGAGCGGAACGAAGTACGGCCGAGGCCGCGCGGCGACTCCAGACACAGGAGGGACAGCACCAGCACCCCCAGGGGCAGCACCAGCACCAGTAGCAGCTCCAGCTCCAGAACCCCCAGCAGTACCAGTAGTACCCCCAGCAGGACCGCCTCCAGGACCGACAGCAGTAGCCTCCGCACCAACACCCGCAGCAACTCCAGCTCCAGAAGTACCCGCAGGTCAAGTAGCTCCAGTACTCCCAGTACGAGCACCTCCGGGACCCGTGGCACCAGCTCCCTCAGAAGCAACAGAACCTCCAGTACCCGCAGCACCTCCAGCTCCAGCAGCTCCAGCAGCTCGCCTCCAGCGCCGGGCAAACCACTCACGCAGCTCCTGGGGAGAGAGTGGCTCTCGGCGAGAGGGAGCACCCGGTGAACCACCAGGCACAGCACCACCAGGCGTAGCACCCCCAGGCTCAGCACCTCCAGGCGTAGTACCCCCAGGCTCAGCACCCCCAGATGCAGCACCCCCAGGCTCAGCACCTCCAGGCGTAGTACCCCCAGGCTCAGCACCCCCAGTCGTAGTACCCCCAGACTCAGCACCCCCAGGCTCAGCACCCCCAGGCTCAGCACCCCCAGGCGTAGCACCCACACGCTCAGCACCCCCAGAGTCAGCACCCCCAGGCTCAGCACCCTCAGCAGCACCAGAGTCACCAGCGACCTCGACAGGCTCAACAGCGTCTACCTGGGACACACCTGAAGGGGCAGGACCCTGAGGGGGGAGGGGGTCTACCGGGGGGGGACCTGGTACAAGGAAGAGCGGTGGCGGGGGGAGGGACGGAGTGCGGTAGGGGAAGAGGCGGTAGTAGGGGACCGACTCGTCGAACGTGACGTCCTGGGAGGACAGAACACGGCGAGAGGTGGGGTGGTAGAACTTCCACCCTGGGGCGTCAGGGGGGAAACCCAGGAAGACGCAAGGAGCAGCACGAGGGGACAGCTTGTCCGCAGACAAGTCGCGGACAAACGCCCGAGATCCCCAGACACGGAACGCAGACGCATCGCCAACCTTCCCCATCCACAGCAGAGCTGGGGAGGTCTCCGGCATGGAGACCCTGGGCTGAAGGTTGATCTGATGCGCCGCGTACCGAACCGCAAACGGCCACAGAAAATGGGGGGCAGCCGCATGCATCATGGACGTACGGGCGACGTCCATGACCATGCCAATGCGGCGCTCAGCAATCCCATTTTGCTGTGGAGAGTCCGGAAGCGTGAAGGTCTGGCGGATGCCTCGTGCACGACAGTAGGCTCGCAGAAGGCCAGAGGAGAACTCTCCGCCTCTGTCAGAGTGCAGACGCAGAACAGGAAAGTCCGAGCCAAAGCTCCGCCTGAGCTGGAGACGAGCTGCGCGGATCCAGTCGATCAACACCTCAGTGACATCACCCTTGCTGCGCAAGGGGAAGACTGTGGTGTAACGCGAGTAGTCGTCAACCACCAGCAGGAAGTAGCGCTCGTGACCCTGTCCACGGACGCGGGCCGGGCCCCACACGTCCATGTGAAGCGTCTGCAGCGGGGCCTCTGTCGGAGGAAACTGGGAGGAGTGAGGGGTAGCCCGCTGCCGTCCCTCGACACAAGGGACGCAGGTAGGGCCTGGCCCCGGAGGAAGGGGAGGGAGGGACCGGGGAAGACCAGAGACAAGGACACGGGAGGCCATGCTCCGGAGACGAAGCAGGGAGGGGTGGCCAAGGCGGTGGTGCCAGAGGAGAGTCTCGTGAGACAGGAGGCGACACGAGCAGGGGGCAGACTCAGGACCAGACCTGGACGCTGCAGCAAACACCTGACCCGACGCAGCTACCTGACCAGACGCAGGGACTGGAGGAGACGCAGTGGTCAGTGTGTACAGGCTCGACCCTGGCCGACGTGTAAACGTGGCCAGGTGGCGGCCTGTCCGAGCGTCCGTGCAGTGGGTCACCCGCTGACTCGCAGGAGTGAACTGGTGAACCCCCGCATCCTGTAGGTCAGCACCACTCACCAAGTTCGTAGAGAACGAGGGGAGGTAGAGACCAGACAGGGTGCCAGAGGGGGCCGCCGGACACGGGAGGACAGTGGAGAAGTGAGCAAGGACAGGACCCCCAGAGGGATCTGCCAGGGAGACCGCAACTGGCCGGCAAAGCGGCGTGAGTGTGGTGCGGTCTCGAAAGAAGGAGCGAGAAGCCCCCGAGTCAAGTGTGAAGGTGTGGGAGGCCGAAGCCGACGCAGAACCTGAGAGAGCAGACTCACCAGCACCTGAGGGAGCAGACGCACCTAGAGCAGCAGCCTCGCTAGCACCTAGAGCAGCAGCCTCACCAGTACCTAGAGCAGCAGTCTCAATGCCCGGGTCGGGCGGAAAACACCGGTAACAGTCACCCTCATCACTAATAGTCACAGTATACACGGCAGCAAGAATAGCATCAAAGTCAAGGTCAAAGACAGCTACACCCGCCCTAGACAGCTCACCCCAGCGGGGGATCTCAGTGGCCTCAGGGAACTGGTGACGCCAAGCGTCCGTGAGGCGGCCAAAGCAGCGCTGGGTGGAGTGCGCACCCCCGCACTGCTCACCCGCGCGGTCGCCGGTGCCCAGGACGTAGGTGCACGGACCAGCACCCCCACCCCTCTGGCGTGCAGTGTACCACTCACAGAGCTGCTGAGGGGAGGGGACGTCACGAGTGCGCTGCTGCTGCTGCTGCTGCTGCTGCTGGCGCTGACCACCACCGGAGCTGACCCTCTGCGCAGCGCCACCCCGACCAGCTCCACCTCCTCCGCCGCCTCCTCCTCCACCGCCGCCACCTCCGCTCCCTCCGCCACCGCCGCTGCCTCCTGCGCCTCCACTGCCGCCACCTACACCTCCACCCCCGCCACCACTCCCACCGCCACCCCCACCTCCTCCACCACCTCCACCGCCGCCTCCACCGCCCCCGCTAGCTCCTCCAGCGCCCCTGCCCCCCTTGCCCCTGCCAGGGCGGCGTCTCCCGCTAGGGGTAGACGCTGCCCCAACCGACTCCAAACCAGCGAGGTCGGCCGCAGCAGCAGAGGCAACAGAGGGCAAAAGAGGGGAGGGGGAACACCCCTCAAAGATGGGGGTGCGAGGGTCACCACGAGAGGCTCCTACAGCGACTATGCTCTTTTCTGCTGCTAGGAGGGCCTTCTCGAGGAGGTCAACGGTGAGAGTGGTGGGACAAACCGAGAGGAAGTGGTCCCTGACTACGCGAAGGGAGTCAGGGAGACGGGTGACTATGTAGTAGAGGGTGATGTACATGGGGGGGGGGGTTCTTGGCGCAGAACTCAGCAGGAAGCGCAGCGCGGTAGCGAGTGTCACTAGAGCGGAGGTGCGTAATGAGGTCAGCGACTGTAGGAAAGGCAGCAAGGTCAGGGAAGAGGTACGGTAGCATGAGGCGGCTCAGTGCAGCAGTGGCAGGGGAGGAGTAGCGTGCAACTACAGCGTCGTACAAGGTGTGAGCACTCTTGTACTGGCTAAAGTGTGCACGCTCAGAGGTAGGGAGGTGGCGACGCACAGCAAGACGTGCAGCAGCATCGCGCGTGGCCCACTGTGAGCGAACGGTGGCGTCAGCATCAGCAGCGGGGGCAGGAGAGGCACCAGAAGTGAGGTCAAAGAGGGAGAGGCCGTCTGCTCTGTCGCACTGTAAGAAAAGCTGCAGGTCATCTATCCAGACGTCAAAGTCAATGGCCCGACCCTCAGCGTCAAAAGCGAGGACACTAGGGGTAGCCATGACAGCAGTAGACTAGCAGTGCAAACAGTAGGGCGAGGGCAGTGCTGTGAGAGAGGCGCTGCTCTTACCGGACAGGGCGGTTCGGGCGGCTCGGCTGCAGGGCGGCTCGGCAGCTCGGCGGCTCGGCGGCTGGGCGGCTCGGCGGCGGGGCGGCTCGGCTGCTGGGCGGCTCGGCTGCGGACAGGGCGGCTCGGCGGCTGGGCGGCTCGGCGGCTCGGCTGCTGGGCGGCTCGGCTGCTGGGCGGCTCGGCTGCAGGGCGGCTCGGCGGGGCCGCTGAGAGGGCGGCGTCCGGGGCCGCAAAGGTAAGTGGCGGGGCCGCGGAGGTAGGTGGCGGGGCCGCACAGTAAGGTGGCGGGGCCGCGAAGGTAGGTGGCGGGGCCGCACAGGTAGGTGGCGGGGCCGCGGAGGTAGGTGGCGGGGCCGCACAGTGAGGTGGCGGGGCCGCGAAGGTAGGTGGCGGGGCCGCACAGGTAGGTGGCGGGGCCGCGGAGGTAGGTGGCGGGGCCGCACAGTGAGGTGGCGGGGCCGCGAAGGTAGGTGGCGGGGCCACACAGGTAGGTGGCGGGGCCGCACAGGTAGGTGGCGGGGCCGCGGAGGTAGGTGGCGGGGCCGCGGAGGTAGGTGGCGGGGCCGCACAGTGAGGTGGCGGGGCCGCGAAGGTAGGTGGCGGGGCCGCGGAGGTAGGTGGCGATGGGCGTGACGGGCGCGACGGGCGCGACGGGCGCGACGGGCGCGACGGGCGCGATGGGCGCGACGGGCGCGACGGGCGCGACGGGCCGAAAGGGCGGCGCGACTCGGGCCGGCGCAAAACGCGCTCCGGGCAGGAAAAAAAAAAAAAATTCGTGGTGGTGGGCCCTAGGAATCGTTCCCACTAGGGAACCTGCTCGATACCATGAGAAGAAACGAGGAATGATGAAAGACTAAGTGAAAGTTGGGTACAAGAAGTAAACCCTAAGAAACTGTACCCCATATGTGCTACCCCACTATAGCCTACAGTAGCTATGTCATATAAATCTGACAGATTGCTCCCTCTCCCCCCACCTGAAATCGCTGTCGTGGTGCAGCAGGTCGGTCAGCGGCTTGGTTATCCCTGCCATATTGGGTACAAAACGACGAACGTAGTTAACAAACCCCAGAAAACTTTGCAACTCAGGGATATTAGTAGGCGGCTTCCACTGAACGATGGCGTCCACCTTACGCGGGTCGATTTTAATCCCTTCGCCAGAAACCACATGCCCCAAAAACTCTAATTCCGGCTTCAGGAACTCACACTTAGACCCTTTTGTAATTAGCCGATGCCCCTGTAAACGCCGGAACACCTCCTCTAAATCCCGCAGATGGTCCTCTTTTGTCGCGCTGTACACCAGTATATCGTCCAGGTACACGATGACCTTCTTGTCCAGCATGTCCCGAAAAATTCCATTCATGGTGAGCTGGAACGTCGAGGGCGCGTTTGTCAGGCCGAACGGCATCACTGTGAACTCGTAACTGCCGTAGCGTGTGCGAAAAGCGGTCTTCGGGCAGTCGTCGGCGAATACGCGAATTTGGTGGTAGCCTCCTCGCAGGTCGATTTTCGAAAAATATCGAGCTCCACGAAGTTGATCCAGCAGATCGTCGGTTCGCGGGATCGGGTAACGCGACTTTATCGTGACCCGATTCAGCGCCCGATAATCAATGCACATGCGTAGGCCACCGTCCTTCTTCGGCGTGAACAGTATCGGTGCTGCATACGGCGACGTGCTGGGCCGGATAAATCCCTTGGCGAGCAGGTAATCCAGCTGGGCCCGCAACTCGGCGAGTTCTGGTTGACTGAGCCGCCACTGTGTCCGCACAGTAGGTTGCGCGCCGGGCTCCAGCTGGATCCGATGATCCTCAGGTCGTTGGGGGGGCAAACCATCCGGGAGGTCATCCGCGAAAATTTCGGGATACTTCCGAATAATGCTCGCCAATTCCTCGGGGACTGCCGCGCAGAGGGTGTCGATGTCCGCGATTTTCTCGGAAGCTGCCACTTCGTACAGGTGCACTAAGAAGGCCTGAGCTCCGCTGTTCATCGCACGCTGCATGTTGACCGCGTTGACACGTGTCGTCACCGGCTCCGGCTCCGTCCATTTCGGAAGCGTCGTCTTCCCTCCGTATCCTCGCACGACGCACGCCCCAGTCGTCCAGTCGATCGTCGGATTGAAGCGCTGCAGCCAATCCCTCCCCAGCAGCACATCGCAGCCGTCCAACGTCGTCGCCAACATCCTCATGCCAAACCCGAATTTGTCGCCGCACTGTATCCGATTTTTTCGCGCCTCATCTCGGATGGCCAGCGGTGTCCCGTCCACCAACCTTGCATCGATCTCTGGCAGACACCTGGTCAGCTTCACCCCCATTTTTTTGGCCGTTGCCAGGTTGACGAGACTGTGGCTCGCCCCATCGTCAACGAAGATTTTAATTTTATAACCGTTAACCCTCCCTACCACCAGCACAGGGTAGTCCACGTGTTCACCCACGTTATTCGTCCGGTTCTGGTCGATAGCGCTGATCGGTACCACGACCCGGTGTGGATGGTGATTGTCGGGCGACAGGGTCTCGTCAGTAGGTGGCCCGTCTGCTACTGACTCGTATCTTTTCCCGACCCTTCTCCGTCGTTCTTCTTCCCCTGCTTAAGCCTCGGGCAGTCTTTTTTCAGGTGGCCCAGCTGGTTGCATAAAAAGCACGGCCCAAGGGCTCGGCTAGGTGCATCCACGCCGTTGATCGTGGGCTGCTGAGTCGGTCCACGAAATCGAGGGCCCTCCCGGGAGCTCGATCTCGCCCACTGCATCAGCGCATCCGTTGACTCGGCTTCCCGGACGGCGTCGTTGAAGCTGCGTGGCCGGGTTCGTCGGACCTCGTACTGTATCTCGTATTTCAGGCCCGCCACGTAGCGATCCAACCGCTCCGCGTCGCTCATGTCGTCCACCTGGTCCGCCAAGTTGCAGAATTTGCTGGTGTAGTCTTGGACTGAAGTCAGCTGCTTCCAGGTACGCAGCTGCATGCGAGCAGAGTCCGAGGCGGATACGTGCTCGAATCTGGTTCGCAAGGCGGCGCCCCACTCCTTCCATGTGCGTATCGTGGCCGTCCCGAATATCGATGTTGCCTGATGCGTGACAGGTGTTGAAGTCCCGTCGTTCGCACGTGCTATTCCTGCCGAAGTCCCTTCGTGTTGCAGCGTTCGCCTCCACCACTCCAGCGCAGGTCCTCGCAACAGTGAAACTGCGAAATTAATGCGGGTGGCGTCGTCATAAATCATAGCAGCATTAAAGAACACCTCCACACCGAATAACCATGCTAAAACAGTGACAAACTTGTCACTCGGGTTAAATGGGGGCGGGTTTGTCGGCTTGATTTTCACAAAAGCCGTTGCTGCCATCGGGGCCATTGGCATTGCTGCTGGCGTCGCCGTCGTCGTCGCTGCTGCACGTGGTGGTACTGCACGCGATTGTTGTGGCGACTGTTCCTGCTGCGCCTGCCTCGCTTCGTCCGCATCCATCTCGCCTTCCAGCTCGCTCCAGACCCGCTCATCTGGTGTAGTGCTGCTACTTGCGTCGTCCACGACAGGAGACTCCTGGCGCGCTTCACCACGCGCCTGGTGTAGTTCGGCGTTTTCCTTCCGTAGACGCTCCATCTCTGCAGTCATACCCTGCAAGTTGGCCTGCATCGCACGGAACTGTTGCATGAACTCGTTGAACTCGGCCTGCTCCATGTGCCTCAGGCTTCGTCGAACGGGCAGGGGGTGGCTCGCGATTTTTCTGACTTCGGTGAAGGCGTTAATGCTATCGTAGTCGGAGTGGAATAATCAGATCTATTCCACGGGCCGACCGCTTAACAGCCCACCAAGTCTATCGCTCCCCTTCTACAAACTACCCCGGAAACGCGAGGGTAACCTAGGACTTTAGGCTCTGATACCAAGTGTTATAAGTTGTGAAAGGAAAGAGTGCGCAGAACTCAATAATGCGGAAGTGATTACAACGTCTGAATGAACAACGAGGCCTAGGCACAATATAGCAAGGCTAGCTAGGCCGAGGTCGCGGGGTCACGAGATGGTTGGGTGCAGGTTCGGGGTTGGAAAACCCGAAAGCGACGCGGTGGTGGCTCGGAAGGCGAGGTCGGCGGGCCAAGCCTGGTTTTCCGAAAGTCGGGGTTGTACGCGTACAGTGTGACCCAGTAAGGAATCCGGAAAATTCCTTACAGAATCGAAGTAGCGAGAATTGCACTAAGGTGTCAAACGAGTACAAAATGTGAGCGAAGGCATGAGCGAACATTTATACGCGAAACATGCAAACGGTAACGCGGTGCGTGCGAGCTAGCTAGTGCTACGCTGGAAGCGAGGCTCGGGCTAGTCCCGAAGCGTAGGCCGACACGGCCAGGCCAGTAGTGCGAGGTTTGGTGAAACAGTGCGCGCGAAGTCGGCGAAGCCCCGTTAGCAGTAACGGGCGAACAACGGATGTTGCTGTACGCGATGTAGTCGGGCTCCGTAAGGAATGCCGAGAAAATTCCTTACACTACCCCCCCCCTCAAGAAGCCCCCTCCGCTACGCGAGTGCGTGTATATCGCGGAATCTCCGGCTCCTCAGGTACACTTGCAGGGCAGGGTGGTTTTCGATGTTGGCCAGGGGAACCCAGCTGTCCTCAGTTGGCGTGCGATCCTTCCAGCGAACGAGGAATTCAATCCTCTTGATTCCCGTGGGGTGTCGAATCCGATGGCTCAAGATTTTTTCGGGCGCGATGATCGGCTCCGATGCAGGGCGAGTCATGGATGGCGGGCAGTGGCGAGGCAGTTGGCTTGTGGTTGGGATGTAGGGGCGAAGCAAGCTGACGTGGAACGAAGGGCTGATGTACCAGTCGGTCGGTAACAGTAGGTGCGCGGTTACTGGCGTGATCATGTGGCTGATTTGGAATGGGCCACAGTAGCGCGGTCGGAGTTTTGGTACGTCGGGCAGTCACAGATTTTGCGTGTCGAGTAGTACGTAATCCCCTGACTGGTATGTGACTGGGCGGCGGTGGCGGTCAGCGTTGCGCTTAGCGATGACGTTTGCTTTTTTAATTGCTTCTGCGGCTCTGGTGCGGGCAGCTTGCAGAATTTCGGCGAATTGTTGTGCACGTGGTGTTGGGTTGTCCGGACTCGGCGTCATGGGCACTGCAGGGTTTTGCCCGTAGTTCAGGTCGAAGGGGGACTGCTGCGTCGTCGCTGACGTGGCATTATTGTACGCGAACTCGATCAGAGGCAGCTGCTGCTCCCAGGTCGTGGGGTCGTCGCACGTGGCACGAATCAACTGCTCCATCGTCTGATTCGTCCGCTCCGTTTGACCATCGGTCTCGGGGTGGTACGACGAACTGAACTGTAGCCTGGTCCCGAACTGCTCCCAGAGGTTCTTCCAGAAGTTGCTGGTGAACTTCGTGTCCCTGTCGCTGATAATTGCTGCTGGTATCCCGTGCAGGCGAACAACGGCTGCGATGAACAGACGAGCGGTTTCCTCGGCTGAGATCGACTTTTTGCACGCAGCGAAGTGTGCCATCTTCGTCAACCTGTCAACGACGACCATCACCGCGTCGTTACCCCCAGGGTTCGAAGGTAACCCTGTGACGAAGTCCATGGTGACCTGCTGCCAGGCGCGCTCAGGCGGTGGTATCGGCTGCAATTGACCCGCCTTCCGCTTCCTCGAGCTCTTCATCACCTGACACGTGGGGCACGAGCCCACGTGCTGCTGCACGTCGGTCAACAGCTCCGGCCAGTAGTAATACCGCTGCAGTTGCTGTCGCGTTTTTTCTACCCCAAAATGTCCCGAGGTAATTCCGTCGTGTGCCTCCTGCAGTAGCAGCTCCCTCAGTAGTGAGTACGCGGGTACCCAGATGCGGTTGGTGCCTGTTTTTACGTAATAAACCCCTTTAGCGTCTGCTAGTTGCTGTGAGTTTCCAGTCGTGAAAAATGGGTCGGTGCGGTATCCGTGGGTGAATAGGCCTATTAAAAGCGGGTTGGTCTGGGCGAGTAGGATGGCGTGGAGCTGGGCGGTAGGGCGGGTGAGTGCGTCGGCGATGTTGGATGCGCCTTTCTTGTACGTAACCGTATAGTGGAAGTTGGACTCGAGGTAGTCCAACCAGCGAATCTGTCGTGGATTGAGATTCGGTTGGGCGCGTAAGTACTGTAGTGATCGGTGGTCTGTCCGTACTGTCACGTCGGCGCCAGTCAGGTAACACCGCCAAACCTTGAACGCGTGCACGATTGCCAAGATTTCGCAGTCGTGTATCGGGTAGTTGCGTTCGGGCGGGTGCAGCTTGCGGGACTCATACGCGATTGGCTGGAGGCCGTTCCCGAAATCCTGCAACAGTACTGCTCCCACAGCGATGTCACTTGCGTCAGTGACGAGCTCGAACGGACGGTGTGGGTCTGCGATGTGAAGCACGGGCGGTGAGCACAAAATGTTTTTGAGGGCCGAGAAGGCAGCTTGCTCTTTCTCCCCCCACGTGTACTCAACCCCCTTCCTCAGCAGGTCTGTCAGCGGGGCAATCAGCTTCGCCATGTCGGGGACGAACCGGCGCACGTAGTTGACGAACCCCAAAAAACTCTGCAACTCGGTCAAGCTGGTCGGCGCGTGCCATGCTTGAATCGTCGCAATTTTCTTCGGGTCTATTTCCACTCCTGCAGTTGAAATAACGTGTCCCAAAAATTCCAGGCGGTCCTGTAAAAACTCACACTTAGACGCTTTTGTCAGTAGGCGGTTCTCACTCAGTATTTTAAAAACTGCTTCGATGTCCTGTAAGTGCTGTGCTCTGTCGGGGCTGTAAATCAGTATGTCGTCCAGATATACTATGACGCACTTATCTAAGAGCGGGCGGAAAGCTTCGTTCATGGTCATTTGAAAAGTGGCGGGGGCGTTGGTCAGTCCGAAGGGCATGACGGTGTATTCGAAGGATCCGTAGCGTGTTCGGAATGCGGTCTTAGGGCAGTCGGGCGGATTGACGCAAATCTGGTGGTAACCCCCTCGGAGGTCGATTTTCGAGAAAACCCGGGCTGTGCGCAGTTGGTCGATCAGTTCGTCGGCTCGCGGGATGGGGTAACGGGATTTGATGGTAACCCTGTTCAGTGCTCTGTAGTCTATGCACATGCGAAATCCCCCGTCTTTTTTCGGTGTGAACAGTATCGGTGCTGCGAAGGGCGACGAACTAGGGCGAATGAACTCCTTCGCGAGCAGGTAATCGAGCTGCTTCCTCAGTTCGTCCAGTTCGGGCTGGGTCAGTCGGAACTGTCGCTGTACTGTTGGCTGCGCCCCCGGTTCTAACTCTATCTTCTGGTCGTGCGGTCGCTGAGGTGGCAGTCCCGTCGGTAAATCGTCCGAGAAAATGTCGCTGTACTGCTTCAACAGTGCTGCCAGATCACTCGGTACGTCAGCCAGCAGTTTCTGTAAATCCCCTCCTTTGTCTGCTGCCTCGGCTTCCCAAATGTCGACCGCGTACACGTTAGCTCCTGCCGCTACGGCGTGTTTCATCGTGATCGCGTTGACACGCACCGACGAAGACTCAGGCGAGCCCCAGCGAGGTAGGGCGATGTTGTTACCGTTCACTCACACGGTGCAGTCACCCGTCGTCCAGTCGATTCGCGGATTGTGTCGTCGCAGCCAATCACGCCCGAGTAAAATGTCGGTTCCGCCGAGGGTCGTTGCAAGCATTCCCTGGCTAAATGTGAAGTTACCCCCACATCGAATCCGAACCCGGTCTACGCGTTCTCGTATTGCCAGCGGCGTGCCGTCTACCAGTCGTGCGTCGATCTCAGGTAAACATCTGTCCAGTGGTAGTCGCAGTTTTCGTGCTGTAGCAGTGTTGATGAGGCTGTGACTAGCTCCCCCGTCTACGAAGATTTTAAAATATCGGTTCCGTCGAGGGTCGTTGCGAGCATTTCCTGGCTAAACGTGAAGTTGCCCCCGCATCAAATCCGAACTCGGTCCACGCGTTCCCGTATCGCCAGTGGTGTACCGTCGACCAGTCTTGCGTCGATCTCAGGTAAGCATCTGTCGAGTGGCAGTCGCAGTTTTCGTGCTGTGGCAGTGTTGATAAGGCTTTGGCTGGCCCCTCCGTCTACGAAGATTTTAACTAAGCCCGTCCCGATTTTCCCACTAAGCAGTATAGGCCTATCTACCGTAGTACCCTCCTTATTCGGCCGGGAGTGGTCGATTGCGTGAACCGGCACAATCACTCGGTGAGGGTCGGTTGGGTCGGGCGAGCGGCGTGACCTGTCAGTATAGGGCCCATCTGCTACTGACTCCCAGCGTTTCCCTGCTGCTTGGTCTGTTTCTGCTGCTCAGCTTCCCCCTTTCCCTTAGCGTTTTCCGGGCATTCGCTCTTGCGATGTCCCGGCCGATTGCACGCAAAGCAGCGCCCTTTGAACGGTGCGGCAGCGGCATTTGCGGCGACGGCACGTATCGTGGCGCCCTCGTTCGTCCCACGAGGCCGATACGTCGGTGACGCGAGAATTTCTTGAAAGTCGGTGACGCCGCAAAGCTGGATTTCCTGAGCGATGTCCTGCTTCAGGCCGCCGATGTAGCGGTCGATGCGCTCGCTCTCGTGCATATATCCCACCTGCTCGCATAGCGCCAGAAATCCGCTCGTGTAATCTTGGACGGAACCGAGTTGGCGCCAAGTGCGGAGCTTCTGTCGCGCCGCGATCGAAGCCGCGATTGGCTCGAAACGAGCGCGCAGACCTGCGCACCACGCGTCCCACGTGCGATACTGGGGCGCCTCCACGAAATACGACGGCGCCCAGGGTCCGGTTTGTCCTTCCCGTGTCGGTAGAGTCGCGTAGTCCACCGGCTTCGTGACGATGACGCGCCACCAGTCCATGGCGGGTCCTCGCAGCAACGACACGGCGTAGCGAATCTTCGCCGTATCCTCCGAGACGTGGTTCGTGTCGAAGAAGACGTTCAACGTGAAGAGCCACGCCTGAACGGTAGGACCACCCCGCTAACTTGGGTCAAAGCATGGCGGACGCTGCGGCTTTAGCGGCATCGGCGACGGAAGAGTTGATTCGCCGGCCGGCACCGAAATCGTGACTCGAGGCTGAGTCCTGGCCGCATTCGTCGCGTCGGGGTGTGTCGTGCCGTGGTCGTCGTCTCCGTCATGGCGGACGACGCCATCACTTGCGGCGCTCGCGGGTTGCCCCACACTTCCGTGCTGTGATGTCTGTGGTGCGGGCTGAATCGGAGTGCCAGGTGCTTGGGATTGTGCCCGTGTGAGGTCGTTTTGCAGGGACGAGCGTTCTGCCGTCAGCGTCGCGATTTCCTCGGCGCTCTCGCGGATTTGTCGCAGCAGATCGTTTAAGTGCTCCTGCGTGAGAGTCGTGACGTCGATATGTTCAGCCATTTCGAAGGGCGTCGGCTCGTCTTAGTCTAGGCGCAGTCGTGGCTGCACGCGTTTACGAGAGAACGCGAGGACAGCGGCTCCTAGGTGCTAAGGTACGTGAGTCCCTTCGAGTGAAAAGTCAAAAGTTGATTTCCTGGGGTGCGGAGATGCGCGGTCCGAAAGAAAGGGGCTCTGATACCAAGTGTTACGGGTGCAATGAATCGAAGTAGCGAGAATTGCACTAAGGTGTCAAACGAGTACAAAATGTGAGCGAAGGCATGAGCGAACATTTATACGCGAAACATGCAAACGGTAACGCGGTGCGTGCGAGCTAGCTAGTGCTACGCTGGAAGCGAGGCTCGGGCTAGTCCCGAAGCGTAGGCCGACACGGCCAGGCCAGCAGTGCGAGGTTTGGTGAAACAATGCGCGCGAAGTCGGCGAAGCCCCGTTAGCAGTAACGGGCGAACAACGGCTGTTGCTGTACGCGATGTAGTCGGGCTCCGTAAGGAATGCCGAGAAAATTCCTTACATCCAGGCACCAGTGATTTCCGATATAGTTTTTCGTATACATACTCGGCATACATTCCACGCACTGTAGTTTCTGTGTACAATTTCTTCCAGTCCTTCCAACATCAACAGACAAATAATCCTTTTTAAGTCCAAGCACTCTCTGCAAGATGTTAGAAGGGTTTGACTATCTCTATACACAAATGCATTGGAGCATCATATGCTAGATTATTCAAGTCTTGGCGAAACTGTTCATCGATGTGCACGCATACACCACGTCACCCTCTTTACACTCCAAGACGCTCAGGACTGCGCACATTCAAATCCTGCGTTCTCATGCATCTGCAGGCGCTGCAGAAGCTCCATAGGCCTGTACGGAGAGATTGCATCGAACAGAGAACAACATCCTTTGTGAATCACCAGTGGTGCAGCACAAAGAGGCCAAAATGCAATACCGTAGATTACATACCATGTCAACCTAGAGTTAATAAGGCATGCCCTTTTTCCGAAAGGAGAATGTACGCAGTAAAAAGCGAGGTGAGGGAGCACTCACGCAAAGAACTCGCGAGGTCGGCGCATGCGCTGCTGGTTCTCCACCATCACTCGAATCATGTCGGCCGGCTCAGGCCCCCCCACCCCTGCTGCTACCCTTGATGCCGATGGTGCATGGGGCGTCCACAACTGATGGGGGGAGGAGGAGGAACAGAGGCACGGTAATGAATTTGAAGGAGAATTAGGTGGGGATGAAGCGGGATGCAGGGAGAGGGAGGAAAGAGGGACGCAAAGGGAGGGATGCAATCCGGGGAGAAGGATGCGAAGGAGAGGGATGCATGGGGAAAACGGCCCAGAATCAGCCAATCCAGATGCTGTGCCTCACCTTGATGGTGTCATCGATGCCGCTGGTGGCGACACAACAGTCGACTGGGTGACACTGAATGCAGTTCACCACTGAAATTGGAATTGCGGGGAAGGGGAGGGAAGAGGGAAGCATGGGAAGGGGGGATCATGGGATCAAGTCACGAGTGGGGGGTTGCTCCTAATCAGCAGTCAATCAGATGACACTGAAAGGTTCACCACTAGCATAAGGGTGAAGTGGGAGGGGAGAGTGACCTTGGAGAACGTTTCACAACGGAGCAAATGGATAAAGAGGAGAGCCGGAGTAGGAAGAGTCAGGCAACAAAGGAATAGAGGGGGTCACGCACTGCCATGCACACTCATGCCATACCATGGCGTATCATCCACTCTCAAGCCTGTGAGTCATATCATGTCACCCCATTCATTAACCATGCCCTTCCTCACCCCACCACTCACCATGTTCGTCCCCTGTATGCATCCTCACCACCCTGACAGTCCGCGTTTTCCACTCAAAGACTCGCCCATTCCCACATGCCCTGCCACGCATGTCAAACACCAACTGCCATGTGCTGCCATGCCGTACATCACACCCTATCCTCATCCTCTCTCACCATGTCTCACCCCACCATTCAACATGCTCGCCCCACTCACCATGCTTGCCCCACTCACCATGCTCGCCCCACTCACCATGCTCGCCCCACTCACCATGCTCGCCCCACTCACCATGCTCGCCCCACTCACCATGCTCGCCCCACTCACCATGCTCGTCCCACTCACCATGCTCGTCCCACTCACCATGCTCGTCCCACTCACCATGCTCGTCCCACTCACCATGCTCGTCCCACTCACCATGCTCGTCCCACTCACCATGCTCGTCCCACTCACCATGCTCGTCCCACTCACCATGCTCGTCCCACTCACCATGCTCGTCCCACTCACCATGCTCGTCCCACTCACCATGCTCGTCCCACTCACCATGCTCGTCCCACTCACCATGCTCGTCCCACTCACCATGCTCGTCCCACTCACCATGCTCGTCCCACTCACCATGCTCGTCCCACTCACCATGCTCGTCCCACTCACCATGCTCGTCCCACTCACCATGCTCGTCCCACTCACCATGCTCGTCCCACTCACCATGCTCGTCCCACTCACCATGCTCGTCCCACTCACCATGCTCGTCCCACTCACCATGCTCGTCCCACTCACCATGCTCGTCCCACTCACCATGCTCGTCCCACTCACCATGCTCGTCCCACTCACCATGCTCGTCCCACTCACCATGCTCGTCCCACTCACCATGCTCGTCCCACTCACCATGCTCGTCCCACTCACCATGCTCGTCCCACTCACCATGCTCGTCCCACTCACCATGCTCGTCCCACTCACCATGCTCGTCCCACTCACCATGCTCGTCCCACTCACCATGCTCGTCCCACTCACCATGCTCGTCCCACTCACCATGCTCGTCCCACTCACCATGCTCGTCCCACTCACCATGCTCGTCCCACTCACCATGCTCGTCCCACTCACCATGCTCGTCCCACTCACCATGCTCGTCCCACTCATCGTCCCACTCACCATGTTCGTCCCACTCACCATGCTCGTCCCACTCACCATGCTCGTCCCACTCACCATGCTCGTCCCACTCACCATGCTCGTCCCACTCACCATGCTCGTCCCACTCACCATGTTCGTCCCACTCACCATGCTCGTCCCACTCACCATGCTCGTCCCACTCACCATGCTCGTCCCACTCACCATGCTCGTCCCACTCACCATGCTCGTCCCACTCACCATGCTCGTCCCACTCACCATGCTCGTCCCACTCACCATGTTCGTCCCACTCACCATGCTCGTCCCACTCACCATGTTCGTCCCACTCACCATGCTCGTCCCACTCACCATGCTCGTCCCACTCACCATGCTCGTCCCACTCACCATGTTCGTCCCACTCACCATGTTCGTCCCACTCACCATGTTCGTCCCACTCACCATGTTCGTCCCACTCACCATGTTCGTCCCACTCACCATGTTCGTCCCACTCACCATGCTCGTCCCACTCACCATGCTCGTCCCCTGCCAGCATCTTCACCACTCTGCCAGTGCGCTTCTCCCACACAAACCACCGCCCATCATCGCTCCCACTCGACACAAACTCCCCCCGGTCGCCCAGAAAAGACGCCTGCTTGATATCCGTCCCCGTGTTGCAGTGCCCCACAAAGCGCTGCCGCATATCCACTGCCCTCATCCCCCTTTTCACCTCTTCCTCCTCGCCTTCCTCACCCTCCTCCCCCTCCTCGTCCTCCTCTTCTCCCTCCTCCCGCGCGCCCACACTCCCGCCCCCCATTCTCCTCGTCTCTCCACCCGCCCCTCGCGCACTCTTCTCCCGTCGCACTCCCTCCTCCTCTCGGTCCTCCTCCCCTTCTCTGCTCCTCCTCAGTCTAAGATTCAGACTCACCCTCCTTGCTCCCCCACTCGCTTCTCCTCCTCCTCCCGCTCCTCCCGCTCCTCCCACTCCTCCCGCTCCTCCTCCCACGAGTTCATCCCCCCTGTCTGCTTCTCTCTCCTCTGCTTCTACGCCAGCACCCAGTCTCACGTCCACACGAACCTCAAAATCCTCTTCCTCTTCCTCCTCCTCCGCCTCCCCTTCATCCGCCTCGTTCTCCTCTGCACCCTCCTCCCCACCCTCTTCCTTTACTCCCTCCTCTGCCAATTTCACCTCCTCTTCCCTCCTCGCCTCACTGCCCTCCACTCTATCACCCTCTCCCCTATCCCCTGCTCCCCGTGCCCCCAATGCCCCTGCCTCCTGTCCCTCTGCCCCCACGCCTTCTCTCCTCACTCCCTCCGGCCCCACTCGCTCCTCTTCCTCCACTGTTGCTGGTGCCTCTCCGGTCGAAGCCAAGCCTTCATTCTCGCCAAGAAAGTGCCCCCGTCGCCGCGAGCGCGACCTAAGTAAGTCACTTAGCGAGCGAATGCTGATGCGCCTGTGTGGGTTGCTGTGGCCGCTACCACTGCCACCAGCAGCAGCAGCACCACTTGTAACACCACTACCAGCAGCAGCAGTAGCACCTGTAGCAGCAGCACCACCGGTAGCAGCAGCAGCACCACGACTGGGGTCCCCAGAACCACCCAAAGCGCTATCAGCACGAGCATCACCAGCTGCTGCAGCAGTGCCTGCAGCAGCTCCCATCCCTCTGCCTGTTCCCACAGCGTCTGTGTCTTCCCCTGCTTCCCTCCCTGCTTCAGTTGCTGCACCTGCCCCTGCCACAGACTCTATACCTGAACCAGGGGCAGTAGTAACAGGCTCAGCAGCTGTAGCAGCAGAGGGACTGCCTCCGCTGCTGCTGGTGCCGCTGCTGCTGCTGCTGCTCCCAGCCCAACCCCCTCCCCCCGTGTGCGGCTGCCCCCATGCGCTCAGGCGATTCTGCCTCCCCTCCTCTGCGGGGGAAGCGGAAGGGGAAAGGACAGGGAAGAGGGGAGGGGGAATGGTGAATGGGGAAGGGGGGATGGGGAAGAGATGCAGGGCAAGAAAAGTTCAGTATTGGAGACGGGATTTAATCGTCTGTGTGAGGTAAGGTGAGGTGAGGTTAAGCGAGGTGTGGTGAGGTGAGGGCCTTTCATTACCTGCAGCTGCCATCTTGGCTCGTAGAGACATGACATAGGAAGACAGGTTGCTGTCAAACATGGCTGCTCGCTCTGCAAGCTAGTTCTGAGTCGACCCAACCCCATCCCCCACCCCTTTCCCTCACCTGCAGCTGCCATCGTGGCTCGCATAGACATGACATATGAGGAGAGGTTGCTGTCAAACATGGCTGCTCGCTCTGCAAACTAGTTCTGAGTCGACCCAACCCCATCCCCCACCCCTTTCCCTCACCTGCAGCAGCCATCTTGGCTCGCAGAGACACCACGTAGGAGGAGAGGTTGCTGTCAAACATGGCTGCTCGCTCTGCAAACTCCACCGCCTCCTGATGCTGGCCCAGCTGCAGGGATGAATGAGCACACGGGAAGGGGGAAGGGTTGGGGGTTGGGGGTTGAATGAACACAAGGGAGGGGGAGTTGTTTTGAGACGTGTTAAAACTCTGCAAACTCACCGCCCCGCCTCCTGATGCTGGCCCAGCTGCAGGGATGAATGAACACCAGGGAGGGAGAAGGTGGTCGGGGAAAGGTGAGAGCCTAACAAATGTCTGGATGTCTCACGAAAGAGTTCCAAAGCAGCAGACCTCAATGTAAGGCCTCCGCTGCCCACCTGTCCACTATTGACAGCCGAACTGAATGTTCTGCAGCGGCTGACAGCTGGTGAAAGGGGGGAGATAGTAAAGGCAGGAACACCGGTCAATGCAAGTCAATGCAGGTCAACTCAGGTCAAAGAAAGTCAACAAGGGTCAACGAAGGCAAGCCCACCTGGGAGAGGCCATGCCGCCATGGGACGCTGGAGACTAAGGCAGAGAAGAGAGCCAGATGGACTGGGATGGCCAGCTTAGTGCCAAAGCAGAACTGTGCGTGTATTAAGTAGGTACTACGAAGTGTTAGAATGCAATATTGTACAATGTTGTACAATGCAAAGTCAATGGAGGTCAACGGAGGTCAACAGAGGTCAACGGATCCACGGAGGTCAACAGGGGTCAACGGGGGGTCAACCTACCTGGGAGAAGGCATGGGCCATGTAGAGATGAGCGCGGATGGACGTGGGAAGGATCCGCCTGGCTTCGTTACAGTCACGCAACACCATCAGATCGTCATTCTTCCATCCCCTCTGTAAGATCACAGAACAGATTGTAAGGGCGAGAATCATTTCATAGAATCAAACAGCTCTCCTAACAGCAACGGTGAGTATCTTTGAGCCAACATAAATAATGGTGGATGATAGTTTAAATCAGCAAAAACAAACTTAGCATGACGACTCACCTCCAGCATTGCAGCAGCTCTGGTGCACAGAGCATCGTGCTGCACACCTGGACCAATCACATCCCCCCCCTCCTCCAACACCACACTGCACAGGTTTATCGCCAGGCTGGCCCTTTGCCCCTACACCAAACTCAGCAACGGAAACCCATAACGACTCACCTCCAGCATTGCAGCGGCCCTGGTGCAGAGCGCATCGTGCCCTACCCCAACCCACTGAAATCCATCATTTGACCCAACTCAACAATACACTAGCCTAAGGACTCTAAGTTTTTTGAGAATTCTCAAAAAACATACACTGCCGAAGGACTGACCAACACTCATCACGTCACGAGCAAGCTGGGCATAAAGACTCACCTCCACCATCGCTGCAGCTCTGGTGCAGAGCGCATCATGCCTCACCCCCGGCCTGATCACATCCCCCCCCTCCTCCAGCACCGCACTGCACAGGTCCATCGCCAGACTGGCCCTTTGCCCTTTGCCTTGAACCAATTTCAACGATAGTCACCCATAAGTACTCACCTCCAGCATTGCAGCAGCTCTGGTGCAGAGCGCATCGTGCCGCACCCCCGGCCCAATCACATCCCCCCCCTCCTCCAGCACCGCACTGCACAGGTCTGTCGCCAGGCTGGCCCGCCGCCCAGACGCCACCTGCTGAGCCCGCGTGCTCTCCCTTGACGCCCTCCTGCCGGCCCCACCTGACGCTGCACCTGAGGCGGCACCTGGGGCGGCACCTGAGGCAGGTCCTGATGCCCCTCCCGCCCCCTCTCCCCCCTCGCCTGCCGGCCTGGCTGCTTCTGACTCGGATTCTAGGCCGAGAACTATCGCAGAAGCTTCCTCCAGCAGCTGCTCGCATTCTTGCAGCTGGAAAAGGGAAGAAAAAGAAGGAGGGGAAAGCAGGAGGAAAGTCACAAGACAAAGACAGAACGGGAACCAGGAAGAGACGACAAGAGAAGGAAGGCAAGGGGGGAGACAGAAGGCGCTTATAAGCCAACAGGGAGAAGCGGGGAAGAGGAATAAAAGCAGGAGACGAGGAAGCAAAGCAGGAGAAGCTGAAGTAAAGCAGGAGAACAGGGAGGCAAACGACTGCACGGGGTGGAAGTAGCAGGGAGCCAGGGTGGAGGTGAGGGGTTGTGGGTGAGGGGCGGGGGTGGGGTTTGGGGCTGGGGTGGGTGGGGAGTTGGGGGGACTGAGCAAGCAGGGTGAGGGAAAGAAGCTAAGGAGTCCACCCCACTAACCTTGGTATAATCCCGGTCCCTTGGTCCCAAGCCTGGGCCCACGGCTCGGTCCCGAACCACTCCTGCCCGAGGCAATTCAGTCCGTCCATTGGTGTACCTATCCCACACGCTGCTGCTGCTGGCGCTGCCGAACCTGTCGCTCTGCTTCGGAAGAGCGCCGTTCTTATCTTTCTCCCCAAAGCTAGCAGGCTGTGCGGGCTTAGCTGCAACGGGCTTAGGACCGTGGGGTTTCAAGTGAGGAGAGGAGGGCTTATGCTTGCTGTTGCTGCAAATAATGTGTTCTTGTTCTTGCTGCTGCTGGTTGTGGTTGCCTGATTGGCAAAACCCGTTAGTGCGGCCGTTGCTGACAGTGGTGGTGGTGGTGGGGCCGGCGGTGTGATTGTAATGAATGTCCGAGGGTTTGAGCGGAGCCAACCTGTGAGACGCCGCCACGTCAGCAGGAGTGTAAATCATAGATGGCAGGGTTGCTGAGAAAGAAGAAGACAGGCAGAGGGGACATGGAGGAGGGGGGAGGGGGAAGAGAGGAGAGCGGAAAATGCAGAATGTTTCCAAGGCGGTTCATAAGTAGCATGCGAGAAGCTGCAACGTGAGCAGGAATGCGAGCACAGATGGCAACCATCTTGCCCTCGTCACACAGCAGGTTGCTGTGTGAAAAAGAGGCAGCGAGAGCAAGATGAGGGAAAGAGGGAAGAGGAGGGGAGAGGGTAGGGAGGAGGGTAGGGGGAACAGGAGGAGGACTAAGGGAGAAAAAACAAGAAGGAGGTAGAAAAGGCGGAAAATACACCCCACCTGCCTACCTGCTCCTCTCCTCCCTCCTCTCATCTCTCACCTCCCACCCATCACCCCTCTCATCCCTCCTCTCTCCAGGTCAACGCAGTCAACAGGGGATGCTCTGCCCACCTCGATCCAGGTCAAACAGGTACACGTGCTCGCCACTGTAGCTCAGCAACGCCTCCTCCCCATTGGCTGAGAAGGCCACGTGGGTCAGGTGCAGGCCTGAGCGCCCTTGCTGCGGCAGGGAGGGAGGGTTTCGGGGGGATTGGGGGATTGGAAAGGAATGAGGGAGGAGGGTTGGGGGAGTGAAAGAAGAAGGGTTTTGAGATGTCTCAAAACCCTTCTTCAAACTTCGGGGGGATTGGGGGATTGGAATGGAATGAGGGAGGACGGTGGGGGGAGTGAAAGGGACAGGAGAGGAGGGGTCAGGGAGATTTATAAGAGGGGTGGTTGAAGAGTGGTAAGTTGGAAGGTTTTGCGAGTTGAGGGGGTGGGAACACGAAACGAAGGGGAGACACGGAAAGAAAGTACAAAAAGATGCGGAATTGCCAGGAAGATTAGGTCCTATATGGGAAACGACACTCTGAGGAAGAGCAGGAGCAGGTAGTTGGGAGGGGAGGAAGGGGGAAGAGAGGGGGGGGGAGGGAAGGGGGGTCCAACTCAGTACACACTTACAACAAGTGCTTTCACAACATAACAATTCAAAGAGGTGGTGAGAGGCGGGCAGGAGTAGAGAGGGGTGCTGAGAGGTGAGCTGAGGGGTACTGCGGGGTGGTGAGGGGTGCTGAAACGGACTGACGGGACATACCGGTTCAGAAAGGTGACTGGGGGCGAGCAGGAGCAGAGGGGGCGGGGGCTTGGGGCGAGGAGAGGCGCGCGAGAGGGAGGAGGGTGACGGGAGCATTCGACGGTCGTAGATGCGAGCAAAGGCGTCACTGGAAGGGGCGAGGGGAGGAGGAAAGCGCACAGGGGTAAGGAGAGGGGCGAGTGTGGGGACGGACGGACTATGGCAGAGGCAAGCAGATGCACCAATTACAGGGAGGGGGGACTGACCTTCCTCCCACCATCAGCAGGTGTGGCCACATGTATGAAGTAGTGTTTTGAGACGTCTCAAAACGGACGGAGCAAACTCACCTTCCTCCCACCATCAGCAGGTGTGGTCACATGTATGAAGTAGTGTTTTGAGACGTCTCAAAACGGACGGAGCAAACTCACCTTCCTCCCACCATCAGCAGGTGTGGCCGGGTCGGGCTGATGGCACAAGACTTGAGAGCCAATGAATCGCGAGCAGGATCCTCGAGCGAAACTTTTCCAGCTGCCCGAAGGTCAAGCTGCAAGGGAGAAGACATGAGCGTGTAAATGGTAGGGGTGTAAATGGCAGGGTGTGGATTGCAGGGGTGTGTGGGTGCCTCTCCAAGTGCGGAGAATATAGGCAGGAAAGCACCTGTGAGGAAGGGAATGAGAGAGACGACATGGCCCACTGGCCCATAGGCATACCAGCACAGCGTGACATCAATAAGTGCGAGAGGCACCGCAGAAGAGAGAGTGGTGGCGAGGGGAGTGCGGGGCTTGAGTGGTGGGCGGCAGGACTAGGGCAGTCGCACTCAAGCCCTATTTTCTGCCACCCATGTGGCATATCAGACACATTGGTCAGAAATAGGGGTCACACTGGTCAGAAGGAGGGGGGAATGGTTTGGCTGGCATACCAGCACACTGCGGCATTCTGAGGCGCCGTGAAAGAGGGAGTGGTGGAGAGGCGAGTGCGGGCGCGCGTGTGTGGTGGGCGGAGGACAGACAGACGTCTCCCTCAGGTCGTGCTGGCGCAGTGTGGCGTCCTCACTTGCACTCCACACCACATGCGGATTGCCCTCCTCCACCTGCTCGTTACAGGCACACAGAGTGAGGTGCAAGCACACACACATGCAGGAGCGACAGGGGCGGACAGGGGCGGACAGGGGCGGACAGGGGCGGAGAGAGGAAGAGATGAGGGTGTGAGGTAATGAAGGAGGGCAGACAGACGCCTCTCTCAGGTTGTGCTGGCGCAGTGTGGCATCCTCACTCGCACCCCACCTGCTCGTTACAGGCACACAGAGAGGTGCAAGCACGCACACACGATGCCAGCAGGAGCAGCCAAAGGAGGAGGTGATGGTACAGCCGAAAAGCTGCTTCTTTCAGGTTATGAGGTTATGTTGCTGCGTTCTTGCGTTGCTGTGACAAACACGATCGTGGCCCATGGATTGTGGCACCTACGTTGGAGTCTCTTCACAAATTCCTAAAAAGCGACTCCAATCTCATCTCACACTCACCGCAAGCTTCTTGACCCGTCGGTTGTGGCACCGGAACATTGCTGCCTGCTCTGATGAATGGGACGGACCGCCGGATGCAGACAAATCTTGCCGACCGGCACCGGGCGAACCAGTTGCAGAGGGGGAGGATGACGTGGTAGGGGCAGGAGCAGTGGAGCGTGAGAGCCTGTGCACTCGCACCTGATTGGGTTAGGGAGAAGGGGGAGGCAAGGGAAGAAGGAGGTGAGAGAATTAAATGCGAGATTTGTGCAGAGGGTAGGAGTGATGAATCTAAAGAGTAGGTGCACGCCTGATGGGAGGAGCAAAAGCTCAGAAACGGCTGGTTTAAACGCCCCTACCAGAGGAGTATGTCGAGATGGCCGAGTTGGTCTAAGGCGCTGGATTAAGGTTCCAGTCCGAAAGGGCGTGGGTTCAAATCCCACTCTCGACATTTTCTTCCTGTCGGCTGTGCTGCACAATGACTTGCTGCTTTTTGAGCATAGCACGCCCTGTTAGGCTGGGTGGTGATTGACCCTGGGCTTGATAGCATGTCTACAAGAGGCAGGGCTTTTTCTCATCCCCTCCTACCTTCTGTCTGTCCCACCTGTCCCCCTCCCAACCCCTCTCCCACCTTGCAGCACGAGGGATGGCATTTCCTCATCTTCTACCAGGTGGGCATCCCCCCACACGCCTTCACTCTCTCCAGCCCAGCCTGGACTCGGGCACAGAAGTCGTTGCCCAGCTGGGTCAACCGCGCACTTAGCCCAGCCCAGTGCCCTACTCCCCACACCATTCCTCTCCCCCCACCCCCACCCCCACCCTCTCACCTCGTTGTCCCCAGCGCCAGAGGCTAATACATCATCCCCCGTCTCAGGCATGAAGCGCACACAGAAAATGTTGCCCGAGTGGCCCGAGTCCACTGAATGCACCAGCCGCCGCGAGCTGTAGTCCCACACGTTCACCTGCAGAAGGGGGAGGGCGGGAGGAGAAAGGGAGGGATAGGGGGGAATGGGGGGTTTGGTAAGACAGTGGGGAAAAGAGCGCACACAGAGGATGTTGCCCGAGTTGCCTGAGTCCACTGAATGCAGTAACCTCCGTGAGTTGTAGTCCCACACGTTCACCTGCGGAGTGGAAAAAGCGGGAGGAGAACGTGGGGACATAGAAAGTTCAAGGAACATTATACTTACCTCTCGTACATGCATACGAGCGGTGGAGGAAGGGGGTAGTGTGGGGGGGAGAGGGAGGAAGAGCTTAGGAGGGGCAGTCAAGAGGATGATGTATGAAGAACACGTGGCTCCTTCACTGAATGACAGTCGCATTCCAGTGGATGCTGCCTACAAGCCAAGCCGGTGCGCTGAACCGTATTTATAGCAGCTGAACATGATAACACAGAAAAAAGACACCAACGACGTGAATGCATTACTGATTGTGGAATACTGCATGATCGGCTGTAATCCATCAGTCCACACAGTGACACAGGACGGAAGCAGCTTTACTAACAAATTCACCAAAAAATCGTCAAACTCCCCCACAAACCACCCCCCACCCCCCTCCCCCTTCTCCCCCACCCACCAAAAGGAAACTTTGGGGATTAAAGCTTTTCTTACCATAAAATCGTCAGAACCGGAGAGAAGGAGAGAGCCGGATCGATTCCATGCTATGGCGTTCACACAACCCCGATGACCCTGAGGAAGCAGATTCGGGTTTGAGCTCAGGTTCAGGGAGTGTGATGTGATACATACAGGAACATTGACATCCACGCTCTCAATGAAAACAGTAAGCTTAAAAAAAAGAACCCAAGGGCTTGCTTAGTCTAACGCAACAGCGCAGAACAAACCCAACGGCTCGAAATTCGCAAGCCACCACAAGCCAACACAATCCACCACCGACCTCCATGACGGTCTCCAATGCGAGGCGTGACACAAACGAAGGATGGAACTGCATCCGGCGCGCGAAATCATGCTCGCAGTAAGGGGGAGGCACCTGAAATAGACACGCGGGCAGTCGCACAGGTAGGAATGCCAAGGGAACCATTAAAATCATAAGCAGCTAATACTTTCGGAGCACGAGATCATGCTTAGAGTAAGGATGAGAAACCTGAAACAACCACGCGTGTAAGGATGCCAAGGGAAACAGAAGGATATTATTTTTCTAACTTTCACGGAAATACTGGAGTTGCTTTGAAAACTCTTAACGAGTATGAAGCGACTCGATATACGCTAAGCGTCAAACAAACTACTCTCGAAGTCGTTCCCACACCTCGCGCGAGTCGAGACGGTGTCCCTCGAGCAGGCCGAAAATGTTCCGGTCCATCCGACGGATGTGATGCTCCCTCTCCGTCGCCATCTCCCCAAACCCGATTGTAGCCGTACGTTTTCTAGGTAGCTAAGGTGTTACGAGCTATCCTGCTCGACCACGATAGCTAGAATGAACTGTGACTTTCTACTACATCTAACCGCTTGAAATACGCCCCCGACAGCCAAATAACAACCTGAACTGTCAGGCAGAGAAAAACTACAGCCTGAATTATTCTCTTCATTCACAGCTACGCTGCTAAGGGCTAGAGAGTGATAAATCCTAACCACAGACCGTGTTCGGCGCTGCTACTTCCGAAAATTTCTTCCGTAAGCGAGCATACCCCGGGCGCAGGGTCTAGCCACGTCAGGCTAGCAGCTAGCTTCTAATTTCTCTAGGACCTTCGGCTTCCTGAATGTGAGAGCTAGAGGTGAAAGCTGAATGTGAAGCCCCAGCGGTATTGTCGGAAGGAAAATTTGGTCTGAACGGGACGGATGTCTGCTGGCACCTTCTCGGACCCTGAACGACGCCTCAAAACACCCATAATTTTCAATGGCTGAAAGATAAATCACACCTGACCCTGGATGCATTTCTGGACGTGCGGTGTACAGAATGATTATCTCGACGGACAGTGAAGAGTACCAGGGTGAATTGTAAACTGAAAGAAGTTCCATTCTTGGAACAGCCATCCGGGTCAGCGTTTCTCAGGGCAAGTACCAAAACCGTGTTAATCAGGAGCATGGATGCATGCAGGCGTGAGAGGTGAATTCGGTGGCGCTGCTGGTCCACGCTGGGGAAGAAAGGACGGGGTGGATGGTGAAATATGGTATGTGGAGAATGTGCATTTGACTACCATAACATCAGAGAATAAAAAGTACAATTATGCAATGGCTCGTTGCTTCATGTAGGCAAAAAAGAAATCCTTATTTTTCATGTAGGCTCATAACTAGGCTGATACAATTTGAATAGTTTAATAATATATACTTAACTATATAATATGCTGACCATGTATCACAACTCCAGATTTCTCGAAAAAAAATTTCTACTAATAATTTATTATATATAATTTCTCATTCATGGCTATGAGATGCTATCATGTGGTATTTTTGGAACTCATACTACTCTAAAGCATTCATGGGGATGCACTGGTACATTGGCCAAAATCGAGGTTTGTTAATGAGCTACTTCAAAACGTGGCACTATCTCAGCCCTCCGGACTCACCGACGTGGACAAGCCAGCATCGCACCGCAATCCGGCTGTCCAACCATCCTACACATACAGGACACCGCGATGCCAGCACACTCGCATGCATTCTCACCTCAGCTCTGCCCAACGGGACTTCACCGCGAACAGACATTTCTCGATGTTTGTTTCGCGCACCGCGCATTTTTGCGCCTCGAGAGAATCGAGGTACCAGTCTTGCATTGCATCCCTCTCGTATCCGTTCAAAGGGATGTTTCAGAAGCGAGAGCATGTATGTCATAGCTTCTGGGGATGTTTTCCCATCATTTTCTGCTTGAGGCATACTCCAGCTCAGATGCGGGACAAGAGTTTCCATTCCTCTTCCTCGTGTTTCCAACTCAGTTGTCCAGCTTTCTAGCGTCCGCACATCGTCTTTTAGCATGCATATGACGTGTTACTTCTACGACTCGACTGCCCCTCGTAGCTTCCGTACGGTTAGCCTCGAAAGCACCGACTCCTTTAGTGGCCATGGCGCGTATGCGACAGCTCTCGATTCTTCCAGTACGCCATGGTTCCCCTCCTTCTTCCACGATACTTCCATCTGTGCGTATAATAGCTGCGCAGGGCCTCTTAAAAATTATTCGTCAGACGCCTCGATTCCTCCCCTCTCGAACCCGCGAGGAGCCGCGCAGTGGCTCGTGAAGCTGTTTACCTCGAGAAGCTAAGGACAAACAGTTCATCTGACGCCACTGAGGTTACTCTGATATAACTCGAGAATCATTTGGGTCAACACCAGTTCCGCGAAATAGCACAACAGTATTACACTCTCGCACTGAAGCTTCACTACACTGAAGCTGCGTTATTATGGACGCTAGCGCGAGTGCCCTAGCTGCTTCTTCAACTAGGCTGTCGACGATCGCGCCGCCCCCATGTATGGCGGTCGTCTCACCGTCTCCTGTGCGCGCCCGTGCGAATCCTGCTTCGTTTGCGCGCTTTCACAGTGCATCCTCTGTTCCCAGGAGGAATTTGGCGCACAGGTCGTTGACTGCGCGCGGAGTTTGTAGCGCTGGTGGTAGCTACGCGCAGAGCTTCCGCCGACCTCCCGCCATCTCCTGCGCCCTTGCGACCCCCCCGGATCCCGCGCCCTTGGAAGGGCCCGCCAAGGCGCTGGGCGGAACTCCCGTCACCCCCGCTGGAGAGCTCAATTCGGGGGAAGGAAACGCGAAGACTCTTGACGACTTGTTTGACTCGGAGGTGAAATCGCGCGACGAGTTCGTGTGGGAGAAAAACTGGTACCCTGTGGCTTTAATCGAAGACCTCGACCCGAGCCGCCCGACGTCGTTCCAGCTCCTAGGCCGCGACTTGGTGATCTGGCGCGACTCGCAGGGCAGATGGCGGGCGCACGCGGACCGCTGCCCGCACCGCCTCGCGCCGCTCTCCGAAGGCCGATTGGACGAGAATGGGTTGCTACAGTGCCCGTACCACGGCTGGTCGTTCCGAGGCGACGGGACGTGCGCGGTCATCCCCCAAGCCTCGGACTCAGGCCCGGAATCCCGAGCCTGTTCCTCGTCCCGAGCCTGCGTAGCTTCGTACCCGGCCCTGGTTTCCCAAGGGCTTCTGTTTGTCTGGCCGGAGGAAGGGCGATGGGAGGAGGCTCTAGCTGTCGAGCCGCCGCGATTGCCGGACGTGTTTGAAGATGAGGGGTTTTCGAGTGTGACTATACAGAGGGACCTGTATTACGGATTCGATACGCTCATGGAGAACGTATCCGACCCTTCCCATATCGAATTCGCGCATCACAAGGTACGAGTTACACTGGGTACGCGTTACAAGGCGCAAATGATATGGTTGTGCTCGTTGCAACGAGGTCAAATATTACACGTTAGGGAAGTGAGTCATGGCGAACGATAGCAACCACTAGCAAGCTCACCCCCCCCCCCCCCCCCTCCTCCCCCACTTCCCCCCCTTCCCCCCAACCCCCCCTCTCCCTTTTTTTTTTGGCTTCTTAGACGGTCATCCAAGTAGATTGACCCTGGACTGAAAGTTTCCTCCTGCCCGTCTTGTTGCTCCTGGTTACCCTGTTACAGGTCACGGGGCGAAGGGACCGAGCCAAGCCGCTGCCCTTCAACATCACATCCAGTGGACCGTTCGGGTTTTCGGCCACCACTGATACAAGCACACCCGTTACAGTCACACCCGCTAATAGCCCCGATACAAGCACACCTGATACCACCTCTGCTGATGACGGCTCAACACCTCGTATTTCCTCCTGGTTCATGGCACCCTGCTCCTTCTTCAGCCGAATCGACCTCTTCCCAACTATCCCCGTTATAGGCAGGCAGCACTGGCAGCTGTGGATCTGCTCCTTTAACGTCCCCATGGGTCCCGGAAAAACGAGGTCTATTGTTTGCAGCGCGAGGAATTTCGCCCGGCTGACCGTCCCTGGGGGCAAATGGTGGCAGCTGTACCCGCGGTGGCTGGAGCATCTCACATCAAATCTGATCTACGATGGAGATATGATTGTGCTGCAGGGTCAGGAGAAGGTTTTGAAGGGTGGAGGAGGGGGAGGGGGTGGGGTGCCGTATAGTAAGCTGACTTACACCCCAGCAGCAGCTGACAGGATGGTTTTGGCTTTCCGGAACTGGCTTCGTAGGTACGGTGGCGGTGAACCTGCTTGGGATCCGAGCCTAACTGCAGGTCCGGGAGGCGCCGCACCTCTCCCGTCCACGGTTCTGTCCCGGGCAGAAATGCTCGACCGGCTCGGGCAGCACACAGAAAAATGCTCCTCCTGCCGGGCAGCTCTGAAAAATGTGAGGAGGCTGGCTGCTGTGTTGGCAGGGGCAGCGGCGGTGCTTTTAGCAGCAGCAGCAGCAGTGGCGCCCGGGGAGGTGGTGGGGGTTGGAGGGAAGGCAGGGCTAGCAGTGGGAGCGGTGGTGGCGCTGGCAGGTGCTGCTTGGCTCAAGTATGAGCTTGAACCGCAGTTTGTTCATCGGGACTACGTGCATGCTGACGTGGAGTGAGCATGGGAGGGGTGTGGTGGGGAGGGGAGGGTGGGAGACTGGGAGTGTTGAGTGAGGTAGAACAGGTATGAGCTTGAACCGCAGTTTGTTCATCGGGACTATGTGCACGCTGACGTGGAGTGAGCATGGTAGGGTGAGAGGTGGGAGGGAGGGGTGTGGTAGGGCGAAAAAGTGTTGAAAGGGGCGGTAGAAGTACGAGCTTGCACCGCAGTTAGTTCACCACCACGACTACGCGCATGCTGATGTATAGTGTGACCATGGGAGGGGTGTGGTGGTGAGGGTGGGAGACGTGGAGTGTTGAAAGGGGCGGTAGTAGTATGAGCTTGCACCGCAGTTTGCTCATCACGGCGACTACGCTCATGCTGATGTATAGTGTGACCATGGGAGGGGTGTGGTGGTGAGGGTGGGAGACGTGGAGTGTTGAAAGGGGCGGTAGTAGTATGAGCTTGCACCGCAGTTTGCTCATCACGGCGACTACGCTCATGCTGATGTATAGTGTGACCATGGGAGGGGTGTGGTGGTGAGGGTGGGAGACGTGGAGTGTTGAAAGGGGCGGTAGTAGTATGAGCTTGCACCGCAGTTTGCTCATCACGGCGACTACGCTCATGCTGATGTATAGTGTGACCATGGGAGGGGTGAGATGGTAAGGGTGGGAGTCGTGGAGTGAGGATGGGAGGTGGGAGGGGTGTGGTGGTGATAGGAGTGGTGGCAGTCCTGCTTGATGCAGTGCTGAGCTAGTGGTGTGGTGTGACTGAAGAGGATAGGTGAGTGTGAGGTGAAGAGGATAGGTGATTGCATCCGAATATCTCTGGGGCGAATTCGTATGTATGTGTACAGCTTGGTGTGTGTTCCTTGCTTGTTGCCTACATGCTTGACAAAATTGTGTTCATATTACAGTTGTGTATGGCTAGGGAATAGCGTTGCAATGTGTATATCCTGTAAATAATATACATGTATGCTGCATTCACCATTGTGTAGCAATTTGAACTTAGGGTCCATTCCTGTGGGGACACTTGTGTCTCAATCCCCGTTTTCCCGAGTCGCGCCTGTTAATTTTCCCAATGTTGTGTCACAAACATCGAATGTACCGCGATGTAGGGCGACATATTGGCAGGTTCAGTTGGACATGTTTCACTGGCGGGGATAAAAAAGAGATGTACAGGTGTGTGCATTTGACTGGGTGACAGTACACCCGTATTTTCAACCTCCGAGCAGGGGCGTGGTTTCGATGCGCGGGATCTTTTCCCTCGCAAAATTGGCATTTTCGGATGTCCAGGTGCATGTGGTCGTGTCGGGCATTTCGAGTCGCGTGCGATTCTTTAACAATGACGGGTCGTTTCACAATTCGACAGCGATGTCAGCGCGTTTCACGCTGACCAATAATAAACACAGTACAAGTCGCCGAAAGCCGATTCGCATTTGTGATTGAGACACAAGTGTCCCCACAGGAATGCACCCTTAGCATGCGTGCATCTCCATGCCAAATTACTTATCAACGGTACCAGTACTGACTAGATAGTACCTCTCAAAATCAAGTACCAGTGTCTTACAAATTACAAGAGAAACAGTAGCAGCAATACTCTTACAAGAGAATCAGTAGCCATCTTTTCAGGCCTTTGAACTAATCACCAGCACCCCTCGCACACCCGCTAGTATTTACATCTGCTCACAGCTCTTACTACCACTCATATCCCCGCTTCACTCCCCCTCTGCTCCCCCCTCCCTCCCCTCCGATCCCAGCTGCAGCAAATCTTCCGGTTACTCTGACCCTCCACACCTTCACTCACAGCGCATACCACTTGATGTGGATACTCCCCTTCACTCCCCCCTCTGCTGCTCCCTCCCTCCCCTCCAATCCCAGCTGCAGCAGATCTCCTGGATACTCCGACCCTCGCACCTTCACTCACAGCCCGTTCCACTAGATGTGAATGCCCCTCTTCACTCCCCCTCTACTCCTCCTGCCTCCCTCCCCTCCAATCCCAGCTGCAGCAGATCTTCTGGATACTCTGACCCTCGCACAAAGCGAGTGTACGACACTGGGAGGGGCAGAGAGGGGTTGGGATGGGTCAGAGAGCGAGTGTAGAACGGTAAAGGGTGTGTGTTGGAAGGGGGGAGAAGACAGCGGAAGGAAATAGCTAACTCCACATAGCCATCACGTCTCTCTTCCTCCCCACAGGTGACTTTTGAGTCGACTCAAAAGCCCCAAGCTTAGTGCCTCAAACACGCCCCTCCCCAGAAATCCCTTCACACGCCCAGAAACCCCTTCACACGCCCAGAAACCCCTTCACACGCCCAGAAACCCCTTCACACGCCCTCTAACCGTTCTCAATCTTGTTGAGGCTCGCCAGCATGACATCCATCTTCTTTCCCATCTCCTTCCCCACCTCGCTGCTCCTGGGAAGGAGACGGAACCCTGCATATAGCTGGACCACCTCTGTAGTCCTGAAACCCCGTCATACATCCAGGAACCGCTTCACATGCCCAGGAACTCCCTCTCACCGTTCTCAATCTTGTTGAGGCTCGCCAGCATCACGTCCATCTTCTTCCCCATCTCCTTACCCAGCTCGCTGCTCCTAGGCAGCAGGCTGAACCCTGCATACAGCCTCTGCACGAACAACCGACACGCATCTGCATCCACCACCAATTCCCCTCTCCCCTCTCCAGCCTCTGCTTCAGGCTCGGCCGCGGCAACAGGTTCGGAGGCAGCCGCAGGCTCGGCACCTGAAGCCTTTGCTTGAGCCTCTGGTTGTTCCCGTTGCCTCTTCCCTCGCCTGCTGGTCCCTTTTCCAGTGGAGCCCGCACCACCATCACCACCACCCGCGTTATCAGCAGCAGCGCCACCACCACCGTCAGCAGCAGCAGCTGCACGGCTTGACACAGCTAGCCTCATGACTTCTCCGGTCAAATCAGCGAGCTGGAAGGGAGGAGGGGAGGCAGGGGAAACACGTAATGTATCATCTAAATACATACGTATACGCACATATATGTATATTTTCTGGTGTACACCAGGAAAAGTCCACTCACGGACGCACCACTTACCCAGCACTAATGCAGCACTCCCTCCCTCCTCACCCTTTTGCACTCACCCCCAGCACATAGTCAGCAGCATGCACGTGGAAGGCTCGGCCATCGCGGTCCAGAATGCCTTCAAACGCACCGTTCACCTGGGCAAGAGTGCAGTGGAAGGAGTGCAGAGGAGGGCATACAGTGTGAGCAGTATGAGTAGCGTGAGCAATGCAGTACAGAGAGCATAGGTGGATAGGTAAGAGGAGGGCATGCACATGGAACGCTGCATTGCTCACGCTACTCATATTGCTCATGCACATGGAACGCTGCATTGCTAACGCTACTCATATTGCTCATGCACATGGAACGCTGCATTGCTCACGCTACTCGTATTGCTCATGCACATGGAACGCTGCATTGCTCACGCTACTCATATTGCTCATGCACATGGAACGCTGCATTGCTCACGCTACTCATATTGCTCATGCACATGGAACGCTGCATTGCTCACGCTACTCATATTGCTCATGCACATGGAACGCTGCATTGCTCACGCTACTCATATTGCTCATGCACATGGAACGCTGCATTGCTCACGCTACTCATATTGCTCATGCACATGGAACGCTGCATTGCTCACGCTACTCATATTGCTCATGCACATGGAACGCTGCATTACTCACGCTACTCATATTGCTCATGCACATGGAACGCTGCATTGCTCACGCTACTCATATTGCTCATGCACATGGAACGCTGCATTGCTCACGCTACTCATATTGCTCATGCACATGGAACGCTGCATTGCTCACGCTACTCATATTGCTCATGCACATGGAACGCTGCATTGCTCAAGCTACTCATATTGCTCATGCACATGGAACGCTGCATTGCTCACGCTACTCATATTGCTCATGCACATGGAACGCTGCATTGCTCACGCTACTCATATTGCTCATGCACATGGAACGCTGCATTGCTCACGCTACTCATATTGCTCATGCACATGGAACGCTGCATTGCTCACGCTACTCATATTGCTCATGCACATGGAACGCTGCATTGCTCACGCTACTCGTATTGCTCATGCACATGGAACGCTGCATTGCTCACGCTACTCATATTGCTCATGCACATGGAACGCTGCATTGCTCACGCTACTCATATTGCTCATGCACATGGAACGCTGCATTGCTCACGCTACTCATATTGCTCATGCACATGGAACGCTGCATTGCTCACGCTACTCATATTGCTCATGCACATGGAACGCTGCATTGCTCACGCTACTCATATTGCTCATGCACATGGAACGCTGCATTGCTCACGCTACTCATATTGCTCATGCACATGGAACGCTGCATTGCTCACGCTACTCATATTGCTCATGCACATGGAACGCTGCATTGCTCACGCTACTCATATTGCTCATGCACATGGAACGCTGCATTGCTCACGCTACTCATATTGCTCATGCACATGGAACGCTGCATTGCTCACGCTACTCGTATTGCTCATGCACATGGAACGCTGCATTGCTCACGCTACTCATATTGCTCATGCACATGGAACGCTGCATTGCTCACGCTACTCATATTGCTCATGCACATGGAACGCTGCATTGCTCACGCTACTCATATTGCTCATGCACATGGAACGCTGCATTGCTCACGCTACTCATATTGCTCATGCACATGGAACGCTGCATTGCTCACGCTACTCATATTGCTCATGCACATGGAACGGCCGCCGCCCCTCCTGGGCATCCCCAGGTCCAGAATGCCCAGGATGGGCGGCGGCCGCACATGAAACACCTCTTGTGCTCTCCTGCGCAGGGCATGGCAAGGCAGGCCGCCAAGAATAGCAACAAAGTTGAGAGGCCAACAAGGTGAATGGGGAGCAGGAGCAGAGAAGCCAGGAGCAGATGGGTGAGGAGCAGATGGGTGAGGCGCAGATGGGTGGGGCGCAGATGGGTGAGGAGCAGATGGGTGAGGAGCAGATGGGTGAGGAGCAGATGGGTGAGGCGCAGATGGGTGAGGCGCAGATGGGTGAGGCGCAGATGGGTGAGGCGCAGATGGGTGAGGCGCAGATGGGTGAGGAGCAGATGGGTGAGGCGCAGATGGGTGAGGCGCAGATGGGTGAGGCGCAGATGGGTGAGGCGCAGATGGGTGAGGAGCAGATGGGTGAGGAGCAGATGGGTGAGGAGCAGATGGGTGAGGAGCAGATGGGTGAGGAGCAGATGGGTGAGGAGCAGATGGGTGAGGAGCAGATGGGTGAGGAGCAGATGGGTGAGGCGCAGATGGGTGAGGAGCAGATGGGTGAGGCGCAGATGGGTGAGGCGCAGATGGGTGAGGCGCAGATGGGTGAGGAGCAGATGGGTGAGGCGCAGATGGGTGAGGAGCAGATGGGTGAGGCGCAGGAGGCTCAAAGAAAACCCGAGATTCCCTCCATGCCCACCCACCGCCTCCCACCGCCATCCACCGCCCCTTTCCCCCTCACCTGGGCGAGGGTCAGCAGGCGCCCAGTTTGGCGGAAGTGCAGGAACGATGCCGCCTCCACATACTCTTGCAACTGCGGGTGGGATGGATGCAGGGGGCAGTGGGGCAGGCGGAAGAGCGGAGAGCGAAGGGGTGGACGGCTAAGAGGACGCAGCGGAAATGCAGGAACGATGCCGCCTCCACATACTCTTGCAACAGCCAGGGACCCGGGCGAAGGGAGAGGAGAGGGAGAAAAAACGTCGCCTCAGCAGATTCTTGCAGCGCCAAAACGGGAAAAGGGAGAAGTTCCAAAAAAGAGTGCTGAGGCGGTATGCCAGGGCCCCCCCTGGGCACTGATGGGATGCAGTACCCTCTACTTAGAGCCCCTGCCCATCCTTCCCCACCCGTTTGCACCGCATCCCATCGCACACTAACAGGCCCTCTCCCCCCACCCACCCCCCCCCCCACGTGTGAGCACGAGTGAAGCGCCAGTAGTCCTCAGCACTCTCAGCTCGCGAGCCACTTGGGCGATGTGATATCCAGGTGCGCCCATGCCCGCCCCACCCCACCCAATTCCACCGCATCCCATCCCACCCTACCAGCTCATCCACCCTCCACCCACGTGTACGCGTGTGTGAAGCGCCTATAGGCCTCTGCACTCAGCCCGCAAGCCAGCTGGGCGATGTGGTGTGCTCGTAGAAACCCCTGCCCACCCCATCCCACCCAATTCCACCGCATCCCATCCCATCCCATCCCTCCCCCGTTCGACCCACCCCCCACGTGTACGCGGGAGTGAAGCGCCAGTAGTCCTCTGCTTGCAATTCCCCTGCCCACCCCACCCCCTCCCATCCCACCCCACCCCACCCCACCCCACCCCACCCCACCCCGCCCCGCCCCGCCCCGCCCTGTCTCCCCTACACCCCTCCACCCACCCCCCACGTGTACGCGCGTGTGAAGCGCCAGTAGTCCTCTGCTCGCAATTCCCGCGCCACTTGAGCGATGTGGTGTGCTCGTAGGGAGGCCAGCTGCTGCGCGGCTGCTGCCAGGGCGCGCGGACTTGTGGCTCTGACGAGGAGGGGTGGAGAGGGGTGGAGAGGGGTGGAGAGGAGTGGAGAGGGGTGGAGAGGGGTGGAGAGGGGTGGAGAGGGGTGGGGGGTGGGACAGGGAGGGAAGGGGGGAGTAGATGTGTGGTCTGCGTTCAATTCGCGAGCCACCAGGGCGATGCCGTGGGCTCGCAGGGTAGGCAGCTGCTATGCTGCTGCTCCTGCCAGGGCGCGAGGGATGGTGGCTCTGAGACAAGGAGGGGTGGAGTGAGGTGGGGGGGAGTGGGGAGGTGTGGTTAGATGGGAAGTGTATGCGCTGCTGCACTGAGCTCGCGAGCCACCAGGGCGATATCGTGGGCTCACAGGGTCGGCAGCTGCTATGCTGCTGCTCCTGCCAGGGCAGCAGGCGTGGTGGCTCTGAGACAAGGGGGGTGGTGGGGAGAGGTGGGGTTGGGGCAGGGGGCAGAAAGACGTGTGGGTAGAAATGTGGTGTGGACTCAGTCATGCAGGTATGTTGAATCTGCTCTTTGAGAAAAATATAAAAAAAAGATTCAGCACGCAGGTACAGAACGCAGGAGAGCGATGTGGTGGGCTCGCAAGGCTGCTGCTAGCTGCTGCTGCTGCCAGGGAGTGAAGTCTTGTGACGTGGTGATTGATTAAAACGGGCGAACTGGTTCCCGACACTGCGTAAAAGGCACCATGCCACGTCATCACGCAACGTCAGCAGGTGCCACGTCAGCGCACCTGTGGATGGCGAATATGATCTTCTTGCTCTGTATTGTCACGTCCCGGCTCGCTTTCACCAGTCTCTCCCTCCGCTCGTTCTGCACGCGCGATGTGACACAAACGGGGGAAGGTGACAGAAACGAGCGAGAGAAGAGAGACGACGAATTCAACCGGGTGCAGCGACTGAACGAGGTGAGCCCACTTGCTTGAGGCTGAAATTCGGGTGACGATGCTCGTGGAGCAATTCTAGAAAGGGTCACAAGCATCTTCCGAATTCCTGCCGCACCCTCTACTGCAACGCACTATCTCGTCTAGAACCCGCGCGTAGCCCTCAAATTCCGCCGCGATTGACGGAGAGCCGTCGTCCTCCCCCATGTTGCCCTCTCCGCCCTCTCCGCCCTCTCTGCCCTCTCCGCCCCTCTCCGCCCCTCTCTGCCCTCTCTACCTTTCTGCCCTCCTCCTGGTCTGTTAGCCTTGGAAATACGAGTCACAGTGATGCTGCTAGAAGTAACGTCACCGTCGCGGAATAAGGGAGGCGCGATGGCGACAGGACAACAAGAGGCGACGGGCAACAAGCAGAAACCGAGAGCGGGGAAATGGAATGGAGGGTGATGGTGCGATGAATGTGGGTGGGCCCTCTCGATTGTGAAATTTCTCACATTCCGTACTCGATAAAAATATCCCCGTGAATTGAACTTCAATGGGGTACATTTCTTGAAGACAAGCACATCCTAGATAAATGCAAAACTCAGCACATGGAAGCTGAGCGAATAAATACAAGAAAGAGCTGCTACTTCAATGCACATAAAACTACAACGTCACCACAGAATTATAACGGAGCCATGCTCCGGTTAGGTGGTACATGTTCTCTAGGGCCATATACACATTCACCACCCCACTCTGTATGGACACCTTTCCATCCGCCAATGCTACTTTCAAATGTATCCCTCTTCTGCCGTACCCAATCCCTCCATTCTAACCATACTACCTCAACCAACCCTAAACACTTGTAGACTAAATACACCACAATAGTTGGTGCCATTGCCACACCTCCACCACCCATCCCCCTTCTCCCCATCCACACAACAAGTGCCATAGCCCCCACCGCTTCATGATGCACATTCCCCAGCAAAAACGACAAGGCATGCAGCCCCACGCCGATCCCCAGGCCCGGCATTCCCCCGAGCCTCCATGCGACAGCTCCGGCAACTTTCAACCCGAGCCTCGTGTTAGCAGAGAGGATAAGGACCAAGGACAGCCATGCTAAAGTAGCGTTGGTACCATAAAGAACCCCGAGGATGATACTAACGAGGATGAAAACGAGGTCTGAGCCAAAAGACGCCCGCCACTCGGGCTGGAGAGGGGAGAGGAGGATGTGGAGGAGGGAGGAAGGCGCGTGGCGGAGGAAAGAGAGGACGAACCGGGCGTATGAAGCCAGAGGAAGGGTTGAAGCTTTGAAATACGGGGAAAAAACAGCAGCAGCAGCAGCAGCAGAGGCGGCAGCGGCGGCGGGAGTGGCGGGTGCATGATGCTGATTAGGCTCATCCCGCTGCGGTCTATTGCCTTCGAAAACCTTTTCTCCTGCCAAGGTTGCCCCTTGCTCCACTCCTCCTGAACCGCCCCCAGCTGCTGCTGCAACACCACCACCCCCACTGGCAGCAGCAGCAGCAGCAGCAGCAACACCTCCTCTTCCAGAACTGCACTCATCTCCCTCCAACAGTCCCCCCTGTTCCAGCAACCCATCTGATCCAGCCTGCTCCGCTCCCTTCCATCTGCTCCTGCCTGCCTCCTGCCCTGCACCATCCCCTGTACGCCAGTCCAGCTCGTCTCCTTGAGCGTGTCCCCACTTCCTCTCTCCCCCCCCATGCCTCTGCTCCTCCTCGTGTGCCTCATGCTCACCACGCCATGCTCCCCTGCTCATTCCCGTAGCGGCATACGAGGGGCTCATGCCGCTGCTGCTCCTGGTTTTGAACGCCGCAACACGCCGTGCGCGCTGCTGCACTGCCAGCGCCCACCGCGCGTGGAACAGCCACCGCAGGTACCACGCCGAGAAGATCGGGCACTCTGAGGTTGAGGCTTGGGCCGAACCTGGGCCAGGCTCGACGGAGGGCCGGACCGAGGCTGAGAACGCCCTGTCGAATGGGTCTAAGCTGGTGTGGTGGTACGGGAGGAGAGGACAAATCAACAAGTATGGGGTAACCATTGGGGTTAAAGGGTACCAAGAACGTGAACCTAATGAATATTGTGCTTGGAATATTTGGTGCTGCTGACCTGGCAGATGATCCGTGTGCTGACGTGGCAGATGACACGGACGACCAATGCCGCGGGGAGCTGCGATTGGGAGCACCAGCAACACGAACAGACGCGCCGCGAGCAACTGTAGCACCGCGACCAGCAGCCGCGCGACTCGCAGCAGTGCGAACAGAAGTTGCAGCGCGCTGGACGCTAAGGTCGTAGAGGCGCCGCTGTTGGTCGTCTGACAACACCTCGTACGCCGCCACTATAGCCTGGAAGGCTCGGGCCGAACCTGAGGCTTGGGACACGTCCGGGTGATACTGCGAGGAAGGACATGGGGAAGGTGGGGACGGCCGGGGAGTGGGCAGGGGAGGTAGCAGGGGAGGGGGCGCGGAAGGGGGCGAGGGAGGAGGCAAGGGGGGGGGGGTAGGAAGGGGGGTGATGGAGTGTGCGAGGTGAAAATTGGGGTTACACACAAGGGGCCGAAAGCGCAATGCGACACATCGCAGACATCGCGAAGGACGGCGCGCTTATGACCGGCGGCGTTCTCTCTCAATTTCGCGTACCTTTCTCGCCATTTCCCGAAACGCCTTTTTTATTTCTTGTTTGTTCGCGTTATAAGGGACTCCGAGGGTTTGGTACAAGTCCGTCGCGGCTCGCACGATCACCGCGCTCCTGGGTCGAGCGCGGAGAGGCTCGGAAGAAGAAGGCTTGAGGGGCGTCCCGAGGTTCGGTCCGAACCGTGACCTGAGGCTCGGTCCGAGGCATTTCGCCCGGGGCGGAGGCTCGGACGCGGATAATTTAGCCGAAGAGGGAGGGTAGCGACGCTGCGCCGTTGCTTCGCGAGCGGCTTCAAACGCGCAGACCGGGCCGCTATTGGCCACTGCGAGAGACATTGTCCTGACTCGTCCCTATATTTAATTGATTTCAATAATAACGGCTACATAAGGCGCAATGAAAGTCATTCTAGGTTGTGTAAGGTCAAGGTAAGGGCATGACGCTGCGATCTGTAACGCATACACTCTCTTGCGACGGGACCTCCTCCTCTCTCAGCCCAAACGAGCTGTATAGACGAGCTGAAAATAGTAAGGACACGTTTCGAGTCGCTTGATGAACTGAGCTGAGGAATAAACGTCTATAATACCACGAGACGAGGCATCAACATCAAACATCACCACTCGTCACACCACTCACTTTTCTCCCCACTCGCACACCGCTCACACGACCAACCTACCTAGACACGAGCAATGAGGGGCGAGGGGAAATACCCAGAGAGCTGAGCGATGGGTGGGCGTTTACGGATTGGACGAAAATTGAGCTGCCCGCATCGAAACGCAAGATTTGTTCCGACGATTTGCGTCCCAGAAGTGTCAACTTTTATTCCTATAACTCCCTAAACAACATAAATGTTTAGGATCGCCAGTAGTAAATTGATGTGATGTGTTGTTGGGCGGGCAGACTTGTCACTTTTTGGCGCAAAGGCTGGATGAGGGCACAAGGCAGGTACCGCTAACGAGACTCCACTACAAGCAACTAAATTCCCATCAAAGGGTTTAAAGAACTTGTACAAAGGCGCAAAAGGATGAGATGCTATACCATCTGATGATGGGATTTCTCAACGCTTGAAATCTTCTTAAAGATTACCCCAGGCTAAAATGTTGAATAAACTCTTATTTGATAGGGTGCTGTTTCAATTTCAAGCACAGGACCGCTGCTTAAATCATGGAAGGCAGGAACATTTGTTCGGTGAGGTTCTGAGCGGCTTCCTCAGATGGGAAGCTCCTGACAGCCCCGGTGGTCCAGGAGGAGATGACTCCGGCGGAAATGGCAAAGCGAATGGCCCTCTCTAGCGCATCTTGATTGCGGAGGATAGCAGGGTTGGTGGAGAGCTTGCGGAGGAGTCCTGAGTAGGAGTGCGAGAGTTGACGAGAAGGGGGAGGAAAGGGGAGAGGGGGAGAATTTGGGGGGGAGGAAAGGAGGAAAGGGTGTTTTGTGGGAGAGAGGGGGGATGACTGGGTTCACGCAAGGAAATGGAAGGTTCTTGGAGCAGTGTGTGTCTTTGCAGAGCACAACAAGCAGCAAACCCATAAAAACATCCTTTCACGAGTAAGTTTGCTGCTTTACTGCAATCACCTGAACTATTCCGGAGCAATCACATGCCACGAACGCATCCCCCGACCGGGCTCCATCACACGTCATGGCAGCAAATGGCACATCCCCTCTGCCCTCCACGCACCCCCCCCTCCTTCTGTCACCTTCAATAGAAACACACTCACCTGCCCCGAGGGCATCCCCTGACCCAGCTCTGTCGCACGTCATGGCGGCAATCAGCACGTCCTCTGTGCCCTCCACCCACTTCTCCACCCACCCACTCCTCCCCATTTCCCCCCGCCCATCTTTTAATCACACTCCTGAGAAGAGCACTCACCAGCCACAAGGGCATCCCCTGACCCAGCTCTGTCGCACGTCATGGCGGCAATCAGCACGTTCTCCGTGCCTCCACCCTCACCTCCCTCACCCCCCTTTTCAACCACGCTCCCTAAAAGAGCACACTCACCAGCCACAAGGGCATCCCCTGACCCAGCTCTGTCGCACGTCATGGCGGCAATCAGCACGTCCTCCGTGCCTCCACCCTCACCTCCCTCACCCCCCTTTTCAACCACGCTCCCTAAAAGAGCACACTCACCAGCCACAAGGGCATCCCCTGACCCAGCTCTGTCGCACGTCATGGCGGCAATCAGCACGTCCTCCGTGCCTCCACCCTCACCTCCCTCACCCCCCTTTTCAACCACGCTCCCTAAAAGAGCACACTCACCAGCCACAAGGGCATCCCCTGACCCAGCTCTGTCGCACGTCATGTCGGCAATCAGCACGTCCTCTGTGCCCTCCACCCACTTCTCCACCCACCCACTCCTCCCCATTTCCCCCCGCCCATCTTTTAATCACACTCCTGAGAAGAGCACTCACCAGCCACAAGGGCATCCCCTGACCCAGCTCTGTCGCACGTCATGGCGGCAATCAGCACGTCCTCCGTGCCTCCACCCTCACCTCCCTCACCCCCCTTTTCAACCACGCTCCCTAAAAGAGCACACTCACCAGCCACAAGGGCATCCCCTGACCCAGCTCTGTCGCACGTCATGGCGGCAATCAGCACGTCCTCTGTGCCCTCCACCCACCCGTGGAAGCCCCTCCCATAGTAGTGCACCTGGCAGAGGGATGGGTGAATTGGAGAAGCCAGTAGGGGGTGGAAGGGTGGGGGGTTTGAACAACCGAGTCGACTCACACGAGCCCTCCACCCACCCGTGGAAGCCCCTCCCAGAGTAGTGCACCTGGGAGGTAGAAATGGAAAGGGCAGTAGGGGTTGGAGGGTGGGGGTTGAACAAATGAATTCACTCAATCATACCCTCCACCCACCCATGGAAGCCCCTCCTATAGTAGTGCACCTGGCAGGAGAGAGAGTGGAACAAGGGAACTTGTAACGCTTTCAAAGCGTCATGTAATGACAGCTTGAGTGGAGTGGACTCACACGTGGGAGTGGTTGACATTTCAAACCCCACATGTAATGCGTACGCGCATCAACTCGCGATTACATTCCTCCATACCTGCGCACTATCATGCTTGCATGCTCCAACGCTTCAGTTCTATCATACCAGGCTTCAGTATTATCATACCATGAGCCATATCATACCATGAGCCATATCATGGGATTATGGAATTTCCCAACACTCCAGTTCTAGAATCCCATGAGCCAGAAACAAATTCTTGCCCTCATGCCATTGCCCCGCCTATTCCTCTGGCCATCAATGTGACTCCGCTTCTCCCAGACCTCCTACCTTCACGCTTCAACGCCACAATCCTTCCAATCTTACACTCTTCCATACCTGCATGGTCCCATGGGTCACCAGAAGTAAATCCATGTCTTCATGCCACAGCCCAGCCAGTTCCTCCGGCTTCCAGTGATACACGCCCTCTCCCTCCCCCTCCTCCCTCTCTCCTCTCAGCGTCAGGTACGAGTCCGAAGCATATCGCACCCGAGCCTGCCGCCGCCGCAAAAAACGCTCCTCCCCAACCAGGAACTCAGCTTCGGCACGGGACACCTCCACCACCGAGGCTCGGCGCCAAACCGGATCCAGCGCTGCCGAGGCTGAGGCTCGGGAGGCCCAGAGGCAGAGGGGGAGGTTTACATCAAGAAAGAGGCGCGGAGGGGATGGGGGAGAGTGGGGGGAGGAGTGCGGGGAGGAGGGGGTGAGGGAGTGTGAAGGTGGTGGTGAGGAAGGGGAGGAGGCGAGTGGGTGGCAGCCTGCGGCGTCCAGTGCGGCAAGGAGTGCAGTGCGGTCGGAAGGGGTGGCGAGAGACATGGAGGTGCAGTGAATCCACGAAGCCTGAAAGGGACGAATAGGGGGGGAAAACGAAGGGAGTGGGATGCGGTTAGAAGGCTTGCTGAAATGGTATGATCAGGGACCAAAAAAGACTGTCGTCTCTCATGCTCATACTCATCTCATACTCATCAGACCCACCTGTCTGAGCACGTCCTGTGCGTCCTCAGATACACCTCCCCCGGATGCTGCCGCTGCTGCCAGCGCCTTCACTCTCAGCTCCCCATCACCCCTCCCCTCTCCTGACTCCTTTCTCTCCTCCTCCTCTTCCTCGCCTACTCCTTCCTCCTGCCCTGCCACGTCACGCGCTTCCTCAGCCAATGGGAAGCGGGCACGCCATGCAGTGCCTGCATTCGAAGCCGAGCGGGTGTTGCTCTTCTTTATTATCACCCCCCCTCTAAGCACCTCTCCTCCTCGTGATTCTAATTCTTCTCCTGATTCTCCATCCTTCGCTTGCGCTTCCGCTTTTTCCAAAGAGATTAGCTTTGCTCCGGTTCTTAATCCACCACGCATGTCCACGCCACGTGTCGACACGCCATTGGACTCCAGAATCTCCAGAAATGTATTCCCCGCCTCGTCATCCCCTACTGCTCCCACGAACGCCACGTCAGCATTCAGCCGCGCCAGCGCGACCGCCACCTGGCACGCCGGCCCGCCAGGGGCGCGCGCGAAATCTGGGGGCACCCACTGGAGATTGCGCCACGTGGCAAATATCTCGTCAGGGGCTTGCCGCGAGCTGCGGCGCACAACAGGAACGAATTCCCGAACCGCCTCCCCCACGCAAACCACCTGACTGGGGCCCGCAGGGGCGGGCGGCGGAGTGGGGGGCAGATTTTGTCGCCATGTGGGAGGGGGAAGCCCCCCCACCGGCCTGCTTTCCCCAACAGCGCTGGCGCTCGGCTGATCCTCGTTTCCTTGCAGCGATCCCTCGACATAATCGTCAGTTTCCGCATCCGATCCCTCGATATAATCATCCGAACTTGAATAGTCGTCCGCTTCAGTCACAATCTGTCCCGAATCGTCCTTCAATGCCCTGCCCGATACAGTCACGATTTCGAAAGAAGCTTCCTCGACTCCCTCGCGTAAGTTAAACGAGCCTGATTGGTCGAAACTGTCACCTGGAACGGCTAAGGCCCTCTGGAACCCTGAACCCTCTCCGTCAGACCCGCTGGATTCGTCAGAGCTCTCCGACCACGAAGCTTCGTCGCCGCGGTTTGGAAAGGTCGACGAGCTTTCCGAGCCTGCAGAACTTTCCCTCGAGGCTTCGTCTTCCGGGGACCTGATTTTCCGGGGCCTGCCGCGTCGCCTGGAGCCGACGCGCTGCGAGGGTCCATCCACGTCACTCCCGCTCGCTGACACGTGGACTCGCAAGAGTTTTGTCGAGAGATACCCAGCACCAGAAATGTGACTATACGGAGGCAAGGCGACCAAACGATACGCGTGAGAGAGCGGAGCCTTTCGTGGTAACAGGGTAACGCACTTGTACGGGGTAAGCGGTCTACGTAAGCCCAGCGTGAAGAATGCGACGGGCGATGCTACTGCTTCGGCAGCGGCGAGCGGTGCGGCCGCCATGACTCACTCGAATCGACTCGGCCCAACTCCGCTCGCCGCGATTCGAATCCGTGATGCCTCGCGGTGCACCCCAGATGCCGGAGTGCTGTGCGTCGTTACCTAAGAATCCCTTGTCGGCAGGATAATATTCGGGTTTCAGGGCTTCTCAACCATTGTTCTCGATAGGGAGACGTCGATTGTTGATAAGGGAGACCTAGTCGACAGACACACCCACTGTTTGCTGCCCTGGCAAGAGAATCAACCAGTCAATTTCTAACTGGGGATAGAGCCAAGAAATTTATGATTATTATTGCTTAGATTGGAAACATCACAAGTTGTAACAACATATTCCATGAAGTGACAGCCACGTAAGTGATACAGATTATATAGGCCAATTAAAGATTTGTTTAGTGTTGATTAGTAACAATATTAGGTAAAGAAACAAGCATTATACATTCAGAATGAATGTTATTTTAAAGTGAGGAAGTTTCACATCTTCACAGATTACACATGTTGGTCACGAATGTCATGTTTTGTTGTTGATTATTCCTTGATATCGGGACGTTTTAACACGAGTCCTGGTTGAATTCGGAACTGTAGGGAAACGAAAATCGCCATCCATCAACGGGACGGACACGACAACGAATGATGGCCCTTGTTGTCAGCGTGCTCCCGCCCTCACGGCTGAGCGTGAGGCTGATTGCTTTGCTTATGAATTTCCTGGAATCTCAAGAAAATTAATGAGATTGTCGGGATGATGCTCGCGATGACGCAAGAAGGGAAATTATACTGGTAGTCACAAAGAGACACGATTTACCACATTTGGTCACAGGGGTATCACAAACAGTCACAGTACACCTCGTAACTATCGCGTGTGATCACAGAGCTATCAGGAATAGTCACATCTTGCCCCGTAAGTCTATCACGTTTGGTCACAGACGAAACGCCCAATCGAGAACTGTAACTACTCGAGTCACTGTTGGGATTCAGGAGAAATTTTATCGCGCGCGCCGTTTTGTCCGTATTATCACGAAAAAGTTTCGCGAGAACTCTCGGTAACTTGTTAAAAACATCTGCAATTTCTTCTTTACTATTCGAATGTCCACAACTTGATCAATGCGTAATGTCCCTCAAAATATCACTTTTTGACGGGTGAACCTCTAAGGTTAAATTTTGTTCCCAATACAAAAACTAAAACCCATTCGGATGGGATATAATTCGGGAGCATCAACCCTAAACACCTTGTCGCATAGTGTTTAGGGTTGATGCCTCCCGAAGGACGTGCCATCCAATAGGGGTTTATTTTTTTCTTCAATTCCCTAAATGTCAGGGCTAGAATAATGCGCGAGGTAACAAGCAATCAAGGTTGGGATTCCCCAAACATTCTACTGTTTCTTTCGTGGTTCAAATTAATTATGATCGTTTCATCGAGTGACCAAACGTGATAGCTTTTCTGGGGGAGGTGTGACCATCCGTGATAGCACTGTGATCACCCGCGATAGAAATCTACTGTACTATGACTGATTGTGATACCCCTGTGACCAAACGTGATAAAACGGGCATAACTGTGACCTCTTTTATAATTTTCCACGCAAGAAGGGCCCAATCAGCAGTGGTATTGTCGCTTTTGCCTCGCCCTTGCCAGCCTTGAAATGTTGCCCTCGATAGATTCCCGTTTGGCCAACTGGGCCAACACAGATGAGACGTTTTGCAACAGTTGCTCGTTCAATCGAAGCTGTTTCTTGCTTGTTGCTGCTGATTTGTAACCGACAAACAGGCATCGATGCATCCGTCCGTCCACCTTCAGCGATTTGTTGGAACGCACTGCCGCCCTCTTAGCTGGAAACCTGTCCAATCAGAACCTAGTTTACTTACCCGGCTAGGGACCCGTTGTCATGTTGTTCGTGGTACAGTGTCTCGTTCAGGCATCCATGTCTCTCTTGCTGGACAACAGTGATCACTGTAGTCGGCGACCCTTATCATGAGCACGTTATCGACCAATCAGCTGACTGCCACGCTGTACCTTGCCTAAAAAACGAAACCACGGGGCTCCCATATCCACAAATCATCGAATCAATCTCTCGAGTCGCCATGCCATGTGAAAGTGCAGTTTTCCTCCTTGCAGCTTCAGCAGCGAGCGACTAGGTCCAGAAGCATGGTTAGAACAGGCCGTTGCCAAGGTTCCATCCACTCTCCCAACTTTGCTGGGTTCGCCACCCCCGCGATTCCTTGCGAGTCGCATTTCCGTCTGGTTTGCACACATTAGAGCTCACATCCCATCACGCTGTCTCCTCATTTGAGCTCGCATATTCCATTCACCAGCTTCAAAAAAATCGCCAAGCCTGTCTTGGTTCTTAGTTCACTCATACTTCGCCGCATGTGTGCTAATAAGCACTTGGTTCTTCACTCACAGAATGTCACTTCCTGCCAATCACGCCGACGCAAGCACACATAACGATCTGTTCTTAAACCTTGCTCTGAGAGCCTTAGGAGCGAATCCCGGAGTCTCGAGTGGCAGTAGAGACACTCTGGAGCAGGCTCGCGCGTCTAGCGACGTCACGGACTGCAGCGCGAGAAGTACCGAGAACGTCGGCTTGAACCCGCATCGAGCGGCGCCTTCTCAACCCTCGTCATCTTTTCAGAACCAACAAATGCAGCAACAACAGCAGCAGATGCAGCAGCAGCAGCAACAGCTTCAGCTGCTTTTGCAGCGGCTGCAGCAGCAAGCAGAACCAGCCGTTGCGGCTGTAGCCAAGAGGCTTCAACCGCAGCCGCCAGCGCCGCAGCAGCAGCAGCAGCAGTTCGGATCTCCAGCTTACGCTGCGCTTGTGTCGTCGCTGCTACAGCAGCTCGCGTCAACCTACGCCGCATCTCCCGCCGCTACAGCCGCTGGGAACGTTGACTTCCGCTCTACGCGCCTATCTGCGCTTCCCGCCGGCTTCGTTGCGCCGACGCTGCCGTCGCAGGCGACGACAGGCGCAACCAGAGGTGCGACATCCGCCGACGTGGCGGATGCTGCGATAAATTCGAAGAACGCAGCATTGTCGGACTCCAATCAGGCCGCTGCGCTGCTTCAGATCGCGCGCCTCGTCGCCGCATCTCCTGGCTCTCGCGGCCCTCTCGGCCAGCTTCTCAATGCGGCGGAGGGCGGTGCGTCTCTCTTCCCCTCATCGTCCGTGCGGCCGACTTTCGCGTCAGATGCGCCGTCCTTTGCGGCGCATGATGCGCCACCGTACACGTCAATCTATCCTAGCCTCGCAGTGGGTGTCCCTCAAACCACATCCGCGGCTGCGTGGCTCAATCCGCGGAACTCTCCATCGGCGGAGGGTCCGCGCGCCAGCCTCCGCGATCTGAACATCGCGGCCGCCGCTGCGCCTGGTAGCCCGCAGGCGCGGGGAGTCGGGGGAATTGGCGCGTATGGGGAAGCGGCGAGCACCAAACGTGCATCGTTGAAGAGGAAATCTTGGGATACAGTTGATAGCGAGGAGCGTAGAGCCCCGAACTCGACGTTTCCCACCAGCAGGGCTGCTGGAAAGAGCTTTGCGGCTTTGTTCTCGCCCCCAGCAGGGTTTAATCCTGGAGTTTTCAGCCCCGAAGGAGCTGGAGAGTTCCGGTTGAGTGGAAGCTCGGAAGAGGAAGGGGAAGGTAAGGAAAGCGGCGGGGCTTTTATGGAGGGTCAAGGGGAGTGGGAAAATGGTGAGGCGGAGGGGGAGGGTGAAGGGGAAGGGGAGGGAGGAGCCGAGATGAATGGCAACAAGAAGAAAATGCGGCTTACGAGGGAGCAGCTGTTAATGCTGGAAGATTTTTTCAAGAAACATCCTCATTTGACTCCGCGGCAAAAGGCAGGTTTGGCGAAGAGTTTGGGCGTGCGGGTGCGGCAGGTGGAGGTGTGGTTTCAGAACCGGAGGGCGCGCACCAAGGTGAAGCAGACAGAGGCGGAGCTTGAGGGGCTGAGAAGGCGCTGCCAGCAGCTTGCGGAGGAGAATAAGCGGCTCAAGCTGCAGCTGGCTGCGAGGGAGAGGGGTGACGTGGAAGCGAAAAGAAAGGAGATGGAGGGAACTTCCAGTAGCATGGATGGGGAGGCAAGTGAGAGCTGTATGAAGGCCTTCGAAACAAGGGGGCCCAAGTGCAGCTCTTGTCATGCAGATAAGGGATTGGAAGAGAAGGAAATAGCTGCTGAAGAGGGAGAAATCCCATTTATCCAGTTTCTGTAAATAAATGGCAGTTAATTCACTGTTTTTTGTGTTGTCTACCGTCTGTATGGCACTGTTTTCTTCGAGAAATATTGAGCACATGATCCAAAATGGATATAAGTTTCAAATTATTCACATTCAAGACGAATGTTACAGATCCGTGGGGATCCTTTCGTAGGGCGTGTTCTGCTTGGTGACACCACTCGGAATAACTGTATCGATTTGTGAGACACCAACCCAGCTCATCCATCTCACATTGATCCAATCAGCTACAGTCCCTTGCCCTGAAAGCCAGCCTAGTCGCGCTGGGACTTCTTCGAAGTTACGTCATAAATGCTAACAGTACCACTACGTCATAGATGACGGTCGCAAACTTGTCAAGCTTCATGACCCTCATTTCCATGTCACTTCGACCGGCGAGCGGTAGCTGGCGCGGTGTGGAGACTTGCAACAAACCGAAGCTGCCTTACAGGCCCCGCTTTTCATCCCACCAACGATTTTGTTCCAGACCGATGTCACCGAACCCAATGCAGCCACATTTGAATCACTGTGCGATTGCGAGTGCTGGCTCGAATTTCCCAACCGACGCTCCGTTGACATGCCACCCGATGATTGCCAAACCAGAAGCAATCACACAGCTGGATAAAAGCTGTGTTGTCCTCTTGGCGTCCTGACCAGCTGGCCCAAAAGCTGGATGAGGTACTACAGTGAACATGCCAAGGAATAACCGCTTTCCACAAACATTTGAGCTGTGTGCTGTAATAGAGCTGTTGCGTACAGAAAGATCCGGGCATAGTCAGAGTCAGTGTTTCGTAAAATCCATGCGAGAAAGTATTCAACGAATCAATGGGTCCCCAAAACAGTCCTAGGCTTCGTTGTGCTTATCACACAGAAACGAATTCTTTGCTGCGATGGCAACCTAAACGAGAGTGGCCAGAGTGTGTTTTCCTGGCTTACAGAAACGAGCCTGACAATTTCCTGAACAAGCCGTATCTAGAGCGGATGGAGTGTAGACATGAGGTGCAGGGATACTGGCGTGAAATAAATAGATACCTTTTGACATGCGAGTCATTATTACGGAACTTGTCATCTGACGCGCTGCAAGACGCACATTCTGCAAAACTGACTTCATCCCTAGAACAGCCTGTCACGACTTGCTGCACAGTGATGGCAACGACTATTTGTCTGTAGCTGCCGCATTTGCCATATCCCAGAGTCACAGTTCCCCAAGTCTCAGATGAGGACGAAGACAACAGGCGTCACCCGTTATCGATGATCATCGCGCGATTGGCTAATCTGTTCTTCACACGCGGTGAATGTCTCTTATTAGGCGATGCGACACAACGACGGCAGCAGCATGCCTCTCTCCTCTCCCGCCCAAACTTCCCATAAGGGCGGGTCCGAAGTGAAGTCGACATCCGTTGTCATCCGATGTCGGTAAATCCTGACGGTTGGAACTCTCGATCCGAGGGTTTACATTTACCGACATCCATCGACATCCATTCGACGCTTCACTTCGGACACGCTCTAAATCTACTGTACAGTTTTTCGCTGTTCGGTTCGGTTCGGTTCGCTTCTGCATGTCGATGCCGCAGCCACCGCAGCAGCAGGCAATCAGTTCACCGCAGGCCCCGTTTCAAGGTTTCATGCGGTGGTTGTCGTGGTGACGAGACGATGTGATTTGACCTGACACTCATCCACACGTGTACAGAACACTACTTGTTTCATCTGAGAGGGGCAGGACAGACACGTTTTACCTCACCACCGTTTCCAACCAGTTCTTTTGCCATTCCGAAGCTCCATAAAGATTTTGACTGCGCCAATCATATGGAAGGTGGTGTTCAGTCAATTGTGACTACACTGGTGTCTGCCTCGCATCCTCCACCACCACCTCGTCAAGCACAACACACTTTATCTAGGACTTATTTTTCTCCGTTTAGCGAGTTAATCAGTCTATTGAGGCTTCCGGGACTTGATCCACAGGCTCGTGTTAGCTCGTCGTTGGACCTAGTCTGCCTCACAAATGCTCTGAGCTTTTCGCTGCGCGTTCTTGCGGGTGGAACGACGCTGTGGAAGAACGGACCGACGACATTGTCTTGTCACTCCAGCTGTTGCGATGGTAAGATAATTCAGTCAATCCTTTCTCTCTTCATATAGACATTTTCTCTCTTCAGTTGCTATCCTAGAAAAACCGCAATGGTAAGTCCTTTCTCACCACCTTCCAACAACTACTAATACCTTTTTCCCCCTTTCCCCCCCCTTTCCCCCCCCCCCCCCCCCCCCACCCCCCAATTTTTTTTGTGCGCAGGCGTTCTGTCTCAACGAACCTCCTCTGGCTTGGGAAATTCCGGCACGTCAGAACGACACGAACGAATCTCACGGATTGACCTCCGGAAATTGCGGCGCGAACCTCGGGCTATCTCTCGGCCTAAGCTCCGGCAATGGTGACAGGAATTTCCTCGCCGCAACTCCCAGCGCGAAACCCGCGGCTGTCGCCGAACCAGCAAAAACCGAAGAAACGCACTCCGCCGCTTATCACTTGCCAACTCCTTTCAGCGGTCACAGTGACAGGAGCCATGGCGAGTCGCAGGCTGTTCCCGATCCTGCGCCACTCACGCCGGCATCTCCGCCGTCGCCTCAGCAGAGTATACCCGGAGCGCCGACCGCCTTAACTGCCACCATGAGCCTCCAGTCGTGTCCGACGCAGGCGCAGGCGCAGGCGCAGACGGGGCAACTTGCGCAGGCTCAGGCTCAGGTTCAGGCTTTAAACGAGGAGCAGAAGCGGCAGCTGCTGCGGCTGCTGCAGCAGCACCACCAGAAGCTCGTGCAGGTGCAGCAGCACAAGCAGCAACTTCAGAACCAACTCTCCGCGCCGCTCTTAACCGCACCCAACCAAAACAGCCAACATGGCGAGCTCGAGGCTCACCCTCGCGTCGACCAAAACGAGGCTTGTCGCGAAAGTGACCTGATGACGTCAGCAGCAGCAAGATCGGCTTCGGTAGTGCCAGCAGCGGCATTTGCGGCCCCTCTTCAATCTCCAAGCCAAAATTACCAGAACGTATCAAATCGTATCGATGGGTCAACCAGGGTTGACGCCGTCTCGCTACTAGCTCGTCTCTGGAGCGCCCCGCCCGCAGCGAATTCCGCAAATTTCGCGACTCCCGCAGCTGCTGGTAACGCCCCTTCGCCGCTAACAGCAGCTCTCCTCCGCAGATCTATTTTAGCCCCCGCCGCTGACTTCGCGACCGCCGCGGAAGCCGCCCCTTCCGCCACGCCCTCGCGTTCCTTTCCGCGCGACTTCAGCGCGCCGAGTCCCGCCGCGCGGGAAGCTAGCGGCGCTAGTAGCGCCGTAGCCGCTATGGCGCAGAATTGCTCCGCGGGGATGGCGAGGAAATTGGCGGAGCTTCTAAGCGCGAGGGCGGAGGGTAGCATCTGCGCGGATGCTGCTGGGATGGCTGCTGCTTCCCCTGCTAAGGAAACTTTTCCGCCACGTGGACTTGATCTGCGCTCATTGGTTGGGACATACATGAGCCACGTGCATGCTGACGTGGACCTCGAACGTCACCCTGACGTGGAGGCGGCAGAAGGCATGGGGGAGGTGGGAGAGGGCGGCGGAGACGAGACGATGGGCGGCGGGGAAGGGGACGATGGAGGAGCATCGGAGGGCGGCAGTGGGGGCGGCAACAGCAACGGCAACGGCGACGGCGACGGCGACGGGGGTGACGGCAACAAGAGGAAAATGCGGCTGTCGCAGGATCAAATCTCCATGCTAGAGCAAGTCTTTCAAAAGCACCCGAAGCTGGTGGCTCGGCAGAAAGCGAGCCTGGCGGAGAGGCTCGGCGTGCGGGTGCGGCAGGTGGAGGTGTGGTTTCAGAACCGGCGGGCGCGCACCAAGGTGAAGCAGACAGAGGCAGAGCTTGAGGGGCTGAGGAGGCGATGCCAGCTGCTGGCGGAGGAGAATAAACGGCTCAAGCTGCAGCTGGCTGCGAGGGAGAGGGGGGAGAGGAGGGAGAGGTCGGAGAAGGGGGAAAGGGAGATGGAAAAAGGGGGGAAGAGGGGAAGCGGGGAAGGAGATGATGGGGGTGCAATGAAGAGGGTGAAGGTCGAGGGTGCGATTGAGTGGGAGGTGTGTGGTTCGTGTAAGAGGAATGAGAAGCAAGGAGGGGAACAAGGGGCGAAGCAAGGGGAGGAGATGGCGGTGCAACAAGCAGTTGCGTCCAATGAGGATGATTCTTCCGCCGAGCGACAGATGAGGATGTTTTTGTGACCCTGGTTAGTTGTTAGATCGCGTGTGTAGATTGGAATGTACATAGGTGGCTGCATGTTAATGTTTTCTGTATTCAATGAAACACAGAAATTGCACAGCCAAGAGTCAAACACTGGAGAACTCTGAAGTAGTAGGAATAAGCTGATCCTAGACAACAGCTGTCTGTCCCAGCTGGCCTACCTAAGCAGCTGAATCACCGCAGCACAAGTAGTCTTTCCGCCAATTCAACCGCCGCACTCGTCGCTGCATTCACCGCGTTATCCAGCTACCTCCACCACGGATTCACGCAGGGCCCACCCGCCCAAGGCCACGTAGTGCTGGGACCACACCAGAGCGCTGTTATCAGCAACGGCTGCTCTCTGCTCTGGTCTGAAGCTCGCACGCGTAAAATGAGATGCGTTTTGAGGCGCCTAATAACCCACCCACTGCTCCGTAGAGCAGGGAACCGGATCCGGGTGATATGTTCTGGTCTGAAGCGCGCACGCGGCTACTAGCCATGCTTGCCCCGCCGCACTCCCCGCTGCTACTAGCGCGTACGCTGCCTGCTGCTATCGCCTGTCGTACGTTGCTGTCGTCGCCTGTCGTACGCCGCTATCGTCCCTGTCGTACGTTGCTATCGTCGAATGTCGTACGCTACAACCGTAGCCTGTCGCACGCTGCTACCGTCGCCTCTCATACGCTGCGACGTTCTGGGGTTCGCACGCGGGTTCCCACAGCACGGCTTGGACAAGCGCACACCCCGCTGCCGCAGCGCCACCCACCAAACTCCACCGCATCAGCCGCGGCCGCGTGACACGCGGCCCGTAGTGCATCGCGCAGAAAGGAAGCGCGGCGAACGCGCCGTACACGGCGGCTATACGCGTTACTAGCCGGATGTGCTCGGAGCACGTGAGCGCGTCCTCCCGCATGAGGTCGCCCGCAGAGGCACCTAAAGGCTGACGGAGCGCCATCAGCGCCGACGTAACTAGTACGATCTTTGCGAGCTTTTGCGACGAACAAAATGACAGGCAATCTGAACTGGCAACTAGCGGGAAATGATGCAAGCGGCAAACCCGAAGCAGGCTCATCTAAAAACCTGATTGGAACTAGAACAAACCTGCACAAGGTGATTTCAGCGCCGGCAATATCGCGTACATCTAAAAAGGGTACACTGTTAGTGATTAAGAAGAGAAGAAGCCAAGGAAGAAAAATTCGGGAGGAACAAAATGTCAGTGGCCCCAAATTCCCTCAGTTATCCCCACTTCCCCTTCCCTCCTTCCCTTCCCCCCTTCCAATCCAACCCCCCTACAGAATCAAAGGTCACCCATTATAATCACAGAGTGCACCACCATTAGAAAGACGAGTACCAAATCTGACCACAATCTTATTCCACATATCCCCAACTCCAATCCAACCAACTAAATTTCCACATTACACCTCAACCGTTGCACCTTCAGCGGCGATCATAGTAAGAGCCTCCATCCGTCCAATCATCTTGCGCCGTATACTCCGATTGAACATCAGACATCCCATCCCCCCTCACCCCACCTCCCTGATACCCCCCATGCCCCTGCCCTGGATACTCAGACCCTACCTCACTCTCAGCATAGCCCCCCTCTCCAGCATACCCACTATGCACACTCCTCGGACCATACTCCGTCGCTCCATCATCCACCACTGTATCCCCATCCCCATGGTGCCCCATCTCATCCCCATCCTCATTATAGTACGTCCCAGTACCATCGTCGTCATGCACCGCGTTCGGATCGTACACCTCATCCTCCTCCCCGTCCGGCCCAATATAATTCCCTTCTTCGTCGTAAAAAGCATCTTCGTCCCCCTCCCCTTGCAGCGGCTGTTGCATGTCTGCCATTTGGAATTCCAGAAACGCCTCGTCTTTCCTCTTGCCCTCGCGGTATCCTCTAATGAGGCAGAAGCAGCAGATCGCGACAACAAACAGGAGAAGCCCGAGAACAATGCCGCCCACTTTCAGCCAATAGGATGTGTTCTGAACTGTGGTTGTGCTGCTACTGCTGCTGCTGCTGCTGCTGCTACTGCTGCTGCTGCTGGGAGTGCTGCTGCTGCTGGGGGTGCCACCACTGCTGCTACTGCTGCTGTTGCCAGCTGTGGTGGGAGGCATGGATCCCGAGCCTGCTCCTCCCGAACCTCCACCTCCGGCTGGGGGAAGCGGGGTGGTATTCGCATCATACATGGTCAGAACAGTCAGGTCTGACGCAGGATCCACACGGGGATCGGGGCCGGGCGGGATATTTTGTCTGCAAGTGAAGTTGCAGTCGGACGGCTGGGTAAGTCGGAAAACACCCAGATGGGTCAGGATGTAAAGTGTACCATTCACGTCCTGCCCCCAGGCGAAAACCGCGCCGAAATTCGGGCGGTACGGGCCTTGCATCGGGCATTGGATGGGTGAATTGGGCGCGCAAGAGACGTTGAGCGGTTGCGAACCGAGGGGGAAATGGCCGCTATAAGGGGGATTCTCTGTAGCCACGTAGAATTGGTTGTTCCTGTCACTGAATAGGTACCTGGTAGGGTCCAACGGGAGAGAATACAGGGTGAAGAAAGGTGGGTAACGGACTGAGGATTGAGTACTGAGTGTTGAGTGAAGGAATGAGCCTTGAGAGGAGAAAATCAGTATGCACAGAGATTTGTAGATGTTTGGGAGGATTGATGTTGGCTTGGAATGGAACAGAGAAAGAGAATCCTGCTCAAGACTAAGGTTTCATATATCACCCCCAGGCAAGTACACACACAACATCACCACCATCGCACCTTCCATATAAGCACGCGTCCTCGAATCCTCTTGCATAGAACCCCCCAACCACGCTGCTGGTGTTGCTCCACACGTATTGAAACGACGGCAGCTTCTGGTTCGGCACGGGCCGCTGCTCGCTAGCATTGGCAAACTCCCGACCCTCGTACCACTTCCACCCGTAGTTACCGCCGCTGGTTACCACATCTACCTCCTCCCACTTGGTCTGTTGGTGAAGGAAGGGAGGGGAGGAAGGGGGGGCAGCCGACAAAGGATGTGAGAGACGGGGAGGGGGTTTGAGATGGGCCGGTGGTGGTCAGGTACGGGCCGATGCTAACTAGTGTTGGCGTACTCCCAACCCTCATATCACTTCCGTCCAAAGCTACTGCTTTTGAGTCGCTTTTGAGTCGACTCAAAAGTTCCCTCATATCACATCCATCCAAAGCTGCTGTTGCTGGTTACGACGTCTAGCTCCTCCCACTAGGTCAGTTGGCTACTGTTTCATGGAGAAGGAAGGGTAGTAGAGTGCCATGAAAGAGGACAAAGGACGGAATGGCATGGCTTCGCATGGCATGGAGATCCGTCAGCCACCCTATGAGCTGCACTCACTCACCCATCCCACATGCCCGCACATCATGACGGACGGTCTGAGCAGGTCGAACATTCCCTTCCATGGGTCGTGGAAGCCCAGCGCAAACACCTCCCCTCGCCAGTCCCCACATTCCCCTCCCAATTCCTCCCGAACAGAACCGTTTCCCCACATCCCAGCAACCCTCAAGAAGCACTCACCCATCCCACGTCTCCACACATCATAACGGAGGGCCTGAGCAGGTCGAAGGTGCACTTCCATGGGACGTGGAAGCCCAGCGCAAACACCTCCCATCGCCAGTCCCTTGCTTGCTCCCATTACACCCCCACCCTTCCCCCCCCCAACTTCCCCTCCTCCCCTTTCCCTTTCCCATCCCACCCTCAAGAAGCACTCACCCATCCCACGTCTCCACACATCATAACGGAGGGTCTGAGCAGGTCGAAGGTGCACTTCCATGGGTCGTGGAAGCCCAGCGCAAACACCTCCCATCGCCAGTCCCTTGCTTGCTCCCATTACACCCCCACCCTTCCCCCCCCCAACTTCCCCTCCTCCCCTTTCCCTTTCCCATCCCACCCTCAAGAAGCACTCACCCATCCCACGTCTCCACACATCATAACGGAGGGCCTGAGCAGGTCGAAGGTGCACTTCCATGGGTCGTGGAAGCCCAGCGCAAACACCTCCCATCGCCAGTCCCTTGCTTGCTCCATTACACCCCCACCCTTCCCCCCCCCAACTTCCCCTCCTCCCCTTTCCCTTTCCCATCCCACCCTCAAGAAGCACTCACCCATCCCACGTCTCCACACATCATAACGGAGGGCCTGAGCAGGTCGAAGGTGCACTTCCATGGGTCGTGGAAGCCCAGCGCAAACACCTCCCATCGCCAGTCCCTTGCTTGCTCCCATTACACCCCCACCCTTCCCCCCCCCAACTTCCCCTCCTCCCCTTTCCCTTTCCCATCCCACCCTCAAGAAGCACTCACCCATCCCACGTCTCCACACATCATAACGGAGGGCCTGAGCAGGTCGAAGGTGCACTTCCAGGGGTCGTGGAAGCCCAGCGCAAACACCTCCCCGCGCCAGTCCCAGTCGAGGGCGTGCGGGTTGTCCGGGGGAATGCCGTACGCCCCCAGCAGGCCCCTGCTCCTAATCTCATCCTCGCCTGCGAGGGGAGGAAGGGGAGGCGGAAAGCAATGAGCGGACGAGTCAACTCAGTGGCAGGCGGGTTGCCCGTAGGAAAGCCATATGCCCCCAGCAGGCCCCTGCTCTTTATCTCATCCTCGCCTGTCAAGGGGGGTGGGTGGGTACGGGGAGGTTAGGGAGGAACGAAAGGGGGGGAACAGAGGAGAGAGAAGAGAAACGCCTTGGAGTTCTGTGGCAAGCCCAGGGGATCGAGGTCCCATGGCGAGGGGTGACCACATCACCCCACCACATGACACCACACCACACCACACTGCACTGTGCTAGTCTCACACCAGCCCACAAGCCCACCCGCCCACCTGGCTGGCTGATCCCATTCAGGACGTCCAGCCGCAGCACCTTCCTGTGGAACGCCTTGGGGTTCCCCAGGCGCTTTAGGGTCCAGCCGCCGCACCTTCCCGTGGAACGCCTTGGGGTTCTGCGCCAGGCCCAGGGGGTCCCCCAGCATGACATAGAGCATGCCATCCGCGCCTTATGGCGAGGGGAAAACAACACCGCACAGCACCACACCGCATCGCACCACACCACACCACACCTCATCCGAAGTCCCTCAAGACACCCACCTGGCTGGCTGATCCCATTGAGCACGTCCAGCCGCAGCACCTTCCCGTGGAACTCCTTGGGGTTCTGCGCCAGGCCCAGGGGGTCCAGCTCTCCCCCTCCGTCCCCCAGCATGACGTAGAGCATGCCATCCGCGCCCCATGGGCGAGGGGGAAACAACACCACACTGCACCGCATCACACCACACCACATATAAAGTCACCCACCTGGTTGGCTGATCCCATTAAGCACGTCCAGCCTCAACACCTTCCCGTGAAACGCCTTGGGGTTCTGTGCCAGGCCCAGGGGGTCCAGCTCGCCCCCCCCATCCCCCAGCATGACGTAGAGCATGCCATCCGCGCCAAATCGGATCTGGCCGCCGTTGTTGTTGATGAAAGGCTGCCCCAGCCGCACTATGTAGCGCACTATCGTGGCAGAGATGCTCGCTTGCTGGTGGGTGGGGTGGGGGAGGGGGTGGATGGGTTGTGGCAGGAAGGGCAGCAGATGTTGTTGATGAAAGGCTGCCCCAGCCGCACTATGTAGCGCACTATCGTGGCGGAGATGCTCGCTTTCTGAGGGGGGGGAAGCGGGGGCAGTAGTGGTGGGAGAAGCAGCCAGGGGGAGGCAGCAGGGAGCAGGGAGGGGGAAGGGTAAGAGATGGCTTTTGAGTCGACTCTGACTAAGGGCTGCCCCAGCCGCACTGTGTACCGCACTAACCCCGCGTCTATGCTCGCTCGCTGGTGGGTGGGGAAGTGGAGGGAAGGGGGGAGGGAAGGGGATGGGGGGACGGGGAGGGGAGCGGGGGAGGAGATGTGGCGTGGAGAGCACGTCAATACAAGCAGAACGTAAGGCACCACTGCCACGCCCTTGCACCATTCCCCTATCCACGCTGCCTGTCTGCATACCTGGGAGATCTTAGCAGGCGTGCAGATGGTGTCACTGCACGCAGAGAACTCTGCCACCACAGTCACGTTTCTGCACAGGTCCCCGGTGCCCCAGCGGCCGTCCGGATTGGCCGCCTTAACCTTGTCGGCCGTGCAGTCCACAGCATCGTAGCAGCCGCACACAGCAGCCTTGCAGTCAGAGTTGACTGAGGAGTCGCAAGTGAAGGACACGAAGAGACGGCCGTTGCTGGGGTAGTCCGGGTGAAAGGCAATACCAACTGCCCCCTGCTCCCCCCCCTGTGCCACCCTGTATGCATGAGTCGGAAAGGGGGGATGGCCGGGAGGGAAGGCATGGGCGTTGAGGGAAAGCAGTGAGCTTGCAGCCGCAGACAGCGGGCTTGCAGTCAGAGTTGATTGACAAGTCGCAGGAGAAGGAGACGAAGAGATGGCCGTTGCTGGTGTAGTCGGGGTGAAAGGCGATCCCCCCTGCCCCCTGCTCCGCCACCCTGTGCCACCCTGTGCAATACAAATCGTAGGAGATACCGTAACAAAGGTACAGAATGCTGAACTCCCTTCCCAGTGCACCCTCCCACCCCAATGCGCCCTTCCACTCCCACACCCCCTCCCCCATCACAACCTAGCCTTTGTCATCCCTCCCCAGTCTCCTCCCTTTCAGGCCCCTCCATCGCAGTCCAACTCCCTCCTGTCCCTCTCCTCCCAATCCCCTCCCTCCCCCACTGTTCACTCACAAGCCACTGATGTCGAGAAACGGTGAGTCCCCATCCAAAGGAAGCTGGTCCGACGACCCCGGCTCGGGCAGATTGTAAAGAAACAACCTGCCCGCCCGCTCCAGGAAAAACGCGCGCCGCGATTGGTCCGGATGCGGGGTCATGGCCACATAGTAACTATTCTCCTCGCTCTTATCATTCTTCGTACTCAACCCAATCTGCTCCACACACATGTTATTCACGGGCGGCAACACATCCTCCCCCAACTCATCCGGGTAATCCACCGGTTTACCCCGGTAGCAAACCTTCGGCCCGTCGCCGGGGTTCTTATTCGGCGGCATGAACTGGCGGCAAAACTCGCCCTTAGTTAAGTACACATCATAAAGCGAGATGAAGCGCGGGTCATTGGTTGCAACGAAAGGGTTGTAAGGCATGCCAACCATGCCGCAGACGTCCCAGACAGTGGAGCAGAAGGGCTGCGTCTCAACAGGGTCGCGGTTGGACTGGGCCGTGCAGAGGTACGGCACGTCGGCGTAGCGGCCTGTGTGGTCGCGACGGTACACCTGCGACGCGTAGGGGTCGCACTCCTGGTGGGGGTTGAATAGGATCATGGGAGGGTTGAATAAGGGAGGAAAGTAAGACGGAGGTTGCACTTGGCTGTGCGGAGCTAGGGTAGGGGATCTTGGCATAGCGGCCCGTGTGGTCACGGCATTGAATATGCGAGGCGTAGGGGTTGCACTACTGTTGGGTGTGGGAGGGTGGAAAAAGGGACAGGGGCAAGAAGGGAGAGGGGGAAGAGGGAGGTTTGAAAGAGAGGACTGTCGGCGTAGCGCCCGGTGTGGTCGCGACGGTACACCTGCGAGGGGTAGGGGTCGCACTCCTGGTGGGGGGATGGGTGGGATCATGGGAGGATTGAAGGGAGGGTTGAAGGGAGGGTTGAAGAAGGGCCAAGGGGATGTAAAGTGAGGTGTGAAACGCAAACACAGCACTCACAGTACTCACACATGCTCACGCATGCACGCACGCACACACGTGCCCTCGCACGCGCGCGCGCACACACACAAACACAAATACACGCAGACAAAACACCCGAAAACACACACGCACGCCATTCACAGCACTCACAGCGTCATTTACAACACAGAGAAACCAAAACTTAAAGCCGACCTGGCACGCACAGCGCACAGCGCTACTTGCACTTCCCACACACAGCAGCACTCACAGGTGAACCTTGACATTTTCCAGTGCCCACACGCAGCACGCACAACGCACAGCACTGCTTGCAGTCCACAAACAGCAGCACTCACAGGCGAACCTAAACCTTCCCATGTCTTTGTCTGTCTGTCCGTACACACCCGGACCTTTCCAGTGCACACACGCAGCACGCACGGCGCACAGCGCTGCTTGCATTCAACACACAGCAGCGCTCACAAGTGAACCTAGTCATTTTCCAGTGCACACACGCAGCACGCACGGCGCACAGCGCTGCTTGCATTCAACACACAGCAGCGCTCACGGCACGGAAAACAGCACTCACGGCGCACAGCGCGAGTTCCAGCGCACGGAGGCAGTTCTTGGTGCCGGGGTTGTTGCCCATGGCGTTGCTGTGCGCGACCTTCACATTTCGCTCGTTCTTGCAGTACTGCTTGCATTCCACATACAGGAATACCCAGACCTTTCCAGTCCACACAAACAGTACAGCACCACACACGGGGCACTCACGGCGCACAGCACGCGTTCCAGCGCGCGGAGGCAGTTCTTGGCGCCGGGGTTGTTGCCCATGGCGGTGCTGTACTTGAGCAGATTCTCCGCGATCTTCACGTTCCGCGCGTTCGTGCAGCAGCTCTCGTTGTTGTACTGCCGGCAGATCTGCAGCTGGTCCTTGGGCGTCTGCGGTTGCGCTGCAGGGAAGGGAGCGAGCGGGGGAGCGATAACAGGGAGCGGGAAGCGAGGAGGTTGGTATTCAGGTCGACTTTTGCTCGTTCGTGCAGCAGCTCTCGTTGTTGTACTGCCGGCAGATCTGCAGCTGGTCCTTCGGCGTCTGCGGTTGCGCTGCAGGGAGGGAGCGGTGGGAGGTGATAAAAGGGAGGGGAAAGCGAGGAGGGTGGCTTTAGTGTTTGTCTCTAACGGAAATGGTTCGCGCGTTTGTGCAGCAGGTCTGGTTATTGTAATGCTGGCGGATCCGCAGTTGTCAAGTGGGGATCTTTGGTTGCGCTTGAAGGGGATGAATGCTTCAAGAATGTAACGCGAGGGACGAATGTGCGTTTGAAGGATTGTACGCTGACGAATGGCGAGTGATTGAATGCTATACGCTGACAAAATGACGTGCGACTGAAGGATTTAACGCTGACGTAACGACGTGTGATTGAAGGATAAGCAAGAAGTGGCGTGTGACTGAAAGATTAAAAGCTGACGGACTGAAAGGCGATTAGAGTGTCGGAAAGACAGCTGACGGCTGACGGACTGAAGGACGACTAGACTCGCAAGCAGATCCATTACTTACTCGAGCATTATCGCAAGGCTTCGACAAGAAAAAGAACGGAGGACGGAAGTGACGGTCGAGAATCGGTAGTTGAGAAAAAAATGCTTTGTGAAGTATGACTTCGGTCACAACTTACACGAGTCTAGGCATAGCTTCTGAGCCGATGCATGACTGTCGATCCCGACCAGCATCAGCACTATCGCCATTAGTAGCAACACGTTGAGAAGACGCCGCATTTTTGGCGTATGAACTGAAGGATACGATAAATAAATGAAGGTATCTATGTTGCAGTTACGCGGAACTCTGTAACGCGTTCAGGAGCTCGGGTAGCTTCGAATACCTAAATAGCTTTGCTCCGACTACGTCAGATTCAGCTGAGGATAGTCGTTAGCAGGACCAGACTAAGAAACGGATAAGAGACCTGAACATATGGGCTTCTGGAACAAGTACAGAGGGTGGTGCCTCTATTCTATGTTCCAGCGCAAATCAGAAATCAATGTGAGCGTCTTCGCTCTACTTCCCATGCAGAAGAGCAACATGACTAAGAGCCGTCGAGGCGGCTGAATAAGCGACACAATGTGCGCGTTGCACGGCGTCGCATCGCCAACAGCCGCCCTGCCTGAACGAACAGAATAAGTACGGAATGAGGGATGCGGCTTCCGTCAAGGTAAAATTCTCTTGAGGCTGCTCCTCACATCAATGGTTTGGCGGACGGCTATAGTAGGAGGCGGGGGGAGGGAAGGGCGTGAGGGGGGAGGATTGCGGGAAGAGAATGTATGTGGGGGAGTGGTTGCGGAAGGTAAGCGGGGCAACTTCGATGTTTTGGTTGGCTGGCCCTTCATCGTTGCGGGAGCGCTCTGCAAGCCTGCGCGCAGAGAATGATTTTGCTCCGCTAATGCCGTACATTTTCCGCTACGCGGGAGTGTGGGCTCTGAACCGCAGTCGCTGGCGGGACAGGAAGAGGAAGGCAGCTCCGCGTGAACAGTATCGAGGGACCGCTAGTGGAGCGAAAATAGGACCAGGGTGAAGGGATGGGAATCGCATCGCTGAAGTTGGCAGACGACGGCTGGCGAAATTTTGGAAGAGCGTCGCGAGTCTCGTGAAAGTCGTTGCTGTTCTGAACCTGAACCACAGGACCACGGTCCTTGGGATTGGATTTGTAAAGCTATCGCGTATGTTTCGCAAGTGGTTTCGATGTTAGTACACTACCATTGAAGAAGCTGAGGGGGCTATATGAACTGCATAAAATGCAGCAGAGAAACACCTACGGATGAATTCACATCACATATACTAACAGTTTGAAGTCTCAGCTGCAATCAAGACTGATTCACATGTAAGCCTTGGGATCCAGGGTCTTGAGGTCCACCTGGATGTCCTCCAAGCCGTCCCTGGGAATTGGGTTAAAAAAATACAGCGTAAACAGGCAAATTACATCAAGAATATGATGAACATCTTGAGGGTAATTGCATTGCGGTCCATCCCACCATTCTTAAAAACCTTCCCAGGTGATCGGCAGTAATTTAGAGTGAGAAATAAACACAATATCAGACAAAAACCCCTTCCGAACAGTGCACTTCATAAAAAAACTAGTAACAAAAAAATGTGCAACAAAATGGTGCAGACCGGAAGGCCTGCGAGCAAGCAGACTGAGAGAAGTATTCCGAGTCCCTGCTCGCAATAACCCCTTTGGTGCCTCCTTGCTCACTTCCCAGGACTGCCCAACTTTCCTGTCCATCCCAACCTCGCTCAACAGGTTTAACGCCTCAAACCCCAAGGGACCACCCACCTCTTCTGGTACGTGCCAATATTCTCCACCGCCTCGCTAGCTAAGGCAGCAATGTCAGTCTTGGCCATTTCTTTGCAGGTTGTTTTTTTCCAACAATTCTCAGGAACAGCCCAGAACCCCACCCACCTCTTCTGGTACGTGCCAATCTTCTGTGCCGCCTCGCTGGAGAAGGCAGCGATGTCGGTCTTGGCCATTTTTTTTACGCCGTTTTTGAGAATTCTCAATAAGAACCCGAGCGACAACCACCCACCTCTTCTGGTACGTGCCAATCTTCTGTGCTGCTTCGCTGGCAAAGGCAGCAATGTCAGTCTTGGCCATGCTCGTCTCCAGCTGCTGCTCCAACGGCTCCAAGTCGCCGTCCTTCAACCCCAGCCTGGGGGGGGGGAGAGAAGGGAAAGTTGGATGGCGGAAAGAGGAGGTAGAAGGGGCTAGTCAAGGGGAAGGCAGCGACGTCAGTCTTGGCCATGCTGGTCCCCAGCTGCTGCTCCAACGGCTCCAAATCGCCGTCCTTCAACCCCAGCCTGGTACCGACAGGGAGCGGCGGGGATGACAGTGCCAAACAGGGAAGAGCAGGGAGACGGGAGAGCAGGGACAGGGGAGCGCAGCGAAATTCAGATGGCAGAAAGAGGGGGTTACACAGGGCTAGTCCAGTCCAGGGGCAGGCAGCTCTATTTGTCTTGACCATGCTCATTTCCAGCTGCTTCTCCGGTGCTTTCCAGATTACTGCCTCTCAGCACCAGCTGACCATGTTTCCGGTGCTGGCCATGTGCGTGACGTGAACACACGCACAAACTCAACAAAAACACCCTCTAAGAACTCCTTATGCATGCGCACACCAGAAATCCAGTCAGGTTTCTTGTATGCAAGACGTGAACACCCTCATTTCTTGTTGAGAACGTTCACCTTCTCTTCTCCTGCAGCATCGCCAGCACTTATACTTTGTTTCCCCCAGAGGAGGTAAGAAACAGTTGCATGCCATGGCTTGAACCAAATAAACCATGACCATCATTCCAAAATATTTTGGGAAATGCTTCAGGGTGATGGCGCTGACAAGAAAAAAAACAAAAACGAACAATCAAACACACATACAAGCACACACTGTACTTGTTGACAACAGAACTCACTTCTTGTTGATGGCGTTCACCTCGTCCTGAAACATCGCCATGCCCTTCACGTCATCCATCCCCCACCAGCGCCTTCCCCAGCCTCTTCTCCCTTCTGGTTGCATGCACACTCCGAAGGGCCATTCAAACCACTCACTTCTTGTTAATAGCATTGACCTCCTCCTGAAACATCGCCATGCCCTTCACATCATCGCCCACCAGCGCCTTCCCCAGCTTCTTCTCAACGCTGTCAAGTGCTGCAAACATGAGCTTCTCCGCGCCCAGCTTGTCCTCCACTCCCAACCTGGTAAGTGTGGTGAAATGGGATGGGATGCGGTGGGATGTGGTGGGATGTGGTGGGATGGGATGGCATGGATGGGACGGGATGGGATGGGATGGGATGGGATGGGATGGGATGGGATGGGATGGGATGGGATGGGATGGGATGGGATGGGATGGGATGGGATGGGATGGGATGGGATGGGATGGGATGGGATGGGATGGGAGGGATGGGATGGGATGGGATGGGATGGGATGGCATGGCATGGATGGGACGGGATGGGATGGGATGGGATGGGATGGGATGAAATGGGATGGGATGGGATGGGATGGGATGGGATGGGATGGGATGGGATGGGATGGGATGGGATGGGATGGGATGGGATGGGATGGGATGGGATGGGATGGGATGGGATGGGATGGGATGGGATGGGATGGGATGGGATGGCATGGATGGGACGGGATGGGATGGGATGGGATGCGAAGCACACTCAATGCTGGAAATTTGCGCGGGCCCTCCTCGCTCCCCAGCTGCATGTCAACAAGCTACCCTGCTACAGCTTGCCTCGTCAAAGGTGCCTCAATACAAGGTGCTTCATTACAAGGTGCTTCGTCGAAAAGTGCCTCGTTACTAAGGAACTCACTGCCTGCGGATGATCCGGGATTCTTCCAGGAAGCTGCGCACGTCCCGCGAGTCCTCCTCTGCTGACTCGAGCAGGTTGGAGAGCTTCTCAGAGAAGGAAGGAATGCCCAGGCTGAGAAGAGGGGGGTCGGGAGGGGTAGGGAGGGGTAGGTGTTAGAATCTATATATTATAGCATGCGAACACTTGTGACTGTACACCAAGAGTGGTGTACAGTTGGGTTGGTTCAGGCTCTAGTTTTGGGTGTACTACGGGTAGACACCCTAATTGGGGTGAACCCAAATATCCTAGCTTAGACTTGGCTCCAACCTTGTTGGCCAAGTGGAGCAACCAACTTTGGTTGGTTGGCCACCATCCCACTAGGGTTGGTTGGATGGTCCTTCCTCCCACTAGCCTACTTGGTCTTGGTGTCTTATGTGCTAGGTTTGGTCTTCTTCTCCAACCTTCTCTTCCTTGTATAACTTTGTGCTCTTTTGAGCTAATGTTAACAATTCTTCCTCAACTTCCTATAGCTCATAGTTTCTTTCATGGTATTCAGAGCCTAAGGCAAACGCCCTAGATCCTAGGCCTACTCAACCAAAGTAACATTTCTCAACGTAAACCTATTACACCTCAGCTAGAAGCAGCTCGTAGTGCGCCCTCCCACCTTCTCGTCGCGAAATCCCTGCCTGAAATCGCACGGCTCCTTTTACCCGTCACGTAATCCTCTCCTCCAGTGATTTGGAACGTTTTCACCGTCGCGAAGTCCCTGCTAGCAGTCGCGCGGGTCCATTCCACCGTCGCGAAGTCACTGCCAGCAGTCGCGCGGGTCCATTCCACCGTCGCGAATCCCTGCCAGCAGTCGCGCGGGTCAATTTCACCGTCGCGAAGTCACTGCCAGCAGTCGCGCGGGTCAATTTCACCGTCGCGAAGTCCCTGCCAGCAGTCGCGCGGGTCAATTTTACCGTCGCGAAGTCCCTGCCAGCAGTCGCGCGGGTCAATTTCACCGTCGCGAAGTCCCTGCCAGCAGTCGCGTGGGTCAATTTTACCGTCGCGAAGTCCCTGCCAGCAGTCGCGCGGGTCAATTTCACCGTCGCGAAGTCACTGCCAGCAGTCGCGCGGGTCAATTTCACCGTCGCGAATCCCTGCCAGCAGTCGCGCGAGTCAATTTCACCATCGCGAATCCCTGGCAGCAGTCGCGCGGATCGTTTTAACCGTTCCGAATCCTCTGCTAGCGGCCGCATTGCTTCATTTGACCGTCGCGACACCTCTGCCAGCAGCTGCGGAGGCCCCCCCTGCCCTTCACGTCACCCCTCCTCGCAGTCGCACGGGCCCCTCCAAGCGTCACGCCACCACTGCCGCCAACCACGCGAGCCTCCTTGCCCATCGTGCTACCTCTTCCAGCACCCACCTGAGCCCTGCAGAGCAACTGCGCGGCCCTCCCCGCAACAGCAGCAGCGGCGTGACCGGACAGTAGCAGCACTTGTGCCCTGGGCAGCAGCAGTAGTGTGACTGGACAGCGGCAGCAGCAGGTCTGGACAGCAGCAGCAGCGTGACTGGACAGCAGCAGCAGCAGGTCTGAACAGCAGCAGCAGTGTGACTGGACAGCAGCAGCAGCAGGTCTGAACAGCAGCAGCAGCAGCAGGTCTGGGCAGCAGCAGCAGCGTGACTGGGCAGCAGCAGCAGCGTGACTGGACAGCAGCAGCAGCAGCAGGTCTGGGCAGCAGCAGCAGCGTGACTGGGCAGCAGCAGCAGCAGGTCTGAACAGCAGCAGCAGTGTGACTGAACAGCAGCAGCAGCAGGTCTGGACAGCAGCAGCAGTGTGACTGAACAGCAGCAGCAGCAGGTCTGGACAGCAGCAGCAGCGTGACTGGACAGCAGCAGCAGCGTGACTGGACAGCAGCAGCAGCAGGTCTGAACAGCAGCAGCAGTGTGACTGAACAGCAGCAGCAGCAGGTCTGGACAGCAGCAGCAGTGTGACTGAACAGCAGCAGCAGCAGGTCTGGACAGCAGCAGCAGCGTGACTGCACAGCAGCAGCAGCGTGACTGGACAGCAGCAGCAGCAGCAGGTCTGGGCAGCAGCAGCAGCGTGACTGGGCAGCAGCAGCAGCGTGACTGGACAGCAGCAGCAGCGTGACTGGGCAGCAGCAGCGGCAGAGCTGAACAGTGGCAGCAGCACTCATGGCGACTGACTCCGTACCTATTGATACTGGCTCCATTGTTCGCCTGGAAGTCCAGGACGGCACTACTGCACTAAATTGGCACCGATTCTCACAGAGCCTCACCGGTGTCCTCCGCTCCACCATTATTGGCGGTGTCAACCTCCACTCCGTTGTCTTTGCCGAACCGGATGGGCTTGAGCCCAAGCCACCTCCTCTCCTTAGTCTTGAACCTCCTCCTCCACCACCCCATCCTGGCGAAGCACCTCGCCCGCCCGATATCCCTCGCCTCGTTTCTGACAACACCACCAATGCCTCGCGCCTCACCACCTACGCGGAGGAGGTGGCGACACACACGCGACTGGTGGATACCCACAAGGCAGCCCTTGCTGCTCACACCACGGCTGCTGCCCTTCATGCGAAGTACACTGCTGATAAGACGTCCTACACCTCCCAGCTGACTGATTTCACTACTCGCCATGCCGCCTGGTGCATTGCCGACACTCGGGCTATTGGCCTCATCAACTCCTGCATCCCGACCTCACTCCAGAGCGAGCTTGACGCCACTTCCTCTGCAGTTCTCTGGCGCGCCCTCTGTGATTTGTATGACCGTCGGGACATGGCATCTCTTCATGCCCTCTACCGTGACTTCAACGCTATCACCCTTGACACCTGCACCGGCGCAGCTGACTATACCCGTCGCCTCAACAACACAGCTCGGCGTCTTCGGGAGCGTGGGGCCACTATTGACGACCCCCTCCTCATTTGGCGCATCCTCGAGGGACTCACCCCGGCTTATGAGATGCACCGCATCGCCTACGACATTGTTCTCTCTCCCCACGCCACGGCTGCCGAAGTCACCACATGGGTCCTTGATACTGAAGCCAAGCTTACCCGCCAGTCCCCCTCCACCCTCAACTTCACACAGGGACGCGGAGGACGTGGGGGGCGTGGTGGCAAGGGTCGTGGTGGGGGGAGTGGCGGAGGCGGTGGTGGTCGAGGTGGAGGAGCTGGCGGTGGCGTTACAGGTGGGACGCCGGGAGGTGACGGGGGTGCTGGTCGCGGTGGACGCTCTGGGGGTTTCCCTCCTTGCTCCTATGTCATTCGACAGGGCCCCAACAAGGGCCACCGCTGCAACCAAACCACCCATCCTGCTGAAACCTGCTTCAAGGCCCTCAGTGATGAGTGGTTTGCTCGGGGCAACACAGGTACCCCTCCTCGCTGGGCCACTGTTACCCCTCGCCCCACTGTTCATGACGTTCGAACACTTCCCGCCTATCAGCCACCACCTTCTCAGCTCCACCAGACTCTGGCGAGTCACCTGCCTCCCCACCTCCTGCACCAGGTACAAGTCTTTCTTCCCCCCCTTCCAGACCCGCAGCCTCAGCAGCAGCAGCAGCAGCAGCAGCAGCAGCAGCGGCGGCAACAGCAGCAGCAGCAGCAGCAGCAGATGCACCCGGGGTTCCAGGGCCTTCTGCCTATGCAGCAGCAGTACCTGGGGCCACAGCATCACCCGGGATTCCTGGGTCCCCCCCTCCTCCCTTATCCTCCTCAGCCACAGCAGCCCCTTCTCCAGCAGCAGCCATACTCTGGCTACCCCTCTGCCCCCCCCAGTGTCTCTGACACCCAAGGCAGTTTCCTTGGTCATGTTACCGCTGCACCCTCTGTCGCTTCCATGTATCCCTCTGCTATTGATGAGACGCTTTTCCAGTACTCCGTGTCACCTCCCCCTCCTTCCCCCCCCACCTTGGACTTTGTCCTTGATAGTGGGGCCACCGAAACTGCACTGAAGGATGCTGGCACCCTCACTCCCCTTCCTCTTCCCACTCAGGTTCACGGTGCCGACACCAGTTTTTCCGTCCCATGCACTCACCTCTCCACTCTACCTTGCACCGCTTTCCCATCTGGTACAGTCACAGGTCTCCACATCCCCACCCTTCGCAACAATCTCCTCTCCCACCGTGAGATACAAGGCGCTGGTATTACCGCTATTTACCCTGGTAATGCTTCTTACTGTGATCTCTACAACACTGCTTCTGGTCGCTTCCTCCTACGCATTCCCTTTTGTCCACGCACTCGCCTTTACACGCTCCGCACACCTCGTCCCTCCTTTTGTCAGGTCACCACTCGTGCTGGCACTTCCACCGGCCCCCCTCCCCCTCCCCCTCCCCCCCAGGTATCCTCCTCCCCTACGTCATCCCCCTCATCCTCCTTCCCCCCTCCTTCCCCCACTCCATCCCCCTCCTCCTCTAGTCACCTCTCCCACCCTGCTGTGCTCTTGCATCACAGATTAGGCCACCCAAACTTCGCTGCACTTCGCACTGCCATCACATCCCGCCTCCTCGACAGCCTCCCCCCCACTCTTCCTCCCCTCCCTTCCTCCCCCGCACCCCCATGCCCATCCTGCATTCATGGCAAACTCAAACAGTCTCCCCATCACAGCCATCCCACTTTCGCAGCTGCTCCCCTTGACCTTGTTCACATGGACCTGTGGGGCCCCTATCCCATCCGCTCTCGCCAGGGGCACCGGTACATGCTTGTCCTCGTCGACGACCACAGTCGGTACTCTACTGTCTTCTTCCTTCACACGAAGGATCAAGTGCCGGCTGTGGTCATTGCATGGGCTGAGCAGTGCCGCACACACTTTAAACGCCCCATCAGCTGCCTTCACTCTGATGGTGGGGGTGAGTTCCTCAATCACACCCTCGCCACTTACTGCAAAACCCGCGGCATTCAGCAGACCCACACCCTCCCCCATTCCCCTCAGCAGAACGGCATCGCTGAGAGTCGCATTCGTGAGATCACCAAGATTGCGCGCTGCCTTCTTGCTCACGCCTCCACCCCTCCTTCCCTCTGGAGCTATGCCCTCCTCCATGCTGCCCTCCTCCTTAATCTCCGCTCCCACCCTCAGCATTCCTCCTCCTCCCCCACAGAACTTTGGTCTAAGGCCAAGCCTGACGCTGCTGGCCTTCGCGTTTGGGGCTGCAAGGCGTTCGTCCTCATCCCTCCAGCCGATCGCTCCCGCACTGCTGGCAAGCTCGCCCCTCGCGCTCTGGAGTGCGTCTACCTTGGGCACAATCGCGATTCCCCAGGCTACCTATTCCTCCACCCTCCCACCAATCGCCTCATCCGCAGCATCGACGTCGTCTTCGACGAGTCCACTCCCTACTACTCCGCTCCTCCTCCTGACCCTCTCCCTCCTCCCACTCGCCCCCTCGCTTGGACCGACACCGTCCTCCCGCCTCTTCTCCCTCCAGCGCCTCTCCTCCCCCCTGTCGCCGCCCCGCTCCCGCCTTCCTCCTCTGCCGACGTCTACGACCCTGCCGCACCCGCCTCTCCCGCTCACTCAGCTGCACCCCCTCCCCCCTCTCCCTCCGCCTCTCATTCTCCCCCTTTCCAGCAGCCGGCGCAGCAGCAGCAGCAGCAGCAGCCGGGGCAGGCGCAGCAGCAGCAACTGGGACAACAGCAGCAGCAGCAGGGGCAGCAGCACCTGCAGCAGCAGCAGCGACGTGCAACTTCCCGCTCCTCCCCTTTCCTCCTTCCCCGCATGCACACCCGCTCCCTGGACAGACTCATTGGAGCCCCTCCTCCCGCCTCCATTCAGCTCCTTGAGGACTCCCATGAGGAGTTCCTCAACATTCGGCAACACACACCTTTCCTTGCCTCCCTCTACCTTGACTTCCTCGGCTTTCCCGTCTTTGGCGCCACCTCCACCCCAACCATCTTCACTCCCACCACCTTCCAAGAGGCCATCACCTGCCCTGACGCGGACAAATGGATAGCGGCGATCTTCTTGGAGTGTGAGGCATTTATTCGCAACGACTCCTTTGTCGATGTCCCCCTCCCAGCCGGCGCCAATCTCGTCGAGGGCAAATGGGTCTTTCGGGTGAAGCAGCTGCCGGGCGAGGAGCCGGTCTACAAGGCACGCTACTGTGCCAAGGGTTTCACGCAGACTTGGGGCAAGGATTTCTGGTTCACTTACGCCCCCACCGCCAAACCACCCACCTTTCGCGCAGCCCTCGACATTGGCGCACGTGACAACATGGAGATATGCTCCATGGACGTCTCCAATGCGTTCCTGCAGGGCGACCTGCACGAGCGCATCTTCCTCAGACGGCCCCCTGGGTTCCATGCTGCCTTTCCAGAGAACACCGTCTGGCAGCTGCGTCGCCCTGTCTATGGCTTGAAGCAGGCGCCAAGGGAGTGGCACGCGAAGCTGTCTGCCACTCTGGGGTCCCTCGGCTTCTCTGCATCCCACTCCGATGCCAGCCTCTTCATTCGCTCCTCCCCTCGCCGCTTCTTCATTCTGGTGTATGTGGACGACATGATTCTCCTTTCTGACTCCAAGGCTGACATGGAGCAGATGAAGATGTCATTGCAGCAGCGTCTCAAATGCAAGGACCTGGGCGACCTCACGCACTACCTAGGCATGACCATCACGCGCGACCGCCCTGCTCGCACCATCACCCTCTCCCAGTCCCACTACATCGGCCAGGTCTTGGAGAAGTTCGAGATGGCGCAGGCCAAGCCCGTGTCCACACCCCTCCCTTTCGGCCACCAGCTCGCTCCGCCCACTTCTCCCTCCACCTCCCCTCACCCCTATGCCGAGCTCGTTGGGTCGCTGATGTACGCAATGATGTGCACCCGCCCCGACCTCGCCTACCCCATTAGCGTGCTCGCACGCTTTGTTGGCACCGGTCGTCACACTGAGGAACATTGGAAGGCTGCTAAGCGGGTCCTCCGCTACCTTCGTGGGACCAAGGACCATGTCCTCACCCTTGGCGGCCCCTCCCCTCCTCTCCTTTCGGGCTTCAGTGATTCCTCATGGGCTGACTCGCAGCCGGACCGCCGCTCCTCCCAGGGCTACGGTTTCACCCTTGGCAGCGGCCTTATCAGCTGGCGCTCCACCCGCTCCTCTGCCATTTCTCTCTCCACCTGCGAGGCCGAGCTCTACGCCGGCACCATGGCCGCACAGGAGTCCCGCTGGCTCTGCTTTCTTCTTGCCGAGCTTGGCGCCCCCCAGCCGTGCCCCACTCTCTGGTGTGACAACGCCAGCACCATCCACCTCACTCAAGATCCTGTCTATCACGCCCGCTCCAAGCACATCGAGCTCCGCTACTTCTTCATCCGCGAGCTCGTCCAGCAAGGCCTCATTTCTGTTCGGAAGATTGCGGCGGAGGCCAACTTGGCCGACAGGGAGGGGTAGGGAGGGGTGGGGATCAGAAGGACAGGGGGACCAGAAAAGGGGTGCTAGGGAGCCCTCTTCTGGAGAGCTTCTTGGAGAAGGAGGGGATGCCCAGGCTGGGATAAGCGGGGCCAGGAGGGGAGAGGAGAAGTGGGGAGGGGTGGGGAGCGGAGGGGTTGAGAGGGACTGGGGGAGCAGAAGAGGGGCGCGCTAGATTCCAGCAGGTTGGAGAGTTTTTCCAGAGAACGAGGGGATGCCCAGGCTGGGATGAGGAGGGGCGGGAGGGGTGGAGTGGAGGGGAGGGGAGGAAAAGAAGGGTCACAGGTGCTAGAAGAACGGCAATGGGAGAGTCCTCCTCTGCTGACTCGAGCAGGTTGGAGAGTTTCTCCGAGAACGAGGGGATGCCCAGGCTGGGATGAGGAGGGGCGGGAGGGAGGGGTGACGCGGGGTGGGGAGGGGCGGGGAAGGGAGGGGAGGGGTTGAAAAAGGGTGGGGATGAGTGGGGGGGGCCGACCGAGGAGCAGGAAGGAGTCCTCTGCTGACCAGAGCAGGTTGGCGAGCGTATCGTGAATGAGGGGATGCCCAGGCTGGGATGAGCGGGGGTGCGAGGGGTGGGGTGGGGAGGGGTGGGAAGGGGCGGGGAAGGGAGGGGAGGGATTGAAAGGGGTGGGGATGAGAGGACGGGGGGATCGACAGAGGAGCAAGGTAGAGTCCTCTGCTGACTAGAGCAGGTTGACGAGCGTGTCGGTAAATGAGCAAAGACTTAGGCTGGGATGAGGGAGGGAGGGAGGGAGGGAGGGAGGGAGGGAGGGAGGGGGGAAGACGGATCACAGGAGTGCTAGAATATGGGCAACAGGGGGAATGGCAGAGGCGCATCCCTCCTCTGCTCACTTGAACAGGTTGGAGAGCTTTTTGGTGAATGAGGGGATGCCCAGGATGGGATGATGGGGCTGGGGAGATCATGAGGTGGGGGGAGGGAACGGAGGAGGTACAGGAAGCGGGAGGGGGGGGGTGAGGGGGGCTGAGGGATGAAGTGAGTTCAAACTCACCTCTCGCGGATGTTCTTCACGGCTGCAGCATACGCCTTGGTGGCCTTGTCGTCAGCAGCGTCCATGGGGATGGAAACCTTCTTGAGACCTTCCAGATACGACCGGAAGGATGCCTGCTGCTTGATAAACGCCGCCTTCACCACATCCTCTGGTGGTGGTTTGGGTTGGAGAGGGGAGAGGAGGGGTGGGGGGAAAGCGGGAGGAACGGTACGTGGGTGGAAAGAAAGCTCCAATGCACCTTCCAGATATGACCGGAAGGACGCCTGCTGCTTGATAAACGCCGCCTTCACCACATCCTCTGGTGGTGGCTTGGGGAGGGGAGAGGGGGAGGTGGGTGCAGGGAAAGAAAGAAGGGGATGGGGGGGTTAGCAGGAGCAGGTGAGAGGGGGAAAAAAACCTTCAATGCACCTTCCAGATACGACCGGAATGACTCCTGCTGCTTGATAAACGCCGCCTTCACCGCATCCTGTGGTGGTTGGGGGGGACGTGGAGGGGGGGTAGGAGTGGGGGACGTGGGGATGGGGAACGTCGACGCGGACGATGAGAGGGGGAAAGAATGACTGACTTCTACGTGCGACACGTGATGAGGCCGGGGAGTGGGAGGGGGGGGAAGGGGGATGGGGAGTGGGAAGCGCGTACGTACCTTCAGCGGGAGCTGCAGTAGCGAATCCGCGGGCGACATTCCCCGCGAGTAGCGCGGATGCGGGCGCAGCAGGGGCGAGCCTTGCGGACACCGCCCTGCCCTGTTGCGCGGACACGAGGAAGGGGGGAAGGGAAGGGGGAGGGATGGGGGAAGGTGCAGGGGGAGGAGTGAGGGAAAGAGCAAGGAGAGGAGCGAGGGGAGGAGTGGGGGAGGATTTGAAGAAAGAGTGGAAAGGGGACGGGAGGAGAGGAGGGAGGGTAGGATGGGGGTAAGGAGGGAGGCGTGGGGGGAAGGGAGGGGGTATGTCGTGGCTTTTGAGTCGACTCGAATGTCGTGGTGGGAAGCACGCTGAGGATCGAAGGATCGGGACGAGGATCGGAAGATCTCGAGTCTTGTTCTCCGGCAGTTAGCTTCCCCGGAAACTCGGCTGACAGCTGACGACACAAATCTACCCCACTCAGCTCTAACCCTACAGACCGATTTTCGATGCGCCTCTAAATTCGGCTCACACACGCAGCTAGGTTCATCGGAGACTTGGCTGACAGCTTAGCGTGCATTGTCCTACAGACAGCCTACACTACAAGCATAACCACCCGTTCGTAACCCCACAGATCGCATCCGAGCAGAGCAGAGGATCACGGCAGCAACGCGGCACGAAAGGTTAACCTAAATGAGGCCTAGTTTCGCGACGTCTCAGCACTCGGTCGCATGCGAACAAAGCACCATCTAGGAGTATTGAGCCGACTCGAAGCGTCGAGGCGCGACAAACTGCACACGAGGCATCTCAAACTCGATCCCGGTCGAATCTAAGCGCGCCAACGCACCACGCGCACTGTAATCTACACGACAATGAATCATTTCCTGTAAGGCGACAATATGTCTCTTTGGTTCGCTGCGAGCGACGTACGGCGAGCGCGATGAGGCGGGAGCTGGAGCGAGCAGCCATGGGTGACGATTCGATACAAGAGCGACCGGCGGGACGGAAGTAGAGCGCGAATACACGGCGAGCGGAAGCGGAGCGGAACGGCGAGAGTGGAAAGCGGGGGATCCGGCGGAACGGACGACAGGGAGCGTGCGATCGGGAAGGCGACTCGCGAGGACAGAGGTCTGGTCGCAGTAAGAGGTGTGGGATGGTGATGGTACAGGTGGGTCTACGTATGTGCGTTTCTCCAATAAGAGAAGGAGGAACTGAGGAAGTAGGGGAAAGAAAAAGGGGAAAATATGCCATTCGTAACCATCATAGGACTCAAAAACATTTATTTTTAAACAATGAAGGGTACGGTCACTGCAAAGGGTGTTTTCACGCGACTGATAAAGCGTTTCACGGAATCAGTCACAATCAACTGGTAAAAAAAAACGCGAATGGTCACAGATGAAACTCCCGCCAAAACAAAATGAAACCCAAAAAGAACCTGGATGCGTTTTCGGAAGGTCAACCCTAAACACGTAACTCGCCAGGTGTTTAGGGTTGATCCGTTTTCAAACCGCATCCGATTCCGATTGGGTTTTTGTTTTTTTACAAGTTCGCATATTGGTTCGGCGCGAGCGGGAATTTTGTTGAGTTTCAAGTTTTTTTGGCGGGAGTTTCATGTGTGACCATTCGCGTGATTTCTTACCTGTTGTTAGTGACTGAATCCGTGACCCCGCTTACCGAATACACCGTACGCGTTTTTTTTTCACCATTCACGTTATCGAGTCCCGAGTTGGTTACCTGTGGCATATTCTCCCAAGAAAAAGGAGCACTAACACAGTGTTTTTTGTGCAGTGTATTAGTTGCATCTACAATGCATCTAATTCTCAATTATGCTTGTAATAATGATACAGTTATATCATAACAAGCAAAAACACAAGCAAACAAGCAAGAAAAATAGTCCAGCCATCATGTTAGTAAGGCATTAAAAATTCAGTAACCAGTTAGAGAAGTCAACCTTGTCAACGACTGAAAAGGGGTTAAAGCCTCAGTTCCAGATCCAGATCTGTTACTTCTCGGAACCCATGTCCGCCCCCATTCAGCTGGTGCCCTCCATTGTTCTGTGCATCTTGACGGTATGCATTCGCAACACCTGAATCTCCAGCCCATGCTCCTGCTGATCCTGCTATTGCTGCTGTTGCTGCAGTTGCTGCTGTGGGAGGTGTTGCTGGTTCAGGAATTTGCAGCTGCATCATCAAACCACGCGCAAGCGTCTTCATCTGCAGCTCTGCTCCTGCGTTGATTTCTCCTTGACCAAGCAGGGCCTGTGCGGCCTGCAGCTGGGATAGCAGCTGAGCCTGAGCCTGTGTCTGCCCTTGCCCCACCATCTGCTCTATCCTGCTCACAATAGCGGATACAAGAGCACTGCGCAGCGCATGCTCCCCGGATAGTCCACACATGCCCTGTGATGCACCTGATGCTGCTGCTGATGACTCCGCGCCCGCAGCAGGAATAAAGGACTGAAGCCTATACGACGGAGTGGAGGACTGGAGGTGGGATGAGCTGTATGAAATGCCAGGAGCAGGGGAACGGGCGGGAAACGCAGCAGCTGAAGCAACCTGGAGAGGAGGGGGGAGTGGAGGAGGAGAGGGAGCAAGGGAATGGGCAGAAGGGGTGCGGAAAGGGGGAGCGGCATAGGGAACAGGGCTTATGTGAGACGGGTGTGGGGAGATGGTTCTGGAGGTGGGGGTGGGCGCGCCGGGAAGAGACCGGAGGACGGTTTGGGAGGAGGCTTGGGCAGTCGAAATGTTGGGAGCACGAATATATTGAGTTTCTATAAGCTGCTGATGATTTGGATTCTGCTGCTGCAGCAGCTGTGGCGGCGGCGGCGGCGCCTGCTGCTGCTGCTGCTGCTGTTGCTGCTGCTGCTGCCGGAATTGCAGCTGTAGCATCTCTTGTATTTGTTCCAGAAGTGACAGGTGTTGTATCTGCTTCTGCTGATCTTGCTGATAGTCTTCCCTGCGCTCGTCTGGCTGCTTCCCTTCCTGGTACTGCCTCACCCCCTGCTGCTTCTGCAACGTCTGCTGCATCATTAGCTGCTGATTCGCTATAAGACTAAGCAGATCTCCGCTCGACCCCATAGCAGAACCGGAACTCTGGGAAAATTGCGCCAGACTTTTCTTCTCTCCCCTCTCCAACGACTCTCGGGAAGCTTGGCACTTAGCTAAGTGCTGGGTTGCCTCTAATGCTGACATCTCCGTTCTCTTCCTCTTCTGCCTCCCCTCACGAAGAAGCTCAGAAATAGAGACATCCTCAGGATCGGATCGGTTTCTGCCAATCTCTTCTTCGTGAAGCGCCAAAGCTTCAGCCGAACCTAGAGTGGAGGCTCGGGCCTCCCCTCCTGCCGAACCTGGAACTGACTCTGTCCTTTTCCCTGTCATCCTGCCCCTTCGCGGCGACTTCCCCTTCCTTTCCGAGGTGATCTTCCCACCGCCCTTCTCTCTTCTCCTGACAATCCCAGCTTGCATATTTTCCGCCCTCGCGCCGTTCTCGCCCCTAACATCTTTCACTTCCCCTTCCGCGTTGCTCCTCTCAAGCGCGCCAGGCGAGTGCGCGCCTTCCGCCGGGCCGTCTGCCGCCGTCGCGTCTGCCGTGAGAGGCTGCGCGTCCGACGCAGATGCCGCCGCGACAGCCATCGCAATTATTTTCGACCGCTTAGACTTATAACCTCTTGCTACAGGGGACGTAACCGAGGGCTTAGCCCCCGCCGTCGCGTCTCCATCGCGCACTCCAGCCTGGTCTTGAACAGTCCAGCTTCCATCCGCTATTGCCGAGCCTAAGCGTTTGCTTCTGATCGAACCTGCACGCTCGGACATATCTGCCGCCGCAGGGTGTTCAAATGTCTCCGCCCTCAACCGTTTGATTCGATATGAGCCGCCCTGTGGACTCGCATACAGCCGATCCGTACTGCCAAATACTGGCTCCCTTATTCTTCCCGCAACTGCCGCCGCCGCACCTTTCCCCTTGCGAACGGACCTGCTGCCTCGTGGCAAACCAGCGGCGTCGCCCAGCGAAAAATCGTTCACGACCTGAGAACCATGCAGACGTGTGCCGTGAGTGAAGTGGTCGTGGTCGTTGAACGAGTTCAGCGACGGAAAGCGTTTATCGCAAACGCCGCAGACGTAGGGACCGCCACCCGTCGGTTTCACTTTAACGGAGCTCGCTACAGTCGGACTCAATAGTAACAGCAGATCTGCGGGTGTCAGGTTTCCCCACTTCACCTTGAACTGCGGGCTCCCAACGCCGCCGTCAATCGCGCTTTTCGCTTTCACATCCGCCTTCGGACTGCCGTCAGTGGGACTTTCTCCGCCAACAGTCTTTCCGTCAACGCTTTTCCTCGAGATTAACGTCTTCATAGCAACGTTCGAGGTGTCTTGACGTGGCGCTTTCCACGGAGATTTCTGTGAAACGTCAACGTCGACGTTGACTTCCGCGTCGCCGTCTGCTGGACTGCCATGTCGAACGTCTGCTGACGGCGGCTGAACAGACGGTTTAGACGGACTGCTGACTGCTGCTTCCCCGGACACCGTTGCGGCGGCAGAGATATCGTATGGTCGTTGGCCGGCAGATTCGGGTCGCTGCTTACTCTCCTCGGGTTCTGCATGAAGCGCCGCATGCGGCGCCGCGTGAAGCGGCAATTCTTGGCTCGACGCTCGCACCAGCGCTTCGAACGCATCCATCCGTTCGGGTGACGTCATCAGGTAACTTGGCCCCGACGCGTCGCCTAATAACTGATCGGGAGGGTGACAAAAAGACGGCGACGCGGACCCGGTACCGTGCAGGAAAACGCCGGTGTCAGTCGATGCTAAAACAGAGCGGCTCGCGCTGATTGCTTGCGGTAACGGCTTGATCGCTGAATGCTCGGAAACGATAGTAGTAGTGGTCTTGTCGACGTCGGGAGACGATGAGACTTGAGGTTCAATCACACGCTCGCTGCTGCCTGCTGAATGCTCAGAACTGAGACCGCTGCGGCTAGTAACACGGCTGCTGAGTAGCTCTTCAGAACGTGACTCTGAACGTGATGGGGATCGGGAACGGCGAGAATCAAGATTCGTGTTTATCCGAGTTCTTGAAGGGTCAAGAGCTGGTCCAATCGTACGCGCCGAGATATCTTCCGACGAGGGTTTGGGAAAATCTTGGAGGCGCGGCGGAAAGGTAGCGGCAAGCGGACACATATCGATGGCAGAGCATGCGCTCGGCCCGGTGGAACGAGTAAGCCTTACCACGTCCTACGGCCGCACGATATGCAACGAGCGGATGAGATTGGAAGCGAGCGGATGGGATTGGAAGCGAGCGGATGGGGTTTGGGAGCAAGAAGGCGAGAATCTCGGAGTGCAATAAGGTGTGAAAAGAGAGTTTACGTGTTCTCCCCGTCTTATCCACAACGAGGATCCCGTCGAGGTTTTGGAGTCCTCGGGGTTGCTGAGTCACTTTACAAGAACCTGGCTTTAGAACGTTTGGCGGAGTCTCCAAGAGAAGGCAGCGACAGAAAAACTATTACTCTGGGTTCGTGAAGTCGCCTATGCCTCCAACATGGCGGGGTTTGAGCGATCGAGTGCGTAACGCTTCGCGAACGTGACAGCGACGGTTTTGCCTTTCTTCAGCCTCCCCGAAGTTGCATGCATGCAGAAACACGAGGCGAACGAAAGGGTGGACGATAATTGGTGCTCGGCTGATCTGGGGACGTCACTCTGGATTTCACAGAATGTAATCCTCGAGGAAACTAACTCTGCGATGAGATCGAGGATTTTCCTTCACCTGAGCTTCTCGAGACAGCCGACGTGACAAGAGCACCATGAGCAACTTGGGCGGCGAACGACCGATTGACGTGACGTGTGGGAATAAAAAGACGAAGCGAGCAGCAGTGGCTCTCTTTCTCTATGCGCGGACCAGTCCTAGGAACGTGTGACCATGGCAGGAGGGTGGACATGGGCTGGACAGTTGTCGAAAGAGCTGGCGAGGCGACTGCACCGTCTCACTTCCGAGATGCCAACAGATTTTTCCATTGAACGTGGCGGGGGCTGTTGAGCCGAGGTGGTTGCGTTGGATTGCATTTGCGGCGCCTCGCGCTGACCTCAATGCTTCAGGGGTTGAAGGGGGATGACAATTCAGCAGGAAGGTTGGGTGTCTGAAGGGGGATGACAATTCTAGGAGTTTCCTACGGTGACAGGGGGAAGCCCTCAGAACGTTCCCTTAGGGCGTGTCCAGCGCGTACATTTTGGGAATATTAGTACCTTCACACGTTTCCCGGCTCAAAAAATCTCACTGTACCAAAAAACGAATATAAGGTGAGTCGAGTCCGAAGGATTGGGCCTTCCAGCGCGCGGACACAACCCTCTGCACACAAATTTCTACAGTTCGTGGAAAACGAGGTAACTGGTTGCCTCGTCTATCATCGCACAGAAATTCACGCACAAGCGAAAATTCCACGCTTGAACGAAAATTACTGTAGCGGGCAGGACGCAATGCTGTACCCTTGTTCGCGCGCACACTGATTCCAGTAACGTGTGTTAGACGATTCGTCGTACGCGCAGCGGGCGTGCCGTCTTGTGAACGGAAGCTGATCGTGTCCAACCTTTTTGTAAAATGCAGTGTTACAATGGGAAATGTGGTAACTGAATGGGTTTATGAACTGTAAATGTACGCGCTGGACACGCCCTTAGACATGGGGGAGTGAAAGCTTGATCATGAAGAGAGCTTTGAATTCAGCTTTGTGGTGGGCGAGGAGACGTTGGGCGGGTCAGTTGAATGAAACGGGCTTTCCCGACTTTCGTTCACTGCTGCATGGATGTCTTTTCTGTGGTGCCAAAGAAAACCTTGGCATGGAGAGCTGTCAGAAAATGTGCACGCTGCGTGTATGCTGGCTTGACAACAATTGATTCGTCCTCCACTCCTTCCGTCCTCCCCTTCCCCGTACAATTCAATTGAATTTGCTCTTTTGCGTCTGACGAAGCCGTCGTCGATGTGTCGTGCGAATCCCCAGCGTTTATCTAAACCTGAGAGGAACGGTTACACTTAGCGGCGACCCCTCTTGTGGTTCAGCCACAAGCAGTCCTATTTTTGGGACCAATCAACTAAAATCCACTTGTCTCCCACACTTTCTTGTGCACAACGTGACAAAATGACGTACATGAATGTCATGGGTTGCAGAAGGGACAGAAGCGACACATACAGTCAATCGCGTTGACACTGGAAGGGCTCGCAGAGTGGCCCACACGCGCTCAATGCACTCTTACAGAAAAACATATATGAACATGCAAAACACCACAGATAGGTGGACTTATACCAATTAAACGCAAAATGCAAATGATCCACATTCGGTCTTGACTGTCACCAACAAAACTTGCAGTAGCTAAAAATGACACCCCCACACAGATCAACATAATATTCAACAATTTTTATATGCACTTTGTAGGCTAGGTGGAGTTGTTCGATAAAATGTAGGCTTCGTTAGCCAACATGGGCCATTCTTTTAGTCGCTGAGATGGTATCATATTTGGTAAGGTTTTTCGCCTCCGCCCCCCAACCTCCCTAGCGACCCTCGTGCCCTCACTGCCCCCTCGTGTGTCCCCACTAGCGTCTAGCGCCCCCCACCCCCCCCCCCCTCCTCCCTCTCCTCCTCTGACGTCTTCATACCCTCTAGCGGCCCTACTAGCTCCTCGTTGCGGCTTTCTCTATGCCAAGTCGCAACCCTCTCTGCCGCAACCCCTCGTGTCCTGATGCCACCCTGCCGCGTGCCTACCGTTGCGTCCTACTCCCCCCCGCGCCGCTGCTCCGTCCGCGCAACTGCTGCCCCCGCCTGCCGCGCCACTACGCGCTTGTACCATCTACAGTGCAACCCAGCCAAAAAAAATACATGCAAACGTATAAACGTATGTTGGCACACCCTTTCTGTTATGTAATGGGCAGCCCCTTAAAAAAGAAGAAACAGCTCAGGCGGCACTACCAGCCAGCCGCTAAGCCAAGAGACTACAAGGCCATACAGTATAAACAAGACAATATGTGAGGTACTACTTAGCCCAATACTACTAGCCTAGCTTCTTATACGAAATGTCGCAAGACCAGTCAAAAAGTAAAACGAGATAGAACCACTGAGCCAAATATCTTGAAACGTAAGGTCATGCTGGGACAATACCAAGCTGTGTGCAGAGCCGGTGATGATTACAAGACGAGAGCGCTTAAACGAAGATATAAGTGGTGTTGGCCTCTAGGCCAAAAGTACTACGTGTGCCTAGCCATGCTGCTACATCTCACGAAGCAAGAAGTACTGCAGTTAGATGTGCTTCGCCCTGCCCTCAAGCTCATAACAAAATATTATCATTGTCATGTTATCAGTGAAGAAGACCGGGCATAGCTACCGTATTTACCGGCCTAATAGACACGGGGGTCTAATCCTACATTGGGAAAAAATGAGGGGGGGGTCTATTAACTGGGGGGGGGGTTTAATAGACTCGGGGTCTAATCCTATGTCTATATTTGACTTTTATACATGTTGAACACGCGTGTTTGAACATCAAAGAACGCGATTTGAATATCGCGTCTGGAGAATCGTGACCATACGCTGACGCAAAGAGCACGTGGACACTTGCTCGAGTCATATCACTGTTTGCGCTACCCTCAGGTAGTGTGTCTCGCTACAATTTCGACCAAAATTCACGTGTCTACAGTTAGGGGGGTCGAATCCGGGAAGCATTACAAAAAGGGGGGTCTAATACGAAAGTGGAGATAGGATTAGACCCCCCCCCACTTAACGACCCGGGGGTCATAATTTTTGGGGGTCCATTAGCCGGGTAAATATGGTAGGCGACGATGATGACGAGCGGAAGGACATCCACGACATAGCTTCGGCGCCTAGACTGAAGCTAACCATGAAATGACTGTGAGAATAGTACGAGTGAATGAATGGACTAGGAAGCAGGTGGGTACAAGTAGTAAACCTAAAAGTGTTGTACCCCATATTGTCTACCCCGCTACAGCCTACACAGACTATAGCATATAAGTTTGACAAACCCCCATAGGCAAAGTGGGGGAGAACAAGAGGTCACAAGACCAGTCAAGAAGAGAAAAACAAGCTCATGGTGGATCACGACGTCACCACGCATCCGAGCACAAGCAAGCGGCCACAAGGCCAGTTCACATGCAGAGTTATATAAAGCAGAATAAGCAAGACAGTGATCACAACCTAGCAAGTGTGAGCATGCAGGTATATGTATATAGAGATCACAGTACAAGCAAAGTCAAGAAGTGAGCAAGTGAGGCCAAGTGGGCACAAGGCCTAGAACAGTTCAAAACCGCTGATGATCACAAGGCTGAAGTGCCTTGGTAAAGATATCAGCAGTGTTGGCCTGAGAGGCCACGTGAACAAGACGAAGCTGACCACGCTGCTGCAACTCTCAAGCAAGGAAGTAGCGAAGAGCGATGTGCTTCGTTATGTGCTCCAGTCTCTGCTCGCGACACAAGGCAAGCATTGCCTTGTTGTCGACGTACAGAACTGGAGGAGAACGAGGCGCCTCGCCCAGGTCGATCAGCAGGTAGCTGAGCCAGCGTAGCTCCTGTGCAGCCATGGCCCCTGCGTAGATCTCAGCCTCACAGCTGGAGCTGAGAACAGAAGACGAGCGGGTAGACCGCCACGAAACCGAACCGGAGCCAAGGCTGAAGGTGTAACCCTGTGACGACCGCTGCGTAGCCAAGTCGTTAACCCAAGAAGCGTCTGCGTGACCAGTGAGGACAACTGGACCCCGTCCTCCAAGCACGAGCCCCATGCCCGACATACTGCACAAGTAGCGCATCACCCTCTTAGCTGCCCTGTAGGAAGGCTGTGCTGAAGTGAAGAGAGTGAAGCTCGTAGTCACGCTGAGCGGCGACGTACAGCAGCACCCGAAGAGTGGTCATCTTCGGGGTAGGGGAGAAGGTCTGAAAGTAGTCAACTCCCTATCGCTTACTAAAGCCTCGAGCAACGTAACGCGCCTTGAAGACAGGCGGAGAACCCGGTGGCCGCTTCACCCTGAAAATCCACATGCCATCGACAATGTTCGCCCCAGGTGGGGGAACCTCGTCAACGTAAGTGCCTGTGGACGTCCAAGAAGCCATCTCTGCGTCCATGACTATCTGCCACTGAGAGGAGTAGGGACCCTCTATCGCCTCAGCGTAAGAGCGCGGGGTCGGGATGTCTGGTGCATCCGGGTCTCCCTCAGGTGCAAGTAGCATGGACACGAGATGGGGTAAAGCAGCGGCAAAACACTGAAACTCCTCTTGCCCGTCCTCAAGGACGTCCGTGCCAAGAGCACACTCACCCCCGACGGACGGAGGACAGACAGACTCAGACTCAGCAACAAGACTAGCAGCGTAGTCTTAGACGACAGCGAGCTGCAAAGTCGACAAGCTTAGCAACTAAGGCAGACGCAGGTGTGGACTCAAAGGAAGGGTCAGTGACAACGGTGGCCAGGAGACGCGTGACAGTAGGACTAGCAGCACGATGGGAGTCAGACTCCGGGTCCGGACCGTCAGCAAGGGAGGACGCAGGAGGAGACGGCGGTGTGGAGCTGTGGAAGGACGCAGTGCCATCTGGTGCGTGCCGGGGACAGGACGAGGACGCGGACGCGGAACACGACGACCAGTGCGAGCAGTGCGAACAGGCGACGCAGGGCGAGACGCTCGCTCACGACGCTCAGCAAGACCTCCAGTCGGACTAGTGTAAGGAGAAGGAGCAGGCAGTGGGGAGGCTGGCTGTAATTGCGACTGCGATTGGACAGGCGGTGGACACTATATGGAAGGAGTAGGACCAGTAGAAGGCGGGAGACCAAAAACCTGCTGAAGGAGTGGAACGAAGTACGGCCGCGGTCGTGCAGCACCACCAGAACCAGCAGAGGGACCTCCTGCTCCAACTCCTTCAGCACCACTAGCTCCAGCACCAGCAGCACCACCAGCAGAAACAGCTCCAGCGCCTCCAGCTCCATCTCCTGCAGCACCACTAGCTCTAGCACCAGCAGCACCTCCGGCAGGAACAGCTCCAGTAGCGCCGGCTCCAACTCCAGTAGAAACACCAGCTCCAGCGGCTCTAGTACCTCCAGCAGCAGCAGCTCCAGCACCTCCTGCTCCAGGGCCACCCGCGGCAGGCTCCTCAGACGCAGCCGCTCTGCGCTGACGCCTCCAGCGGCGAGCAAATCACTCTCGTAGCTGCTGTGGAGAGAGAGACTCCCGCCGAGACGAGGCCCCTGCAGGACCTCCAGCAGACTCAGCACCCCCCGTCTCAGCGACCGCATGCTCGACACCCCCAGGCTCAGCACCCCCAGACTCCACACACTCAGGCTCAGCACCCGCAGACCCAACACGCTCAGGCTCCGCACCCCTAGACCCAACACGCTCAGGCTCAGCACCCCCAGGCTCCGCACGCTCAAGCTCAGCACCCTCGGGCGCAGCACTCCCAGGCTCCATACCCCCAGGCTCCGCACGCGCATGCTCAGCACCCCCAGCAGCACCAGAGTCAACCGCTACCTCGACAGGCTCGACAGCGTCTACTTGAGACACACCTGAGGGAGCAGGATCCTAAGGGGGGAGGGGGTCTACCGTGGGAGGACCTGGTGCAAGGAAGAGCGGCGGGGGGGGGAGAGGGGCAGCGCGGTAGGGGAAGAGACGGTAAAAGGGAACCGACTCGTAGAACGTGACGTCCTGAGAGGGCAGGACTCGGCGCGAGGTGGGGTGGTAAAACTGCCAGCCATGCGCGTCAGGGACAAAGCCAAGGAAGACGTAGGGAACAGCACGAACGGAGAGCTTGTCCGCGGTGGTATCGCGGACAAAGGCACGAGAACCCCAGACCCGGAACACCGACGCATCGCCAACCTTCCCCGTCCACCGCAGTGTGGGCGAGGTCTCCAGCAAGGAGACACGGGGCCAGAGGTTGAGCTGATGCGCAGCGTAGCGGACCGTAAACGGCCACAGAAAATGGGGGGCAGACGTATGGACCATGGAGGTACGAGCGACCTCCATGACCAAGCCAATGCGGCGCTCAGCAACCCTATTTTGCTGCGGAGAGGCCGGAAGCGTGAACGAATGGCGAATGCCCTCCCCATGACAAAAGCTTTGCAGCAGGTCAGACGAAAACTCTCCACCTCTGTCAGACTGCAGACGCAGGACGGGAAACTCCGTCCCGAACCGCTCGCAGAGCTGGAGACGGGCAGCGCGGATCCAAGGGATCAAAACATCAGGGACCTCACCGTTGGTGCGCAAGGGGAAGACCGTGGTGTAGCGCGAGTAGTCGTCAAGAACCAGCAGGAAGTACCGCTCGCGGTCCTGTCCACGGACGTGGGCTAGGCCCCACACGTCTATGTGCAGGGTCTGCAGGGGAGCGGGGAACGAGGAGGAGTGAGGAGCAGCGCGCTGCCGCCCCTCGACACAGGGAAGGCAGGGAGGGGCAGGGGAGGGTGGGAGAGGAGGCAGAGTCTCCGAAAGGCCAGAGACCAGGAGACGGTGGTGCATGGCCCGAAGGCGCTGCACCGAAGGGTGACCAAGACGGTGGTGCCAAAGAAGGGTCCGGTGCGACAGAGCCCGACACGAGCAGGGGGCAGCTAGCTGACCAGACGCAGACGCAAACGCAGCTACCTCGGGGGACGTAGTAGTCAGTGTGTACAGGCTCGAGCCAGGCGCACGGGTGAACGTGGCCAGGTGTCGACCAGTCCGGGAGCAAGTGCAGTGGGTCACCAGCTGACCTCCAGGAGTGAACTGGTCAACCCACACATCCTGGAGATTAGCGCCACTCACCAAGTTCGTAGAGAACGAGGGGAGGTGGAGACCTGACAGTGAGCCAGACGGGACTGCCGGACACGGTAGAACCGTGGACGAGTGCACAAGGACTGGGCCCCCAGAGGGGTCCGTCAGGGAGACTGCAACCGGCCGACTGAGCAGCGTGAGAGTGGTGCAGTCGCGAAAGAAGGAGCGGGAAGCACCTGAGTCAAGTGTGAAGGTGTGCAAAGCCTCAGTGGGCGCAGTACCTGAGAGAGCAAACTCACCAGTACCTGGAGCAGCTGACTCACTAGCACCTAGAGCGGCAGACTCACTAGCACCTAGAGCAACAGCCCCAATGCCCGGGTCGGGCGGAACACACAGGTAACAGTCACCCTCAGCACTAATAGTCATAGCATACATGGCAGCAAGGATAGCATCATAGTCAAGAGCAAAGATATCAACACCAGACTTAAGGAGATCAGCCCAGCGAGGGAGCTCAGTGGCGTCAGGAAACTGTGTGCGCCAAGCGTCAGTCAGGCGACCAAAACAGCGCTGCGTCGCGTGTGGCAGCCCGCACGTCTCCCCACTGCGGTCGCCGGTGCGGAGAACGTAAGTGTAGGGACCAACACCCCCAGACCTCCCATGCCCAGCGTACCACTCACTAAGCTGATGGGGTGACAGAGTCTCACGGGAGCGCGGCTGCTGCTGTCGCTGACCACCGCCAAAACCTCCACGCTGCGCGGCTCCACCTCGGCCACCACCACCGCCGCCGCCACCTCCACCACCGCCGCCGCTGCCTCCAGCACCTCCACCGCCACCGCCGACGCCCCCACTCTCGCCACCACCCCCACCTCCACCCCCACCCCCTCCGCCTCCTCCACCGCCACCACCGCCACCCCCGCCGCCCCCGCCACCACCCTTGCCCCCCTTGCCCTTGCCGCCGCCCTTGCCGCTGCTGCGCCTCCCACTAGGAGGAGTCGCAGCCCCGACCTCCTCGGTGCCAACGAGGTCGACAGCAGAAGCAGAGGCAACAGAGAGCAAAAGGGGAACGGGGGAACACCCCTCAAAGAAAGGGGCGCGAGGGTCGCCGCGAGAAGCTCCTACAGCGACTATGCTAGTTTCAGCTGCTAGGAGGTGCTTCTCGAGGAGGTCGACAGTTAGCGTGGTGGGGCAAAGAGAGAGGAAGTGGTCCCTGACCAAGCGAAGAGAGTCAGGGAGACGGGTGACGAGGTAGAAGAGGGTGATGTACATGGGGGGGGGGTTCTTGGCGCAAAACTCGGGGTTAAGCGCAGCGCGGTAGCGGGTGTCACTAGTGCGGAGGTGAGTGATGAGGTCAGCGACTGTGGGAAAGGCGGCTAGGCCAGGGAACAAGTACGGCAGCATGAGGCGGCTGAGAGCAGCAGTGGCAGGGGAGGAGTAGCGCGCGACTACCGCATCATACAAAGACTTAGCAGTCTTGTACTGGCCAAAGTGTGCGCGCTCAGCAGACGGCAGGTGACTACGAACAGCAAGGCGGGCAACAGCGTCACGAGTAGTCCACTGTGAGCGAACTGTACTGTCAGCATTGGCAGCAGGTGCAACAAAGACGCCAGACGTGTGATCAAACAGTGAGACTCCGTCCCTAGAGTCACACTGAAGATAGAGCTGCAGATAATCGACCCACACGTCAAAATCTACCGCACGACCCTCAGCATCAAAGGTAAGAACATGAGGGCTAGCCATGGCGACAGCAGAAGCAGTAGTTGTAGCAGCAGCAGTAGCAGCAGAAGCAGCACGACTCAGTAGGGCAGGGCGACGCGGCCCGGCAGAGCGGCGCGGCTCAGCAGAGCGGCGCGGCTTGGTTGGGCGGCGCGGCTCGGCTCAGCTGGGCGGCGCGGCTCAGCTTCGCGCTTGTCGGGCAGGTGCACGGGCAGCGCGGGTAGGGGAGGTGCTCACCAGGGGCGGGTAGGGCAGGGCCGCGACGGCGGCTGTAGGCAAGGCTGCGGCGGCTGCTGCAGGCAGGGCCGCAAAGGCGGCAGGGCAGGGCCGCGACGGCGGCTGCAGGAAGGGCCACAACAGCGGCTGCAGGGCAAGGCTGCGACTGCGGCAGGGCAGGGCTGCGACGGCGGCTGCAGGAAGGGCCGCGACAGCGGCTGCAAGGCAGGGCCGCGACGGCGGCAGGGCAGGGCCACGACGGCTGCTGCAGGTGTTCGACGGCAGGGCCGCGACGGCAGGGCAGGCGCAAGGGCGCAGGTGAGGCAGGCGCGAGGCGCGCGACAGGGCAGGCAGGCATGGGAGCGCGCTACGGGCAGGGCAGGAAAAAAAATAATTCGTGGTGGGCCCTAAAAAAAAACGGTCCCACTAGGGAACCTGCTCTATACCATGTGAGAAGGAGGAGGAGGAGCATGGGACGGCTCACACACCTGCCACCCCCATACCCGCCACCCCCACACCCCAAACGTAGGCGGCGCGGGGCAGAAACGCGGGCAGCTGCTGGGGCGGCGTGCGAGTGGAAGCGAGGCGGTGCGCAGGCCCCCAGAGCGCCTCGACGGGTAACGGGAGGGGGGGGGGGCGACGCGCGGGCCCGCAGGGCGCCGCGGCGGGCGACGGGCAGGGCGGCGCGCGGGCCCCCGGGGCGCTTCGACGGGCGACGGGAGGGGAGGGGCGGCGCGCGGGCCCCCGGGACGCCGCGGCGGGCGACGGGAGGGGACAGCGCGCGGGCCCTCGGGGCGCTTCGACGGGTGACGGGAGGGGGGGTGGCGCGCAGGTCTTCGGGACACCGCGGCGGGCGACGGGAGGGGACAACGCGCGGGCCCCCAGGGCGCCGCGTCGAGCGATGAAACCGCCGCGCGCGCCCGGGGCGTGCGGCGGGCAGGAACCGCCACGCGCCCTGAGCGCGTGGCGGGCAGAAAATCGCCGCACGCCCCGAGTGGCGGCGGGAAGAAAAAACGCCACACGCGCAGGGCGCGCGGCAGGCAGAAGACGTCGCGCGCCCAAGGCGCACGACAGGTAGGTCAGCAGCGGAAGCAGGTGGGCCCACAGGCCAGGAGCGTAGACGCTCTAATTCCATGTGAGAATAGTACGAGTGAATGAATGGACTAGGAAGCAGGTGGGTACAAGTAGTAAACCTAAAAGTGTTGTACCCCATATTGTCTACCCCGCTACAGCCTACACAGTCTATAGCATATAAGTTTGACAATGACCTACCCCAGCAAAGCATCAGTGTGTTTCGTGAATGCAACCGGTTGTCGTCTTCTGAGCACAAGCCCTATGCCTGATGTACTAGTCAGATATACAGTCGACCAGTGCTGAAGTTGGTGTCTCCCATTCGCAACAAAGCAAACAAGGATGGTATGAGGGTATGCTCGATCTGGGTGAGTGCAGGTCATCAGGTACACGAGGCACCCTGCCACCTCTGCGTACTGACCACTAGGCTCTACAGTCTTGACAGGAACAGGGGCTGAGAGCGTATGGCCAACCGGTAGAGGAGTGGGCTATGCAGAGGAAAACATAAGGCCGAAATGCTCGATGTTATGTTGCACCATATGTGACTGAATGAGAGTGGTGGTGAGCGCTGCTCTGTCCCTAGTGATTTGTAGGGCAAGATAGCGGCGCATCTCACCCTAGTCAGTGCAAGCGTCTATCTATATTGATGGGTAGTGGCCGGGCCCTCGCTTGGGCGAAGCTGAATGCGGGAGGTGTAGCAGGCTCCAGTGGTCGACTCCGACTTCGAGGAGGAAGTCGACAAACGTGGACGACTACCGCGGACCATTGTGGAACCGCCGAGGAGGGGAAGCTGGCGCCCGACTTGTACTTGGGTGGTCAACGAAGGTGTTTGTCGACCTGAGGACGCTGACTTGTGGGTGCCGTTGACATTACCTGGTCGACATTGTTACCTAGTCGACGAAGTTTTGCGGGGTGCACGGACGTCACCCAGGAGGCTTTAGAGAAGTCGACCTGTGGGCTGGTATCCCGTGAACAATGTATTGCACTGGCCGTAATTGACGGCACGTGGCTGACTTAGCACTTGCGCGTTGTGTGGGACGAGGCACGCTGTGCTCGACCGACGACCCGCATGTGCGAACATGCGCATATGGTCACATGCAGTTGCAACGCTGACAAGCTGCCCTATTGCAGTGCTGACAAGCCGCCCTGCTCCAGCGTTGGCAAGCCGCCCTTGTGCAGCGCTCGCAAGTTGCTGACGTTCCGCGTTGGTAAGCCGCCTTCCAAATAGGTTGGCGCACCACCGACTTGTGGTGGTGCCCTCGTTCTACGTTGGGGGCCGACTTTGCGCGTTTATTAGGCTGCCTTGCACCCCTAGCACCCCAAGTATTAATACCTTATGCGGCATCACCCTAATAACGGAAACCATTATAATAGTAGGCTCAACAACAGAGGCAGAGGCAGCTGCGGTAGGGCGTAGGGGTGGAGCACACATGTTAAAGATAAATGAGAGTACTCTTCTAATGGTGGACGCGATGGTGTGGAGACGGGCCTCGATCTGAGTGAGACTAGTCTCAAAGGGATCGACAGTAAGGCTCGTGGGGTGCATGGTGAGGAGGGTGTCGTCGGCAGGCACAAAACGGTAAATGAAATGGGTCGCTAGGAAGTGCAGGGTGAGATACATGGGTGGGGGGGCATGCTCGACAAGGTCGCCACCAGCGCAAGCAAGCTAGTGAGGTCAATGACGGTAGAGAAAGCAAAGAGAGCAGGGAAATGGAGAGGCATAAAGAGGCTCCATAGATTTGCAAAGGGGAGGTAGCGAGCAATAGTAGTATTCAAACATTATTTCGCCAGCATCCTGGCGAAGGTGCACTCGCTCGGTTGGTGACTGGAGGCGACTAAGAGCAAGGCTTCTTCTCATCCGAAGCGGGCTCAACACCAAAGGCAGAAGGAAGATGGGTGGCATATAGCCCAACCGTAGGTGTATAGGTAAATGTCGCCCTGACGCTGACTCTGTAGGTGGTACTGGATGCCGAGCAACCATGCGTAGGCAGGATGAGTGTATATGTGTACGCCAACGTGCCCGTTGAACTTATGTTTTAACGAATTTACAGAGTTGGTTGCGTTCTAAATTTGAAGGTAACAACATCTCTTCACTAAGGACAAAACAACGAGTGCGCTATTTGTTTTTTTCCGAAATCTCTACAAAACTTTGTGCAATTTCATGTTTAGGTGATATTTTCATTGAGAGACCAAGCTTGATAGCAACACGTGGTAAGGTTTGCTGAAACGTAATAGCATTGTGGTCACAAGCGATAGATACAAACTATACTTTGAATATGCGTGATACCCGTGTGACCAAGCGCGATTAAGCAGGCTTAAAGGGCGTGTGTCTTTTGGTGTAGACTTTCGGAAAAAAGGTCGACATTTTGCTGGTAACCGGCTTCGTTAATTTCGCTTAACACTGTTTGCGACGTTCGTGTGTCCATGTAAAATGTTTGAGAAAACAGGAGGACACTGAACTGGGGTCAATCTCGTTTTCGATTTTTTTTGTTCTCGTTTTTCCAATCGTGTGTTCCTCAGCCCACGCACGAAGCAGCAGCGAAATTTGCGACGTACACGAACTGCTTCGTAACGGGTTATCGAAGTCGGATTCGGTCGCGAACTCTTTTTTTATAGACCAGGTAACCTACGAAACGTAGGCGCGACTCGAGATTTACTGTATAAATTCGACCTTCGACAGACAAACTTTTTTTTTGTCCATGTGTTTGATGTGAAAAAAGAAGACAAAAATGAGAAGGAAAAAGAGATATATATATAGATATTTTTTTTTCAGGATAGTCGACTACAAGTCGACCAAGGTTGAAATGCATAAAGTAGAAAAAAAAATCATAGAACTTAACAGTATACTCCAAAAGTCACACGCCCTAATGTGACTTCCTAAATAAATTTCCTAAAATACATTGATATCTGTGGATCCCGTGAATGGGCAAATTGATCGCTTCCATGATTGGTCGGATACCTTTTCCAGCCGCCAACCAGAAATGCTTTGCCAACTCGTCTGATTCGATTGGTTGTTTTCTACCAGATTCGCCTCGAGGCAGGGCTCCCTAGACCCAAACAAGTTCAGCTCTGCGGGGTGGGAAGTACCGATCTAGCCCTGATCTCAAACCTCCGGGACTCGTCCTCATTTCGGCATTCCCGTTGAACCAGACCGCACGACGGTTTCGTTTCTGTCAAATGTGACATACTGAATACGACACCACCTCTGCAGGCTCATAGGGCAGAGAGAGAAGAACCTGAAATTTGAGACCTTGCATCACGCCCTACGACCTAAGATCACAGTTATCAGCCAATCCTTGCTAGCTCCTCGTGCTTGCCTTCCTTCATCCATCTTTCTTTGCAGCTTATTCATTACCATTACCGTGTTCCCACGAGTCAAGGTTGTGGTCAGCAAGCCATCATGCCTCCTGCTGTGGTCGACAAGGAGGCCAAGGAGGCCTTAGCGAAGGATGCGCTTGAGAAGTTTCTGAAGATTGGCCTGGACGAAAAGACCGCTCAGAATGCCGTCGCAAACGCCAAGGTCACCGCGAACCTCGTCGAAGTGATCAAAGAGGTACGAGACTTTCGCGAACCTGCGCGAAGCGGTTGGATCGAGTTCGCTGGATAGAACGACGAATCTCAGGAACTGTTAACCGTTGCCTCGATCCCAGTGTCCAGCACTTGCGATTCGGTGAGCCAGGTGTAGCGCCTGGATCTCAGCCGCTCCTAGGTTCTGTCTGCAGTTACCCGTTGCCTGGATCAAAACCGTGGCCAGGTTCTATCTTCTGTTATCCGTTATCCTTGATCTCGGGCATTGTGTTGAACACTCTGTCTCTGTGTCTGCTCGTCAATATATCCGCAACCAGTCAATCTATCGCAGTACTTCCAGCTTCGAATCGTTCCTCTTCGCGCATTTTCTCGCGAAAATCTCCCTGAAATTCCTCCCAGGCAGCTCTGGAAGACGGGTGCGACAAGGCCATTGGCAACTTACTCTACACGGTGGGTTTTGCCGCACACGGTTCATTCCGCCGAATCTAGCGTGGGTCAATCCAACGGGTGCACGTATTGCTGTACGCCACGAGTTCTTTCCGCTGCACACGATCCAACGGGTTAGATGTGCAATGGTGGGTTCCGTTGTGTGAAACCCGTTGCACAACGGTGGTTTTGGGTGAACCCGTTGTGACCATGGCGGGTTCCGCTGCACAAGGTTCGCTGTGCCTGTTAATACTCATCCATTGCCAACCCGATGCACATCCATTGCCAACCCGATGCACACCCCTTGTCAATTTGAATCGGAGTGACTTTAAATCCCCTTTCCATCTTCACTGTCCTCTGCTACTGGCCTCATCTCTCCTCAGGTTGCCACCAAGTTCCCTGCCAATGCGCGCGTGCACCGCCCCACGCTGCTGTCCTATGTCACTTCCCAGAAGGTGAGCGTAATATCTGTCAGAGAACACCCTAAAACACCAAGGCAATACTTCTTTTTTGGGGGTTGTTGAAGTACCCCTACAACAACATATACATCCTCGAAGAACGTGACTTTTGAGAATTCTGAAAAGTTACTCCCAAATACATCCTCGAAGAACGTGTGTACTCCTTGTGAGATTTCCTCGTTGAGGTTTTCTCAAACTGACGTACAGTTGCAGCCACGTATTAAGCTAGTGGTACCTATCTGACGTTGAACCGTAAAATCACCCCTTGCTGCGATCTCATGGTGCTTCCTCTCCACTCTCTCTCCTACCTCCACTCCCTTGCCCCCATTACAGATCAAGACGGTGCCTCAGCTGGAGGGAGCTCACGCATATCTGGCAACTGTGGGTCAGGAGCCTCTCAACACCGCTGAGCTGGAGGCAAAGAGTGGAGTAGGTACGTGGGGGTGCTAGCTGGGAGAGCCGTGGAGGGCTGTTTTTGTAAATAATATAAAACACTCACCCATATCCGGCGACTTCTGGCCAGGAGCCTTGCAGCACTGCTGAACAAGAAACTATGGTACATACATGGAGGTTTTGGAGGCGGCTCAATAATGCGAGCGACTGTGGGTCAGACCCAGAAGTGCCCGAACAATACGTAGCCGGAGGCGGAGGAGAGTGGTGGTGTAGGCATGGGGGAAGGTGGGGAAGGGGAGGAGGAATACGAGGTGCTCGTGATCCCTTGTACTTGTACTGAGGAGGAATATGCTATGTCATCCCTTGTACTGACGCAATACTATGCTGGCTCGTCTGCTCGCCGTCCAACCCTTCGCTCTTGTGTGACAGGAAGAGCGGGAGGCATGTCTATCATGTCGCCTGTGCTGTCTCATCTTCTCCACCCACCCTGTTTTTCAGCCATCTCAGAAACAGTCTTCTATGTCACCCGTGCTGTCTTATCTCCACGCCCTCTGTTGATTGCGCAGGAGTGGAGGTATCCGTGGAGGACATGAAGGCAGCAGTCACTGAGGCGGTTAGAGCAACAGGAAAGAATGGAGGCACGGGGATCATGTGACGTGTGTTGGACCCTCCCCTGGCATTGTGCAGGAGTGGAGGTATCAGTGGAGGACATGAAGGCAGCAGTCACTGAGGCGGTTAGAGCAACAGGAAAGAATGGAGGCACGGGGATCATGTGACGTGTGTTGGACCCTCCCCTGGCATTGTGCAGGAGTGGAGGTATCAGTGGAGGACATAAAGGCAGCAGTCACTGAGGCTGTAACAGCGGTCAAAGAGAAGCTGGTGGAGGAGCGATACCGCTTCAATGGTGAGCTTTTCTCGGCTTCAACAGCTGCTGTCATTTGTGGGTCGACTCAAGAATAGAAATAAGGCACCAGCAAGTGAGGCTGTAGCGGTGGGCAAAGAGAAGCTGGTGAAGGGGTGATACCGCTTCAACTGTGAGTTGTGTCTCAGCTTAGTGGATGGGGGCTGTAGCGAGTGGGGCTTTAGAGAGTGGGGCTGTAGTGAGTGGGGCTGTAGTGAGTGGGGCTGTAGTTAGTGGGGCTGTAGTGAGTGGGGCTGTATTGAGTGGGGCTGTAGTGAGTGGGGCTGTAGTGAGTGGGGCTGTAGTGAGTGGGGCTGTAGTGAGTGGGGCTGTAGTGAGTGGGGCTGTAGTGAGTGGGGCTGTAGTGAGTGGGGCTGTAGTGAGTGGGGCTGTAGTGAGTGGGGCTGTAGTGATTGGGGCTGTAGTGAGTGGGGCTGTAGCGACTGGGGCTGTAGCGACTGGGGCTGTAGTGAGTGGGGCTGTAGTGAGTGGGGCTGTAGTGAGTGGGGCTGTAGTGAGTGGGGCTGTATTGAGTGGGGCTGTAGTGAGTGGGGCTGTAGTGAGTGGGGCTGTAGTGAGTGGGGCTGTAGTGAGTGGGGCTGTAGTGAGTGGGGCTGTAGTGAGTGGGGCTGTAGTGAGTGGGGCTGTAGTGAGTGGGGCTGTAGTGAGTGGGGCTGTAGTGATTGGGGCTGTAGTGAGTGGGGCTGTAGCGACTGGGGCTGTAGCGACTGGGGCTGTAGTGAGTGGGGCTGTAGTGAGTGGGGCTGTAGTGAGTGGGGCTGTAGTGAGTGGGGCTGTAGTGAGTTGGGCTGTAGTGGTTGGGGCTGTAGTGAGTGGGGCGGTAGCGACTGGGGCTGTAGTGAGTGGGCCTGTAGCAGCAGTCAAAAGAGAAGCTGGTGGAGGAGAGATACAGTTTCAACGGTGGGCCTGTTTCTGCTTCAACAGCTTTCTGACACGTCTGCTTTCCTCATTCCAACCCAGCTCCTGTTCCCCCGCTCTCGTTCCTCACCCTTTTCTCCACCTCCCTTCGAGCCTCCTCTCACCCCGTCTCACGACCCCTTTGCACCTCCTCTCACCCCACCCTTTTTCACCCCCACGCACCCCTCCGCACCCCATCTCACCCCTGCAGTGGGTCTCATTCTCGCCAAGGTTCGAGCGCTGCAGCCATGGGCGGATGGCAAGCTGGCCAAGGTGGGTCCCTCTCTGCCCTCTCTGGATGCTGAAGGGTTTGCAGCGTGCTTGTGGAAATGCGTTGAGAGTGTGAAGTGAGGTGACTCCCGAGTCGACTCAAAGGTTCGCGCGCTGCAGCCATGGGCGGATGGCAAGCTGGTCAAGGTGGGTCCCTCCCTCCCTGAACCCTCTTTACCCTCTCTGATCTCTTGCTCTTCCCTCTCTGAACTCTCGGACGGTTCACAGTGTGCTCTTGGAAGTGCGTTGAGAGTGTGCTCTCTGACAGTCTGTGCATCTCTGCACAGAAGTGCATTGAGAGTGTGCTGAGCGGTGCCGTCTGTGTTTTACCCTGGACCTGTGCATCTGTGCGAGCAGGAGGAGGTGGATGCACAGGTGCTGGCTGTACTCGGCCCAAAGACGAAGGAGAAGAAACCCAAGGGGGATGATGCTCCCGCTGCTGCTGGTGTTGTTGTTTTCGAGTCCACTCAAATGTCACGCCCATGCCCATTGTCTGTGCGAGCAGGAGGAGGTGGATGCACAGGTGCTGGCGGTGTTGGGCCCAAAGACAGAGGCGGACGAGGCCAAGCCTGTTAAGAAGAAGAAGGAGAAGAAGCCCAAGGGGGACGACGCCGCCGCCGCTGCTGATGCTGCTGCTGCTGGAGGGGCAGGAGGTAAAGCAGCAACGGCAGGGGCAGCAGGGGCACCGGGGGCAGCAGGGGGAGCATTGGGAGTGGATGGAGCGGAGGAGTCGGACCCGTATGCTATCTTCCCCAATCCGCAGGATAACAACAAGGTGCGATTATCTCACCCTTTCGCAACATCCCTTCTTTCCCTACCCTCCTTTCACGTGAATGGTTCCGGCTCAATAGTTACTGTCCTTCTGTCCTCCTCTCAGTCTCTCTGATGCACACGGAGATGGTTCTCACTGACAGCGCCCTTTTCCCTGTCCCCCATCCTTCACTTTCCCCCATCCTTCCCTTCCCCCATCCCTTCCCCCGTCCCTTCTCCCCTCCAACCCCGTCATCCCCAACATTCCCCCCTCCAGCGACAAACTATTATTTTAATCAACTCACAAATCGCCTCTTCACCCCACTCTCCAATCCCCCCTCCATCAACTTCCCTCCCACCCCACCTGCAGCCCCATCACAGATCAAACGACCCCTTGAGAAGGACGTTCAGCTGCATGAGAATCTCAGCGGCCATCTTCTGCCCTGCCCCGTGGCTGCGGATCTAAACCAACTAATTTCAATGGCTGTTGTCATGAACCGCCCCAGCGCCTCCTCCCCTCATCCCTAGTTTTGAGGCGCCTCAAAAGGTGATTCTTGAGGCACCTCGATATTCTCCTTCTGTCTTCCTCTCGGTCTCTCTGATGCACACGGAGATGGTTCTCACTGACAGCACCACTTGGCGCCCCAAGAAACGGTACGACTTTTGAGGCGCTTCAAAGCTCGTCTCATTTCAGAATGGCTTTCACTGACATCACCACGTGGCGCCCTAAGAACAGTCAGGAGGATGCATAGGCTGGAAGCGAAGGGGCCCCATTTGTTCTCCTCTCCTCCTATTTCCTGCCCTCCCAACCGCCCACCCCCCCTACTCTCCTCTCAGGTGCACACAGATTTTTTCTTCAGCGACAGCACCACATGGCGCCCCAAGAACAGCCGGGAGGGTGCATTTGTTTTCCTCTCCACATATTTCTCACCCCCCAATCCCCCACCTCTCCTCCCCTCCGCCCCTCGCTCAGGTGCACACGGAAATCTTCTTCAGTGACAGCACTGCGTGGCGCCCCAAGAACAGCCGCGAGGCACTGGAGAAGCACCTGGCAGTCACGGGGGGCAAGGTGTGGTCGCGCTTTCCCCCCGAGCCCAACGGCTACCTGCACATCGGGCATGCCAAGGTGAAAGGAGTGGGAGTGTGTGCATGTCAGGTCAGGTACGTTGCAGTGAGGATATTCTCCGACAAGCCTTGACTGGAGAAGCATCTGGCTGGCAGTGACGAGGGGCAAGGTGTGGTCGCGCTTTCCCCCGGAGCCCTATGGATATTGGCACACCGGGCATGCCAAGGTGAGGCCTGTGGTTCTGTGGCAGGTACCTGTGAGTCTCATACTCCTGTGATCAGATGTGCTTGTTAGGGGTTCTAGAAAGAAGTTCCTGTGCGGTACTCACTAGGGCCAAGGTGTGGTCGCGCTTTCCCCCGGAGCCCAACGGCTACCTGCACATCGGGAATGCCAAGGTGAATGGAGTGGGGTGTGCCATGTATGTATGCACTATGTACGTCACGGTGAGTGAATTCTCAGACACCCCTTCACTGGAAAGGAGCACCTGGCAGTCACGGGGCAAAAGGTGTGTTCTCGCCTCCTCCCCGAGCCCAACATTCATCTGCACAATGGGTGTGACAAGGTGAATCCAACGGCTATCTGCAAATTGGGTGTGAGAAGGTGAATCCAATGGCTATCTGCACTGCACATTGGTTGAATCCATGTTTCCTTTTCCACCTGTCCCTTCCTTGTGTCCTTTTCCATGTGTGCCTGTCCCTTCCTTGTGTCCTTTTCCATGTGTGCCTGTCCCTGTTCTCCCCAGGCCATGTATGTCGACTTTGGCCTGGCTAAGGAGAGAGATGGCAATTGCTACCTGCGGTGAGTGCTCTCGCCATGAGGACATATGCCTTTTCCCGCTCTCCTCTGTTTTGTCGTTTCCATGCTCGTGTTTTCCTAAGTGGAGAGAAACGCTTTGTACTCCTGCTTCTCTCTTCCATCACTCTCTGCTCTTCTGCACTCTCTGCTCCGCTCTCCCCTCTCACTCTTCACCCCCCAGGTACGACTACACCAACCCAGAGGCGGAGAAGCAGGAGTTACATCGACCACGTTTTAAGGCTCCTTTCCCCTCCTCTTGAGCCTTCCTTTGCCTTGCCACCCCACCCGCTGCTCTCCTCCCCACCCTTCACACCAGGTACGACGACACCAACCCAGAGGCGGAGGAGCAGGAGTACATCGATCACATTGAGGCTTTCCCCCTCCTCTTGCCTTTGCTGTCCCACCCTCTGATCCCCTCTCCCTCTCTGCTCTGCTCTTCCCTCCCACTCTTGAACCCCCAGGTACGACGACACCAACCCAGAGGCAGAGAAGCAGGAGTAGTACATCGATCACATTGTGACTCGTTTCCCCCGTCCTCTTGAGCCTCCTTTTGCCTTCCCCGTCCCACCCTCTGCTCTGCTCTCCCCCTGTTCTCCCTGTCTGCCCCTCCCCCCAGGTACGATGACACCAACCCCGAGGCGGAGAAGCAGGAGTACATCGACCACATTAAGCCTTCTTCCATTCCCTCTTCTTGCATTTCCTGTCCCACCCTCTGCTCTGCTCTCCCCTCTCATTCTTCACCCCTCAGCTACGACGACACCAACCCAGAGGCGGAGAAGCAGGAGTACATTGACCACATTGAGGAGATCGTCTCTTGGCTGGGGTGGAAGCCGTTCAAGGTGAGAGCGAGGCACGGGTGAATAAACAGCAATGGAAGCGCTTGAAGGTGTTTGGCATTGGGGCGTGGTACCAGTGAAAGGGGTGTAAGCGGAGACCGGAGAAGCAGGAAACGAGTGAAGGAGGAGTATATTTCTCCTTTCCCCCCCTCCCCACCAGATCACCTACAGCAGTGACTATTTCCAAGAGCTCTACGACCTGGCAGTGCAGCTCAACAAGGCAGTGTCAGCTCTCTCTTCTTCTCTCTTCTTCCTCTTCGTCCCTTTTCCTCATCTGCACCTCTGTCCCTCTCCCTCCCCTCACTCTTCTCCCCCCCAGATCACCTACAGCAGCGACTACTTCCAGGAGCTCTACGACCTGGCAGTGCAGCTCATTAAGTCTGGCAACGCATACGTGGACCATCAGACAGCGGAAGAAATCAAGCTCTACTGAGAGAAGCACCTGGAGAGCCCCTGGCGCAAGTCTTCCCCTCTCCTTCTGCCCACGTCCTCTCCCGTGTCTCGTCCCCTCCCTCCTGTTTCCCTTCCCCCCAGATCACCTACAGCAGCGACTACTTCCAGGAGCTCTACGACCTGGCAGTGCAGCTCATCAAATCCGGCCATGCATACGTGGACCACCAAACAGCGGAAGAGATCAAGCAGTACAGAGAGAAGCACCTGGAGAGCCCTTGGAGAAACAGGCCGGTGGAGGAGTCACTCAAGCTGTTTGAGGACATGCGGCGAGGGCTGGTGGAGGAGGGGGCGGCTACTCTGAGGATGAAGCAGGATATGAGAAACGAGAACCCCAACATGTGGGACCTGATTGCCTACCGTATCAAGGTGAGTCATCGTGTCCTGGGTAGGGGGTTACTGGGAGTGTGAGAGTGTGAAAAGCAGGGGAAGGGAAGGGGAGGGGAGGGGAGGGGAGGGGAGGGGAGGGGAGGGGAGGGGGGAAAGCCCCTGGCGGACCAGGCCTGTGGAGGAGTCGCTACGGCTGTTTGAAGATATGAGAAGAGGGGGCTGGTGGAGGAAGGGGCGGCCACTCTGAGGATGAAGCAGGACATGCGCGACGAGAACCCCAACATGTGGGACCTGATCGCATACCGTATCAAGGTGAGTCAGGGCGAGCAGGAACCAGGAGATTGAGGGATTTATGCGGAGAAAGTGGGCGAGGGGATGTGCCAACCAGGAGATTGAGGGATTTATGCGGAGAAAGTGGGCGAGGGGATGTGCCAACCAGGAGATTGAGGGATTTATGTGGAGAAAGTGGGCGAGGGGGTGTGCTAACCGGGAGATTGAGGGATTTATGCGGAGAAAGTGGGCGAGGGGGTGTGCTAACCAGGAGATTGAGGGATTTATGTGGAGAAAGTGGGCGAGGGGGTGTGCTAACCAGCGGTGGTGAGGGCTGGTGGAGGAGGGGGCTGCTACGCTGAGGATGAAGCAGGACGTGAGAAACGAGAACCCTAATATGTGGGATGTGATTGCTTATCGTATCAAGGTGAGGCACTGAGGCAATAATGTACTGGGCACCTGGGTACATGAGTTACTGGGTGGGTGCTTGTAAGGAGCACATTGCAGGGCGAAGGATGGTTGAGTAAGAAGAGAAGGACCTCATTGGGAACTCCAGAGTGAGGGCACTACAGAATGAGAACTCCAACATGTGGGACCTCATTGCCTGCTTATCGCGGTGAGGCACTGAGTCATGTTCTGGGTATGTGCTGGGTACTTGTTACTTGGATCCTTAGGTGTTTGAATCTTGCTTGTAAGGGCTACAGTGCAGGGCTGAGGCTGGTTGAGTGGCAGGAGAAGCAGAGGAAGGGAAGGTGAGACGGGGACGACTACACTTATTGTATGATCCGCTCATTTCCATGCCCCATGCCCCATGCCCCATTCCCAATGTCCCATGCCCCACGCCCCATGCCCCATGCCCCATGCCCCATATCCCACGCCCCCTGCCCGATGGCCCACAGCCTCTGCAGTTCACACCGCACCTCCATGTGGGAAACAAGTGGTCCATCCATCCCAGCTACGGTTACACATGCTGCTCATTGACCATGTCCATCCCCCCATGTCTCATTCTCCATTCACCATATCCCATGTCCGCTGCCCCATGCCCCACACTCTCTGGCAGTTCACCCCGCACCCCCATGTGGGCGACAAGTGGTGCATCTACCCCAGCTAAGACTACGCTCACTGCATCATCGATTCGTCCCCATGCTCCATGCCAATATCCTCTTTCCCCATTCCGTTTTCCTCACAACCCCCGGCAGTTCACCCCGCACCCGCATGTGGGAGACAAGTGGTGCATCTACCCCAGCTACGACTACACACACTGCATCATTGACTCCCTCGAGAACATCACACACTCTGTAAGACAACATCCCTGTGCCTGCAGTTCATATCATACCATGTTGCCTGTACCCACATCTAGTGCCGCATGACTTGCATCGACCCGAATTCCATCTACCTCAGCTACGACTACACACACTGCAGCATTGACTCCCTCTGTGAGCTCCCGAACATCACGCGCTCTGTGAGCCTGCACTGCCATTTTTTTTTTCTTTCTTTTGTTTTTTTTTTTTCAAGAAGCTATTGTTCAAGATTTCGAGGCAATTTTTGTAAAGTTATGACTTGACCATTTTCAAAGATGTTTTCAAGAGTTCTTGTGAACAAGCCAAGTTACGATGAGACTACACGCATGCACTGCATCGCTGGCTGCTGCTGGGGCTCACGCTTTCTCTTCCTGGCTGTTCATTCGCCAAGTGAATGGCCCTATATACACGTGTCTCCTGTGCTTCCCATGCAGCTGTGCACGTTGGAGTTTGAGACACGGAGGGCGTCCTACTACTGGCTGCTGGAGGCGTTGGGTCTGTACCATCCATACGTGTGGGAGTATGCTCGCCTCAACATCACCCACACCATGCTGTCCAAGCGCAAGGTTGGTGTGTGAAATATGGGAGTTTTTGTGAGTCAGTTTCACTAAAAAGGGGGGGTATGCTCGGCTTACATGGCTGCTGGTTTTTGGAGGCGTTGGGTCTGTACCATCCATACGTGTGGGAGTATGCTCGCCTCAACATCACCCACACCATGCTGTCCAAGCGCAAGGTTGGTGTGTGAAATATGGGAGTATGTGTGAGTCAGTTTCACTAAAAAGGGGGGGTATGCTCGGCTTACATGGCTGCTGGTTTTTGGAGGCGTTGGGTCTGTACCATCCATACGTGTGGGAGTATGCTCGCCTCAACATCACCCACACCATGCTGTCCAAGCGCAAGGTTGGTGTGTGAAATATGGGAGTATGTGTGAGTCAGTTTCACTAAAAAGGGGGGGTATGCTCGGCTTACATGGCTGCTGGTTTTTGGAGGCGTTGGGTCTGTACCATCCATACGTGTGGGAGTATGCTCGCCTCAACATCACCCACACCATGCTGTCCAAGCGCAAGGTTGGTGTGTGAAATATGGGAGTATGTGTGAGTCAGTTTCACTAAAAAGGGGGGGTATGCTCGGCTTACATGGCTGCTGGTTTTTGGAGGCGTTGGGTCTGTACCATCCATACGTGTGGGAGTATGCTCGCCTCAACATCACCCACACCTTGCTGTCCAAGCGCAAGGTTGGTGTGTGAAATATGGGAGTATGTGTGAGTCAGTTTCACTAAAAAGGGGGGTATGCCCGGCTTACATGGCTGCTGGTTTTTGGAGGCGTTGGGTCTGTACCATCCATACGTGTGGGAGTATGCTCGCCTCAACATCACCCACACCATGCTGTCCAAGCACAAGGTTGGTGTTGAATATGGGAGATGCGCCTCACATACCACTGTTTGTGGGAATATGTGATGTGATAAAACTGTTGTTTTGAGACGTCTCAAAAGAACACTTTTATCACGTCTCTGGTGTTGAATATGGGAGATGCGCCTCGCCTCACATACCACAATTTGTGGGAATATGTGCCTTATCACTCTGGCAGGGCTGACACGAAAACAAAGAAACTTTTGTTGAGGCGCCGCAAAGATATGCGGCCCACATGCCACTGCTTGTGGAATTATATGCATGCCTCTGTCAGGGCTGAGACGACAGGGAAGTGCCTTCATCAGGGAAGATATGCGGCCCACATCCCTACACCTTTCATGCCCCCCCGTCCCCATCTCGCCTCACCCGGGCCACCCCGCTTCTCTCTCATTCTCAAATGGTCAGTTGTATTAATTCAGCAGGGGTACAGACATGCAGTTTACATTCTCATTCTCTTCCTCTCATCTCCTCCTCCTCTTCCCCATTCTCTCCAGCTGAACCGGCTAGTGACAGAGCACCATGTAAACGGCTGGGACGACCCGCGTCGCATGACCCTCTTAGGGCTGAGGAGGAGGGGTGCCCAGTGCCCACCCCGCTCTGCTCCCTTGTTCCCCCCTGTCGCAGCCCGCTTCTCACCTTTTCTCGCCCCTTCTCCCCCCCTGCTTCTCCCCCCGTGCCTCACCCCATCTCCCCTCCAGCTGAACCGGCTGGTAACGGATCATCACGTGAACGGGTGGGATGATCCGCGTCTCATGACCCTCTCAGGGCTGAGGAGGAGGGGCGCTCATCCCACTGCCATCAATGCGTTCTGCCGAGCTGTGGGCATCACCAGGAAGTGAGTTGAGCTGGCGTTTCAAGGAAGTGAGTTGCCAGTGATTGTGATGGGTATGTCGACGGACCCATTTTCACGGTCCCAAACCCTTCTGCACTGTTTTTGCACCACTTTGAAGAGAATACAGTTGTTCTTCTTGTTGTGTTTGTTTGTTTGTTTGTTGTTTTTTTTTTTTTTTTCTCAGAAGCATCTTGCTCCTTTTATGCCCCCTGCCAACCCTCCTGTACCCCTGTATACCCCATCATTCCCCTCTTCACCGCTCTGTTCCGTGTCTCAGTGAGAATGTTATCCGAGTGGAGCTCCTAGAGCACTTCATGCGCGACCATCTGAACCGCACTGCACCGCGCTCACTCGTGGTGCTGAAGCCACTTAAGGTGGTGATAACGAACGTGGGGGAGGAGGAGGTGGAGATGGTTGAGGGCAAGCGATGGCCCGATGCTAGGGAGGGCGACCCAGAAGCGACATACAAGGTGAGGAATGCGGTCTGTGGTACCGACAGCAGTGTGCGCAGGGTTTCAATGCGAGGTGACTCAGCAGACAAACCAGTCTCACCAATGCGGGGGAGGAGGAGGTGGAGATGGTTGAGGGCAAGCGATGGCCCGATGCTAAGGAGGGCGACCCAGAGGCGACATATAAGGTGAGGAAATATGCATTTTTCTAGATGGAATGGAATGCAGTGTGCATGGGTTTATGTTGAGGTGAGCTGGGCAGACAGTTGAGTCTCACCAGCCGGGCGGGGAGGTGGAGATGGTGGAGGGCAAGCGATGGCCCGAAGCTAAGGAGGGCGACCCTGAAGCGACTTACAAGGTGGGTGATGGTGAAACAAGCTGAAGCCATCTTTGTCCCGCTCTCCATCCCACCCACCCCCATCTCACCGTCTACAACTTCCCTTGTACTGGCCCATCCCTTCATTGTCCCATCCAGCACCCTTCACTGTTTCTGCCCCCTTCTTCCTGCCCTGCAGCTGCCCTTCTCCCGAGTGGTCTACATCGAGCAGTCAGACTTCCGAGTGAAGGGCAGCAAGGACTATTACGGCCTTACTTGTTCCCACACCCCCTACCCTTTCCCCCGATGCCTTTGCCCCAATCACATCCCACCTGCCTCCTCAGCTGCCATTCTCCCGAGTGGTCTACATCGAGCAGTCTGATTTCCGAGTGAAAGACAGCAAGGACTATTACGGTCTCGCACCCAACAAATCTGTCATGCTCAGGTGAGGCTTGTCCTGTTGCATTTGGCATGGGAGGTGTATGCTGTGGGTGGGACAAGTACTAAGACTTCCGAGTGAAGGGCAGCAAGGACTATTACGGTCTCGCACCCAACAGGTCTGTCATGCTCAGGCAGGTGAGGTTCCTGCTTATGCTTTTTAGCACGAGCGATGTACTCTGTCGGTGGGACTTGCAGCCTGGCTCTGCACTTCCGACTGACAGACAGCAAGAACTTCATGTTCCCTTTACATCTACTCCTTGTATCCTCGTTTCTGTGTGTGGCTGCTGGCAGGTACGCGTACCCTATAAAGTGTACCGAGGTCATCTTTGAGGAGGATGGCACGACTGTCAAGGAGCTGAGGGCGGAGTGTGACCGCGCCAAGAGCACCAAACCCAAGGTGAGTGAGAGTGGCATGGGCAAGGTGAGAATGGCAATGTTAGTTTCACCCACTCCCATAAGCCGAGTTTCTTAGGCTCGGCCATCCTGTTGGCACCCATCCATCGCTTTCTTTATTCCCATCCATCCCCCCCTTCCTCCCTTCACCTCCTCTCCCCTCCCCCCCCCCCCCCCCCACACCCCTCGATTTCCCCTCTCTCTCCACCGCACACAGGGTGTGATCCATGGGTGGCCGAGCCCAAGCCCGGCCAGGTTTGAGGCGCCTCAATAGTCCCTTCCTCCCTTCACCCAATTTCCCCTCTCTCTCTCCCGCACACAGGGTGTGATCCATTGGGTGGCAGAGCCCAAGCCCGGCCAGGCCCCCCTTACAGTCACCATCCGCCTCATCAACAAGCTCTTCCTCTCCGAGGTATGCTGCCCGTGGACTGTCTGCAAGGTAGTTATGCGGTATAGTATGGAGGTACGTATGTGGTAGAGTGATGTATAGTGATGTACTAATTAGGCATCAATTCGGTAATAATGAGGTACCAATTTAGTATCAATGAGGTACAAATGAGGTAGTAATGCAGTACTATTAATGAAGACAAAGAGAGAGGCGGTGGTGAAACTAAGTGGAACAAAGTCTCTACCACCCACAGTTCCACCATCTCCTCTATCTACCACCCACAGTTCCACCATCTCCTCTATCTACCACCCACAGTTCCACCATCTCCTCTATCTACCACCCACAGTTCCACCATCTCCTCTATCTACCACCCACAGTTCCACCATCTCACACCCAGCCTCCACCTAGCCCACTTTCCTCATCTTTTTCCCCCTTCTCTGATGATTTCCCCTCGATTCACACCCTCACTTTTTTATGGCACGTGGCATTTTGAGTCACCTGGTGTAAAGCATTTCCTGGCTCTCCGCAATACCTGTGTTCCTTCTCCCGAAGCTTCTCACTCGCAGAACCCCAACGAGCTGGAGGACCGGTTGGGGGCCCTGGACCTGGAGCCCTTGGAGGAGATTCAGGGAGCGCTGCGCTGGCAGAGCCTTCCCTTGCATCTCAATCCCATCTATGCTCTTCTCTTTACCACCACCCCCCCGGCTCGCCACTCTCATTCCGCAGAACCCCAGTGAGCTGGAGGACTGCCTGGGAGACCTGAACCCCGAGTCCTTGGAGGAGATCCAGGGAGCGCTGGCAGAGCCATGCCTCTCTCTCCACCCCAACCCAGCGTTCCTCGATGCTTCCTTGCTGCCACACCTTAACTCTTCACCTCCTGCTCCGCAGAACCCCAACGAGCTGGAGGACTGGCTGGGGGATCTCAACCCCGAGTCGATGGAGGCGATAGAGGGAGCACTGGCGGGGTTGCCTCCTAGCATTCCAACCCATACTCTTCTGCTCACCATTGCCCCTTCTCACCACTCTCATTTCGCAGAACCCCAACGAGCTGGAGGACTGGCTGGGGGATCTCAACCCTGAGTCCATGGAGGAGATTCAGGGAGCGCTGGCAGAGCCGTCGCTGGCAGGGAAGCCTGCTGGCAGCACCTTCCAGTTCGAGAGGCTCGGTACGTCATGGCCGTAGAGAGATGGAGTGGGAAGAGAGAATGGGGAAAGAGGTTGGGGGGAGGGAGGGGAGTACGTACAGGGGGGTACGGATTGGGGGTATCGAGTTTAAAGTGTGGAGAGGTGTTGTTTTCTGCTGATGTTTGTGGCTGATGGTTGATGATTGGGATGACATGACAATATGCAGTCCACTTTATCGTGTCCCCTTGCCTCTCACAGGATATTTCTGCGTCGACACTGATTCCACGGACTCTCATTTGGTCTTTAATCGCACTGTTACACTGAAGGAGTCGTACCCCAAGTTCGGGGCGAAATAAACTGCGTACATGTAGGTTTTAATGCTGAGAGAATAGGAACGGTTTTATAGAATAGTTGCATGCAGCTCATTTTGTACGATCGAATGTACAACATTGTACTTGAGATTGCAGCCTGATCTCCTGAGTAATGATATGAGAGGTGTGACTTGCTTGGAGGCAGTCAAAGATGACTAGCACTGAATGTGTAATGCACATGTTCTGAATCTGTACATCGGCTTTTGTGGTGTAACTATTTCGATTTCGTAAAATCTGTACGAAGTCAGGCAGAATTTGCGAAAATTCGCCGAGCTCCTCCCAAAAGCGCCACGGCAGCATTCCAGACACGTCTTCCACCGCACGAAAACCCTGAAACCAGCGAGCGGAGCCCACATGAACAAATGGATCTCCGCGGAGGTTCCCGCCAAGCCTCTCTGGTGTGGAGATTCTCTCCGCAGACCACCCACAGATTTCATGTGACCTTTGACCCCCTTCTGCAGCGTTCCGCTGCTCCACACGCGCTTCCGCAACCTCCCGCCACCTTCCGCCTAACCCCTTCTCCCCTACTTACTCTGTATGTTCTCCTAGGTCGTCCCTTTCTTCTCAACTAATTAGTGACTTGTACTTAGCGTCCCTTCCTGATCACCCCTACTGCAAGGCTTAGTCACCCTTGCGTTCCTTTCCTTGGATCCGCAGTCTTGTGCTGTGACTCGTTCCAATGGCCCCTCTCGTACGTAACCTGACTTCCCCAGCTTCATGTTTTTTTCCTGTGATCGGCATTTTCTAGTTGATTAGATCAGCCAGTTGCTACATCCATTTCCGTTTGTTCGCCATCTTGTAGTTAATCGACATTCCCGAACGTAATCGTGGTAGTGGTAGTCGATCGCTTCATTGTGCTTCCGTCGACCCGCAACCTCCTTACCCTCGTTCGTGCCTCGTGTCATATTGTTATTTTTCCTTTCCACAGAAGCTGTACACGTTCTCGCACAACAGAAATGCCTACAAGGCGTTGATCGCGGCCGAGTATACCGGGACCAAGGTCGAGGTCCCCGCGTTCGAGTTCGGCAAGACCAACAAGTCCAAGGAGTTCCTCGCCTGGAACCCCATCGGCAAGGTGTGTTTTCTGCGTTTCAAATGGGAACAGATCCGGGTTCGAGTAGCCTGTATCATTCCCTGTCACTGAGTTCGGGAAGACCGACAAGACGAAGGAATTCTTCTTCTGGAACCCCATTGACAAGATGTGCTGTCTGGCTATCAAGGAGCACTGATCCGTGTTCTGTTATGCTGTTTCATTCCTTTCCTGCTCTTCGTTAAGCTTGGCAAGATAAACTAGACCAAGATATTCCTCGCCTGGAAACCCATCGGCAAAATATGTAGTTCGGCCTTGATATTCGCGTACCGATTCCGTTGATCCCGTCCCTCGTTAACGTCACTGTCAGCGTCCTATCTTAATCCACTCTATGGTTCGCAGTCGACTTGGTAAATGAATCCAGCCTTCGTACAACTTATCCGATCTGATCTGATCTCTCCCAATATTGTCCGATCTCGTTTCAGACTTCTGTAAGGCTTCTCCAACCTTGATCGCTTCCATTATCCTGTCCTCCTGATCGCTTCCATTATCCTGTCCTCCTGATCACTTGCACTCTCCTGTCCTCCCCCTGCACAGGTGCCAGTCCTGCAGACCCCCGACGGTCCCATCTTCGAGAGCAACGCCATTGCCAAATACGGTACGAATTTCTAGTTCTTGATCACTTTCGGGTTCCTTCACCTTTGTCCGTTATGCTAGATCGCCAGCCACCTTATAAATGCATTTTTCAACACTGTGAGTGATACGCATGTTTTCCCTAAAGTTGTGTATTGACCAAAAAGGCATTCAGTTAAGACCCCTTTCCTTGTTTCTGAGTGCAGTCGCCAAGTCATCCGATAAAGGACTCACGGGCACCTCGGTCTATGAAACGGTAAGAACTTGCCTATTTCGTGGCATTGCAGCTTACACCCTTTAGTTTGTGTCTCTGCGTTCACTTCCTCCCCCCCCCTCTCCCCCAAACACCCCCCTTCCCGTCATCGTTCAGTTGTCCCCGTTTCATTGTTCACCCTAAAGCTGTAGAAATTGTTAAACCTAGTATAAAAGTTCGAAGTTCGTTTCCATCTTACAATTCTTCCTTCATTTTACGTTTCCATCGCAATCAGGCGTTGGTCGACCAATGGATCGACTTCACAACCAACGAGATCGACGCGCACCTCTGGAGGTGGTTCGCCCCCTACTACGGCTACGGCACCAAGAATCAGGAGGTACTGTTTCAACCTTCCGCCTTCCTTTCGCCTCAAAACCTAATTCGCCCCCTTCTACGGGTACGGCACTAAGATCCAGGAGGTACTGAGACGTCTTGAGAACCTGGTTCTGCTCCTAATACGGCTACGGCACCAAGATTCAGGAGGCATCTCGCCCTTGCGGTTTTCCTCCTCCCGCATCCATGATCACGTTTCCTTCCTGGTGCTTTTCTTTAACCCCTCCCCTCCCTTTTTTCGCCGAGGATTTCTGGTTTCAGCGGTCGCATTTGAGTTCCTTTGCTTATTCCTATTGAGCCGGCTCTTCCGTGTGTCGTCCGCTCCTTTCCCTTGCATTGCCCCCATCCCCCACTCTTCCCCCGCTTTTTTTCTCTCCCATCCTTCCTATCCGCCCTTCCTCCCTTTTTCCAACCTCACATACTGTGGACTACAAGGCTAAAGAACCGTGCACCTGCTCCCTCTCTCCACTCCCCCTCCCCCCTCGTTCCCTTGCCCCGTACCCCCCTCCCCTTTCCCCCTCTTTCCTCTGCTCCGCACCTCCCCCTCTTTCCCCTGCTCCGCATCAGGTGGAGGACAAGGCCAAGGAGGCGTGCAAACGCGGCCTCGCGTCTCTCAACTCGCACCTGGAGTCGAACACCTACCTCGTCGGTAACCGGGTTACCCTCGCCGACATCGTCGCCGTTTCGCAGCTGTGGACCGGGTACATCACGATGTTTACCCCCGAGTTTATGAAGGAGTTTCCCCATGTGGACCGGTTCTGGAACACGCTGATCAACCAGCCCAAGGTCAAGAAGGTCATCGGGGAGGTGCAGCAGGCGCAGGCGCAGCCCACGGGGGTGACCACGTGGATGGAAGGTCCAATTGGGAAGCTCCAGGCCGCTGCTGCTCCCAAGTCCGCCCCTGCCGCTGCCGCCAAGGTGGGATGGCTGATGGGGATGGAGTGGGGTGGAGTGGGGGGGGGTTGGGAGTAAAGGGGGGTGATGGGGGGTGGACTGGGGGGGATTGGAGTGAAGGGGGTTGGTGTGGGGTGGAGTGGAGTAAAGTGGGTGGCTTGGGAGGGGGAATACACTGTTGGAGCTGAAAGGAAATAGACTGGAGGGAAGGGGTTTTTGGGTGAGTTTGGTCGCGGAGGAAGCGGAGGCGCTGAAGCTCAAGGGGAAGAACATGTTGTACCTGCTCAGCCCGCTCCTCGCCACCTGCTCCCCGCTCCTTGCTTCCCCCTCCTCATTCTCCCTGCTCCGTGCTCCCTGCGCCCCTTTGCTCATTACCGTTTCCCCCTCCCCCTTCCCCTGTGCAGCCCGCAGCAGCCGCTGCTGACGGCGAGGAGGCGGAGGCGACGAAGGCCAAGGCAAAGAACCCGCTGGACCTGCCGCCGCCCAGCCATGATCCCTCCTTCCTGTTCTACATTCCCTGTTCCGTATTCCCACTCTCCATGTTTCGCATCCCCACTCTCCCTGTTCCTTCCCCCGCACAGCCCGCGGCTGCTGCCGCGGACGGCGAGGAGGCGGAGGCGCCGAAGCCCAAGGCGAAGAACCCGCTGGACCTGCTGCCGCCCAGCCCCATGGTGATGGACACGTGGAAGCGGCTCTACTCCAACACCAAGGCCAAGGACTTCCGTGAAGTCGCCATCAAGGGTGAGAAGGGGTACAGAGGGGTGCGGAAGGGTGTTGTTGGGATGGTATGAGTAAAAGGAGGGGGCGGTTGTGAGGGCAGGGAGTGATGGACGCGTGGAAGCGGCTTTACTCGAACACCAAGGCCAAGAACTCGCCATCAAGGGTAAGAGGATGTCGGGATAGGGTCAGGGATGAAGGGGCTGCAGGAGAGAGGGGTGTGGGTGATGATGCGTATTGTTAGGGGGGGTGGGGGTGGTGTGAGGCAAGGAGTGATGAAAAACCGTGAAAGCGGTTTTCACACATGCACCAAGGCCAAGGACTTCAACAATCACATGGAGATTTTTACAAGAATTGGAGCGCTGTGCTAAGGTCGTAGAGGCTCGGAAGTTACCGACCAACTCGCGTTGCTCGCCCTCCTCCATACCTCCCCCCCCTCCCCTCCCCCCCCCCTCTCTCCCCCCCCCCTCCCCACTACCCTCCTCCCTTAACCTCTCCTCCCCGCTTTCCCCATTCTCCCTGCCAGGCTTCTGGGACATGTATGACCCCGAGGGCTACTCGCTGTGGTTCTGCGACTACAAGTACAACGAGGAGAACACGGTGCGGTTCGTGACGCTGAACAAGGTGTCGGGCTTCCTGCAGCGCATGGACCTCGCGCGCAAGTACGCCTTCGCCAAGATGTGCATCCTGGGCCCGGACGCCGGTCCCTTTGTGATCAAGGGCGTGTGGCTCTTCCGCGGCGCCGACGTGCCGCAGTTTGTCATGGACGAGTGCTACGACTGCGAGCTCTATGAGTGGACCAAGGTGAGACTCTTTGGGGTCTTGGTATCTGGGCTTTAAGGTGCTGGATGTTTCCCAGTTTGTGATGGACGAGTGCTACGACTGCGAGCTGTATGATTGGACCAAGGTGAGGCTTCTGTTAGCCTTAGCCTTTAGGTGTTCTGGCTTGAGCTGAGGTGCTCTGGTGGCCTTGCAAGGGGACCCTGGGATCGCAGTTTGTATGAACGAGTGCTACGACTGCGAGCTGCATGAGTGGCAGGGCGGTAAAGTTTGCATGCGATTTGGACGCTGGGGCAGGTGGAATGAGGTGAGGAGAGGGAGGCAGGCGTGCGATATTGACGCAACAATGTGCACTCGCTTTTGTGTGCGTTGACTCGCATGTATTGTACTTCATTCTGGTGTTGATGGTGGCCAGGATTCTGGTGATGATGGTGATGATACTTCAAGCTTACGGTTTTGCTGCTGTTTCTTGTTTCTGCTGTGTTCCCTGCCCAGGTCGACCTGTCTGATGAAGCCCAGAAGGAGCGTGTGAGCCAATACTTTGAGGAGCCCGATGAAATTGACGGGCTTGTGCTGCAGGAGGCCAAGTGCTTCAAATGAGAGGGATCAGAGAAGCAGAGGCAAGCTGAATAACTCAGCTGGCTGGTTCTCAGCATTGCAATATAGCAATTTTTGCTAGTGCGTTAGGGAATTTGTAGTGGAAGGCCAACAAGATGTGTACTGAACTGTTTGCAGTGCACATTGAATGACAGCTGGAACACCACATATAATCCTAGTGAAAACAAGTTTAGGAAGCTGGTGTGTGGGGAGTACAACTAAACAATTTCATGCCCCGCTCAGTCCCTGCAAGTACAGAACTTAAACCTCGGCATACTCGCTATAAGACGACATGTTGGCTTTTGCTCTCCCCGGAAACCAATCAAACCAACGTCGAACCCTAATTGCTGAAACACGAGACACGGGCTTTAACAGTCAAGGGAAATGTTTGCAACGGCTAGTCGTGTGTGTCCAGTCAAATGCTATCAGGCTATTCCGTCATTAGCTGGTTTAGTTATTCCACGACTGCTGATAGATTTAGTCCTCATTAATCTCGCATTGACTGCAGGCTCCTCCTTTTTAGCGTAATAAACACGCAGCGGCACCAAGTGGCAGCCATGGCGACGTCGTCGCCAGCTGTTCGCCGAAGATCGTCATTCCCCACCGCCTTGTCACAGCCGTCGCTCCGCGCATCCCCGTCACCCGCGCGACCAGTTCCGCCTTCCGCATGGGAACACCCGCCGTCCGCTGGGGAATCGCGGGAAAGCCCGGCGGGAGGCGGAGAGATCAGCGGAAGCGGCCGACTGCGGTGGCGCCGGCGCCGCGAATCCGCTGGCGCCAGTGCTGGCGCCGCCGCGATCGGCGCGTTTCAGACGTATCGCCATCCGTTGATCGATAGAATGCTCGAAGCGCAGCGAGGCATGCCGACGCTGACGGACGCGACTGTTGCGGCGGGAATCGCGGTGACCGCTGGGCTCCTATTGGCTGCGACGCGACCAAGGTACTGGTTCACTCAGAATCGGCAAAACGGGGAGGCGACAGACTGCGTCAGACCGCTGACGGAAAACTGACAGAGGGCGACGGGCAAATGATAATCAACTGACGGACAACTGACACATTATGCTCTTCCCACTCGCTATTGAAACATTGAGACGCTTCAATGCCAGCAGCAGGAGAATCGTTAAAAGCTTCCAACATCTCGAACTCATATTTTACCTGCCTCTCGTGCTCCTTCCTTCCTTCGTAATCTGTTGGTCTTCTGTCCCCTCATCTAGCCAGTTCTGATTCAAATCGCTCTCTTTCTCAGTCCAGCTCCTCCCCCATTGTCTTCTGATGGCCTTCAACCCTGGATGGCACACATTGGGTAAATTCTACTCTCGTCTGTCTGCCACACTCGTCTGCCTTGTGCCCACGTGTGCAGGGAGCAGCAGGTGTGGGACTGGCTGGTGGACACAGGCATGGGTGGTGACACAGCAGGCATCCTCCTCTCCTCCTTGCAAGTCTCCCTCTCAGTCCTCCTCCTCCTCTCCCTCCTCTCCCTCGCTCAAATCATCTTCGCTCGAGTCACCAACCCAATGAAACCCCCTCTTTCCTCCTCGTCTTCCGGCTCGTTTCCGCTCTCTGCTTCCCCCTTCACCTCCTCTCCGTATCCTTTAAACCACAACCAGCAACAGCAGCTGGAGCAGCACCAGCAGCAGCAGCAGCAGCAGCAACAAAACCAACAGTCCTTCTTTTCTTCTCCCCTTGTTCCTCAACGATTGGCCAATCACCCTGCGACACCTGGCATATCCCTCCATACTCCCACACCGTCCTCGCCTCTCCCCTCCCCGTCTCCCTCCACAAGACCTGCCTCCTCCTCCCCTTTCCCCACTCTCCCTCTGTACCCCCAGAAGCAGCGCCCATTTGCAAACATTTACGGTTCTCTCTATAAGCAGCCTCATGCCCAGAATCATAAGCAGCAGCTGCTGCAGCAGCAACAGCAGTACCAGCAACAGCTTTATCAGCAGCAGCAGTATCAACAACAGCAGCAACATTTGATGCAGGAGCCAAATCAAGCATATTCCTTTCCCAACCAACCCTCACTCTCTCCCACCCCTTTTAATCTCCATCACCCTTCCCACTCCCCACTCTCTCACTCCTCTCCCATTCCCTCCTCTCTCTCACACCCTCCTTTCTCCTACCAACCCACACCAGAAGCAACAACTGCTGCTACCACACCCATCGCCCCTTCCTCCCTCCCAGCCCTCCCCCACCACCCCCACTCCCTCCTCTCCTCCTCACTCTCTCACTCACTCCAGCCTTCCCTGCCTCCCCCCCACGTCGCCTCGCTCGCGCAGTCGCTTCCCTTGCCCCTGGGAGGTCGGAGAAAGCAGGTGGAAACAAAGGAAGAGTTGCAACAGCTGCTAATGAACCTAGATGGTAATATGTCAGCAGCAGCAGCAGCTGTTTCTTTTGCTGGTGGTGGTTCTGATGGGGAGGGAGTGGGTGGGGGAGCAGGAGCGGAGGGGGGAGATGGAAGGGGCATTGTGGGCGGAAGAGGTAGAGCAGGCGAAGGACCAGCAGCAGCGGCAGCAAGAGGAGGAGGAGGAGGAGCAGCAGGAGAGAGAGGAGGAGGGGATTACTCTGCCTCTTATCAGAGTAGCTATTATCAGTTTCAACCAGAATATTCTGACCCCCTTCCTCCTATCTCCCCACGTACCCTTGCAGATTCCCTCATCCCCACCACTCCCACTCTCCCCCGCTCCTCCTCCCTAGGAGCCCCTACCTCTCCTCTCCCCTCCTCCTCCTTCTCCCCCGCTTCCCGCTTGCGGTCGTCCCCACCACCGTTCTCCACCGCTTCCCACCGGCACACACACACTGACACCACTGCACCGTTCTTAACCACCCCTCACCGTTACACCCTCCCGTCTTCTCTCTCCACACCTCCTCCCTCCACAGGTCAACCAAACGTCTACAATCCCTCCTTCACCTTCCCTCGCTCCTCCCTTCCCTTTGACACAGTCACATCGAATGGAGTCACATTTGAAAACGCCCCATCCTCACCTCTTTTAGTCCATCCTAGGTTAACCCCTAGTCCCTCTCGAGCCGCCATAGTGGGGAAAAAGGGAGAGGTGGAGAGATTAAAGCCCATGTTGCCCGAAGAGGAGGAGGAGGGCTTTAAGAGCCTGGGGGTGCTGCAGTGGAGGGACACGTGGCGCGACGGGATTCGCCAGTGGTTCTCGCAGCACTTGCTGAAGGCTCTGGTCAAGAAGATTGAGGCGGCGCCAAGCAAGGTGCGGTGCGGTGGGGATGGGTGGAGGTTGGTGAATGTGAGTGAACGTGGATGGGAATGGGTGAGGGTGGGTGGCGTGAGGAGGAAGGTGGGTGCAGGAGAGTTGGTGAGGCTGGGTGAGGCTGGGTGGGGCATGGTGCATGTGACAATGGGGGTGGGATGGGGCCGGTAGGAAGGGATTCGCCAGTCATTTTCAGAGCACCTGCTGCTGGCGCTGGTTAAGAAGATTGAGGCGGCGCCAAGCAAGGTGCGGTGCGGTGGGGAGGGGTGAGGATGCGTGGAGGTGGGTGAACGTGGGTGGGTGGAGGGGGGTTGCTTGCATGCATGAAGTGAGGCAGCTTTCGAGCCAACTTAGAAGTAAGGCTGGAGAGAGGGTTGTTGCATGCATTTTCCCAATCCCAATCCCATTCCCCCAATCCATTTTTTCCAATCCCCTGCAATCCCACTTTCCTCCTCCCCACCTCGATCCCCTTCCCTCTCTTCCCGTCTGCTCGCCCCCACCCCCACTCTTCCCCTCCTCTAACCCCTCCACACACAGCTATCAGCAGCAGCGGCCCCTCTCGGCCTCTCCCTCTCCCTCGAACCTCTCCACAGCCTCGGAAACTCCGCCGTACCTCTGCCCGCAGGCTCGGCAAGTTTGGCTCAGACCTCTACCCCAGGCTCGGCAGGAGTGACAGCAGGAGGCAGCTCTGGTTTGGTAGTGGGAGGCTTGGGAGGAGTGGAAGGCGGGGGGGTGGAGGAGGTGGGGGGAGGGGGGAGAGTGGTGGTGGTGCAGGGGAGTGTGCTGGGCGAGAGGGAGGGGCTGCAGCAAGTGAAGGGGGTGCTGCTACAGCTTCTACAATCGGCCAACCAAGCAGGTGTGATAGTGCAGCAGGTGTGATAGTGTAGGAGCAGGTGTGGTAGGAGCAGGGAGATATGCGAGCGTTAAGAGTCAAGACGTCCCAAACCTCACGCTCACAAGTCACCGTGTCCCAATAGAAACATCTGCTACTGGGTGATAGGCATGTTTGCTTTCTGATGCTGTGTGGGGTTTAGAGAATTCTAGAAAATCGGGTGTGACCATGAGTTCTGGGTGTGACCATGAGTTCTGGGTGTGACCATGAGTTCTGGGTGTGACCAGACCATGAGTTCTGGGTCCTTATGTGGGCAGCTCAATTTGTAATCCCATACCCCACCGAGGATGTTTGCTTTTCGTTTGCTACTATACTTCCCTTCTTTATTTACTTTCGTCACTTCTCCTCGTCGTTCCCTCCATTTCTCCCCAGCCCCAACTGCAGGGTCCATATTTGGCCTGCACCAGCCACGTTCCAAGCCAGCTAATACTTTCTCCCATTCCCCTATTGGGATTGTTTGCTTCTCTTTAGTGTTCTACTTCCCAATTTCCCCTCCTTTTCACCAGCGCCCCGTGCAGGGTCCATGTTCGGCCTACACCAGCCATGTTCCAAGTTACCCCCATACTCCCCTACCTTTCTACTTCCTTACTTCCCAATTTCCCCTCCTTCTCACCAGCGCCACCTGCAGGGTCCATATTCGGCCTGCACCAGCCTCAGCAGCAGCAACAACAGCAGCAGCTGGAGGCACAGAAGGAAGCTGCGAGGAACCTTCTGGCAGCCATAGCGGACTATGAGCATCTTATGGACGTCCTTAGAGGGCACTGGGCCAAGGGGCTGCTGCCACGTGGCAGCATGCCATTGGAGTACAGCACTCAACGGATCAAAGGTAGCGTGACAGATGGATGGGGGGGGGTTGACCCTCCTTTACCTCAAAAGTCATTCCTCCTTGACCTTGGCATATCTCCCTCTAAGTCTCCTCTTGAGCATAACACCTTTGCTTCCTTGTGCTATTTTCCGGTCCGTTCATTCGCCCACTCTCATATCATCCGTTGCTTTTACATCTTCCCCGTTCCCTCTCTCTCTCAAATGGTCCGTTGTATTAATTCAGGAGGGGTACAGATATGCAGTTCTATCCATGATAACCTCGATCCCATAAGCCCATCAACTCGCCCCTCATCCCCCCCCCTCCCCTGAGTGGCCCTCTCTCTCTCTCTCTCTCTCTCTCTCTCTCTCTCTCTCTCTCTCTCTCTCTCTCTCTCTCTCTCTCTCTCTCTCTCTCTCTCTCTCTCTCTTCGTCTATCTTTCCCAGCCCTAGCAGCTGGGTCCTGTTTGCGCTGCTTCCAATGGTCAGCAGGAGGAAGCTTCCTAACACGGGACACCACCCGCAACCCCACCACCACCACCACCTCCTCCCCCGCCTCTGCCATACCCAGCAGCACCACTGCTTCTGCCACCCCTACGCACCATTCCCTCTTCTCCTTTCCCTCTGAAGCTCTTTCCCCTGCCCCAAGCTCGCCTGCTCCATCATCCCTCTCATATTTCTCCGCCTCTCAACCCTCCTCTGTTTCATACTCGTTACAAGCTGCTCCAGAGGGAGTGTTCCTCGTGCCATGGACTTCTGACCTCCCCACTGATGCTCATCTGCTTCTCTATCTCTTCGCTGCACACCTGTCGCATCCCCATTGGCTGGACGAATTCATTCAATCTCCCCTTCCACAGCAGCAACAACAGGTCTCCGCAGCTGCTGCTACAGTGCCAGCCACAGCTGCCAGCTTCGCCGCCCAAAATCCCCTCGTCGTGGGCGGCTCTCTTCCCCGTGACCGCCTCTTGCCACTTTCGGCTTCTTCCTCCTCTCAGTCACCCTCCGCCCTTCCGGGCGGCAGGTTCACGGCCATTGTGGGGTCAATCCCACCAGCCAATGCTAGGCTGCCACCTGGCGCAGACGTGGTTGTGATAACAAGGGATGCCCCTCCTGTTTTCGTCCTTTTCTGGGAAGGCCAGCTGTCCTTCTGTCTACAGGTGTGTCATTCTCTTCATCAATTTTCGTATTTAGTTCGCACCTTTGTCACATGGCATGTGGCACACTGCCTTGTAACAAATGCCAGATTTTTATTTTTAGATTTGATTTAGTGGCCTCATTCTCCACCTTCCTTTGTCCTTTGTGCTATCCAAACAGGGGAGGTTCGCCTTGTGGGATGCTGTTTTGCTGCTGTGCCTTGGGGTGCATTTGCACCAAGGTGGCGTAATTGGTGATGTTAGCCTGTCTTCTCCATCTCTGTCGCTTTCTACTGTGATGGAACCCGTCATATCTCCAATTAGCTCTTGAACGTACTGTAAGATATGAAATAACAGCTTTATACGTTATGTACTGGGCCTTATTGATTGCACCGGTTTTGTCTTCGCGGATGGATGCACCTTGCTTGTCATTGTCACGTGCTTGACATCATGAACGCATCCGCAAACCGCGGGCCGGGCGTCAGGGGCAACCTTCCATGACATCAGGCCCGGTATCCACCAATGACACCAATTCACGATGTCCGCCCCTTCCCGCGGTGAGGCCGTCGGACATTTGGAAACCAGCATTTGGAAATCAGCATTTCACGTGCTCGTTGAGGCTTGCTACACCTGTCCTACGTGGAGTACGTGGTTCTCGATCCGCGCGTGCACCTCATTGAATGATGCTGTGCAGGGGCTGACAGGTCATCTGGAAGTACACCTCCCTCCACCACTCCATTCCCGCCCCGATCGCTCCTCCTGCACTTGCGGTTCACTACTCAGAGGTGACAAGTCATTCCACGTCACCGAAGCTCCAGCCCGTTTGCGCTAGCCGTCGATATTTTGTGGGGTTTTGAGTTGAGCACGCACTGTTACTGAACTTCTTCGCTCCCAGTGCAGCTACAGTGATTCTGGCGCACTGTTACTGCTCAGCTTTCGCTCACAACGCAGAGTTAGCTCCTTTCAACGCAGTTTTGATTTCATTGGTCCACACATGGCACATAACTACAAACCGAACCTGTGGATACTGTCACAGAAAACAGTAACTACTTTGATTTGTTTTTAGTGCTAAAACTTTTATATACCCCTGTAAAAAAGGTATCTACCCTAAACACCTTCCGAATGGTGTTTAGGGTTGATGCTCTATCGAGACCAGCCATCGAAAAAAATATACTCGTTGGGAAGGGCATCAATCCTAAACACGTCTCCCGGTGTTTAGGGTTGATGTCTCCCTCGAAAAACATGCCACCCGATAGGGTTTTATTTTTTATGCCCGAAATGCTTTCGTTTGACGGTTCTGTGGCCGCCAACCAAAGCAGAGTAATCGGCCCGTCAATTCTACGACCAATGAAAGCAAAACTACGTTGAAAGGAGCTAATTCTGCGTTGTGAGCGAAAAATGGGCACTAACAGTGCGCCAGAAGCCTTGTAGATGCGTGGGGAGAAAATATGATCAGTAACAGTGCGTGCGCAACTCAAAACCCTATTTTGTGCAGCTTTGGACGATGATTTGACAGTTGGCGATTTTTCAGCACACACCAACTTCCTTGCTGGGGGCAACGAACAATGGCCTGATGCCACATGAAGGTCAAACCAAGTCCCCACGAAACCGATATTGTCAATCGATTGCCAGTATCGATCCGCAACCGCACTGTTATCATCCGTTTTGTACCTAGAACATACAGAACCTATTCCAACCCAGGATAAAGACGACCCTGATGCCAATCAATCAACATTAGACCTGCATATGCATTGCAGGGCGGCCAGCCTTTCCCCACTCTGATCCCTGCTATTGCCAGCTGTTTGTGCATGTGCTAATTTCTATGCGAGCTGTGCCCAGCAAGTGTGTAAATGAAGCTTCCACTCCACCCCGTGATCTGCGGTACAGCACAAGCACAACGGCACGGGAGCAAACTACTGTACAGAAGTGTCAGACTTCCACTTCCAAACTGTAGAACCCAATGCCGTGTGAAGCCAATAGAGTAGAGACGAGACCTTAGGCCTCTGACTGGACGATGACGTGACTGCAAGATCGTCAACTGACAGACATGAACAGAAAACGCCGAGGAGGCCCAATCAAGTGCGGCGTAAGATACGGCGTCAAACTCTTTGATGGATCGCGATGCTCTATCGAAGAAATCCGTGATCCAGGAGGAGTGCTGAGCGAACCAGCCTGTGGAAATGATGAAGCTGCGAGTCACAGATTCCGCAGCGCGTTTCTGTTGTGCCGTACGGGTACAACAGGCATCCGTTCCTCACCACTCCCTCATTTTTCTGGCTGCAACTGTAGTTGTTGTCCCTTCGCGCTGCAGCTGCTTCATCTGGTTTCAAACAATCGACCAGCTTCCACACAACATTGATTTGTAGTCCTTCGGCTAAAGAATTTGCTCACTCACGACGCCTGACTCGTTCTCTCCAGACTCCCCTCGCTGCATTTCTTATTTTCTCTTCCGTAACGAACTTAGTCCTCCGTCTTGGCCTTCTCTTCAGGCTGAACTCATTTCTCCCTTCGGTCTGGATTTCACACTATGGCAGCACTAGTTGCCAGTAGGCGAGCGACCGCAGGGCATCAACCAACTCTACAAACCATTCATACTTCTTCTAGCAGCAACAACCTTCTCAACACCTCGCAGCAGCGCAATCTGATGGGTCACCCTCAGCAGCAAAGTCAGCAGGACAGAATACCAACGGCCAGCCCTAGTTACAATCCCTTTCGCAACAGCAACTACAAACAGCAATCAATCAACCCATTTACTGACACTGAATACCGCCTTCCCCAGCCACAGCCGCAACAGAGTCTACAGCCGCGCCGCCACAGACGCTCCTGCTCCATGACGGACTTCGTCCCCGATTTAATCATCCCCGACACGTACGCCCAGACGCCATCCCCAATTCAAGATCCCTTTGTCGCTAACGGCGCTAGTGGCTCCATACCCTATAATTATTCCCCTGGACCGGTCTCCGCACCTTCCGCTCTGCCTTTCTCTCCGACAGAGACCGTCCCAGAGATTAGAACCAAGGCGTCCACGCCTCCACCCGTTACAAATAGCAAAGCGGCTCCTCCGCGCCGCGGTCGCCACGTCAGACGCAGCTCGTGGTCGGGCAATCAACCAATTGACTTCGACGGACCAGCTGAGGTGGAGTCCTTCGACCTGCTTAAAAATCCCGGATTCCAAACACTCGCCACGGACGGAGGCGCGTTTTCAATCGCTCAACCGTCGAGTAACGCGGCGGCGTTTCCTCGAAACAGCAGGAGATCTTTCGTCTCCGAACCGCCGATTCTCGTCGCACCATCGCCCCGATCTCAGGGCGACATCGTCGGGCGAAGAATCCCAGTCGGCCGTCCAACCCTCTCACTCTCGTCCAACCCTAAGGACGTTACAAGCTACGGCCGCAAATCTACATTTTCGACACCGCAGTTCACAGCTACTAACGTGGATGCCGACGCGGACTCAGACGACGAGTTCGTCGAGCTGTACGGGAACGCCAGGCGGCATCGCGCGGAGGCCGCGCGTGCGCTGAACGCGCTGGAAAAACTCGTTGCGACATCTAGTTCTTCTTCCAACAGAAGCATTGCCACCGCTGCTAGCCCTGCTAATGGAGTGACTCACAGTAGCAGTGGGGCAAAGATTGGATCATCGCATGTCGCCCTGTCGCCCACGTCTTCGCCAACAGCTTCGTCAGCGTCACGGTTTTCACGAGATCGTAATCCGCCGGCTCGTTCGCCAATGTCATCCCGCATCTGCCGCACGATCTTCGGACAAAGCTCGGCGCGCGGCAACCTAACGCAAGCTACCGACGCTGGAGCACCGACGCCGTCAAGGTCTACGTCGACGCAATCTGCACCGTCGATGAAAAACCATAGCACCGTGACCAATAGAGGGAGTACATTACCATTCCGCTTGCCTGGCAAGGTGCCTCAGATCAACCAATCAGCCGCCATGAACAAAGTGCTCATTGCGCTAGCTCCTCCTGTTGTGACTGGAAGGTCAGAGAAAGTTGCCCCAGCCTCGGACTTTCTTTCAATCGCAGATGTAACCTGCAATTCGCCATTCGCTCGAGGGGGGTCGCTGACGACAGGTGACGATCGCCTCCAGCGCAGGCGCTTTCACGATGACGGAATTGGGTCGTCGCTAATGGTTTGCGAAACACGGGTGTTACGGCGTGTGAGCTTCAGCTCAGATGTGGAATTTATTTCAGAAAGGGATTGACTAATTCTGCACAAGTAATTTTCCTAGGAGCAAGAGGAGAGGAGATTTATGGGTATTTAAGTTGCAATAACTACATAATAATTCCCATGTTTCCAGACCTTGGATATGATATTACAGGAAGTTGTGTTTCACTAATGTAGTAGTGTAATTATCGCGACTAATACGCTACCTAGCATTGTTCAGGTCATGGTTCCTCCGTAAGACGGTTCGGTTCTCATATGTTTCACTAAATTTGAAAGTGGACCAATGATGTTCCACCAAAAGGTCAGTCGCCTCGCCACCTATCTTCATCTGACGAACGCGGCACGACCCGTCTCTTTTTGGCAGTTTCTTCACTTCAGCCTGTCATTGACTTTCGTCGTTGGATGATTTGAAAATGTTGTTTGATTCTGTTGGTTTGTCCACCTGTGGGCTATCAACTGTACTGATGCTTCCGCCGTCCGTCAGCCCGGCCAAACGGGACCGTCGATGGCTTTTCGTTCGGCTGATTTCTTGAGACATCGAACCGTCGAAGGCCTGACGGCCGGCTAACTCCCTGATACAGTAGCAGAGGGTTGCACAGTCGTGGGGTTGAGGGCAGGCCTGTCGATTGGCCTGGGGTCAGAACTTGGAAGGCTGAGGAGCCCCAAATTCCCCTTCAATTTTCGGTTTGGGACCTAACCAAATACCTTATGCGTTCAGGTTGGGCCCAAATTTAGAATCAGGGCTATAAATCGAAATGCACTTATGCTACGACAGGCTCTCACCCCTGGTTGCACTGCCCATTCCGTAATGATTATTATGCGCTTGCCTAAAAAATGCCACATTGAATTAGCAAGAGGTGGCATACAAAACCTAGAACGTCCAACATTGGAAGCTTGAAGTACTGTGACCCTTTTCGTACCGGTACTTGTGTGTTCCGGCTCACCTTTCCCTAGTACAAATACACTAATTCCATGCTCGACCAACAGAATCGTCAGGTAGTTAGCGAACACAAAAACGAAAGTTTATTAGATTATACAGAAAGATCCAACACTTCAGGCTCCGATTCTATAACACAGAGTTTATTGAAACTGGCTCTGGGAAGAGTTGACCCCCAACGAGAACTCAGACGCCCGGTTGGAAGCTGGGGAAGAGAGGAGGAGGCAGGAGGAAGTCAGTTTGGAGGGGAAAGGGCTAGCCCCACGACTTAGACTTGATATCTGGGTTAATCCCGAAACCAGCACCTTACGAATCCAGCACTTGGGGCAGACGTGATGACCTGGAAACCAACCAGGGACCTTGGCACTTGTAGCGACAGCCCTGGTTGAGGGTGCGCACTAGGCATGTTATCGTGATAGTTGCGGGTTCTTGTACTAAAATGCCTTGAAAAATGACTCGCAAATTGGGCCTGGATCCAAATCTAAGTGCTTCAAATGGCAGACTATTAAATGAGCCGGAGTGGTAGTTGGATGAGCACTAAATATCTGGACAATTATGTCGAATACCTTCGATATAGGGTGTAAGAGAGCAGAAGTACGGCTCATAAGAGTTTTCCTCGAATATATTATGTACTTAATATCTGTTGGGCTGCCTTTGCCTCACGTAACGGTTGGTTTGGACGCAAATGCTTCTCACGGCAAACTTGCGTGACGCGCCGGCGCGCGAAGTTTTCTTAATCCCATCAACCAAGCTCGCACCGCAGGTAGGGCGACCGAACCCCTCGCAAATGAATCGATCTACAAACTGTTACGCGATATTGACAGCCAATTTAATGTGTAATAATTGGTGGTCTTCCAAATTGTCACTGTTTCGCGTGGGATAATGTTTGCCAGGTGGTTTTCGGGTAGTAAAAACAAGGTCGCAATTTTAGCTACATTGCCGTGACCTTACAAGTTTCGGTTGTTTTGTCTGTTTGTGATGGCGAAAAATGTTTCGTGCGCATGCACGTTTTTTTTTTTCTACATGCTTAGTTTTTTTCGCCGCGTGTCAATCGCGATTTTCTGAAACATCTGCGGAGCTCTGAATCTAAGCAAGGGCTGAAAAAAAAAACCCTAAAGGCAGTAGCGCAATTTGGGAGGCATCAACCCTAAACACGAGAAGCATTCTGTTTGGGGTTAATGCCTTAAATGTGGTGTAATTCGGGGGGGATCAATGCTAAACACGAGAACTGTCATAATATTTAGAGTTGATGCATTGAAAGTATGCCTGGCTCCATATGGGGTTTAGTTCGTTTTACACCGTATAAAATACCAGACAAAAAAAAAGAGCATAAGAAAAGAGATTTTTATACGGGCCATTATAAAACATTTCGGAGCTATCACGAGCAGTCATAGCGCTATCACAAACGGTCACATGTTCCGCCAAATCTATCACGATTCATCACACGGGTATCACTCGCCGTTACTCAAAGGCACTAATTTCTATCACGCGTAGTCACACTCGGTACTTTGCTATCACATATGAACTATGTCATCATTTCGTCGACCCGCCCTGAACCACTGTACAGATTTAGGGACTATATTTTGGGTTGCTGGTTTTTGTCCTGTACGCGCGACCATGTTGAAGACAAAGATACCTGGTTATGTTCGGGCGGACGTACCAGCTGTAGATTAAAAAAAAAATATGAAAAAATGTGAGCGCATATTAATTTTGCTAGAGATCACCATTTAGAGAATTTTCCTGAATGTCAGTGCAAGGCATTGTCTAAGAAAGGCCTTGTCTGCGCGACCGGACTGAAGTGATTAATACGTCACAAAATGTCTTTGATGAAAGGATCGAAACCCCAAGCTGTAATCCCGCGATTTTGGCCGTAAAACAAAACGGCACCTGTAACACGGCCAGAGCACCTCCGCAGCATGAAAAAAACGTGGAAACCCATGCAAGTCGATTCATTTGGACGTGTTTCAGTCGCCCTACCTGCGGTGCAAGCTTGGTTGATGGGATTAATAAAAGTTCGCTCTCTGGGGCGTTGCGCAATTTTGCCGCTTCTCACACTCACCTCAGTTTCAGTCGCGTTGTCGTTAATCGCTGAGCGGTGCACGAGTTCGCGGTCTATGGTTCTCGAACTTCGGGTGTCTAGCCATTAAATTCCCTAGTTTGTGTGTCAAAGATCACTACAATATGAAGGGTATCACTGTAAACGTTTTTTGCATGAGTTCAATGTCCTATTTGCATGGATCTCTGCGAGGCCGACTTTCATACAGCTTCTTTTCACCCCTTCTATGATTCCTAATTCTGGAATTGTACACAGATCAGAACCACGTTTCTACCAGACGAAAAAATTGGTGTGCGAATGCAAATGCCCCTTTTGCAACTAGGCAGCATTTTCACCAAGTTCTTGGCCAACTACGAACACCAGACTGATTCGTTGGGTGGGCGTGGTGAGAGAACAAGAACACGAAGTCACGCGGCATTCATACGTTGTGGTTGGCTGGGCTGGAATTGGTGTGGTGTGGTCTTATGTTCAAGCTCATCCGCGTTGCCCTCCTCCATCTTCCCTTCCATCTTGACGCGCTTTCATAATCTCCGTGATGGTTTGTGTTTTACCTTGAACTCCCCAACCCAACCCGTCCTTAGTGAGTTGTCACATCCATCTTTCGCTGCCAGTTTCCCTCATTCCTTTCACCAAACATGACTACCGATTGCATACACCGAGGAGACAGCAGTTATCCGCCATACCTCTCGCAGTTCCAGCAGCATCAACTCCCAGCATCTGCTGCCGCACATATCTCAAATAACGGCTCCTGGATATCGCCGGCTGACCTAACGCTGCCAGCAACTCAACGACACCTTCAGCAGAATCACGATTCTGTTGTTCGTCCAGCCGCAATGCATCGCCAGCAACGAATGCATCGCCGTTCCCCATCAATGTCCGTCGTCGAAACGTCGCCGAAAGCTGGATACGATTACAGCGACTTTCGAGCGGCGCCGTCCACTGCCAACGTCGCAGGTACTACTACTACACCCAACGCCGGAAATCGCCGCGTAATGATTACCTCCCCTGACGTCTCCGCAGCCGCTCAACCACCACACGTGGCAAGCACGGCGCACGCCACGTGGAAAAAACCAGGGATGACGGTACCTCCGCTCGTCCGTCGATGCACAGTCGGATCCGACGGCGACTATTTAAACTACAATAATCAAATAGAAGATTCATGGTGCCCTAGTCCAAGCCCAAGCCCCCGTGACGTACGCTTCGATTTTTCCGGGGAAAAGTGGGCGGATGTTCCAACGTCACCACTTCCGCCGAGGTCGCCCGTTTGCAAAGGGTTTCCGCCTCGTGCAACGTCGACTTCCTCCAGAATGGGGCGATCTGGCTCGGTTGGAAGCGCCGTTAGTAGCGTCACCTACGACGACGACGAATCGGACGACGACGAGGCGTTTATTCAGCAATACGTTGCGAAGATAATCAACCCTGCCGCAGCAGCAGCAGCCGCCGCCGCAGCTGCTGCCTCCGCCGCTGCCGCGGCCGCAGCTATATCTGCACATACTTCCGCAACTTCTGCGCGAAACGGTGGAGGTGCTGCGAAAGAGCAAGGGTTTTACCCGCCGAATCGAGGGTCGCGGGGGGCGCGGACGCATCGGCGCTGGCAGAGCTTCTCCGACTGTCCCGTCCCCGCGGGAAAATATTCCCCTGTTGAACGTTCCCCACAGTATACTTTCGCTACTTATTCGCGGAGGGCTAATGTAGATGTTGCAAGTTTTACCGATGAGTTCGTACCGCTTCGCGATTGTTCAGCCCAAGAGAAGTACACAAAGTCGCCAGATCTTGGTTACCGGGTTCCTGCGGCCGCGTCTTTGCCCCCGCAGCATCGTCGACGGAACAGCGTCGCCCCGAGCTCTGGCATTCCGCGACGTCGCTCAGGCGAGGAAGATTGGCAAATGCTTTCGCCAGGCGAACTTCAAAAGATCCACGTTTCAAGCCCTAGGCTGACGAATCGTGCAGTCGCGGGTTCGAATCCCGCAGGGCCCGAACCTACCTGGTCCCCTCATTATAACAACATCAGGCACCAACAGCCAGCCAACCACGTGGGCTTTTCTGACACACCTCCTTTTCCCTCTAGGGCTCCACGTCAGCAGCAGAAGCCTAGGTCATTGGTTCACCAGAGGTCCAAGAGCCAAGGTGCTAAGGAGCTCTCTTTTTCCATGGGATCCCATGGCAACTCTCCTGTAAACATGGTGACTGGACGGATGGGACTGGACAGAACATGGCATTCTCCTGAGCCTCATAATTCCTATGGCTGGGAGGTTTTTGCATATGAGAGAAGGTAGGGGAGCATATAAACTCAACTAGAGCTGAGTATGTATCTTCATATAGGTAGCCTGCTAATTCTGATTTCTATTCATCTGTTATTGTATGGCCGTGATGCAGAATGACTAATGATTCTAATACTTGATATGTGGTCAAAATATTTACGCCTCTGATCCCTTTTTACACATATCAACCAAGCTCCAGCATCCCACTCAGAGTCAACGTCCTATTCGGAGTAATCAGGTACATCCTTCGTTCTGCCTCACAAATAATCCTTCACCGTTCTCATTGCTAAACAAAAAGCTCTTGAACGCACAGCACCTTTTATAACAGCACAGATGTTTTATTCCTTGCTTGTAACAACCTTGGCCTCCGTGGAATCTCGTTCCAAGCTCTCGCAATTTCCACCCGCAGCGTAGATGCGAGTCCCATAACGCAAAGTTTGGCGCTGTACCCGTTATAGCCTGTTCAAAGCTCATGCTCTGTGCCTAAGCCTCAGGGCCCAGAATACCGTGTTTATGATGAATGCGCGATCTGCGGCGCAGAGACTAGTTGATCCACCAGTTTTCCCAACCAGTCGACCCTTTTCCTAGCGCAACCAGAGGGTTATCGCACCTCACTCCCCTGCGTTTGTACACGCCGTTATTGCGGTCCTTTGTGGAATTTGCGATGTCGCAAAGTGGGTAGTGAGACTCAGGACGGCTGGCACAATTCCGTTAAAAGTATAGTTGACTATCGTTCAGCATTCCTCGTGACTACTTCGAGCAGCTCTTATCTGTCGTGCGGGGAGTCAACCAGGAAGGTGACTGTATCGGTTCCGGCAGTAACGGAGGGGTGGCAAGATGATGCGAACAGGGAGGGATAGTGAAGTGCGGACCCAGAAGAAGGTCGAGGAAGGTACGCAGTTGGGAACCTCGGATTTGTAATAAGGCGTAGGTCGTAAGGATTTTGAAACAAGTAAGGTGGATTTAGGACTTGGAAGCAGTTTGGAAGGTTAGAGGGTAGTGGATAATGATCGGATTTGTTAACGACGGTAGGATTTAATGTAAATGCTGTTGGAATCCTACGGTTGTAGTTCCACCCGCCATAGACAATCCACACTTACTCCACAGTCTCATTCCTGTTTACTCTGCACTCTCACTTCGTAGCCTCACATTGCACTCACTTTATTGAAGAGTTAGGTGTGACCACTTTTGAGAGGAGTCAAAAGTTACTCCACTCACACTCGCATCACCTCCCTTGTTCTCCACAGCCCTGCGAAGCAAGATGAAGGAGCGAGCGCTCAAGGAGTGTGCACAGGAGATTGAGACAAGTGCTGACTGCTGACTTGATCCAAATTCTATCAACATCCTTACCGCCCTCTCTCCCTCTCATCACCTCTCTTGTTCCCTGCACTGCAGCTCTGCGGAGCAAGATGAAGGAGCGAGCGCTCAAGGAGTGTGCGCGGGAGATTGAGGCATATGCTGACTGTGTGCGTGGGCGTGTGTTCTCCATCGTGTGGGCGTGCCGGGCACACGCCACGGAGCTCAATCAATGCCTGCACCAATAGTAAGAAAACAAGGAGTGTGAGAGAGAGAAAGTGGAGAGGGTGTGTGTTCTCCATTTTCTGAGCGTGCCGGGCACACGCCACGGAGCTCAACCAATGCCTGCACCAATAGTAAGCAAGTAGGGGGTGTGCTGACTGGGTGCATGCAAGAGGCGTGTGGAGAGGGCGTGCGTTCTCCATTGTGTTGGCGTGACTCGCACACGCCACCGAACTAAATAAATTCCTGCACCAACAGTAAGCCAGCAGGGCATCTGAAACGGGACGTGTGGAGAGGGCGTTTGTTCTAATCAGCTGCAACTGCATCTTAACTTGATCAGTTCCATGGTTTTGTTGCTCTCTGTTTGTTCCGCACACCATTTTCTCGCAGCACCAACGATACAAGCGGGACTACATGGCTCAGCAGGAGCAGCAGCTGCGTTGCACCTTCAGTTTCATTGCTTTTATGCTCTCTAATTGCCCCCCCCCCCTTTTTTCTCACAGCACCAACGATTCAGTGCTGGATCAATACAAGTGGGACTACATGGCATAGCAGCAACAACTGCATCGTATCTGATTCAGATCCATTGCTTTGTTCCTCTCTCCATCTGTTATGCTCACTGTTTTCTCAGCACCAACGATGCAGTGTTGGATCAATACAAGCGGGACTACATGGCGCAGCAGCAGCAACTGCAGCAGGAGCAGGAACAGGAGAAGCAGAAGCAGCAGCAGCAGCAGCAGCAGCAGCAGCAGCAGCAGCAGCAGCAGCAGCAGCAGCAGCAGCAACAACAACAATAGCATTGTAACTGCAAATTTCAATGGTAGCTGCATTAGCAAGACCAATAATAAATTACCGTACCGCATTTGAAACAAAACATCAGCAACAGTTAGGAGGAGCAGCAGCTGCTGCTACATGCTACTCACCCATGCAACTCCATTTTTTGCAACGAATTCCTTTCTTTTAGGCAGTGTATTCTTCTTATCTTGGGTGTTTTGTGTTACTTTGAAGAATTACAATGCTATGCGCCACGGAAGCTCCAGAGGCAGCTACAGCTCCAGGAAGCTGGAAATCTGCAAAGGTTATGAATGGTTTTGAAATTGTGCATTCATGAAAGCCTATGTAACTAAAATCAGAACAGCAGTAGCTGAAGCAGGTCCTACGCATGTGATGTGAAGCACGCCTAAATTCAAGAAGCTACACCACGCACACAAAGACACAACCAGCCTTGCCATTGTCACATCAGCCGCATCTAAAAAGCAGCAGCACTCGTCGTCTTCTGGACCAGACAGCACCAGCACTCCCATTTGCCACTGCACTCCTCTTTGCCACTTGACTATGCAGCAGCAGCGACAGCTGCACCTGTTGAATCGCTAAGCAGCAGCTCCCGCCGTCCACTAAGCAGCAGCGCCGTCAGCAGCAGGCGCCGGCTCCCCCGAGTGCTGGCGCAACACCATGAGTGCCTCCTCCACCTTGGCCAGGAGGGCGTCTGGTGACTCCAAGAGAAGCAGCAACTCGCTGTTGTCCATTTCGAGGAGCATTCCCGTGATCTTACCCGCCAGCTCCGGCTGTGGTGAGGTGGGAAACAAGGGAGCAGGGGGGGTAGAGGAGAGGGATTGAGCTACAGTAGTTTTGAGGCGCCTCAAAACTAGAGGAGAGGGATTGAGCCTCAGTAGCACGGTGATTCCAGCAGTAGCAGAAGCAGCTCGCTGTTGTCCATCTCCACAGCATTCTTGTGATCTTACCCGCCAGCTCCGGCTGTTTAAGGGAGGATGTGAGAAGGGAAGTAGAGGGGACGAAAAAAATTGAGTCGCAGTAGCATTGTGTTCCCAACAGCGGCAACATGCCCACATAGTAGAGGTAGTGTTTTGAGGCGTCTCAAAACACTACTTCTATCACGTAATTTTACCCCCATTAACCCCCACTCCCCTCCCCCCCCCCCCCCCCCCCCCCCCCCCCCCTCCCCCCCCAACCCCCTTCCCAAGCTCATCAAGGCCTATACCTGCTTCATGGCTAAAGTCTTTAAACCCCAACTTGCCCGTTCCTCTCTCCCCTCCTTCACTCGCCACCCTTTCAGCTCTCCTGATGCTGCTGAAAGAGGTGCTCTCACGGCACCTGCTGCGGAGAAGATTCAATTGCACTTGACCTGAAAGCACCCACTTATTCCCCCCACTTACTGCTCCATACCTACCTACACCCCTCAGTACTCCCTTTCAGCTCACCTGATGCTGCTGGATGAGGGGGAAGAGACGCTCTCCCAGCATCTGCTTCTGCGTCAACTGAAGCGCATTTAACCGTACAGCACCCATTTCTAACACTGTCGTTCCCCCTTAGTACCCCTCATTATCCCTTACAACCCACCTGATGCTGCTGGATGAGTGGGAAGAGGCGCTCCCCCAGCATCTGCTTCTGCTGGGCGGGCGGAGCTGCAGCGAGGGCCGTCGGATTGAGAGGATCGGACGGCAGAGGCATGGGCGCAGCAGGAGGGACCACGCCTGGTGCCATGGGCACTGGCACAACCGGCACTGGGACCGCCCCCATGGGGAGCATCTGGGGGGATAGAGAGGCAGGGGGGGAGGCATGAGGAAGAGAGATGGAAGGAAGAGAGAGAGAGAGCGCAAGGACGAGAGAGGCAGCAGGAGGGACCACACCCAGTGAGAATTCTCAAAAGTTCAATCAACGTCACTGGCACCACCAGCACTAGCACGAACCCCCATGGGGAGCATCTGGGGTGAAGCACGACTGGGGAAATGAGGAGAAACAGCAAACGAGGGGTGAATGAGTGGCCTTTTAACATGACATAAAGGGGGCGCAGAGGCAGGATAGGGAGAGGAGGGAGCAGAGAAAGTAGAGGCAGGAGAGGTAGGGAAGTGGGCGCAGAGGCAGAAGAGGGAGCAGAGGAAGCAGAGGTAGGGAAGGGAGTAGAGGAAGCAGAGGCAGAAAAAGGGAGCAGAAAAAGCAGGGGGAGACTAAGAGGGAGCACCAGGACTGGAACAGCCCACTAAGCCACAACATACAATCCACCCGCCCCATCCCTCATATTTCCCCTCCACCCCATCCCTCCCATTTCCCCCCCATCACCGCCAATCCATCCTCCATCCCCCCCCCCCCTCATTTCCCCCCATTGCCCCCTGCCGCTCACCTGCTGCGGCTGCTGCCCCTGCTGTGGTCGCCCCCGCCCCTGGCGCTGACGCGGACCAATGGAGGCCTGGGGGACGAGGAGGGGGACGGGGGAGGCGGGGAAAAAGGGGGAAGCATGGGAAAGGGGGAAAGCAGGAAGAAAAGGGGGAAGGCGGAAATGAGGTAGCTGCCCCTGCTGTGGTCGCCCCCACCCCTTCTGCTGGCACGACCAATGGACGCTTGAGAAGATGAAGGGAGAAGGGGGGGGTGGGAGGGGAATGGGGGGGTAGAGGAGGGGAATGGGGGGGTAGAGGACTAAGGCGGGGGGAGGAGGGGAAGCGGGAAACGTGGAGCATGAATCGGGGAACAGGAGGACCAGGAGGATATGAGGAGCATGAAAAAACAGGGGGAATTAACCCTAATGGACTGCAGGCTGTGGGGAAGAGGCGCATAAACACCCTGCTTCCCCTCCCTCCGCTGTTGCCCCAGTTGCCTTGCCCCACCCTGTTGCCCCACCCTGTAGCAGCGCCACTCACATTGTAGTTGGGCATGGCCCCCTACATGCGCCTCGCCCCATCATCTGTGGACAAACCACCCCCTGCCCCCTGCCCCCTGCCCCCTGCCCCCTGGCTCTGCCCCTGCCCCTGTGCTTGCCCCTGTGCCTGCCCCTGTGCCTGCGCCTGCCCCAGCCCCAGCCCCAGCCCCAGCCCCAGCCCCAGCCCCAGCCCCAGCCCCAGCCCCAGCCCCAGCCCCAGCCTCAGCCCCAGCCCCAGCCCCAGCCCCTGCCCCTGCCCCTGCCCCAGCCCCTGCCCCAGCCCCTGCCCTTTTCCCCCAGCACTTCACGCCTGAGCCTGCCTCTCATGTAACCCACATTGTAACCAGGCCACTCATTTGTAGTTGGACATGGGTTGGAACCCTCCTCTCGGCATGGGCCCCCTCCAAGCGCCCCGACCCATCATTTGCGGATACACCACGCCTTGCCCCTGCCCCTGCCCCTGCCCCTGTTCCGCCCCATACCCCTCCTCATGTAACAAGACTACTCACATTGTAGTTGGGCATGGGTTGGAACCCTCCTCGCGGCATGGGCCCCCTCCAAGCGCCCCGCCCCATCATCTGCGGATACACCACCCCCTGCCCCTGCCTCTGCGCCTGCCCCTGCGCGCCCGCCCCTCCCGCCAGCACCCCTGGGGGAGGCGCAGCATAGAAGATCGGCGCACCAGGGGGGAACATGGGAGCACCAGGGGGCATCCCCCCCGGCCCCCCTGCCACCCCGGGGATAGGTCCCCCAGCAGCAGCGGCGGCAGCGGCGGCGGCAGCTGCAGCAGCGGCGTTGGGGGGGAGAACTGCGCCTGGGGGGAGGGCTGCGCCTGGGGGAAGGACGCCCGGGGGGAGCGCGCCCCTGAGCGCGAACTGCTGCTGCAGCTGCGCCTGGCGCACCTCCTTGCGCTGGGCTAGCGCCACGTAGAGGGGCCGGCCGTTCACCAGACGACCTGGGGAGCGAAGGGGAAGAGAGGGGCGGGCGGGAGGAATCGGAAGCGGAGGGGAGGGCGGAAGGGTGCAGTGTGGGAGAGGGATGTGGGAGAGGGAGCAGGCAGGAAAAGAGAGGGTGAGCTGGAATGTCTTAGGCATGCTTCCATGCCCCATATGGAAGAATGCATGGTGCATGCAGGAACTGCTGCTGCAGCTGCGCCTGGCACACCTCCTTGCGCTGGGCTAGCGCCACGTAGAGCGGACGCCCGTTCACCAGACGACCTATGGGGGAGAGGGGCGGGAGGAAGGGGTGAGAGAATGCGGAGGAGTGAGGGGAGGGGGAGGGGTGGGAAAGGTGAGGGTGGAGGAGGGCCAGGGAGGGGAAGAGGGAGCAAATGGAAGAGGGAGGAAATGGGAGAGGGAGGAAATGGGAGAGGGAGGAAATGGGAGAGGGAGGAAATGGGAGAGGGCGAAGCTTCAACCAAGACCTGAAACCCAAACCCATACCCCGCCTCACTACAGACTGCCCCTTGCAGTCTCTCACCATCCGCCTCCGTGAATGCACGGCTGGCCTCATCAGTGTCGAAAAAGCACAGAAACCCCAACCCAACACAGTCGTTCCAAACCCGAAACCCCGAACCCCAGCCTCATACCCCTGACAATCGCACAACCCCTTAACAACACTCACCATTGGCCTCCATGATGGCGCGGCTGGCCTCATCAGTGTTGGAGAAGCACACGAAGCCAAAGCCCCGGCTGGTGCCCTTGTCGTCACGCATCACCTTGGCCGACGTGATCGCTCCAAACGGGGCAAACTCCGCCATAAGTCTGTCGTCATCCACTGCCTCCTCAAGATTCTTCACGTACAGGTTGGTGGTCTGATGGTGGGGGAGGGAATGGGTGTGGAAGAGGGGGGGGGAGGGGAGAGGAGGGGGTGCTATCACGCATCACCTTGGCCGACGTGATCGCTCCAAATGGGGCAAACTCAGCCATGAGCCTGTCGTCATCCACCGCCTCCTCGAGATTCTTCACGTACAGGTTGGTGGTCTGCGCAGTGGGGGGAGGGGAAATGGGCGCGGGAGAAAGAGGGAGGGGGGGGGGGGGGGGGGGGGGAGGGGGGGTCGATGCGCATCTTCTCGGCTGACATGATCGCTTTAAGCCCGAAAAACTCGGTTAGTACTCAACCCTCAGGCTAATGCCTGCCATCCCTTCCCCCTCACACTCGTAAATTCATCGGCAACACAATCCCCTTCCCTCCCCGCCCACTCCCCTTCCCCTTCCCGCTCACACCTTTTCCGTTATATAATCACCTGAAAGCATTGCAGGAGCTCCACATTCCCTTCCCTACCATTCCCCTCCCCCCTTACAGTCACACAGAGTGACCAAGTCCCCTCTCTGTCCTCCCTTCCCCCCGTCTCCCCTAGACAATCACCTGGAAGCGCTGGAGCCGCTCCATCTTCTTCTCCTCGTACTGGCTGCGCAGCATCTGTTCTCTCTCCGACTTCTTCTGTGCTCGTGCCACCAGAATCGCCTTCGAACCTGGGAAAGCAGAGGAGAAGGAGTAGGGTAGGAGGGTCCTGTAAGTTGACAAACCCAAAGCCCTCGGAAACCCCCGCACCGCCACCATTTGAAACGAGTCAAAGGCACTTGCAAACTCTAGAATTCAAAAAGGCACGCACCGAACCGCGCGTTGCTAAGCCTCTCAACGGCTTCATGGGCACCGCCCAGGTTCTGGAATTTGACAAACCCAAAGCCCTTGTTTCAAGGCATCACTCAATGCACATCACTCTATGAGCCGTCTTAGCAGCAAATAAGTGAGGCGGACTCAACACGCACCGAACTGCGCGTTGTTGAGCTTCTCAACGGCTCCTGGGCGCTGGCGGGGTCCTGGAAGTTGACAAACCCAAAGCCCTTGGAGGCCCCCGCATCATCGCGCATCACGACGGCGTTGGTGATGGGGCTGATTTCGGAGAAGCGGGCGGAGAGCTGCTCCTCCGTCCGTGCGATGCAGGTTCAAGCCCCACCCAGGACGTAAAGTCTCAAGTCAACAAGTCTTATATACATTAAGAATTAAGAACAAAACGCACCGAACTGCGCGTTGTTGAGCTTTTCAACGGCCTCCTGGGCGCTGGCGGGGTCCTGGAAGTTGACAAACCCAAAGCCCTTGGACACCCCCGCGTCGTCGCGCATCACGACGGCGTTGGTGATGGGCCCGATCTCGGAGAAGCGAGCGGAGAGCTGCTCCTCGGTGACGTCGGGCGCGAGGTTTCTGACAAACACGTTGGTGAACCGCGCCTGCTGCCCGTCCGAGTCCCTCTCGCCGCGCTTCAGGAACTTGCCCACGAAGCTGTGGGGGAAGGGCGGGTGGGGAAAGGGGGGGGGGGGGGAGCGCGGGCGGAGGAGAGGGAAGGGGGCGTGAGGAGGGGAAGGGGAGGAAGGGCAGGGAAAGGGGAAGTGGGGGAAGGGGATCCGGGTAGGGGCGTCATGGACTCATGCGGGGAAGAGGCGGGGAAGATGAGAGAAGGGGAGTTCAAGAATCATTGTAGCCATAACCCCGAAAAGAGCCAACTCCAATCAATCCCAGTCAGCCACAGTCAACCTCAGGCAACCGGCAGACGACCGCATATAAACCCAGTAAAACCCAGTTAACTGCTATCAGCCCCAGTAAGCGCCAGTCAACGCCAGTCAACGGCACTCACACTTTCTTGCCCTCCACGAGCATGCCGTTGACCTTCTCGATCGCCAGGTTGGCCGCCTCCTCCGTCTCGAAGTGCACGAAGCCGTACCCCTTGCTCTTGCCCTCGGGCGCACCCCTTCCCCTGATCTTATCTCCCCCTCCCTTCCCCCCTTTTTCCCATGCCTCTCCTGCCCTCGGGCTGTGCAGTGTAGAAAATTCAGTCCCAGTCAACCCCAGTCAACCGCAGTCAACGGCAGTCAACGCCAGTCAACGCCAGTCAACGGCACTCACACTTTCTTGCCCTCCACGAGCATGCCGTTGACCTTCTCAATGGCCAGGTTGGCCGCCTCCTCCGTCTCGAAGTGCACGAAGCCGTACCCCTTGCTCTTGTCCTCGGGCGCACCCCTTCCCCTGATCCTATCCCCCCCACCCTTCCCACATTTTTCCCATGCCTCTCCTGCCCTCGGGCTGTGCAGTGTAGAAAATTCAGTCCCAGTCAACCCCAGTCAACGGCAGTCAACGCCAGTCAACGCCAGTCAACGGCACTCACACTTTCTTGCCCTCCACGAGCATGCCGTTGACCTTCTCGATCGCCAGGTTGGCCGCCTCCTCCGTCTCGAAGTGCACGAAGCCGTACCCCTTGCTCTTGCCCTCGGGCGTCACGGCGATCTTGCACGACCAGATGGGGCCGAACGCGCTGAACGTGTCGTGCAGCGCCTTGTGGTCGATCGACTCGTCCAGGTTCTGAGGGGTGGGGAGGGGCGGGGGAAAGGGAAGAGAAAAATGGCAGGGAGGAAGCGAGAAGAGACGTTGGTTTGGCCCCCATTCGCGCCTTCTATGACCAGATGGGGCCGAACGCGCAGAACATGTCGTGCAGCGCCTTGTGGTCGATCCACTCGTCCAGGTTCTGGGGGGTTGGGAGAAGAAGAAGGGGGGAGGGAGTAGGGGGGCAGGGGGTGGGGTGGTAAAAGAGGCATCAAACGCACATCGCTTGGTGGTCAATCAACTAGTCCAGGTTCTAGGAGAGCGAGAGGCAGGCGGGAGCAACAGAAGGGAAAGGTGGGCGGGGGGGAAAGGGGAAATCTGGGAAGGGAGAGGGGAGGGAGGAAAAGCAGCGAGGAAGCGGGGTGGGAGCGGCGGGAGCGGGGAGGGAGCGTGGTGAGCGGGGAGGGGACGGGTAGGCGGCGGGAAGTGAGCACCGATATGTCACCACTCGCACCAGCTGTCTTGGTTTTGCCCCAACCGCACCGCACCTCAACAAACCCGTTCCAAACGCCGCTGCAGCAATGACTTAGGTGGCCGTGGGACCCCTAGCTATTCACGAAACCGTTACCACAGGTTATCGAACAGGTAACACTTCGCACCTTGATGAAGATGTTTCCGACGCCGCTGCGGCGGTGGCTGGGGTCGCGGTGGGACCACATGATGCGGATCGGCCGCCCGTTCACCTCGCGGTAGTTCAGCGCCTCCATTGCGCGCTCCGCTGCGCGGAGGAGGTGCGGGAGAGTGGGGAAAGAGGGGAGGAGAGGGGACGAGAGGAGAAGGGAGGTGAGGCGGAAAGCAAGACGGCAGATGAGTTCAACTCGCGGTGGTTCAGCGCCTCCATTGCGCGCTCCGCTGGCGGAGGGGCGGGGGGAAACGGGGGCACGGGAGGCGGGAAGGGCGGGGGAGGGGAGCGGAAGGCGGAGGGGGAGGACGCGCAAGGGTGCGGAGGGACGAGAGGCGCGCGCGGGTGGCGGAGGGATGACAGGCGCGCACCGGTGGGGAGAGCCATGGACAAGGCGGGGGTTCCGATGGAGAGAGCGAGAGGTAAACGGGGACTGAGATGCAGATAGGCGACTGGGAAAATTCCGGAAATCCTTAATAACTCTGAAGAAACTCCTTTTCTATGTGGAGGCAGAGGGATCGAGGGTCGACAGGCTAGCGACACAGGAAGGCTGGTGGTTTGGTTCACGAAAGCGCCATTCGCAGAAACGCGATTCGTAGAAACGCGAGTCGCGGAAACAAACACTTTCATGGCGAGGCATTCCCAATGGCGAGATACCAGCGGCGGTGCGATACAAGTTGGCGGAGGTCTACAGTATGCCGGAGAGACGGCGGAGGTCTACAGTATGCCGGAGAGACGGCGGAGGTCTACAGTATGCCGGAGAGACGGCGGAGGTCTACAGTATGCCGGAGAGACGGCGGAGGTCTACAGTATGCCGGAGAGACGGCGGAGGTCTACAAGATGCTGGAAAATCGGCGGAAGCCTACAGTTGGCGGAAGGATACCGTTGGCGGAAGTCTACAGTTGGCGGAAGTCTACAGTTGGCGGAAGTGTACAATTGGCGGAAGTCTAAATTTGGTGGATGTCTACAGTAGAAGGAAGCCTTCTGTAGGAGAATTTTAGCTGTAGTAACGCCTTACCTGCATGCTCTGTTGAAGCAAAGATCCACACGAGAACGAAGCGGCAGGATCGAGGACGTGTTTCACGCGGACATGGAAGGGCACGCAGGGGCGGGAGAGAGAAACGTAGGGGGCACGGGGCGGAAAGAGGGGAAAGATGAGACGGAAGGTAGGTTCGGAGAATCCAAGCTAGGAAGCAAATGCAACGAAATCGCAAGTCAGACAGAACAGGCTCAGCTGCTGATGCTGCGAATCGGCCGCCATGACATTCACATTTTTCAGATGAACCATGCGTACGGGTTGCTAGATGTTCCAGAACCACTCTTGATGTTCGAATCGGATGGGACCTTCAATGACTCTTACCTTGGATTGCTAGAGTACGTACGACGGCAACAGAGGCAAGCAGGGCAAAGGTGAAGGAAGGAAAAGCAACGCACGTGGGCAGCTGCAGTAACAGAGCACAACGTTACCTAAATCAACGATAAAGAGAAAAACTTTGAAATTTCTTACGAATGCATGGCAAACGCCGACCGTATAGCCTAAAGCAGCAGCAGCGCGTCGCCAGAAAACCAGCACGGGTAAGGACGCCGATCGCGTCACAATTCACTCAAATTGATTTCCAGAGAGGGAGGGACGCGAGAAATGAAATCTAACCGACCGTAGTGTAGGAGGGAGTAATTGACGTGTGAGTGCTTTGAGATACCTCCGTGATATAGACCAGGGACGGAAAACACACTATACACCGGGGAAAGAAGAAATGGAGAGAGCGAGGGATCTACCGGTTGACGGTGCTGTTGCGGTTGGCGAAGGCAATTTCTAAAGCGACTACGAAAGGGAGGAAGAGGACTGACCGTCGACGGCGCTGTTGTAGTTGACGTAGGCGTAGCCCAGCGAGCGGCGCGTGACGGCGTCACGGCAGACGCGGATGGACGCGACGGGGCCGACCTGGCTGAAGAGCTCGTACAGCTGCGCCTCCGTCACCTCCTTGTCCAGATCGCCCACGTACAGCGACGCCGACGGCGCTGCAGCTCCCGCGGTAGCCATGGCTTCTCGAGAGTTTAAAAGAGGGATAAAGCGGTTGAGAACGGTTTCACGAGAACGGAACTTTGGTAAAACTGCCTGTTCCGGGGAATTAGTGCTGCGATATGGTTATTCCAGAAGTGTTGGCTCCGATGGGACTGATGCTTAATGACCTGATCTGCTCCGGTACAGAATCGATACTGAACTAGGGCTGGGGAGAATTAAGCCCTAACGTCCGATCTAAGATCGGAAACCAAAAACCGCTACTGGGACCTCGCGTGTTTCTGGCCTAATTTTCTGGTTTTCTATATTTTTTTGTGGGTTTCTAGACAGAACGAGGGACCTCGATGCGACTCTTTTTTTTTGGCTTTTCTAGTTTAAATCCCCGAGGGGAAGGGGAGAAGAGAGTCAGAGACTCATAGGAGGCAACAGAAGCAACCTGCAGGCATAGCCCAGGCAGGATGACGTTCCTCGGTGAAGCTAGGGTTCTGGTCGGGGTTTCCAGAAGGAAGGGAGAAGAGAGTGATGAGAGGGACCTCGGGACTATCTAAAGAGGGTGGAGAGGGAAGCGAAAATTTCCGTTTTGGGACTCTCCGTTACTGAGACACTATTCGTCGGACAAAGGCATTCCAGCAGTAGCGGATGCTGTGTGGTTATCGAGTGGACTTCTTCCGCGTCAGAATCTTCGATGATTCCGAGGTTGCTCACCCAGCCATGATTGGATGGTGGAGAAGACGAGAGCCGTATCTCCGTTTCAAACCTCTTCCCTACAGTCCCTTCAAGAAGTTCGTTTCCAACCCATATAACGATGTTCAGGCGTGTGAGCTGCTAGCTAGTAAATCAAAGCAAGCGCTCCAAAATGCACAGCATCGTACAAAAACGTTTTACAATCCCTGGATGTTTTACAGACCAATCCCAACACCTGATACCACTCTTCGCCTTCAAGTTTACCGTTGGTTTGTGGTCGTGTGTCGTCTGCTGCTGGTAGAAGTCAAATAGCGACAGTCCCGATGCTTCACATAGCCGCTAGAGCTTGTTCATGAGCGACCCTACAAAAGCCAAACTCATCTCACTCATCATTTCCGAGTGGTCCATGAAAAAGTCGTCCTTATATCACTGTAGCAGTTCAGAATGCACCTCTTTTAGAAGCTCCTGACAAGTCAATTCTCGTCTGTTTAGCTCCAATAGAGCCATCTTACCATCGTCCGTGATCGACAGTGCTTGTCTGATCGCTTTCTACTCGACTCAGAGGTCGTCAATGTTCAGACACGCTGTTGATCAACTCCAAACGTTTTGTTGCTTCGACTCAAAAGCACTTCTGGTAGGAGTGTAGCCTCGTTGGTTCGTTATGAACAAGGCTCTATGGCTCGTTAGGCCCGGTTCTCCACGGACGCTGCCTGTGAATGAATTATGATTTCCTGAATGAGCGAGAACTAGTACCGGCTTGCAATGAACAAGGCTTTCCTTCTTGCGCTTGCTCGGATTCACCGCGAGCGCTGGCTGTGAACGAGTATCTCCTGAGTCAGTGATAGCAAGTCCTCTCTCGCAATGAACAAGGCTTTCCTTCTCGCGCTCGCTCGGATTCTCCACGGCGGCTCGCTCCCCCTGCACAACGCCGCGCGCAAGCGGAAGACGAAGCTTCCTGGACGTTGCTGCTCTCCACTCCGCGTGCTGCTGCTGCTCCTGGTGCTGACGGTTGTCAGCGTGGCTCTACTGCTGCGCTCGGTTCAGCTGCAGCAGAAGAACGCAGAGGAGGTGAGGAGAGTGATAGGAATCTCAAAATGACTCCACTCGGACGTCTGGAGCGTGAGGGACACGGAGAGAGTGGGGGAGTGGGGAGCATGGGGAGAATGGGAGAGTGGGGAGAGTGAAGAGCGTAGTTTGATAACCGTGCCACTTACGGTTTTCAGCGTGGCTCTGCTGCTACGATCGGTTCAGCTGCAGCAGAAGAACGCAGAGGAGGTGAGGAGAGGCAGCATTTGGCATTTGAGAAACGACCTTCCGGTACAGTTCCGTTCCCCTCCTCATACTTCCCCTCACCCATAACCCCCGTCTGCCTCCCCTCTTGATTCTTCCACACGCACTACCCTCTTTCGCTTCCCTCTGCCCCTCCTCTCCCCCACTTTTCTTGCCCAGGCGGCCCGAAGGGGTTCATCTGGTACAATGGTTAAGTCTTTCAATGCACCACCACCCTCTTTCAACCCCCCTTTCTTTCTCCCCAGTTCACCCAGGCCGGCCCCAAGGGCTTCAGTTGCTACAGTGCGTCCCGCCTGGGGGACAGACTCTTTCGCTGTGATTGGTCGCCTCCACGCTCGCACACACTTCCCCGGGTGCTCATGGTCTCCATTCCCCCTCCCCCACCTCCCTTCCTTCCGTCACCCAGGCCGGCCCCAAGGGGTTCATCCGCTACAGTGCGTACCGCCTGGGCGGCAGCTCCTTCGCTGTGATTGGTCTGGGGGCGCTGCGCCTCCGCGCTCGCACGCACTTCCCCGGGTGCTCATGGCACGACAATGGGGCCGCCCCGGGGGAAGCGGGGATTCCGGGGAGTGTGGAGGTGTTTTATCCGGGGGAGCACCACGACTTGGAGTATGAAACGGTGGTGCTCAAGTGCTTTCTCAGAGCTGACACTCATGCCACGCAAGGGGGCAAGCTGCTGCTGCAGGTGGGATCGGTTGTTCTGGGTTGAGCTGGGTTAATGTGGTTCTTAGGTTGAGTCACTTCAGGTATCCCAGGGAGCGTGGAGGTATTTTATCCAGGGGAGCACCACGACTTGGAGTATGAAACGGTGGTGCTCAAGTGCTTTCTCAGAGCTGACACTCATGCCACGCAAGGGGGCAAGCTGCTGCTGCAGGTGGGATCGGTTGTTCTGGGTTGAGCTGGGTTAATGTGGTTCTTAGGTTGAGTCACTTCAGGTATCCCAGGGAGCGTGGAGGTATTTTATCCAGGGGAGCACCACGACTTGGAGTATGAAACGGTGGTGCTCAAATGCTTTCTCAGGGCTGACACTCATACCACGCAAGGGGGCAAGCTGCTGCTGCAGGCGAGTTCGGTCGGGCTGGGTTGAGCTGGGTTGGGATGTTTTTTGGGTTGAGTCAGGCATTCGGGGGAGCGTGGAGGTGTTCTATCCGGGGGAGCATCACGACTTGGAGTATGAAACGGTGGTGCTCAAATGCTTCTCAGGGCTGACACTCATACCACGCAAGGGGGCAAGCTGCTGCTGCAGGCGAGTTCGGTTGGGCTGGGTTGAGCTGGGTTGGGATGTTTTTTGGGTTGAGTCAGGCATTCGGGGGAGCGTGGAGGTGTTCTATCCGGGGAAGCATCACGACTTGGAGTATGAAACGGTGGTGCTTAAGTGCTTTCTCATCGCCACTCATGCCTTGCAAAGAAGAAAGCTGCTGCTGCAGGTGGGTTGGGCTGGACTGGGATGGGTAAGGTTGGGTTCGGTTGGGTTAGGTTGGGTTGGGTTGGGTTAGATATTGCTGGTTTTCCTGGAGCCCCATTTCCCCTTAGAAGCATATCTGTGCCACTCGCCACAGCTTCTCCTCTCCCCTGCCCTGCCCTGCAATCACACCATCACACCAGGTGCAAGTGCAAGCCACGCATGGGTCGCGGGTCATATCAGTCAACACACAGCAGCTAGTCGCCTACCACGAGCCGCCCAACGCCTTTCCTGTCTCCCTGGAGCCGCATCCCCCTTATAAGCACCGCGTGGCGTTCTGCTCTCCTCCAGTACACTCGGAACTGGACGGGAGGAGGCTGTACGAGTGGCTGGAGTATCATTACCATCTGGGCGTGGATTACTCGATCATGTATGATGCAGGGGGCATTGACGACGAAGTTACCCAAGTGAGTGCTCTGCCTCATCACATAGGAGCAGTTTGGCATGGGAATATGACAGTGGTAGGAGGAGGCTGTACGAGTGGCTGGAGTATCATTACCATCTGGGCGTGGATTACTCGATCATGTATGATGCAGGGGGCATTGACGACGAAGTTACCCGAGTGCTCTGCCTCATCACATAGGAGCAGTTTGGCATGGGAATATGGCAGTTGTAGGAGGAGGCTGTACGAGTGGTTGGAGTATCATTACCATCTGGGAGTGGGCTACTCGATCATGTATGATGCAGGGGGGATGGACGATGAAGTCACTCAGGTGCGCCAGGTGTCTGCTTGGGTGTGTATTTGGTTGTGACACGGTGGCATGTATGGATGGATGCACGGCAGTCTGGCAGTGGTAAGAGTGGCTGAAGAGTATCATTACCATCTGGGCGTGGATTGCTCGATCATGTATGATGCAGGGGGGATCGATGACGAGGTCACTCAGGTGAGCCACATGTGTCCCTGGATGTATTCATGTGTGACATGGTGGCATGGTGGCACGGCAGTTTGGCAGTGGTAAGACGAGGGGACTTGGAACTCACCACTGGACGGGAGGAGGTTGCACGAGTGGCTGGACTACCATTACCATCTGGGCGTGGATTACTCGATCATGTATGATGCAGGGGGGATCGACGACAAAGTCACTTGGGTGAGCCCATGGGGCCCCAGGTGGCATGTCAGGTGGCATGGCAGTGGTAAGACGAGGTGACTCAGGTGTGTACCATCTTTCCGTGGGTGGGTGTGGTGTGGAGGTCAGAAGAACTCTTTTTGTCAATCTAAAAAAGGCACCTTGCCCTCTTCACGGTTCCCCTGGCAGGTGCTGATACCATACGAGCAGGAAGGCCTGCTGGAGGTCAGAGATATTGGGGACTTTCTGGAGTACGAAACGTGGCTCTATGCCCAGGTGCGTTCCCTGGAGTGTAGGGTTGGGGTGAGGGTGAGGGTGAGGAGGAAGGTGAGGGTGAGTGGACTCATAACAAATGTGGAGGTCAGAGATATTGGGGATGTCCTGGAGTATGAAACGTGGCTCTATGCCCAGGTGCGTGTTGAAGGGGTGGTGGTGAGGGTGAGTTTGGGGATGTTGAATTGAAATCACTTTTGAGTATTCTCAAAAGGGGTGGTGGTGAGGGTGAGTTTGGGGATGTTGAATTGAAATCACTTTTGAGTATTCTCAAAAGGGGTGGTGGTGAGGGTGAGTTTGGGGATGTTGAATTGAAATCACTTTTGAGTATTCTCAAAAGGGGTGGTGGTGAGGGTGAGTTTGGGGGTGTTGAATTGAAATCACTTTTGAGTATTCTCAAAAGGGGTGGTGGTGAGGGTAAGTTTGGGGATGTTGAATTGAAATCACTTTTGAGTATTCTCAAAAGGGGTGGTGGTGAGGGTGAGTTTGGGGATGTTGAATTGAAATCACTTTTGAGTATTCTCAAAAGGGGTGGTGGTGAGGGTGAGTTTGGGGATGTTGAATTGAAATCACTTTTGAGTATTCTCAAAAGGGGTGGTGGTGAGGGTGAGTTTGGGGGTGTTGAATTGAAATCACTTTTGAGTATTCTCAAAAGGGGTGGTGGTGAGGGTAAGTTTGGGGATGTTGAATTGAAATCACTTTTGAGTATTCTCAAAAGGGGTGGTGGTGAGGATGAGTTTGGGGATGAGGGTGGGGGTGGGGTTTCCGCCAAGTGAACACATGAGGAGCACTTGAGAGCTCATCAGCGTGGGTGCGCTTCCATCTATCCGTCTTCCTCTCACATGCCACACAGGTGATGGTGGTGAACGACTGTGCATACAGCACGCGCTTCTCAGCCAAGTGGACTCTCTTCTTCGACCTCGACGAGTTCTTCAACGCCGATGACCCGCCCCCACCCCAGAAGGTATGTCCTCATGGCGTGACAAGCTCTCTTCCAGTGAGAGATGCTACTCTGCCGAATGGACTCTCTTCTTTGATCTCGATGACTTGGTTCTTCAGCGCTGACGACCCACCCCCGCCCCAGAAGGTAACTACTCTCGCAGCATGGCATGCCTAGAAAGCCCCAACTTCCTGCCTTACCTGTAAGGCGGCCAGCCCCTCCCCCAGTGGGGCTGTTGCTACTCAGCCGAATGGACTTTCTTCTTCGATCAAAAGGTGACTTTTGAGGCGCCTCAAAAGGTGACTTTTGAGGCGACTCAAAAGTCACCTCAGCCGAATGGACTTTTGTCTTTGATCCCGATGAATTCTTCAACGCTGATGACCCGCCCCCGCCACAGAAAGTACCCACCATGTCTATCGTTTTTCATGGTACGTTGCTGCCTGCCCCAAAAGGTACACCAGGAGTACTGGCACCGGCAGACTTCTGGGTGGCTGTTGAGGCGCCATAGAGTTGATGCCATGAAGCACTGTCGCCGGCAGCTGTAGCATGTCCAGTGAAGCGCAATACCCCTGCACGCACCACTGCACTCTGCTGCCCCGCCCCGCCCATACCCCCCGTCCCTTCTCCATATCACTCCCGTCCCGTCCTTCCTGCTTACTCCACCCAAGGCAGAAGGGAAGCTCGCTCACACCCATGTGCTGGCCAGTGGCCACTCAGCTAGACGCTATGGCACACTGGCACCTGCAGCTGCCGTGGGTGGACAGGAGTGCTGGTGGTATCCACCCAATGCCCATACACACACCTCTTTACTCCTCTATCCCCCTCTTCCCGTTATCAGGTGGAAGGGAAGCTCACACGCATGTGCTGACCACTCAGCTAGACGCTATGGCACACTGGCACCAACAGCTGTGATGGTTGCACTGAAACTCAATGCCCATGCACGACAATGCCCTATGCCCTCCGTATCATACCCCAGGTTGAGGCCCACACCCAAGTGCTGGCCACACAGCTAGATGCAATGGAGCACCGGCACTGGCAGCTGTCGCGGCTGCACGCATTGGTGGTGATTGCACCCTCGCAATACCCATGCACGCACCACCCGACTCCTCTATCCCCATTTTTCCCTTATCTAGGTTGAAGCTCACACCCACGTGTTAGCCACACAGCTAGACGCCATGGAGCACTGGCCCTGGCAGCTGTGACTGCTGGACTGGAATGGTGGTGGTACAGCAGTCACAGCTGCCGGTCCCAATGCCCATGCACACGCCTCTTTGCTCCTCTACCCCCGTCGTCCCCTCAACTAGCTCACACCCACGTTTTAGCCATACAACTCGATGCCATGGCACTGGCAGCTACCGTGACTGCAGTGACACACGATGCCCGTACAATCACGCTCTTGCTCCTGTGCCCCCTTCCATTCTCTATCTCACCCCAGGTGGAGGCTCACACCCACGTGTTAGTCACACAGCTAGACGCCATGGAGCACTGGCACCGGCAGCTGTCGCAGCTGCAGTGGAGCGGTGGTACCTACCCTCCCAATGCTCCCCCTCATACTCCCCCTTGCTCCCGTTACCCCGATTTCCCTTATCTAGGTTGAGGCCCACACTCACGTGCTGGCCACACAGCTAGACGCCATGGAGCACTGGCACCGGCAGCTGTCGCGGCTGTAGTGATGGCACCCAACAACCCATTGCCCATACGCTCACTCCTTGCTCCTGTGTTCCCATACCCCCCGTCCTCCCCTTATCTAGGTTCAAACTTCAAGGCCACACCCACATGCTGGCCACGCAGCTAGACGCCATGGAGCACTGGCACTGGCAGCTGCAGCGGCTGTAGTGATGGCACCCATCCAGTGTTGCTCCTGTGTTTCCCCCACACTGTAGGTGGAAGCCCACACCCACGTGTTGGCCACACAACTAGACGCCATGGAGCACTGGCACCGGCAGCTGTCCTGGCTCCTGTGCCCCGCCCAAATCCAACCCCCATTTGTTCCTCTGTTCCGCCGTACTCTAGGTGGAAGCCCACACGCATGTCTTGGCCACACAACTAGACGCCATGGAGCACTGGCACCGGCAGCTGCAGCGGCTGCGGAAGCGGTTCGCGCGGGAGAGAAGGATGGAGCCGAGACGACAGAGGGAGATGGAGGAGGAAGAGGAGGAGAAGTGGGAGGATAAGGAAGGGGAGCGGAGGCATGGACGGGAAGGAAAAAGGGGAAAGGAAGTGGGGACGGGTTGGGATGGGATGGATGCGAGGAGGTGGATTGAAGTAGAGGGGGAGGATGAGGGGGATGAGGAAGCGGAGCTTGAAGGAGGGGAGGTAGGAGCAGGAGGAGTTTCAGGTGGAGGCTCAGGTAAAAACAACAGAGAAGCGTCAGCAGCAGTAGGAGCGGCAGGAGCCGCAGCAGTGGCAAAGGCGGCAGGGCAAGGGCTTGCGCACCGAACACGCATCTCTTTGGAGCAAAGACGGGCAGCAGAGCAGGCAGAGGAAGCAAACAACAGGCAAAACAGCACAAAAATCGGGAAAGAAACCGCAAAGGCTTGGCAACAGCGCGTAGCACGGCAGATGAGGGAGCAATACAGGAAGCTCCGAGCGCGGAGAAAAGAGGACGAGACGGAGGAGGAGAAGGAGAAGCTTCCTGGGGAGGCGGAGCAGCAGCGGCACCTGCAGCAGCAGGAGGCGGAGCAGCAGAGTCAGATGGAGGTGATTCGCGCATACAGGGAGCATCTGAAGCGCACTGCAGGCGACCAGAGGCTCATTCCGCTCGTGCTCGAGTCGTATGACGGCGCCTCGTACCTGTCGCTTGGCACCCTGTGGTGGGACACCGAGAGGTGGGTGGATTGTCGGAGGGTAATGTAGGCCCCCTCTCATGCCTCCCCATATGCCTCCTCTCATCCCGCTCGTGCTGGAGTCGTATGACGGCGCGTCGTACCTGTCGCTGGGCACCCTGTGGTGGGACACTGAGAGGTGAGCTGCTCGTCTCAGTATAGGTGTCTCAGCCTCCTTCCAGTTGAGAGGTGGCGACCAGAGGCTCATTCCACTCGTGCTCGAGTCGTACGATGGGGCGTCGTACCTGTTGCTGGGGACTCTGTGGTGGGACACTGAGAGGTGGGTGGGTATTGTCTTTCTCCTATCATTCCGCTCGTGCTGGAGTTGTACGATGGGGCGTCGTACCTGTCTCTTGGCACCCTGTGGTGGGACACTGAGAGGTGAGAGAGGGTCTTGTGTGGGGGCGCTGTACCCTTCTTCGCATGCCTCCTCCCATTCCGCTCATGCTGGAGTCGTACGATGGGGCGTCGTACCTGTCTCTTGGCACCCTGTGGTGGGACACTGAGAGGTGAGAGAGGGTCTTGTGTGGGGGCGCTGTACCCTTCTTCGCATGCCTCCTCCCATTCCGCTCATGCTCGAATCGTATGATGGCGCGTCGTACCTGTCTCTTGGCACCCTGTGGTGGGACACTGAGAGGTGAGAGAGGGTCTTGTGTGGGGGCGCTGTACCCTTCTTTGCATGCCTCCTCCCATTCCGCTCATGCTCGAATCGTATGATGGCGCGTCGTACCTGTCTCTTGGCACCCTGTGGTGGGACACTGAGAGGTGAGAGAGGGTCTTGTGTGGGGGCGCTGTACCCTTCTTCGCATGCCTCCTCCCATTCCGCTCATGCTGGAGTCGTACGATGGGGCGTCGTACCTGTCTCTTGGCACCCTGTGGTGGGACACTGAGAGGTGAGAGAGGGTCTTGTGTGGGGGCGCTGTACCCTTCTTCGCATGCCTCCTCCCATTCCGCTCATGCTCGAATCGTATGATGGCGCGTCGTACCTGTCTCTTGGCACCCTGTGGTGGGACACTGAGAGGTGAGAGAGGGTCTTGTGTGGGGGCGCTGTACCCTTCTTTGCATGCCTCCTCCCATTCCGCTCATGCTCGAATCGTATGATGGCGCGTCGTACCTGTCTCTTGGCACCCTGTGGTGGGACACTGAGAGGTGAGAGAGGGTCTTGTGTGGGGGCGCTGTACCCTTCTTCGCATGCCTCCTCCCATTCCGCTCATGCTCGAATCGTATGATGGCGCGTCGTACCTGTCTCTTGGCACCCTGTGGTGGGACACTGAGAGGTGAGAGAGGGTCTTGTGTGGGGGCGCTGTACCCTTCTTTGCATGCCTCCTCCCATTCCGCTCATGCTCGAATCGTATGATGGCGCGTCGTACCTGTCTCTTGGCACCCTGTGGTGGGACACTGAGAGGTGAGAGAGGGTCTTGTGTGGGGGCGCTGTACCCTTCTTCGCATGCCTCCTCCCATTCCGCTCATGCTCGAATCGTATGATGGCGCGTCGTACCTGTCTCTTGGCACCCTGTGGTGGGACACTGAGAGGTGAGAGAGGGTCTTGTGTGGGGGCGCTGTACCCTTCTTCGCATGCCTCCTCCCATCCCGCTCATGCTCGAATCGTATGATGGCGCGTCGTACCTGTCTCTTGGCACCCTGTGGTGGGACACTGAGAGGTGAGAGAGGGTCTTGTGTGGGGGCGCTGTACCCTTCTTCGCATGCCTCCTCCCATTCCGCTCATGCTCGAATCGTATGATGGCGCGTCGTACCTGTCTCTTGGCACCCTGTGGTGGGACACTGAGAGGTGAGAGAGGGTCTTGTGTGGGGGCGCTGTACCCTTCTTCGCATGCCTCCTCCCATTCCGCTCATGCTCGAATCGTATGATGGCGCGTCGTACCTGTCTCTTGGCACCCTGTGGTGGGACACCAAGAGGTGAGTGCATTGTGGTGGGGGCGTTGTAAGCCTCTGTGCATGCCTCCTCCCATGCCCATTCCCCCCTCTCATCCCCACTCCATGCCCCCGCCCATGCCCACTCCCATGCCTTCTCCCATGCAACTCACCAGGTGCGTAGACCCATCAGAGGCCAAGGGCACGTGGGGCATTCAGCGCATGTTCTACCACTGGCCGCACATCTACTGCCTCAAACCCGAGCTCTTCCCCAGGTGTGACTGCGGTACAGATGGGTGTGACCATGGTACAGATGGGTGGGGTACTATACAGGTGTGCCGGTGGAGCACATTAATGGTGCAGGGGAGCAGCAGGGGCCAACTGCACATGGGGCATTCATCGCATGTTCTACCACTGGCCACACATCTACTGCCCCAAACCCGAGCTCTTCACCAGGGTGTGTGTGTGTGACCATGTTACATAGGAATGTGAATGAAGCACGTTGGTTGTAAAAGGGCTCCAGGAGAGGCTGATGAGAGAGGGTGGGGCGCTCGTCTAGAGAGGGTTGGGCCATATAGAATTCACTCTGAAGACTTGCACTTTCCATTCAGTCTCCTATTGTAAATCCCCCAACAACCAGGGCTGAGATGTGCTTGGATTACTATGGTCACCGCAAGTACACCATCAACCCTTAGTAATGTGCACACCCATACTCGCCCTTCTTCACCCCTCTGAACTCCCCACACTCCATTTCAACCAGATCTGAGATGTGCCTGGATTACTACGGGCATCGCAAGTACGCGATCAACCTCGAATACGTCTTACGATTCGACTCCTAACACCCATGCTCGCCCTTCCCCATCCCTCTGTATCCACTGCACTGCTCGTCCATCAGGTCTGAGATGTGTTTGGATTATTACGGGCACCGCAAATACGCCATCAACCCGCGGAAGGTCACAGCGCTGCAGATCCACCGCCCAGTGCTTAACGACTCATACGGATTTGATCTCGACACCACTGTAGCAAAACTCAACCATTTTCAGGGCTATGTGCGGCGGGCGAAAATAAACGTGACTATAGAGAGTGGGGATAGTAACGAGACGGCTAGTGTAGTGCAAGAACAGCAGCCTCCTGCATTTTGCTCGCAGATTATTCGCATTGATGAGCCGATTATTTGGTGGGCGAGGGGGCAAGAGATAGGGGAGATTGCTGCTGAGGCTCAGAAGAATCCCCGGGTACCGTTGGATCGTATTGAGAGAGCAGAGATGGAAAGCGGGATGGCTAGAGTAGAGGTGGGAGATACAGAATCATGAAATTTAATGTTCACTGAGGCCGAGGTTTCTACTCTGCCTGGTTAAACCATGGTCAAGTGCATGCAAGATTTCTGTATCCAGACCAGATCTAAAAGCAGTCGACGTCTGGCTGCAACTGCGGGCCTGACACATAAACAATATGGCACATGACTACCGGTATCTCTTACAGCGGCATGCAAACATGATCAGATAGTTCACGAGAGCAGCTGTAGGCAACTACCGGTGTGCAAGGGAAGGTACAAGCAGAAAATGATAGAACTAGGCATAGAGGTTGCTCAGTAAGCAGCCCTCCATGTACTAAACATGTCCCTCCCATGCATATCACTACCGAAATACCTCACAGGCACTACCTGCTTTTATTAGATCAATGGCAACCTATGATACGGTCCTAGCTTTATCTACCTCGCTCTCTACACCTTGTTACACAATAGCACGTCACGGCTTACTGCGTTACGTCCTGACTCACAACTTCCTGCCTTACAAGCACATCACACCCTGGTGCCAGACGGGATCAATATTTTGTTCACGCCATGCGCGACAAAATACGGCCCAGTATAAATCCTTGGAGTCAGAATCGTAGTCCATGCAGCTGCTGGTGCAGTTCTCGCCTTCCCAAAAGACACTCTTGCTCCGTTTAACGGATTCATCTTGTAAAGAGCCTGCTTCAATTGAGTACCCACGGCCTGCCCTGGCTTCAGCGCTTTGAACTGCGGCAGAAAGCGTTTTATGCGTAAGATGTGGAAAGCGGTGATGTTGTAGATTTTAGGGATGTTGGCCGCCTTAAAGGGGAGCTTCTTAAGGAGGGCTTCAGCCTCGGTGTTAGTGGGGATGAGGATGGTCGCGTTGGCGAGCGCTGATAGGTCATACTTGGAATTTACTGGGAAATGATTAGGGGGGATGGGGGGATGGGGTTGGTGTAGGGGGGAAGGGAGATTGGGGTGGGTGCTGACTATGGTGTGATGGGAAGTAAAGCAACAAGGGGAGACAAAGCGCTACTCTTTCAATACAAGAAAGATTACGATACTCGCACTCGAGGCCGATCTCTCTCCTGAATCCGAGAACCGCCGCGTTTCCACGTTTTTAGTGCAACGATAAACTGTAACTACACTAGGCCGATATGTTTCTTGATGGTGCTCGTGTAAGTGTCGTGGGTATGTCTAGGGCGCATCCGATACTTCGTGACGCGTTACTCTGTTAGTACACCGACAGAACCAAAGCCACTTACACGCGAGACCAATATATTTTTTGACCGCGGGTATTTCTTCGCCACGCTGTCCGCCAGCTTCCCCAGCTCCGCCTTCAGCTGCGCCTTTGTCGGACGCGCAACTGCCGCCTCCGCAACACGCGGCGCGAAGGGCGCTAGACAGAGGAGAGCTGCGAGAGCCGCGGCGATCAAAACCCGTCTTTCCATGATTGCGAAGCGGAGTTAATCGTGTAGACAGTGCGGAACACCTTGTTCTTTCCCCTCCAGCTGCGAACTATGACTGCTGCTTACAGCGAGTGATGGATTCAACCGTGGGAGCAATCAGAAAGTATCGAAAAATCAGGACGGAGTGAAGTGCATTTTGTTTCCGAAGGTCCGAACGGAGTATTGGTTGAAAACTCGTTCCGACTACGGATGACCTCTACAGGCTGTCTCGTTTACAATGGAAAGCAAGATCAATATTCAGCGCGCCGCACTGCCATTGCTCTGCGCTGCGCCCAAGATTCACCAGCGGCGATTAGTAGCGAGAATTTCGTCGCTCCCAGCGCCGAGCAACACCAGCAGTGAGCGGCGCTCGCGTTGCGTCGCACGAGGGAGAACTCCCTGGTTCGAGTCGCCATTCTACAGCACGACGTTACAGGCAGCCAGCAAGGGTCGGGCGGACAGCGTTGCGGAACATCAGTCGAGAGTTCGACCTGGTCTTGTTCTTCTTTGTGAAGCTGGGGAGCCAGTGCTGGGGAGGCATGGCATGAATGGGATAGGGTGTCTTGCCCTCCCTCCACCATTCGAAATGGGATGCATTCAGCTGGTCGGTCAGCCGAGCAGTTTCTGCTCCGGCCGACATGGCGGCAGAAGGGGGAGCATTGACGGTGGGCCTGTTTTCGGTCAATCGATAAACAAGTTTACTCAAAATAGGCACCCCAAAGCTAGGGCACTGCAACACGTTACAGAAGGAAATAAACGCTGGGCTTCGGGCATTTTCGACAAGCTGCCCGCCGACAAATGTGCGGTGCCCGACGAAGTGCTGGTTTGGCCGAACAACGTGGCGATATTCACGACGACGAAGTTACAAAGTCGTGGACGTCTTCTGTGATGATGGAGGCGATGGAGGATGTGTTCAACGAGACTGGGAAAATATGTCAATGGTAACTTACATGGGGAACTATAACGCGTTTGGTAACTCGCTTAACGCGTTTGGTAACTCGCTTAACACGTTTGGTAACTCGCTTAACGCGTATGGTAACTTAGCACAGGCGAGTGATCACGCGAATGGTAACTACATGAAACTCCCGCCGAAATGATCCTGAAATAGAGGAATTTATCGAGTTTGAAAGCTTTTACGCACAGTTCTATCTTTCTTGAACAAGTCCCGCCGCGACTTTGAAGGACCCCGTTTGTTCTATTACCACGGACCGAAAAGTCTCAAAGTTTATCTATATATATATATCTCGTACAAAAACGGTTCAAAACTTATTTTTGATAGCATAATTGCGAACTTGCAAAATGATAAAAAAAAACAACACATTCCACGAAAGGACCTTGGGGCTTTTACTTTTGGTAATTACTGCAACGCTGTTCTTTTTGTTTTTTGCATGTGGAAAATATACACCTATTTAGAATTACATGTTTCATTTTTTGAAAAAGAACCATAAACGCCTTGTCGCAAGGAGTTTAGGGTTGATGCTCCCAAATTCATTTGCCATCTGAAAGTGGTATAGATTTGTTTGCCCCGGCTGAACGATAGAATCAAGTACAAACAGTTTGCGGAAAGAGCGCCAGAATATCAGTTGTATATAGACATTTGTTTTTACAACACTTACGTTTTGCAATTACCTTGAAAATCGGAAAGTGTGTCAGGATTTCGGGGAAGTGTGTCAGAATTACGGGAAAATGTGTCAGATTTTCGGAGAGTGTGTCAGAGGTTTCTGCTTCAAGATTCGTCAATTTAGTCTGACGCGAGCGGGAAAAACCAGAATCAGAGTCATTTTGGGCGAGGGTTTCTTCTAGTTACCATTCGCGTGATGGGCTGCTAGTGTATAGTTACCATACGCGTTAAGCGAGTTACCAAACGTGTTAAGCGAGTTACCAAACGCGTTAAGCGAGTTACCAAACGCGTTGAAATCTTTACCGAACGCGTTATATTGCCCCATGTAAGTTACCATTGACATATTTTCCCTAAAAGATGTGCACTTGTGGAGACCGTACACTATAATGGGATGGATGCATTTCTAAAGCATATTATAAATTAGTACAATCAAGAGAGCTAGCTTGGAGAATGTCTAAGCCATTCTAGAAGCTAATGGAAGAAATCTTCCATAATTATCAACTTTAAGCTTTCAGGTATATGCATGTAGTGTTTGGATGTGATCAAATCATCCCTGTCACATGGAAGGGAAGGAATGCATAGTTTGTTCACGAATCATCCCCCAATTGCCCTTCCACTGATGCAACATAGCTCATCTATTGCGCCACAATGGATGACAGACACAGGCAAATTATGTGCTTACAGTAGCATCAACCGCAGATAAAACTAGCACGTACCAGCGATGTTGCTGCAGCTTGTGATGTGCGCCAAGGCCAAACTATGCGCGGTAGCAGTCTGTGCGCAACGCACTGAACCAGAGGGTGGAGACGGTCGCAGGGGCCAATTCGACGTGTCCCAATCTGAATTGGGTACTGGCAGGGAGTAGGGGCAAGACCACGCGACGACCAACTGGGTGGACCACTGCTGCGGCAAGTGCTCCCTTGTCCAAACGAACCCCACTACTGATGCGCTCCCCACTGCTGAAACTGCTGGCTGGCTAGCCCTGGAGCTACTGTTGTCGTGGCTGCTGCCGCTGTGGCTGCTGCTATGGAGACTTCATGTAGCCAGGACCTCTTCCTCCACTACCGCCGAAGCTGCCACCACCTCCACTCCCTCCACCTCCGCCACCACCACCCCCTCCGCCACCGCCGTCGCCACCGCCTCATGTCTTACCGCCCTACGTGCCCCCCTTGTGACCAGAGGCAACTTCTGCCACCTCTGTTGCCTCAGCAATAGAGGCCGAGGCCACAGAGGAGACAAGGAAGGGCGAGGCACCCCCCTCAAAGATAGGGGGGGAGGACAATACTTCTAGCGGCAGCAAGCGAGCGGGCAAGACTCTCGACCGTAAGGAGCCTCTCCGCAAAGAGCTCAATGGTGAGAGTCATGGGGTCAATGGTGAGAAAGTAATTACGAGTGGGTTTGAAGCGGTCAGGGAGGCGTGTGGCGAGGAGGTACCGGGTCATGCACAAGGGGGGGGGGGGCAGGGGTGGTTCTTAGCAAGCAAGGCAGGACCAGCAGCGGCAGCGCGTAACTGAGCATTGAACGAGCGCAAATGCAGGATCATATCAGCCATTCTATGGAACGAAGGGTGGTCGGGAAAGAGAAAGAATAGCACGTGGCGGCCAAGGGACCCAGTAGTTGGGGTGGAATAGCTTTCAAATACAATGCCTTGGCCGTCTCCTCCTGGCCAAAGTGCGTCTGCTCGAACAGTGGGATGAGGTCAGTAATGGCGAGAATGGCAGCAGCGTCACGAGCCGCCCAGCGCCTGAGCTCAAGGCGAGCCAGGGCAAAGGAAGTCTTATAAGCCTCTGGCAGGTCAGCACCAAGGGGCTCAGGAACAGGGGGGCTTTAGCTCACCAGTGGCATGCTCAGAAAGGGGCACGTCGTTTTTGAGCCTGACTCCCGAGGTAGAGACGGAGCTTCCGCAGCCACGACGAGAGGTTGACGGGGCACTTTACCTGGTGGAATGACAGAAAACATGAGGTCTCAGTAGTGAACGGGCGAGGAATGGGTGCTTGAGTGCGTGTATGCCCGAATGCGGTAGGGTGCGGTAAGAAGTGGTCGGATGCGGTGGAGTGCGGTGGGGTGCGGCTAGGAGGGGTCGGGTGCAGTGGAGTGCAGTCGGGAGTGGCTAGGAGGGGTCGGGTGCGGTGAAGTGTGGTGGGGTGTGCCAAGGAGGGGTCGGGTGCGGTGGAGTATGGTCGGGAGTGGCTAGGAGGGGTTGGGTGCAGTGGAGTGCGGTGGGATGTGGTTAGGAGCAGTGGAGTGTGGCGGAGTGCGGTAGGTTGTGGTCGGGTGCGGTGGGGTGCGGCCTAGACGGTAGGTCGGGCGGTGGGCGAGGGGGGGGGGGGGGGGGGGGGGGGGGGGGTGTTGCGGGGCCTTCGAACGGGAGGCCGCAGGGCCTGCTAGCGGAGGCTGCGGGGCCGTCTAGCGGGGGCCACGGGGCCTTCTAACGGGGGGCCGCGTGGCCTTCTATCGGGGGGGTGGGGGAGGGGAGGGGGGGGGGAGGGGGGGCGAAGCCTTTGATCAGGGGGCTGCGCGGCCTTGTATCTAAGGGCCACAGGGCCTTCTATTGTGAGGCTATGGGGCGCGGGGTGCATCCAACAGGGTGCAGGGCACAGTATATTGGGTGACAACGGGCTACATGGTTCTGGGAGACGGCTGGCAGCAGGCCGACGCGCGACGGGGGGCTTCGGGGCGACGGCGGAGGGGTGACGGCGAGCGGGGCGCAGACGGGCTACGTGGCACGGGGCTTGGGGCGCATACGGGGCGACAGTTATACATCAAACTAGCGTGGTAACGATAATGGGCAAAGTAAGGGGGGCGCGACTGGCTTGGCGCCGAGGTTGGGGATTGTCGAGGCGGAGGACCGGAGCCGGGGTTACCAACCAAGCCGTGAGGTTGGGTCGCAATATGAATAGTGGCGGGAAAAGTTGTCGATGCGAATGTCGCGAGTGGTAACGGCTTACTGTTGGGTAATGTTGGCGGGAATAGTCGTATACGCGGTAAGCAGGGGCACAAAGTAAGGAAAAGGAAATTTCGTTACACTACCACCCTCCCCAAGGAGGCTCCTTTACGAGATTGCGTGTACATCCCGGAAAATTCGGTTGCGCAGATACTCGGTGAGGATGGGGTGGTTCTCGATTCTATCCAGTGCTACCCAATTGTCTTAAGTGGGTGTACGGTCCTTTCACCGTATCAGGAACTCGATGCGACGGGCTCCACGTGGATCGCGAACACGGTGGCTCAAGATTTTTCCGGGGCTGATGATCGGTTCTGTGGGCAGGCTGACGGGCGGCTGCGAGGCAGTTGACTCATTGACGGGGTGTAGGGGCGTAGGAGACTGACCTTGAACGAGGGGCTGACGTACCAGTCAGCGGGCAGGAGGAGGTGGGCAGTGACGGGGGTGATCATGTGGCTGATGCAAAATGGCCCGCAATATCTTGGGCGTATTTTGGGGTGATGGGCAGGCGGAGGTTCTGGGTGTCGAGTCATACGAGGTCGTCGGGCTGGTAAGTAACGAGGCGGCAGTGGCAATCAGCGTTGCGCTTAGCGATGACGTTCGATTTTTTTATGGCTTCTGCTGCTCGGGTCCGGGCTGCTTGTAAAGTCTCAGCAAACTGTTGTGCGCGTGGGAGTGGGTTGTTGGGGCTCGGCATCATGGGTACAATTGGGTTTTGTTTATAGTTGAGGTAGAAGGGTGATTGTTGGGCCGTGGCTGAGGTGCAAGTGTTGTATGCGAATTCGATGAGTGGCAACTGCTGCTCCCAAGTTGCCGAGTCGTCGCACATGGCTCGGATTAACTGCTCCATGGTCTGATTGGTCCGTTCCGTTTGACCGTCAGTTTCGAGGTGGTACGATGAAATGGATTGCACTCGCGTGCCAAACTGCAGCCACAGGTTCCTCCAGAAGTTGCTGGTGAATCTCATGATCGCTGCGTGTATCCCGTACAGTCGAGCGACGATGTCGATGAAGAGTCGAGTTGTTTCTTCGGCTCAGATGGATTTTTTGCAGGCTACAAAATGGGCTATTTTTGTCAGACGATTGTCGACGACCTGGATCGCGTCATCCTCACTTGCTCCAGCTGGTAACCCCGTGACGAAGTCCATCATTACCTGCTGCCAAGCACGCTCCGGGGGTGGTATTTGCTGCGATTGCCGTGTCGGCTGTTGTCATTTAGCAGGTGGGACATGATGCTACGTGTCATTGCACATCGTTCAACATCTCGAGCTAGTATTAGTACCGCTGCAGATGCTGTCGTGTTTTTTTAACCCCGAAATCTTCTGGGATGACTCCTTCAAGTGCCTCTTGTAAGTCGAGCCAACAGATTTGCCATAGGTTGAGGTGCGGTTGCGCGCGAAGGTACTGTAGTGATCGGTGGTCCGTCCGTACTGTCACGTCTGCATCAGTCAAGTGATAGTGCCTCACCTTAAACTTGAGCACGACCGCGAGCATTTCGAGGTCGTGTATCGGGGGTTTTTGTCGGGCGGGTGCAGCTTTCATGATTCATACGCGATGGGCTGTAGGCCGTTGCCGAAGTCCTGTAGCAGTACAACTCCGATGGCGATGTCGCTGGTGTTGGTGACCACTCTAAATGGGCGGTGTGGGTCGGTGATGCGGAGCATGGGCGGTGAACAGAGAACATTTTTCAGGGCAGAAAAGGCAGCATGCTCTTTCTCCTCCCACGTAAAAGCAAACCCCTTCCGCAGTAAGGATGTGAGTGGGACACTTAACCAAAACATATTGGGGACAAACCAACGTACATAATTAACAAACCCAAAAAACTTTCCGCAGCTCCGTGATGTTCGTCAGGGGGTGCCATGCCTTGACGGTATCTTGTTTTTTCGGGTCTATTTCAAGTGTATTCCCCAAAAATCTAACATCTTTTGGAAAACTCGCACTTTGAACCCTTCGTCAGTAGCCAATGCTCGTCTATAATTTTAAATACGCTTCCAGGTCGCTAAATGCTGATGCTTGTCCCTTCTGTAAACTAGGACGTCCTCGAGGTAAACGATGACGCACTTATCTAAAAGTGGTCCAAACATCTTGTTCATGGTCATATGAAATTCCGCAGGCACGTTGATCAGCCCGAATGGCATTACTGTATATTAAAAAAACCCGTATCTAGTTCTGAGAGCTGTCTTGGCGCAGTCTGTTGGTTCGACACGATTGTGGTGGTAACCGCGGCGGAAGTCAGTTAAAATATGTATATATATATTAATTAAAAAAAACCCCTAGCTGTTCACAGTTAATCAATCAGTTCGTTTGCGCAAGGGATGGAATATCGCGATTTGACTGTTACCTTGTTAAGTGCGAAGTAGTCGTGCACATGCGAAATCCTCCGTCTTTTTTCAGTGTGAACAATATCGGTGCGGCAAATGGCGATAAACTCGGTTGGATGGACTTTTTCTCTAGTAGTTAATTTAGTTGCTTCCCGAGTTCGTCTATCTCAGGCTGTGTCAGTCAAAACTGTGTCCCCAGCTCTTATTGTATGCGGTGGTCATGTGCTCGCTGAGGTGGCAGTCCCTCCGGTAAGTCGTCGGGAAAATCTCGAAGTACCTTTTTGGTAGCTCCTGTAGTCCGGGCGGTACGGCTGCCAGCAGTGTCTGAAAATCACTCGCCTTCTCAGTTTCCCCTACTTCCGTAACGTCCACAGTATACACGTCAGCTCCTAAGGCGACGGTCCATTTCATCGTGATGGCGTTTACGTGGACCATTGAAGATGAAGGCGAGTGCCAACGAGGTAGTGCGATCCAGTTACCGCCGCTTCGCACGGTGCAGCTACCTGTCGTCCAGTCAATTCGCGGGTTGTAGCGTCGCAGCCAATCACGCCCCCAGTGAAATGTCTCTTCCATCCAGCGTCGTTGCAAGCATTTCCTGTGTAAATCCAAAATTCCCCCCGCAGCTGACCTTCGCTCTCTTCACTTTTTTCCGTATAACCAGCGGTGTGCCGTCTACTAAGCGTGCATCGATCCCCGGTTCGCAGCGGCTAAGTGCCAGTTGCAGCTTCTTTGTAATTGCGGTATTAAGTAAGCTGTGACTAGCTCCTCCATCAATAAAAAACTTCACTGCTGTCCCCTATATTTTCCCGTGTATTACTGCTGGGCAATCATTCGATATACCCTCCTTATTCAACCGAGCCCGATCGATTGCGTGAATCGATACAGTCTCTTGCTGAGGGTCAGTGAGGTCGGGCGAGAAGTGAGTCTTGTCAGTAGTGGACCCATACTCTACTGACTACTGGCGTTTCCTTGCCTTCCAGACTCCCTCCCCTGCTATGCTCCACGGCACCTTAGCTCCTCAGTGCATTCACTTTTACGATGGCCCGGCCTGTTGCACGCGAAGTAGCACCCCTTAAACAGCGCGGAAGCTGCATTTGTTGCGACGGCATTTACAGTGGCGTGCTCGGTCGGCCCCCGAGTACGATGTCCGTAGTAGGACCCCGGCCTCGGTCAGCGCAATATGCCGATTTTCTCCACGAGCGCCAAGATTTCGTTGAAGTTCGAAATCCCGCGAAACATAATTTCTTGCGAGATTTCCGGCTTTGCGATCCACTCGCTCTTCTTCGTGTTTGTAGCCGACTTGTTTCCACAGAGAGAGAAAACTTCTGGTGTAGTCTTGAGCCGACCCAAGTTGCCACCAAGTGCGCAGCATTTGGCGTGCTGAGATCAAAGCGGCGATCGACTCGAAGCGCGCCCGAAGCCCTGCGCACCAAGCGTCCCACGTGCTGTATTGGGCAACCTCGCAGAATGAACTCCAGTTTATGGTTGGCCCCGATTCGCTCGCTCTCCCCTTGCGACAGTGGCTCATAGGTGCTCGGCGATGTCACAATAACTCGCCACCAGTCCATGGCGGGCCCGCACAGTAAGGAGACGGTGTCAGAATCCCAACCACTAGACCATTGGGATAAAAAGGCTTGTTTCAGTAGCGGGTCAGTGCGCCCATAACCCCCCAGGCAAACGCGCCTGTAACCCCCCCTAGGATCGATCGGGGATCTCACAGTGTAGCTCTACTGACACCCCCCCATACTGGGAGGCCCAGGACTGAGCACAGTGGCAACGGCCAACATGTGCATACACCGGGATTCGAACCCGAGACCGCTCTGATACCATGTCAGAATCCCAACCACTAGACCATTGGGATAAAAGGGCTTGTTTCAGTAGCGGGTCAGTGCGCCCATAACCCCCCAGGCAAACGCGCCTGTAACCCCCCCTAGGATCGATCGGGGATCTCACAGTGTAGCTCTACTGACAGACGGTGTACCAAATCTTCGTTGCATCCGACGTGACATAGTTTGCGTAAAAGAACACGTTCATCGTGAAGATCCACAACTAAACCGTCAGACTCCCACGATGGCTAGGATCAAAACAGGGCGGGCGTTGTTGCTTGAGCGGCATTGGCTCACTGATGTCATTACTGCGGGTAGGAGCCGCAAAGCTGACGTGACGTCGGGCTTTGCGAGGTGCGCTTGCGCCCGGCATCTCCCTGGTTCGTTCCATGCTCGGCATGGATTGGGCGGCGCCATCACCGATTGCGCCAGAGCGCTGTCCCACCTTATCGTGTTGTGCTGACGTTCCTGATGAGATGACGATTGGTTCCTCAGATTGTGCAGGTGCATTGGTTATTGCTGCTGCTGGCGCATTCGCCGATGATTGCTGGCGCATCTCGTTCCGTCTTAATGTCGGGATTTCAAGCGCCGACTCCTGCAGCTGGCGCATGATTTCGTTGAGACGCTCTTGCGTCGGATTTTCAAGCGAAATGCAGGCGCTTTCGTCCATGGCGGGGGTGTCGGGCTAGCTCAGCAAGAGCCTTAGTTGTGGCTGAGTGTGCTTACAAGAGCAAACACGGGCAGCGGTGCTTGGTCGCTGAGGTACTTCTAACCGCACCAAAATTAAGATAACTGGGGAAGCGAAGGTATGGGCGCGTTTCGGAAAAAGGGTCATGGCTCCGATACCAAGTGTTACGAGTGCAATTGAGTGAGCGAGCTAAGATTGCACTATCAAAGCAGAAACAATACATCGAGCGAAGGAAAGAGTGAATGTTATATAGCAAACTAGCGTGGTAACGGTAATGAGCGAAGTATGGGGTGAATAGTGGCAGGAACAGTTGTCGAGGCGAGTGTCGCGCCTGGTAACGGATTACTGTTGGGTACTGTTGGCGGGAAGAATCGTGTATGCGGTAAGCAGGGGCGCGAAGCGAAGTACGGAAAAGTGTTACGATATGAAACTTTATGAGAAGGCATTCCTGTATGCTGCAAAAGCCAACACTACCGAGTACGAAGTCGAGGAGTCAGAAGAGTCGAAGCGACGTTGGTAACTGACTGACCAAGACCGATGCACGCAGAAGAATTTGAACTGAAAAAAGCGGGAACATGTTTGAAACGGGTTCCCGCGCCGCACGGTTTGAACTGTAATAAGGAAATGTACCCCTTAGAGTACATGGCTAGTCAAGGTCGTTTCATATTCCTTTGTTTTTCCTATATAAACTTGATGTATGCATGCTATTATCAATCTCAGTCATTTACATTCACTCTGACCTAAGTCAACACTTCCGCTGCAACACTTACTCTGCGATCAACCCTGAGCGATCCTTCGCTTGTTACAATATGAAAATTAATGAAAAGGCCTTCCTATATGCTGCAGGAGCCGACTCTACCGAGTACGAAGTCGAGGAGTCAGAAGAGTCGAAGCGACGATGGTAACCGTTTGACCAAGGCAGAAGCATTTGAACTGAAAAGAGCGGGAACAGGTTTGAAACGGGTCCCCGCGTCGCACGGTTTGAATTTCGCTGTAATAAGGGAATGTACCCCTTAGAGTACATGGCTAGTCTAGGTCGTTTCGTATTCCTTTGTTTTTCCTATATAAACTCGATGTATGCATCCTATAATCAATCTAAGTCATTTACATTCACTCTGACCTGATGTCAACACTTCCTTTGCAACACTACCCTGCGATCAACACTGAGCGATCCTTCGTTAGGTCCCACTTGGGATTGTAACATGGTATGAGAGCTACTCAGGGATTCTTCGCAACTTCACTCCTGTGAAATTCGCCGAATCAAGATCTGGCGAGCGGCACACTATCCAAGACCAAGATGGCCGAGAGGATCCGGAGGCCAAACAAATCTGTTGGTCGAAGGACAAACCAACCCGGTCGCGACAAATGAGGCAACAACTACGATCAACACTGCCGCACTCGAGCAGTTATTTTCGTGACTCTCAACTATGGAGAAAGACCTCCAAGAACTACGCAAAGGCGATGCGGGAACCTCCTCCCAACCAGTTCAACCTGGACAACCGGCTACGAAAAGTCGCGATACCGCCGCGCATGCCTTCTCCCTCGACACAGACAAATCAACAACAATTGCCCCCCGTCCAAGTGATGAAGTCATCAACTCTGCGCAAGCACGCTTCATCAGTGTTTCAAAAATTAAGACTACTGCCGCGTTTGACGACAAAGATTTTTCCACGTGGAGTTTTGAGCTTGAGCTCCTCCTACAGACAGCGCAGATCTGCCATTACTTTGACGGCTCCTACGCAAAACCGGTGGAAGACACCGAAGACGTCAGGGCTCAGTACTACAGTGAGTCCCTCATGGCGTACAGTACGCTGCTACGCAATATGACACCTGCGGAACAACTCAGCATTCGCTCCTACAAAAAGTGCGCCGCTCCAGCCCTGGAAGCTTGGAAGCACCTCGTTGAGGTATATCAGCCGAAAGATTCAGTCATCGCCAGCAGGCTTCTGCAGCAACTCATGGAGACGAAGATGGGGCACGGTGAGAAAGCAAATTCATATATTAACCGCTGTTGGAACATTCGTGACCAAATCACGAAACATGGAAGCGCCATTTCGGAGGAGATCTTCGTCAACATCGTCCTCCAGGGACTCGGGCCAGAGTGGAAGCCCTGCAAAGCGCTACTCCGACAACGAGGAGTGAAGCCGCGCTATGCGCCGCCCTCCTGACTGAACAGTAGGACATGGATTCGAGCAGGACAAGCTTCGCGCCATGCCGAGAGTGCCTCGCCTTCTACAGATACAACCGTGAAGAGCGATGACAGCCACGGCGCCACTATTGCAAAATCTACGCAGTCTTCAGACACTTAACGGACCGATGCAAGTCCCGGTCTAACAATCACCACCCAAACTCCACTCACCATAACAATTGGGTCGGCCGACAAGACGCTCGTCATTCACAGCCTCAGCAACAAGCTTCACGCCCTCCTGCACAACACCAGCAGCAACAGCAGACACAAGGACCTCAAATGGGAGCTCCTAGAAACGTGATCGCTAACATGGCGACAAGACGTCGCCCACGCGCTGCTGAACCAGATGAGGAAGAAGAACCTTGTGGCGGGCTTATCCAACCTGAAAAAGGGTGTAACAATCCCCTCACAAAAGACCACTATTACCAGTATGACGAGGACGAGCAAGATTGGCATCAGCCAATACAGCTGCGGGAAAGCCCGCCACACACGTTTTGTTCCTGTGGGATGGAAGGAGGTTGAAGACCCATCATTCCACAGAAGATACAAGTCAACCCTAGTGACTCCGCGACTCGCGCTACTTTTGCGCAACGACGACAAAAACCAACAAACGTGGTACCTGGACAGCTGCTGTGGTCAGCACATGGTGGGATCTGTGCGGTACATCTCGAACATCAGCCGCGCTCCCGCCACATACGCCACTGTTGTGTCAGAGGTCCACTGGTGATCCCCGATAGATCCTAGGGAAGGGTTACAGGCTCGTTGTCCTGGGGGGTTATGGGCGCACTGACCCGCTACTTAACAAGCCCTTTTATCCCAATGGTCTAGTGGTTGGGATTCTGACATGGTATCAGAGCGGTCTCGGGTTCGAATCCCGGTGTATGCACATGTTGGCCGTTGCCACTGTGCTCAATCCTGGGCCTCCCAGTGTGGGGGGGTGTCAGTAGAGCTACACTGTGAGATCCCCGATCGATCCTAGGGGGGGTTACAGGCGCGTTTGCCTGGGGGGTTATGGGCGCACTGACCCGCTACTGAAACAAGCCCTTTTATCCCAATGGTCTAGTGGTTGGGATTCTGACATGGTATCAGAGCGGTCTCGGGTTCGATTCCTGGTGTATGCACATGTAGGCCGTTGCCGCTGAACTTAGTCCTGGGCCTCCCAGTGTGGGGGGGTGTCAGTAGATCTGCACTGTGGATGCCCGATTGATCCTGGAGAGGGTTACAGGCGCGTTCGCCTGGGGGGTTATGGGCGCACTGACCCGCTACTGAAACAAGCCCTTTTATCCCAGTGGTCTAATGGCTGGGATTCTGACATGTTATCAGAGCGGTCTCGGGTTCGATTCCCGGTGTATGCACATGTAGGCCGTTGCCGCTGTGCTTAGTCCTGGGCCTCCCAGTGTGGGGGGGTGTCAGTAGATCTGCACTGTGGATGCCCGATTGATCCTGGAGAGGGTTACAGGCGCGTTCGCCTGGGGGGTTATGGGCGCACTGACCCGCTACTGAAACAAGCCCATTGGTCTAGTGGTTGGGATTCTGACATGGTATCAGAGCGAAGGTCTCGGGTTCGAATCCCGGTGTATGCACTTCGGGCATCCCAGTGCGGAGGGGTGTCAGAGGTCCACTGGTGATCCCCGATTGATCCTAGGGAAGGGTTACATGCACGTTGGCCTGGGGGGTTATGGGCGCACTGACCCGCTACTTAACAAGCCTTTTTATCCCAATGGTCTAGTGGTTGGGATTCTGACATGTTGCCAACAACGAACAACTACGCGCAAATGCGCAAGGCATCGTGGTGCTGCAAGCTCGAGACAGCAACACTCACATCACATTCAATTAGGTACTCTACGTACCAGATCTCCGCTTCAACTTGCTGTCCATAGGACAACCCAGAGACTGCGGAGTAATGCTCGCTACGGATCCCTATACGCGAGACCTCATCCTCACCCACGCCACTCCGAACACACCTGTCAAGTCGCACAAATACCTCGGAAGAGCTCGCTCACTCAACGGCGTCTACGTGCTCGATTTCGACATCCCCAACTACCAGGCATCATCAGACGAGCTTGTGGACCTCGTCCCAGGCATCATCAGACGAGCTTGTGGACCTCGTCCCCTTGGACTTCTCATGCCTGAACGTGGAGTCATGGCAGCACCCGCACGGTCGACCGTGGATTCGCCGCAGCCCTCAACCTCGTGAGATAAGCCTGCACCAACCTGGCCTCGACAGACTCTGCGCCACCTGCCACACATCCACAGCAAGCCGCATAGAAGAAGTAGAGTGAGATCTTGCGGCGATTCAAGAGGCGGAAAGCGCCGAGGCGGAACCTACACGACAGAGATGGAACTCGCCATCACCACTCACCGCATTTTTGGGACTGGAGACGAAAGATTGGGGTTGACTGAGCAGCAGCGACCAACACCGCGCACCGAAACCCTCCGCTGGATCTTGGAGGAAGCGCACGGCACAACCTTTGACGAGGAAAATCGTCCGCGACCCTACAACCGCGACGTTTGCCGCAACCTCAACGACAAGGCATCGAAAGATCATGACGCAAAAGAGGAGTTAAGCGTCAAAGAAATGGAAGACAAGGCACAGGCAGAGAAGAAGGCAAAGTTGTATGAGGAGCGCGTAGCAGCAGGATGGGATGAAGAGTCCAGCTCGACGCGGTGGATGGGGAGGCAACGACAACGAGGGCACCACAGCAACATGGGGATCCGCCACCGGTGCTTTGGGCACCGCTCAAGGCTGGAGAACTGACGGATGGGGAAACGCCGAATGCCGAGAACTTGCAGAAGGCGAGCTTACCCAGGAAGAAATCAAGGAAGTAGAGAGGGAGATGGCTGCCGAAAGACCTCCCCCGCGAGTCACCATCCCACTAGGCCATTCCCCGCGCGACCTCCCTTCACCACCCTGCTCACCTTATCGCCGCGGAAGGACCTGGTCGGAGATTGAGGAGGGGAACGTGCCACCATCTCCTTCCCGTAACTCGCTTGGGCCAATCTCTTGCCCAGATACATTCGCCCGCTTCATCGAAGGCACCAAGACTCCACTCAACATCATCCCTGACCGCAACTTTCTCGCAATCTACCTCACGACGGCACCTGCAGAAGGGGGGACAAAAACAAAAGGAGAAGCAGAGGAGCCGGACAACGAAGCAAGACCAGAAGAAGGACCAGTACTCCAAATACCCCACGAGACAGAAGCAGAGGCGGCAGAATACCACGCACGTTACCTGCGCACTCACGGAATTCGCGCAGAGGACGATCTCTGGCATTAGCGACTCGGCCACCCCTCGCGTCAGACATTCAACAACTGCCTTCGCGCTAAAGTTTTCCTGCCAGGAGGTTGCTGCGCCCTGACGGCACGGAACCGTTCAGCACGTCACACCCAACCACGTGCACCATCTGTCTCACTGCGGCTCTCACGCACCAAGCCTACCCTTCCTTGGAGCCGAGCACCAATTGCTACAAGAAACTACAGAAAGTCTACAGCGACTTTATCGTGCTCACCTTCGACGGCATCAACGACGAACGATACACACTCACCTTCGTGGATGCATACTCACGTCACGTCTGGATCGCCAACGTCGACGTTCGCTCAAAGGCTCCTGAAGTCTTCCGCATCTGGCTCCCACACACACAACGACAATCAGGGAAGAAGCTGAAAATCTGGCAGACTGACGGTGCTAAGGAATTTCGCAGCCACGAACTGGAGAGCGTTGTCGCAGAGAAGGGGATCAAGCATCAAATCTCACTCCCCTATGCTCACCAGCAGCCATGCGTCGCTGAGAGAGTCAACCACACCCTCGTGACGAAAGTGCGCGCCCTCATGAACCAGTCCGGCTTACCCAAGAAATACTAGCCGTACGCCATGAACCACGTTGTGGGCCTGCACAACCTCCTCTCCACCACGGCCAATAAGGGCAATCTCTCCTTGCACATGAAGTGGACTGGCTCGAGGGGAGACACCTCCATGCTGAGGGTCTGGGGGTGCGTGGTGCAGTATCGGCCGACATCGGCCACAACCGGCAAGTTCACTTACCGCACACGCTGGGGAGTCCACCTAGGGCTCAATCATGAGTACCAGGGTTGGTTGCTTCTTGACATTGACAACAAACAAATCGTCCCCGCTCGTGACGTTCTCTTCTACGAGCGTCTCACCTTGGAGCAGTGGATCGAAGATCAGCGTTGCAACGTCGCACGTGCCTATGCCAACAGCGGCCACAGATTTGCATCCCCTGAAGACGAGGCAGCAGCAGCAGCATTCGACTGCGACCCCGCCGACGAACACCTTGGTGTACCACCTCGCCCGTACGACGACACGACGATGATGACGACGATGACACTCCTACACCAGTACCATCCCGTCGCCACACTCAACCCAGCACCTCCGCACCTGAAAATGAGAGTGAAGATGATGATGTGGTGGAGGTCACCACCACGGACGCCACAGACACCACCAACATGTCTGGCCTGCAGCTTCTCGGCCTACGCACGATCGTTAGTACCCTCATGCACGCCGTCGAGCCCAAGAACCCTCGCCAGGCCCTAGCCGGTCCTCACGCCAAGGAGTGGCGTGTTGCTATGGACGCAGAACTGAAGGCGCTGGAATCATGCGACACGTGGGTTCCAGTTGATCGTGCAGCAGTGAAGGGGAGGAGGGTGCTAAGTGGAAAGCGGGTTTTCCGTCTGAAAACTAATGCTGATGGCACTATCGAGCGTTTTAAGGCACGCTGGGTCGTACGCAGGTACGACCAGCGCCACGGCATTGATTTTGATCAAACCTTTGCCCCCGTCAGACGTCACACCTCCGTCAGGATTCTACTCGCTATTGCCGCTGCTAAGCATTTGCTACTGCGGCAGATCGACGTGAAGAAGGCGTTCGTATACGCGCTGGTGGATGCAACTATCTTCGTGGAGCAGCCGGACACCTACGGAGAAGGAGATCCTAGGGTTTGTCAGCTGAAAAAATCCTTCTACGGGATAAAGCAGGCGCCGCGTCTCTGGCAACAGCACCTGCACAAAATCCTTCTGGAAATTGGCTTCAGGCAGCTGCCACACGACCCGGGAAGGTACCGCCTCCACTTCAATGGCGATTACATCCTCTTGACTGTCTACACAGGCACCTGCTCTACACAGGCACCTGCAATAAGCTCCTTAACCAGTTCGAGGAAAACCTGGTGTAGCATCAACCACAGCGTCACACAGTTTCTGGGGCTGAACATCACTTATGTGCTAGAAGCAATTCACCTGTCAGCCTCCAAGTACGCAGAGCAGCTGGGGGAACGCTTCAACATCTCACCCGCACCATTGTGAACTCCTTACCATAACCCCAGCGCCAACTACAAACCGGAAAACAAACCTCTATCGCCTGCAGGACTCGAACTGTACCAGCAGCAACTGTGGTGCCTGTTGTTCGCCTCTGTCACATGCAAACCCGACCTTTCGTACAATGCCAGCCAACTGGCACACTACTCTCGCAAGCCAGTAGCTGAGAACCAGCTGGACCTGAAGCGCGCCCTGCAGTACTTCATTCCACAACTGACATTGGGCTCTCCTACTCCACGCTGACGACAACCTCCTTCAACCTCAACGACTACGTGGACGCAGATCATGCCGCTGATCCTGCGAATCAAAGGTCACGAACCGACTTTGTTTCCGCCTGGAGCCAATAGGACCAATCTCCTGGAACTCACAAAAGCAGAAGATGGTTGCCCTGTCATCGGCCGAAACAGAATACATCGCTACGACAGCAGCAATTCGCGAAGGTCTGTACCTGCAGGAGCTGCTGCAGGAAGCAAAAATCACAACTCGCCCACCTTTCGCCTTCACTGCGACAACCAGAGTGCCATCAAGATCGCGAACAAGCCAGGATTCGCGAACCGCACGAAACACATCGCGCTTTGGTACTTTTTTCGTCAAGGATGAAATTGACCAGGGCAAAGTTGACCTCGCGTACTGCCCTACCACCGAGATGGCAGCCGACTTTCTCACCACGCGACTGACACGTCAGCAGTACAAGCATTGCTCCGATCTCACCGGACTAGTCAAACGAGTCAGCCCCCTGCGCGCCCAGGAATGAAGGGGAGTGTTATGATATGAAACTTTATGAGAAGACATTCATGTATGCTGCAGAAGCCGACTCTACCGAGTACGAAGTCGAGGAATCAGAAGAGTCGAAGCGACGCTGGTAACCGTCTGACCAAGACCGATGCAGGCTGAAGCATTTGAATTGAAAAGAGCGGGAACAGGTTTGAAACGAGCACCCACGCCGCACGGTTTGAATTTCGCTGTAATAAGGGAATGTACCCTTTAGAGTACATGGCTAGTCTAGGTCGTTTCGTATTTTTCCTATAGAAACTCGATGTATGCATGCTATTATCAATCTAAGACATTTACATTCACTTTGACCTGAGGTCAACACTTCCGCTGCAACACTACCCTGAGCGATCCTTCGCTAAGTCCCACTTGGGATTGTAGCAAAAAGGATACTAAACTAATTAGTATACATGCTGTTATTATAATATAATTCTACCACGAAGGTTGGGGGGACAAAAACTTCGGGTAAATACGGTTCAAACAAGGCACTGGCTGTTGTACAAGCATATTACCAAGGGTATTATTATGGAATATGTTTGATACAAAGTCATGGTAATTAAGATAAGGGGTATAAGAGGAAGGTGGAAATGGTGGAACAGAGAAAGGGTGATAAGGAGAGGAGCTAGAGAAAAAGAGAAGGGCCAAAGGAGAGGTGGAAAGAGGAAAAGAAGAGAGGAAGAAACTAAAAGAAGGAAGCACCTAAGGACCAAAACACCACAGCAACCCGCACCACAGCGCGGGACACAGCCTTTCAAGCACAATCGCTAAACGCCTACACATATGCATCGTACATATACTGCATGTCTGCCACGCTCTCAAAGCAGCCGGTAATGATGCCAACTGCCCTGCCCTGCACCCAAAGGGACTGGTGCGGGCACCCACCCATCGTCTGGCCCTCCCAGCTTTCGGCCTCTCCTGCCCCTGCTGAACCTCTTGTTGCTAGCTGTGCCGTCCTCTCTCCTCTCCCCCACCAACCTTCCCCTCCTGCCTTTGCTGGCCATGCTGTTGTTGTTGCTGCTGCTGCTGTCGCTGCTGTCCCCTCTCCTCTTCCCTAGTAGCCTGCCCCCACTGACCCTCTTGCTGTTGCCCCTGTTGACCCTCCTGCTGCTGCCCCTGCTGACCCTCTTGCTGCTGCCCTTGCTGTCCTCTCTCCGCTCCCCTACTGGCCTGCCCCTCCTGCCCCTGCTGGCCCACCTGCTGTAGTCGCTGCTGTTGCTGTCTCCTCTCCTCCTCCCAGCCAGCCTGCCCCTGCTGACCCTCACGCCGCTGCCCATGCTGACCCTCCTGCTGCCGCCCCTGTTGACCCTGCTGACCTTCCCGGTGCTGCCGCTGTTGCCCTCTCTCCTCTCCCCTACAAACCTGCTGTTGCTGTCCCTGCTGGCCTTGCGGCTGCTGCTGCTGCCGCTGCTGCTGCTGCAGCTGCTGTTGCTGCTGTCCCCTCTCCTCTCCCCCACTAGCCAGCCCCTCCTGCCCCTGCCGGCCCCGCTGCTGCTGTCCATGCTGTCCTTTCTCCTCACCCCTACGGGTCTGCCCCTCCTGCCCCAGCTGGCCTAGCTGCTGCTGCTGCGGCTGCCGCTGCTGCTACTGATGCTGCTGCTGTCCCCCCTCCTCTCCCCCACTAGCCAGCCCATCCTACCCCTCTCGGCCCTCTTGCCCACCAGCCCCTCGACCGAGCCCACCCTGCTGCTGCTGCTGTCCCCACGGTGCCCCTGACTGTCCCGGTACCCCGTCCCCCGTCCCCGAGAGTCCCTGCAGTCGCGGTCTAGCTGCCTCCAGGTGCAGAATCAAAGTGGTGTCCTCCACCTTCACCGCAAAGCCTGCCTTGGAAGCAAAGTCCCGGAGCATGTATTTCACGGTGTCGTGGATGACCGTGGCGACGCCGAAACGGGAGCACCGCACCACATGGTGAGGTACCGTCATATCGTCGATCGCCTGCCCACAAGAACACCGACTTGCGAGGGCTAGTTGGGGGATAGGGAGGTCGAGACGGAAAGCTGAGGCCACCTGCCACTGCGCCTCTGGGATGCGCAGCGAGTCTGCGTACGGAACCGCCGTCAACCATGCGCCTGCACCTGCGCCCTGAAGGGATGTCAAACGGGCAAGGTGCAAGGGGTTAGTGTGACGGGCCCGGACTGACTCCAAGGCCCGCGCCTCCAAGACGCGGCTCACTCTCCTGTGAAAAGAGAATCAGGGGCAGCAGAGACACGTGGGAGGCCCTCCAGCACCGTACGCAGTGATCGATCGATCTGGTCCACATCATCCGATGCAAAGCTCTGTCGGAAGACCGCGCCGCACACTGGGAGGGAGCAAAGGATCGGCGCGCACTGTACCCAAGAGCACGCATAACTCACCGGGGCAATACGCTCCATGCGTCGGATGCCAAAACCCCCTACGTATGGGGAGGTAGATCTGGTCCAGGGCAGCCTCACGAACGTCCTCTCTGCAAGTCCAAGTCCCAGGCACCAGGAGCTGCTAAAAGGTCTCTCCCAACCGCTCATCCCACCGTGCAAAACTGGCACATACAGCCAGGGTCGGAGGGACCGTCCTCGCCAGATATTGCGGTCGCGTGTTGACGCATGCCGAAAGTAGACGGGCCGCTGTCTGGGGCTGGCGTAGTCTCGGAAGCCATGGCAACACGCGCCCCATCCTCTCCAGACGCTCAGGTAGGCTCCTCTCCACAAAAGCGTCAGAGCCCACCGGCACTCCCGTGATGGTGAGTCCTCTGCGAGCGACCTCAATCCCCAGACTCGTGAAGACCTCCGCCTCCCTGGAAGTCACAAAATCTCTGCCGTAGATGAGACACTTGTGTGGCTGGACCGCAAGGCCCAGCTCCCGCAAGTGCCTCACAATCTCTGCGAAGTGGTGTAGCACCCTGGAAGGAGGGCCCAGCACGTAAGTGTCATCTGCGTATGACCATAGCTAGACATCGCCCTCAGCTAGAACTGGCTGTAGAGCCATGTGCTGTGTGAGAGCATACAGGAAAGGGCTGAGCGGGTTGCCCTGGCGGGTCCTGCGCTCCGAGTGTATGGTGGTCACCCCTCCGTTCGCCCGGTAAAGGAGATCGGAGGGTGTCCCGTAGAAAAGGCGAATAAAAGGAATAAGACAGAGGAACTCAGCACTATTGTAGAGGGCCTGAAATATGGCGTCTCGATGAAACGAGTTAAAGGCGTTCGCCACGTCCAGCTGAAGAACCACCCAGTCAGGGTGGTCATCCAGGGCACGACGAACGCCTCTAACCACGACCTCTGTCCCACAGGTAACGCCCACCCCAAACTGCTGTGACGCGAGGAAAACCCTAGCCATCTGGTCCCGAAGCTGCAAGCATACTGCGCGAGAAAGGATGCGAATCAAAACCTCACCTATCGCGATAGGACGCACATCCAGGTTCGGTTTCGCGAGAGTGACCAGGGTGGACGATGCCAATAGCGATCGAGCTGCCGGGGCGCAGTAGCCTCGCAGCCAAAGCTGGTACACGACGAGTAGGCTAGGGAGGCTCTCAGGAAAGGCAAGGAAGGTATCTCGAAGATGCTCGGCAACCCAGCCTGTCGGTTCTCCAGACGACCCGCGCGGGGCTGTGAAGATGGCGCGGCGGAGGTGATCTATAGAGAGCACAAGGGCAGTATCCTGGAAAGTCGGTAGCTAATCTGGAGTCGGTCGCTCTGCGACGGGATGCTTGCTCCGCAGACGTTGCATCGTACTCTCCGTGTCAGGTGCCGCCTCTGCCGACTCCAGAGCCGCGCAGGCCCGCGAGGTCTCATGGCAAGCCGCCAGACGCAAGTAGCGGGCAATGCGACGGTCATCCGGTGTGGGGGAGAAAGTGCTAGCGCGAGCTCCCCGTGCTGCTCGTAAAGGAAGGGGAGTACGTCGCTGTAGGGCCGCAGAGATGAGCTCATGCCACTCACCTCGTCCAAAGCGGATGATGCGCGCTGCAATGACGGCCGTGTTTGAACGCTCTGGCGATGTCGCCGGAGCCAGTAGGAGCGTCGGTGCCGCCGCCAAGAGGAGAGTAGGGCCTGGTGCCTCTGGGTCCTGGGAGACACGCGCTAAGATGGCGCAGAGGATGTCTAGATACCCACCACGGTCCTGTTGAGAATATGTTTGTATGCTTTTATTATAAGTGCACTGTTCGAAGTGTGCTTACAAGGGCTCGCCATAGCGAGGGATTTGAACCTGATGGCGAGTCAACGGGCCGCAACCGAGCACAGCGGTTGCGACCCGCGTGGCAGCTCAAGAGTCGAATCGACAGCAGGAGTCATCGTCTACAGTACGCGAAACTGACCTGTGGGGCGCGGCAGGATACCGCGCCCTTGCCGAAGCTGAAAAGTCTCGCCAGTGCGACTGTAACAAGGCAACCCAAGCGACGCAACGCAACTGTTATACAGTTGCGCCTTGGTAACTGTTTGCCCTATGCGTTTGCTATATAACAGAATGTAATGCCTTGCTCATATTACACAATTCTCAAGCTTGTGTCCGGCCTACCCTCGGCCGCTGCTTTGGCACCATGTTACAAGCCAGGAGAGCTACCTCTGAGTGACCAATAGCCCCGCCGTAGGGACGTCGATAATTCCTAGAGCTTCCGCTGCGCTCTAGCGACTTCTTATTTCCAACAGGTCCCTCGGGGGGATACTGTCAAACTATATATGTGCTAGTTCTGTGTATGCTTTAGTGGGGTAGCCCATATGGGGTACAACCCAAAGTTAGGGTTAGTACTTGTACCCACATTTCATTCAATGCAATCATTCCTGCTTGCTATCTTGACAGATACGCCAAAGAGGACGGGCATGAATGCGCTCCAGGGCAAAGTACTCCGACCACCGAACGGAGTCAAGCGTACGCCACTGTGCATCTGTGAATTGCATCCCCTAGGCTCGGGGCTCTGCTAGGGAAGGTGGAGCTGAGGCCCTGTCGCGGAGGGCCTGCGCCCTGCGAGCTGCGTCGGCAGGGTGGCAGAAAGGCATGTGGTGTCGGAGTGCTCGGCGGTTCGCGAGGGAGCTCAAGCATGTGGGGCACTTCACGACCTCGTCTGGTGACGTCGCTGTGTCGGTGGGATCGGTCGTGGCCGTGCCCTCGGAACTATCTGCCGTGGTGATAGGTGGGGCTGATGACGGTGATGGGTGGGGTGAGGCAGGCCAGAGTGGTAACTACTTCTGCGTCAAAGGCGCACGGTCTGAGGATCAGATCGGTCTCCATCGGAGAAGGGTGAAAGGGTTCCTGCAGGATGGGGGCTGCAAGAGGGAGGTCCATGAGGGGGGCTTCGACGGCATGTACCACTGGGGTCCGGGGAGTGGGAGTAGAGAGGGGTATGCCAGTGTTCTGTATCGCCAGCAAGTCAGATACAAGCATATTACCTGTTGCTATGCAAACACATCACACACATGACGCTGTGGTACAGGCACAGCATATTACTGACTGTTATACAAGCACATCACAGGCTGTGATTATGTGATACAAGCATGTTATCCAGTGCTATGCAAGCACATCACACCTCGATATACAAGCACGCAACTCTTTGCTATGCTCATGAATATCACACCTTGGTGCCAAACGGAATCAATACTTTGGTAACACCATGCGCAACGAAATACGGCCCAGCGTACATCCTCGGAGTAATAATTGTAGTCCATGTAACTGCTGGTGCAGTTTGCGACGTCCCAAAAGACACCCTCGGAACATTTAATGGAGTCCTCTTATAAAGAGTCTGCTTCAATTGAGTACCCACGGCCTCCCCTGGCTTCAGCACTTTAAGCTGTGGCATATAGCGTTTTATGCGTAAGATGTGGAAAGCTGCGATTTGGTAGAACTTGGGGAAGTTGGATCTTTTAAAGGGGAGCTTCTCAAAGAGGGCTTCTGAATCGGTATTAATGGGGATGAGGATGGTGGCGTTGGCTAGAGCAGATAGGTCATACTTCGAATTCACTGTAGGGAGGGGGGATGGGGAAAGAGGGAGGAGGGATTATAGTGGGTGTTGATTGGGGTGGGGAGTAATTTGTTCTTTTCAAAAATCAATTCTGCATTTCCTAACTAATGCATAAACTCAACTTGTTTCAAAAGTCACTCGTTAGGTTCGGAATCAGAAATGCCGAAATGCCTTGTAAGACAATGGATGGCACGGGTACTTCGCCATGCTCCGATACATTAATAGTCATCGCAAGAGCTGTTACTACACTCCAACGCGAGCCCTTGTAAATCGCGTACCGGCCCACCAAGGATACATGATCTTAGGGACATCCGATACTATAGCAACGCGTTACATGTGAGGCCAAAGCCACTTACTTGCGAGGCCAAAAAAGTTGTTGACGGTGCTCGTGAAATTCGAGTATCGTGGGCGTTTCTTCGCCACGCTCTCCGCCAGCTTCCCAAGCTCCGCCTTCAGTTGCTCCTTCGTCGGACGCGCGATTGCCGCTTCCGCCACACGCGGCGCGAAGCTCGCTAGACAGAGGAGAGCTGCGAGAACCGCGACGATAAGAACCCGTTTTTCCATAGTCGTGAAACGGAATCAATTATCTAGACTGTGCTGAATACTTATTTTCTTCCGCCAGTTTCGAGCTGCGGATTTTGGACTGCTGCTTCCACTGAAAGTAGTCGGTTCAACCGTCGGAGTGGGCTGAAAGTCTCGAGAAACCTGGAACTTCCTGAAATCAGAGCGAAGTGGTTTTCTGATTTCTAGAATTCGGTAGAGCAGGTTGACAACCCGTTCCGACTACGTACGATCATCGCAGGATGTTCCGTTTATAGTGGAGGACAAGAACAACCTTCAGCGCGCCGCACTGCCAGTGCTACTAATATATGCTGCTCCGATGCTCTGCGCTGCGCGGCGTTTGCGCTGCACTGTCCAGGTCCAAGCGTCTCAACGGGAGGCAAGCAGGATTTTCATCACTCCCAGTCCCGCCGAGCTGAGTACCACCTGCATTGAGCGACATTCGCGTCGCGTCGCACGAGAGAGGAGAGACTGCGTGGTTCGAGTCGCTATTCTACAGTAAACGACGTTACATGCTGTCAGCAAGTTTCACGCGGGCAGCGCTGTCGGAGAGGGAAAGAAGCAGTCAGCGCGGTTGACAGACCAGAGAGCAAATGGGAGGAAAAAAACAATCAGAACGAAGGCGGTGTTCGCCAGCACATGTGAGATTGGAAGAGAAAGGAAGGCGTCGGACTGGCAACGGCATCAGGAAGCGGGGCCAGAACCCTCCGAAGAGGTCTGGGCGAAATGCCGCTCGCGAAATTTTGGGCCATGAAATGGGAAACTTTACAACCGCATATGGAACCTGTCTCCCCACCTTCCCCCCAATTGGCCCAACAGCCAATTACAGCGCCAACCCACATGGTGGATTGCCATGGGATGGCATGAGACGGGACGTTTGCCCGGGGAGGAAATCACATCCCCATTTCCAAATGCCATGTTTCCATCCGATAATTGAGAAAATTGTGGGCGTTCGCCAGGCACCAAAGATTGCATTAGGATCGGACGGCATCCTAGCTTCGGCAGGAATTTTACGGGCTGACCAGGCTGACGGAGCTTAACGAACCCTAGCTGACGGGATCAGGAAGGCGTGACTGACCTTCCTGATCCCGTCGTTTCCGCTTTCAAAGGTGCTGGCGAACACCGCCGAAATGGAAAGAAAGCTTTGCTGCTGATCGGGTTTGGCCTCCCTTGGCTTGGCGGTCCTGGTGGAGTGTGGGACTGAGGCTGTGTTCCTCCTTTTGCTTAGGGGTAGGCTGGTGGTGGTGGGGCTGGGGCTCTTGCACTCGATCCAACGATTGGAAATGGTTGGGTTGGGATGTGGCCGGCCAGTCGGGTGGGGGGGTTTCTGCTCCGGCCGACATGGCGGCCAAAAGGGAGAGCACGAGGGTGGAGGTGACCCTGAGGGCGCGTTTTGAAGGCGAATAGTGCGGGCTGTTGTGTTCTCGAAGAAGTTACAATTCACCATATGGAATACCACCCAGATTTCAGGGCCTTGCAACTCCTTTTCTCGAAGGCTTCTTCTGATACCCCAAAAAACTTCGTAAGGCTTCAGGCATTTCTGACAAACTGCCCGCCGACAAATATGGGTGCTTGTCGAAGTGCTGGCCGGGCTGAACGACAACGACGATTCGCCAAGCGGCGCCGAAACTCGGAGAGACTCACGACAAGTGTACTTTAGACATGGACGTCTTTCGTGACGAATCACGATGGAGGTAATGGAGGCTGGGGTCAGCGACTAGAGGTCAGCAAAACACCTACACTAATGAGAACAGGATACCTTGTCTACATAACCTTTTTATAAAATAGTCCAGTAAGCATGATGACTACAGCTTTTCTGAAAACGATTATACCCAAGGACAGCATCTAGCACGCTATCCTCGAATTTAATGGAAGAAATCTTCCATAACCATCAACTCCAAGCTCTCGGGTGTATGCAAGTAATGTTTGGATGTGATCAAATCGTCCCTGTGAATTTAAAGGACGGGAGAGCATGGGTGCATGATTTGCTCGCGAATCACCCTCAGATGGATACCCTTCAACTGCTGCAAGTTAACTCACCTATTGCATAAAGATGGATGACAGAGACAAGCAAGTTACCGTAAGTGCTCACGGTACCATCAACCGCATATAAAACCAGCAAATACCAGCGTGGCTGCGGCAGCTTGCGGTATCGGTCCTCGAGGCAAGCAGCTCAGGCAGTACAAACCAACACTCAGTACTAGCGCACATACCCCAGGGCAGCAGTGGATTGGGGTAACTACAAAACAGAACACATACCAGCGAGGCTGCAGCAGCTTGCGGCATCGGTCCTTGAGGCAAGCTGCCCATGCGGTGCAGACTCACACTCATTACTAGCACACATACCTGGATGCAAAAGAGAGCACATACCAGCGAGGCTGCAGCAGCTTGCGATATCGGTCCTTGAGGCAAGCAGCCCATGCGGTGCAGACGAACACATACAAGCACACAGTGACAGGGCAACATGTTAACACCTTGTCAGCAGCACATACCAGCGAGGCTGCAGCAGCTTGCGGTATCGGTCCTTGAGGCAAGCAGCCCATGCGGTGCAGACGCGCAGTCGCAGTGCAGCATCCGGGATGGCCCACCGCTTCTGTGCCTCCACCAGCTCCTCCATCGCCCTGTTGAACGCCCTCAGCCTGCCATGCATGGCGTGGAAATGGGTGAAGAGCGGTACGGAGTGATGAGACATGGTGAGATACTATGGCCCACCGTTTCTGCACCTCCACCAGCTCCTCCATCGCCTTGTTGAGCGCCCTCAGCATGCCACACATCATGGCATGTGGGATGGTATGCGTGATGTCATGGATGATGGCATGTGTAATGCCATGCCATGTGTCATGCCATGCGTGATGGCATGTGCAACGGCATGGCATTTAAGTCGACATGGCATGCGTGAAACTGACTTGGGGGACGGGACATGCACACACACAAGGACCGAATCACGCACCAAGCTGCAGGGAGTTTTTGAGAATTCTTTAAAACTCCCTGACTTGGGGGACGGGACATGCACACACACAAGGACCGAATCACGCACCAAGCTGCAGGGAGTTTTTGAGAATTCTTTAAAACTCCCTGACTTGGGGGACGGGACATGCACACACACAAGGACCGAATCACGCACCAAGCTGCAGGGAGTTTTTGAGAATTCTTTAAAACTCCCTGACTTGGGGGACGGGACATGCACACACACAAGGACCGAATCACGCACAGCATCACCTGAGCAGCTCGCTCATAGCCAGCACCTAGTGGTCGCCCCCGTCCGCGTGGGAGAAGGACCACAGGGAAACGAGAAGGGACTAATGCTGAGATGAGACAATAGCTGCAAGTGAGGGAAACGAGTCACATTCCAAGCCCTCACACCAGACTCTCACCTGAGCAGCTTGCTCATAGCCAGCACCTCATGGTCGCCCCTCCATCCCATGCACTCGCATCTGCACTAACATTGTCCTTAGGCACCCCATCCCATCCTGACACCAGGCTCTCACCTGAGCAGGTCGCTCATAGCCAGCACCTCGTGGTCGCCCCCGTCTGAGTGGGAGAAAGGCCAGAGGGACGATGCAGGCTTGGTGCACTCCGGGACAAAGTCAAGGGGCCGAGGGCGGTCTGACATGGCTGCTAATACCTGAATTACGGAGAGGAGAGTTAGGGAGAAACGGAGAGAGAGAAGGGAGGGAATGGAGAGGAAGTGGGACAAGGCAGGCTTGGTGAAGTGAATGCAGGGACGAAGTCTAGCGGCCACGGGGGGTCTGACATGGCTGCTACTGCCTGGAGCAACGATAAGAGGGCGGGAATTTTTGTTTTTAGCCTCCATAGAAACTTCATAGTAACCATCAGAACAAAACCAGAGTGCACAACATAAAAACCCTTCTGAAAGAGAGAGGGAAAGAATCACAGCACAACAAAACACAAACAGCCCTTCAGGCGAAAGAAACTTAAAAAAAAAAAAAAAAAAAAAAAAAAAAAAAAAAAAAAAAAAAAAAAAAAAAAAAAAAACGCAAAGAGCCTTGCACGCCTTGCTGAGAGCGCAGGTCTGGAAGGCAGCTACATGCTTCTGAAGTAAGGGAAAGCAGCCTACTGGAGTCATGTCCATATAAGCAACCAAACGAGTGTATGCTTACTCGCCAACCCAAATAGAATGACCAATGAAAGTGAGTGGCAGGGGTGCGTGTGACACACCTTGCTGAGAGCGCAGGTCTGGAAGGCAGCCACGTGCTTCTGAAGGGTACTCCCATCGATGAACGTGGAGAGGGCTAGAGCCAGCTCCAACCTGCCGTTCCTGTGGTGAATGTGATTGTAAAGACATTCTCATGCGTAATAGCATTGTTTGAGAATTGAACGCACAAGCACGAGGCAAATGCACCAAATACTCTTAATTACTTGGCATGAGGCATGAGGCATGAAGCATGAAGCATGAAGCATGAGGCATGAGGCATGAGGCATGAGGCATGAGGCATGAGGCATGAGGCATGAGGCATGAGGCATGAGGCATGAGGCATGAGGCATGAGGCATGAGGCATGAGGCATGAGGCATGAGGCATGAGGCATGAGGCATGAGGCATGAGGCATGAGGCATGAGGCATGAGGCATGAGGCATGAGGCATGAGGCATGAGGCATGAGGCATGAGGCATGAGGCATGAGGCATGAGGCATGAGGCATGAGGCATGAGGCATGAGGCATGAGGCATGAGGCATGAGGCATGAGGCATGAGGCATGAGGCATGAGGCATGAGGCATGAGGCATGAGGCATGAGGCATGAGGCATGAGGCATGAGGCATGAGGCATGAGGCATGAGGCATGAGGCATGAGGCATGAGGCATGAGGCATGAGGCATGAGGCATGAGGCATGAGGCATGAGGCATGAGGCATGAGGCATGAGGCATGAGGCATGAGGCATGAGGCATGAGGCATGAGGCATGAGGCATGAGGCATGAGGCATGAGGCATGAGGCATGAGGCATGAGGCATGAGGCATGAGGCATGAGGCATGAGGCATGAGGCATGAGGCATGAGGCATGAGGCATGAGGCATGAGGCATGAGGCATGAGGCATGAGGCATGAGGCATGAGGCATGAGGCATGAGGCATGAGGCATGAGGCATGAGGCATGAGGCATGAGGCATGAGGCATGAGGCATGAGGCATGAGGCATGAGGCATGAGGCATGAGGCATGAGGCATGAGGCATGAGGCATGAGGCATGAGGCATGAGGCATGAGGCATGAGGCATGAGGCATGAGGCATGAGGCATGAGGCATGAGGCATGAGGCATGAGGCATGAGGCATGAGGCATGAGGCATGAGGCATGAGGCATGAGGCATGAAGCATGAGGCATGAGGCATGAGGCATGAGGCATGAGGCATGAGGCATGAGGCATGAGGCATGAGGCATGAAGCATGAGGCATGAGGCATGAGGCATGAGGCATGAGGCATGAGGCATGAGGCATGAGGCATGAGGCATGAGGCATGAGGCATGAGGCATGAGAAGCATTACCCCTTGGCATCAGCAAAAGCCTGTTGGAGCCCCCCTTGCCTCCACCCTCCCCACGAGTTCCTGGGACGGGCGAAAAGGTTAAGGCACACAGATGGAGAAATCGGCAGAAGGTAAAAATAGGCCAGAAGGGAGAAAAACGCAGAAGGGAGGAATAGGCAGAAGGTAGAAATGGGCAGAAGGAAGAAAGTCAGAAGAATGCTCGCACGCAAAATTACTGCGGACATTTGCAGAGCGTCTTACATGGACTGCATAAGGTAGTGTAGATTGTTCATCTGGTACAGCTCTCTCATGGCTGCATCCTCGATATAAGCTGCTCTCTTATCCAAATACTCCCTCAGCGAGACCACCAGCACACCCACGAGCAGCTCCACACTCACTCTCTCACTCCCTCCCCCCAGCATGCCCTCAAACACCCCTCCTCCTCCTCCTCTCTCTCCTGCTGTATTGCTATCTAGACTCAGCCTGGGAGGGGTTTTCCGACCACCTGTCCCCTTCCCTCTCTCTCCTCCTCCTCCTCCTCCTCCTCCTCCTCCTCCTCCTCCTCCTCCTCCTCCTCCTCCTCCTCCTCCTCCTCCTCCTCCTCCTCCTCCTCCTCCTCCTCCTCCTCCTCTCCCTGCCACTGCTGCTGCTCTTGTCTCGTGTAAGGCCTTCCGTGCTGCTGCCTCTGCTGCCGCCTCTGTTGCTACCTCTGCTGCTGCCTCTGCTGCTGATGTGTGTTGATGGGAGGAGCGGGAGGGGGAGGAGGAAGGGGAGGGAGGCATGCGGCTGCTGCGGTTGATAAGGGTACAGGCAGTTGCCAAGGTAGCAGCATAGTTGCGACGACCTGACCTGAAAAGATGGGAATGGGAGGGGAGAGTGGTTTTTGAAAGCCTCCAAAAATTATTGATGAACGTGCAGGCAGCACTCATAGGGAGAGGAAGCAGCACTCACGGGGAGAGGAAGCTTTGTATGAAGTTACACACGTAGCTTGTAATCGGGTCCACGCCTCCTCCAGGTGGTGCTGCAGAGCTCCCGCCACCTGGCGCGTCGCTATTGGCCAGCACTGACGCGTCTGAGGCCCGGCGAGTGAGCGCCCTGACTGCCCCACGCACTCTCGGGCTCACAAGAGCCGCGGCTGTAGCACCGAACGCGGCTGTAGCGCCCAGGGCAGCTGCAGCACCCCACCTTGGACTAGCAGGTGTGGCACCCTGGGTGGCTGTGGCACCTAAAGCGCCTGTAGCGCCCCATCTTGGGCTGGAAGCTGTAGCACCGCCAACACGGGGGCTAGCGGCTGTAGCACCATGCGGTGGACTGGTGCTGCCAGGGACTGCAACGCTGGGCCTGGGCTTGGGGCTGGCGGCTGTAGCACCGAGCTTGGGGCTGGCGGCTGTAGCACCGAACCTGGGGCTAGATACTGCAGCTCTTTCTCTCGGGCTGTAGGGTGTAGCACTTGACGCCATAGCTGACTTACTCTTCCTACCATCCCTAGCCCCCCCACCCCGCTCTCCCTCTCCCCCCTCCCCTCCTCTCCCTCCTCCTCTCTCTCCTCCTTTCTCCCCTCCTGCCCCCCCTGCACTTCCGTCTAATGTGGTGAGGCTACCGGCTCGAACGATGCAGCTGTGCATGGCCTGCAGTGACTGTAGCGAGGCGAGGGAGAGGGTGAGCGGGAGTGACTGTAACGAGCGCCACTCTGAGTGCAGGCCCACGCTGCAAAGGTCCTCCTGCAGCTGTGGAGGAGGGGGGCAGTTGGGAAGACGTGGAGCAGGGAGAAGGGGGGAGCAGGTGCAGGGGAGCGGGTGAGCGAGAGTGACTGCAACGAGCACCATTCAGTATAGAGGCTCACGTAGCAAAGGTGCTCCTCCAGCTGATGATGCCATGCCATGGGGGGAAGCGTGAGAGAGGGACTGGGAGTGTGAGAGACCCAATGCCAGGGAGTCCTCCTACCCCAGATGACCCTACCCCGGATGAGGCTACCCCAGATGACCCTACCCCAGATGACCCTATCCCAGATGACCCTGCCCCAGATGACCCTACCCCAGATGACCCTACCCCAGATGACCCTACCCCAGATGACCCTACCCCAGATGACCTACCTCAGGCATAACCTCCTGCAGCGCCTGCAGCATCTCCAGCAGCGAGAACAGCTGCTGGGGCAGGCCGCGGCGACAGATGGCGGCAGCTGATTGGGCGAGAGAGTGCAGGGAGGAGATGACGTGGCCGTCATTGAGGAGGGCGGAGAGGAGGGTGTGGAGGAGGGGGGTGTGGGCAGGGGTGGATGGTGGGAGGATGTCCTCCAGGCACTGCCGCTCCATGCCCCACACCACACCCACCTGCAATGGGAGGGCGAGAGAAGAGACGAAGGGAGAGGGGTGCAGAGAAGCGAGATTTGTGGAAGGGAGGGGATAAAGCCAGCTCGTTTTAAGCACTGTTCCATGCACACGGGGGTTTCAGCCGGCCCAACAAGGAAGGAGGAGATGAGATGACGTGGCCGTCTTGGAGGAGAGCGGAGAGGAGGGTGTGGAGGAGGGGGGTGTGGGCAGGGGTGGATGGGGGGAGGATGTCCTCTATGCACTGCCGCTCCATGCCCCACACCACGCCTACCTGCAATGGGAGGGTTAAATGAGGAAGGGGGTACGTGGGGTGAGGTGAGTGGGATGGGGCAATGTGTCAAACACCCCTGCTGCCCGCCTCTCATGCCTCTCTCATGCCTCTCTCACCCCTCTCACACCTCTCGCCTCTCTCACCCCTCTCACCCCTCTAACTTCTCTCGTGCCTCGTCTCTCACCAGAAGGTACACGTGCTGAGCCCACTGCTTGCTGGTGAGCTCCGGGTCGTTGTTAGGAAATTCGACTTCTTGCTCTCTACATCAGCAGTCTAATCTCACCAGCAAGTATACGTGCCCCTCTCCTCTCCTGTCTCTCACCAGCAGGTACACGTGCTGAGCCCACTGCTTGCTGGTGAGCTCCAGGTCGCTCCATCCCATGCTGCCCACTGCTGCTGCTTCCGCCGCCCCACCATCCAGGTGGCTGTTCAAAGACTCCACAGCCTGCTTCAGGAAGCTGCTGCGTACTTTTCTGGAAGGACGGAAGAAACAAGATACATCTAATGATACGTTGTGTTTTGTTGGTATTAAGCCATCCATCCCACGTGTATGACATAAAACAGCAACATTTTACCATCATAGATAAAGAAGAAGCAAAGAGAACAAACCATACCACCACCATCTCACCTGTACGTCTCCACAAGCTGTGAGCCACCCCCTGCTGCCACCATCCTGCTGCAGATCTCCCCGGCCAATCGCAGCGCGTTATCCGGAAGGAGCTCAGGCATCAGCATGTCCACGTTGGCACCATGCTCCACGTCAGCAGCAATGTGCTTGGGTGCACCATTCCCGCCAATCCCACTTCCAGAACTACCACTTGCTGCTGCTGCTGCAGCTGCTGCTGCTGCTACAGCACCATCACCAGCTGCACCAGCATCAGTACCATCTCCAGCAGCTAAAGCAGCATCACCACCACCATCATCACCAGTAGCAGCTACAGAGGCAGCACCCCTGGCATCCACAGATTCAGAACCAGCAGCAGTAGAAGGACGTGGCATGCCATTGCCAGCTGGACTGCCAGCTGGACAGCGAGCAGGGCTGGTGTGGCCTGGGCTACAGCCGGTGGAGCTGCGAGGGCTACAGCTGGGGTCGTCGGTATGTGAAGCAGAGGAAGGTTCCAGGAAGGCGATGCGGAATAGGACCTCGAGGCGCTCTGGAGTGAACCTTGCTGAGGCTCGTGTGCTGCAGGGAGGTGATACATTTGGTTCGGTTGGTGGGGAGGGGAGGTAAAGGACGATGAAGGAGAAGAATGAATGGGGTTTGGGGAGACGGAGAGATAGGCGCTCTGGAGTGAACCATGCTGCAGCTCGTGTGCTGCAGGGAGGTGATACACCGGGTTGCGTCAGGGGTGTAAATGGTGACAAAGGGGAAAACGAAGCGGGAGGTTTTGAGCATAAGGAGGGGACAGGCAGCAGACACCCAGCCCAGGGAGTATGAACAGTGTTGCGGATTTCTGTGCTGGGAGAAGCAAATGTGCCATATAGCACACATTGTGCTGCATAAGCCACACAGCGCTCACCTGTAGCGCTGCAGCAGGCTCTGAAGCTCGAAGCTCAAGTCGTCCACCACCGTGCGCTGCAGGGATATTGCCTGCTGCTGCAGCTCCAGCCACTCCGTGGCACCCGAGCCAGCCCCAATAGCTGGATCAGTAGCAGAGGCAGTAGAAGAACCAGGAGAGGCAGCAACAGCAGGGACGGCAAGGGCGTGGCTGACACGGGTGGCTACGTCCTCCAGCAAGTCCGCTGAAGCCAGATATTCCTGCAGCTCGTCGCCTGCTCCTGATGCAATGCCTGCTTCCGCCTGCACAGTAACCGGATTTTTTCAAAAGATTGATACATATATATGTATGTATATATAAATGTATCTTCGTTATAGGAATGCATACCACGTGAGAGTGTACAGAAAGGTGGCGTAGCAACCTACCCGAGTCTACGCAGCCAACCTTGGAAAACCGAGTAGGTGCTGCCAGAGGCATGGTGGAAATGAATTTTCGTGGAAATGATATCAGGAATCATTGGCTTATCCTCTCAAACAAGGAACAGATTAGCCTGGACTGCATTGTACCGGAATAGATGCGCCTGACGTTAATAGGCAAGCTGTTTCTGGCGTTGTAACGGCTGCTTGCCGGCCGCTCGCTGGCAAAAGCACTTATTCTCGAAACTCGCCTTTGCGGATAGTAAACGTGAGTAAACAGCTAAGCGCCAATAGATTTCGCCGTTGGATTTCTTACTTGGCGTAGCATTCTCCGGCATAGCTCTGACGTCCAGCCCATGGTTTCGCCTGCAGGGACTTGGCGAGAACCATTTTTGTCGCCAATGGTGGCGCTGCGGCTGGCAGTCGCAGTCGCACGTCCACGTCGCACGCTACGGTCAGCCATTGCGACTGGAATCTAGAAAAGCATTGCTAGGTTGGCTTTTGCTCCCTCCGGTCGTATTATGTCTGAGCTTCAGGAACACCACGTGCACACGACTACACGGAAGAGTTTATTAAGCTTAATCTTCATGCGCTTCTACGGTGATATAAACAATCCATGGATTGCCAGAACCAGCCTAATTAGGAACCAAACAAGCAGGTAGTTCAAATTCTGGTTCCTGAAATGGGACGTCAAGGAAGTTGAGAAATGCCAGCGCAGCAGGTGATGCAAATTCACTGCTCTGGGATTGCCGAGTTGTGTGGCACGTCAGCGGGTTTCCAGTATTTACATTTAACACCTCGTTCTTCGTGGCTCATAACTTTCCCACACGGTGAAAAGCGGTTTTCGAGCTTTACAGTTTTGCACCGTGACGCAACGAATTTGACCGCACAGACCGAACAATATATATTGCGTGTTACCTGACTCGACACTGTATCGAGGGCTGCAGCATGAAGTTGAATCGCAGGGCAGCTCGGACAATCCAACTAACGATGAGGCAAGTGTTGCAAATGAGCTACATGAAATATAGATATAGCCTACTCTTCCCAGATAATCTAACGTAACCAACTAGAGATGAAGCAGGTGTTAGCAGAATTAGCTACACAATTGTAGGAAAAATTAACTCCTTATTTTCCCAGTTAAACTAACATAACAACCACTCGACCATGTTGAGAGTGAGTTGGGTGTGCCAAAATTATTTACTCTTATAAAAGAGCTACGTCACCTGCTGATTCAGGAATTGTTTAAAGGAATGGAAGTATGGTTGGTGAGGGCTTGTATCTAACTATTGATGCATCACTTCCGTAAGTGAAATCACTTTATTATGAGCGTATAACGCAATGCGAATCGTCAGGCCGACTCGTCAAAACGTTACCATTCCTGCCAAGATGATGACCAGGAGTGGATGGATGATGGATGAACGATCAACCTCCAATCCTGATAAAACAAGTCCCTCGGAGCACTGCAGTCGTCCCGTCCGAATCAACCAAGATGTCACCTAAAGGTGACGTCAGGTGGCACATTTGTCGCACATTTCCAAGGTTTCGTGACGTGGGTCAGGACGGTTCCATACGGTGGAAAGCATTTTCCAAGATTTGCCGTCAGCATCGTGACGAAAGCCGACCTTAGGGAGCGTACAGAAGTTGTGCAACCTGACGTCGCCCTAAGTGCTTCTTGAAATCGAACGGGCAGATCTCTACATACGGTCCGTATGATACGGAAAGTGCCACCATGGAGAGCAATAGTTCTGTTCGAAGTACACGCGAACCATGAAAAGTGCAAGTCCGGAAGGAGCCCGTTTACGCGCTCTCTGTTTCAGAGAGAGGCTGAGATCGCATTCATGTATTCCCTCGTACTGTACTGTTGTATTGTCCTCCACACGCCATGTCGTTTGTCGGACCATATTCTGTTCAGACTTTAGGCATCCATTGGTTGCATTGTGCTTGAACAACCACGAGTTAGTCTAACTCGTCAATACATGTTTGGAGTGCGACGCCGCCTATTAGACCGCGTCAGATTGCTCTGCCGTGTAGGCAGTTTGCCTTTCTCCTCTGGTTCCACCCATTGTTCCTTACAACCTTAGCGCTAACAGAGCAACAAGGTCACCGTCGTCAGGGTTAGTGAAAATTTCGTTGGTTCATCGCTATCGTCGTCTGGACTTCCAGTTACCGTCACAACGCTGGAGCTGGCCGCATCCAGTTACCCGCTTCCAGGATCTATCAGAGCCGTCAGCGGTGGTGAAATCTGGTCGATTCGTCTCTCATCCCGTCGTCAGCAGCTTGTTCTCCGAGCACCGGTGGAGCTGTGTGGATCTCTTCCCCCTCGCCTTCAAGAGCTTGTGAAGTCAGGCACCTCGAGGGTTAAACCTATTACGAGGTTGTCTGAAGCCGTGCGCTTGACGCCGTTTAGCAACCACGTCTGCGAGGCCCTTCGAAATTATCGATATTGTTTCCATCACTTTGAGACCTTCTTTAGACGATATTCGTCGGGGCCTCGGAACCATAGGATTCTACTACTTTCAGACAGACTGCTTGGACTGACTGCTTGGACTGACTGCTTGGACTGACTGCTCAGACTGACTGCTCAGACTGACTGCTCAGACTGACTGCTCAGACTGACTGCTCAGACTGACTGTACTGAGAATTACCAGACACCATGGGGCCTTCAGCCATGCACGCTCAACTTCACGGCGTCACCTTTCCTCGCGCGTCGTTACCCGCATCCGCGCACTCGTTCGGTTCAGCCCAGGTCGACACCAGGGTCGGTCCAGCCCAGATCGACCCCAGGATCCGTCCGGCGTCAGCTTCGCCTGGCGCGACCCTGCGATCGTCTGGCGACGGGGCATCGGCGTCGCAGCGTGATTTCGAGATGCGAGAGCTGTTTCGAGAGTACTCCAGTAAGCTTTACCGGTTATTACCTAAACCCTTGCTCGGAAGTTGCTTCTTCTCGTCTTCAAAACCGCTTGGGTTCTGCTTGTTAGCTTGAGATGAAACCCTTCCTTCGCGCCAAGTACTTCATCCTTCCACTCCTCAACCCTGTCCACCAAATCTTTTCCATGCCGTGTTCCCCCTCGTCTGGTCCGTTTCCGTGGATCTCCGTGCTACCTAAACCCTTGCTCGGAACTAGATCCTCTCTTATCCTCTGCCTCAAACCCCCCCTCGCCCCCTCACCCCCTCGTCCCCTCGCTCCCTCGCCTCCTCGCCCCCTCACCCCCTCGTCCCTTCGCTCCCTCGCCTCCTCGCCCCCTCGCCCCCTCGTCCCCTCGTCCCCTCTCGTCTCCGGTCAGGCATCTTGGCGTCAAGCGACACAGCAGCAGCCATCAAGGCGAGACTCGCAGCCATCTCGGCGTATGCAAGCTCGCAAGGCCTCACAGGGTGCGTTACCGTGTGCCTGCGTTACCGCTTACCTGCGCTACTGCTTGCTTGCGTTACTGCTTGCCTGCGTTAACGCATGCCTGCTGCGTCACCCTTTTTTTTTCTACCTTGTTACCATTGGTGTGCTCTGCCTGCCTATATCACTCAAGGGTCCCTCTGAGAGAGTTTCACTCCTAGGGCGCCTCAAGAGTAGACTCAAGGGCGTGTGATTCACGTACATGGTGCTATGTGGTGGAATAACGTGTAAAGACTGACTCGTTATCAGTCAACGTCTCACCTCCACTTTTATCTCCTCCCCACCCCTCCCGTCCTTCTCCCTCCCCACACCTGTCCCCCTCTCCCTCCCCACCTCTCCCCTCCCTCTCCCTCCCCACTCCTCCCCTCCCTCTCCCTCCCCTCCCTACTCCTCTCCTTTCCTTCCTCCTGTTCCACCTCCTCCCCTCTGTGCAGAGCTATGGCCCTTCCCAGTCTCCACAGATTACGGCAGTCACTGAGTGATCAGGTTGGTAAGCAGTGTTTGTGTGCCATACTTACGAGGTGACTTCTGAGTTAACTTAAAGTCACACTGGCTGCGTTAGATGCTGAGTTGATAACAAAACGTTTTTTTTTTTAAATTTACGATTGTCTGTCAAAGTATGTGGGAGGTGAGTTACTAGGTCATTGGCAGCTGTGTTTCAGACGCTTCTCTCCTCTCTTCCCTACTGATTTGTAACCCTCTTTCTTCAAGAGTCTGGTTATCACACATGCCGCCTTTGGTCATTCGTCTCTTCATCCCTTTTCACTAACCCCTTTTGTGCACCCCGACCCGCTTGCAGCTCCATCTATCCCCGTTTGTGTAATTCACGATTTACTTTCTCCAACGATTTGTTCATGTAACTTCTCTTTCTCTCTATTCCTATGCCCTCTCACGCTTCTCTTGCCTTTTCCAGCTCAATCCTCTGGGCGGGCGCGCATTCCGTGTGTTTTACAAGTTTGTGTTCTTCATGAGCCGAGAGCAGGGGCAGAAGGGCGTAGGTGAGTTGTGGTTTCTGTAACGTCGAGGCAAAACACATTACCGAACACCTCTCACTTTCCTCCACGCGTATCAAGTCTAGCTTGCAGATTCGCGTTGGGCAGAAATATTTCCCTTCTTGGATTTCGGTGCAATTGTGTGATTTTTTAGGCGCCTGACTCGATGTATAATAGTATGAAACCTTTGTGTCGTGCAGACGTGGCAACAGCTGTGGAGGCGTGGAGATTTGCCCTAGCGGGTGTCTTCCCCCTTGTGGATTCTTGGTGTGACTTTGTCCCGGTAGGCTCTCTCCTCCTCACCTGCCCCTTTTCTTCACCTGCCCTTCACCTGCTCCTGCACCTGCCCCTTCATCTCATCTGCCCCTTCACCTGTCCTTTCACTTCACTCCCCCTCGCTCCGTTTTCCCTCAACTGAATCAGCAGTATGCTGTATCTGGCAGCAGGCGCTGGCTGGATTCCAGCTCTCCCGTCCGGCTCTCCCAACTCCGTCCTCTCCTCTCACCCTCTCGCCTCGTCTCGTTCCCCTCCAGCTCTCCTACCTCTTTGTTTCGAGTCGACTCAAAACTAAGTTCTCCCGTCCGGCTCTCCCAACTCCGTCCTCTCCTCTCACCCTCACCCTCTCGCCTCATCTCGTTCCCCTCCGGCTCTCCTATCTTCCCTCCCACAGCTGCACCAGCGGTATGCAGTCTCAGAGGACACGTGGCAGCAGGTGCTGGATTTCAGCTGCACGATTGGCGCTGACCTCAGCATGTATGACTCGGATGGTAAGCTGATGTCAGCATGTACAACTTGAGTGTGTGTGAGTGCATTCGCTTGCATGCACGGCCAACATTGCTCTTGAAAGTGGTATGTCTATCTACCCTCTATCCACCTTGCTGTGCCCAGCTTTTTCTTTCTTCTTGATTCTGCATCCACTTGGTGTTTCCTCGTTCCTTTGCCACCTCACAAACTGCATCTTCCCGCCGCCCCTCCCCTCTGCCTCTCTGTGTTCTCCCTTTCCCCTGTCATGGCAGGGGCATGGCCAGTGCTGATTGATGAGTTTGTGGAATGCTACTCCAGGTATGCTGGGGTGTGGTGGGGTATGGTGGGGTGTGGTGGGGTGTGGCGGGGTATGCTGGGGTATGCTTGGGTATGCTGGGGTATGCTGGGGTATGCTGGGGTATGCTGGGGTACGCTGGGGTATGCTGGGGTATGCTGGGGTATGCTGGGGTATGCTGGGGTATGCTGGGGTATGCCGGGGTACGCTGGGGTATGCTGGGGTATGCTGGGGTATGGTGGGAAATGGTGGGGTATGGGGAGGTATGGCCAGGTATAGCAAGGCACTGTGGGGACTAGTGAGGTATGATGCGGTATGGTGAGGTATGGACGGTATTTTCCATATCTTCACCATTGCTTGCTGCTTTTGTGACTCCTCAGAATCACTTCCATCACTATTTTAATCTCACGCGCACTTATGTAGCACACAATTATCCATCATTCTCACCATTCTCTCTCACGCTCCCTCAAACAGGAGGGAGCACCTTGGCTTGTCTTGCGACGTGTGTGGATTTTCAGTCGACTCAATATGACTTCTGATTTTTGAGTCGACTCAAAAGTCAACTCACCATTCTCTCTTACGCGCCCCTAAACAGGAGGGAGCATCTGGGCTTGTCTTGCGACGTGTGTGGGCGTCGCCCCTCGGTGCTCCTGCGTTCTCCCTCGTCCCATGCATTCCGCCAGCGCGCCATGGACAGTGGAAGCGGCTTCAGGTATGCCTTATGCTCTATCTGTCTCAGGTTTCACCAGCAGCTAATGGGGTTTGCTGCCATTTGCTCCTCGGTGCTCCTGCGTTCTCCCTCGTCCCATGCATTTCGCCTGCGCACCATGGACAGTGGAAGCGGCTTCAGGTATGCCTTATGCTCTGTGTGTCTCAGGTGTGTTGAGTAACTCTGTATGTACTAGGTGAGTTATGCTCTCCCTCGTCCCATGCATTCTGCCTGCACAACGTGGGGTGCACCAGCCTCAGGTGGAGCCTTCATCAGGTGTTACTTGCAGCAGGTCAGATACTGCCTGCCCATCTTTTGAGGCGGTGAAGCCTTCCTCAGGTGTTACTTGCAGCAGGTCAGATACTGCCTGCCCATCTTTTGAGGCGGTGAAGCCTTCCTCAGGTGTTACTTGCAGCAGGTCAGATACTGCCTGCCCGCCCACCCTCTCACCCTCCCACCCTTCCACACTCCCACCTACCACCTCTTACCTCACGCCTCTCACCTCTCAACTTCTCTGCACTCACATGCTTCTTCTTTCTTCCCCTGCCCTCCTCCCCATCAGCTCATTTAACGAGGCCCGGTGGTTAACCACCAATGGCGGTGCCACCACAGCCAGCGCTATGCCCTGCTGCCCTTACGTGTTTCTTTCTTCTTCCCTTGCCCTCTTCTCCGTCAGCTCATTCAACGAGGCCTGGTGGTTAGCCACCAATGCAATTGGTATGTGGTGGTGAACTGTGTCGACAGCGGTGCCACCACTGTGCCTTCTTCGCTGCTCTCACACTCTTCTTTCTTCTCTCCTCCTCTACCCTCTTCCCCATCAGTTCTTTCAACGAGGCCCGGTGGTTAACCACCAACGGCGGTGCCACCACAGCCACCCCTAATTTCACCGATGCAGAAATGGCAGAGGATCCTTTATCCTCGTTACAAGCCGCCTCGTCTACACCTTCCGCGTTGCTATCAGCGCTCTCGGTACAAGCAGGTTCATTATCAGCTACAGCGATCCCCGGAACAGCCCCTGTGGGGTTCAGCAGCAGTCAGCAGCACGGCAGTGCTATGGACAGCAACAGAGGCATTTCTATCGGCGGTGGTAGTAGTATCGACCACAATAGCAACTACAGCGGCGGCAGCAACAGCATGCGGCCGTCTCAAGATGGAGTGAAAGATGGAGTGGATTTGAACCTCTTGTGTCCCGGTGCTAGCCCTTCATGCCCAATTGCAATTCCACTGCCCTCCACACACAGACCCGGCCCGATTTCCCCCACGGGTGTTGAGGCGTTTCAAAACCCCACGTACAGGCAAGGGCCGTTTTCCCCCACTAGTGTCGAGCCGTTTCAAAGCCCAACACACAGGACGGGACCGTTTTCCCCGAGTAGAGGGGGGACAGAGGGGGCAGGTGCAGCGGGCAGGATGGGAGCAGCGAGGAGGGGGTTAGGAACAGAGGTAGTGGATGGGGTAGGGGCAGGCATGGGAGCAGTAGGTCGAGGCATTGCAGGGGCATGTGAGGCGGGAGGGTTAGGGATTTTAGGGCGAGGAGGAGGGGGGAGTGAGAGGGTGAAGCGGTGTTGGCGGGATGTGAGGGAGGAGACGGAGCAGAGGGAGAGGATTGAGTCGATATCGCTTAAGATGGCTGGGCTGAGTCCGCCCAATGGATACTGCAAGAGACAACGCGTGACTCAGTGGTGACGTGACTGGAGGAGTAGGGGGAGCAGGGAGTGAGAGGGTAAAGCGGTGTTGGCGGGATGTGAGGGAGGAGACGGAGCAGAGGGAGAGGATTGAGTCAATATCGCTTAAGATGGCTGGGCTGAGTCCGCCCAATGGAGACTGCAAGAGACAACGCGTGACTCAGTGGTGACGTGACTGGAGGAGTAGGGGGAGCAGGGAGTGAGAGGGTAAAGCGGTGTTGGCGGGATGTGAGGGAGGAGACGGAGCAGAGGGAGAGGATTGAGTCAATATCGCTTAAGATGGCTGGGCTGAGTCCGCCCAATGGAGGCTGCAAGAGACAACGGGTGACCCAGTGGTGACCCAGTGGTGACTCAGTGGTGACTCAGTGGTGACTCAGTGGTGACTCAGGGATGGCTCAGTGGTGACTCAGTGGTGACGGCGAATCCTTTCATCCTTCGACATTCGAAACGGCTGGGCTTAGTCCACCCAATGGGGACTGCAAGAGACAGCGCGTGACTCAATGGTGATTTGGTGGTGATTCTGGTGATCCAGTAGCGATAGTAGGGAAAAGTTGGGGGCAGCTGTGTGGGCGCAGCAGAGGGAGAGGATTGAATCAATATCGCTCAGGATGGCTGGGCTGAGTCCGCCCAATGGGGACTACAAGAGACAGCGCGTGACTCGGTGGTGATTCAGTGGTGACTGCGAATCCCTTCATCCCTCAACATTCAAGGTGGCTGGACTCCCTCGCAATAGGGACTCTGAGAGGCAACATAGGTGACCCAGTGGTGTGAATCAGCGATTTCAAGGGATGGTGGGGGTGAAGTGAGTGGGTGCAGCAGAGGGAGAGAGGGTTGAAGCGATATCCCTTAAGATGGCTGGTCTCAGTCCTCGCAATGCAGACTGCAAGAGACAACGGGTGTCTCTTGGTTATTCTGGTGGTTATGCCAACGTCACTGGACTGGAAGTAATCAATACACTCTGCTGGCAGCAGGCATGGTGACGATGGTACTTTCCTTGTTCCATTGTCATACCGTAGTACAGGGCATGGAACAAGCAGTGATGCCGTATAACTTGTTGGTGTAGTACCATACTGTTATGAGTTGTAAAAGAGAGTGCGCAGGTAAACGAATACCGAGACTGTGATTAACTGATCTGAGAATACAATGAAGGCACAGACTAATGTAGGGGCTAGCCTAGCTAGGAGGAAACCTCGGACGAGCGAGGTTGGGGTGCAGGTTTGGCGATGGGAAATGCCGAAGGCGACGCGAGGAGCCTCGGCAGCGTTGAAATAGGCCGAATGTAAAGTCTGAAAATTGGGCTGTACGCGTAGCAGTCAACCCCGATAAGGAATTCGGGAAAATTCCTTACACATACCATGCAAGTCTTCACCCATTTCGCACACAGCCAATGTTCATTTCAGTTCTTCTTGATTACCTTCATCTCTTGTTGCAGCAACAAGAACCTGAGCTGCGTAGAAGCATGGCAATTTCCTGTGTTATTTATTGTGCGCGAATTGCAATCCATAACCTGCAGGCATGAGAGCTGTCGGCGGCACTATACTAGATGCCTCTAAAAAAAACATCATTACATGCTAGAAATTACAGACAACAAAGGCACATAGACGAGCACAGCAGTTGAGAATTGCTTCACCATGATGCCTGGTTGTGCTTCGCGTTACAAGGTGTGTTGGCATGGCAGCTGTGGCATCCTCACGTGGGGTGCCTGGTAGATGGATTTCCACCTTCAGGGCACACCCGTTTTGAGATGAGTTGTCTCAGGGGTGCGTCGTGTTAGGAGGAGCTGTGGAATGCTTAATGACAGTAGAGTTGACTCAGATGTTACTTAGCGTTGGCTGTGGCGCCATCCTCAGCTGGGGGGTCTGGTGGCTGGATTTCAATATCTGGGTACACCTGTCACACAGAGGGAGGTATCGGGAAGCGCCGAGAGAGGAGTTAAGCCTTGAAAGGCAAAAAAAATGACAGCTCATTCAAACCTTGCTTCTCTCGCTACCCGTGCCCCATTCAGCTGCCAATTGGTTGTTGAGACAGTATAATCAACTTGAAAAGCTTGCCAGACCTCCGTGAACCTTTCCGTACCTCCTTGAACCTCTCCTGCCTCCTCGAACCTTTCCGTACCTCCGTGAACCTCTCCGTGCCTTCTTGAACCTTTCGGTACCTCCTTGAACCTCTCCGTACCTCCGTGAACCTTTCCGTACCTCTTTGAACCTCTCCGTGCCTCCTTGAACCTTTCCGTACCTCTTTGAACCTCTCCGTGCCTCCTTGAACCTTTCCGTACCTCCTTGAACCTCTCCGTACCTCCTTGAACCTCTCCGTACCTCCTTGAACCTCTCCGTACCTCCTTGAACCTCTCCGTACCTCCTTGAACCTCTCCGTACCTCCTTGAACCTCTCCGTACCTCCTTGAACCTCTCCGTACCTCCTTGAACCTCTTCGTACCTCCTTGAACCTCTTGCGCAGGTCAGCATCCACAAGGCGCGTGCCGTCCAGCTGATTGCCCAGCGAGATCCAGCTGAGGTGAGATGAAGGGAGGAGGGAGTGCAGGGAGGGTGCAGGAGGGTGAATGGGGGGTGTATGGGATGGACGCTGGGTCAGCGTCAGAGAGGGAGAGGAAGCATCCCCAGAGGAGGGAGCAGGTCAGCGTCCACAAGATACGAGCCGTCCAGCTGCTTGCCCAGCGAGATCCAGCTGAGGTGAGGCAAAGGGAGGGGGGTATGCAGGGAGGAGAAGGGGGCAGCACGAAGGGAGGGGAGTATGCAGGTCTACAATACTTGACTCGATTGCCCATGTCTACCAGCAGGTCAGCGTCCACAAGATGCGTGCCGTCCAGGTGATTGCCCAGCGATATCCAGGTGCCTGGAGAAAGGGAGAAAGGGAGGGAGGGGAGTGTGCAGGGAGTGTGCAGGAGGGTGATTGGGGGGTGTATGGGATGGAGGGTGAGGGAGAGGAAGCACATGAGCAGGTCAGCGTCCCATGCAGGGAAGATGCGAGCCGTCGAGCTGATTGCCCAGAGATATTCAGCTGGAGAAAGGGAGAAAGGGGGGGAGGGGAGTATGCAGGGAGATGCGTGCCATGCAGCAAGATGCGAGCCGTCCAGGTGATTGCCCAGAGATATCCAGGTGCCTGGAGAAAGGGAGGAAGGGGGGGAGGGGAGTATGCAGGGAGCGGGAAGGGTATAACATCGAGAGTGCGCGTTAACATGCGCTGCCCGGCTGTGCGCATTCATTGGGAGTGTGCTTTACAGCTGATTGCCCTGGGTGATCTGTCTGAAGTGAGGTGAACAGAAGGGTGAATGAATGTGTGCATCCAGTGGGTTACTAACCATCACAACCGGCCCACGCGCACCCCACCCTGACCCAACCTACTCACCTGGCGTGTGTGTTGTGCACCCGACCCACACACCACCACCCACACCCAACCCACCCACTCACCCCGCATGTGTGTTGTGCATGCGCGCAAACAGCTCCAGCTTCCGAGTCCGCGGACTGATGCGCTCAAGCATGGAATACATCTGATGTGTGAGGAGGGGGAGGGAGGGCAGGAAAAAGACACATGAGGCGGAAACACAAGTGGGCCTTTCACAATGGGCCGCAAACAGCTCCAGCTTTCTTGTCCGCGGACTGATGCGCTCCAGCATGGAATACATCTGATGGGGAAGCGGAGAGAGGGAAAGGTGAGGTCAAAGAAGAGGGCCTTTTGCAGGGAGGGTGTTTTGAGACGTCTCAAAACAAGCGGAGAGAGGAAAAGGTGAGATCAAAGACGAGGGCCTTTTGCAGGGAGGAGAACTTGGCTCTTAACTTCCGCGGACTGATGCGCTCCAGCATGGAGTAATTCTGATGGGCAGAGAATAAAGGGGGGGAGGGGAGAAGGGGGGAAAGAGGGGGTAAGCTTTCTCCTCATTTCATCCAGCTTTCTCCTCTCCCTCACCGCATCAAGCTTCTGCTTTCCGCGCTCAACTGGTCCCAGCTCCTTCTCTCCTCTCACCTCATCGGGCTTTCTGCTGGTCTCTCGCTCGTCGGTGTCTATGTTGTCTCGACGCACGCCCAATGTAGGCTTGTAACACTGCTCTTTCTCACCTCATCGGCCTCCTACCATCTGCTCCCTCTCCCTCACCTCATCGGGCTTTCTGCTGGTCTCTCGCTCTTCGGTGTCTATGTTGTCTCGATGCACGCCCAATGTAGGCTTGTAACACTGCTCTTTCTCACCTCATCGGCCTCCTACCATACCACCTGCTCCCTCGCCCTCACCTCATCGGGCTTTCTGCTTGTCTCTCGCTCTTCGGTGTCTATGTTGTCTCGATGCACGCCCAATGTAGGCTTGTAACACTGCTCTTTCTCACCTCATCGGCCTCCTACCACCTGCTCCCTCTCCCTCACCTCATCGGGCTTTCTGGTGGTCTCTCGCTCTTCGGTGTCTATGTTGTCTCGATGCACGCCCAATGTACGCTTGTAACACTGCTCTTTCTCACCTCATCGGCCTCCTACCATCTGCTCCCTCGCCCTCACCTCATCGGGCTTTCTGCTGGTCTCCTGCACTTACGCCCAATGTAGGCTTGTCGTGCCACCTCCTGCTCTCTCACCTCATCGGGCTTTCTACTCGTCTCGCGGACTTCAGCGACGATCACGTCGGTGTCAATGTTGCGGTTCACAAGGGGGGCGCCCTTGATGCCCACCAGGCAGTGCTCCTTGCTGTGGTTCAGCCAGTGCCCCGTGCGCCCCGTGCGGATGATGCGTTGGAGTTGATTCGTCTTCACCCATATGATCTCCTCCACTCGTCGGTACCCCCACAGCTCCAAACTGCAGACGGAATAGGGCGCAGGGGTTTGAAGAGATTGAGGGAAGGTTCAAAGCAAGGGGTTCGACCCACACCCAGTGTTCCGTGCGCCTCGTGTGCCCTTGATGCCCACCAGACCAGGCAGTGCTCCTTGCTGTGGTTCAGCCAGTGCCCCGTGCGCCCCGTGCGAATGATGCGCTGCAGCTGGTTCGTCTTCACCCATATGATCTCTTCCACCCGCCGGTACCCCCACAGCTCCAAACTGCGGGCAGGGACGTAAGAGGCAAGTAGGCAGGAGTAGACATTTATACATATACGTATATATATACATATGTCATTAGATGCACATATACAAATAGATATCAGTTTAGATTCATGTACACATAAGCAAACGCATGAATCTGCATACATACTCATATACATATGCAAACATAGATTTGAATATGCATACACATGCACACACAGATATAAATACACACACATGTATAGACGCCTAAATATATATGCATACATATATTCAGCTTTTGAATTGGGTGAACCTATGACGAGATCTTGCTTCCGTTCCCACGGGATAACCTATCATGTTCCACTAAGACAAGTACAGGGAACATGATAGGTTCCCAAAAAGCTGGAATTTCCAGCTTGCGGGTAATGAGACGACTTTTGAGGCGCCTCAAAAGCTGGAATTTCCAGCTTTATTTGAGTTGCAGAACGTGCTCACCTGGTTGGCTGTCCCACTGCCTTCTGTTGCCACGCTCACCACCTACTATCGTCACACTCACCACCTGCTATCGTCACACTCACCACCTGCTATCGTCACACTCACCACCCACTATCACCACACTCACCACCTAATATCGTCACACTCACCACCCACTATCACCACACTCACCACTCTCGCCCCAGCTCCATGGCACGCCCTGTCACCCAGAGGAATATGAGCCCATCCGTTTGCAAGCCCTGGGGGATGCATTGGGTTGGGGGGAGGGTTGAAACAGGGGAGAAGGGGATGTAAGAATAAAGGATGGGAGAAAAGGGGTTGCACCTCAGAAATCACCCAGAAGCTTCGCAAGAAATCATTCTTTGTAAAGAGAATGTCGAAGATCGGCTTCGCAAGGAGTTCGCGGCGAATTTTAAGTCGACTTAAAAAACGATTCTTCGCAAGGAGTTCGCGGCGAAGCTGGACAAAGAGCTACCTGCGAAGCTTCAGAAGTTTGCTGCTCGCTGAGAACATGTCCCAAGGATGGGAGAAAAGGGGTTGCATCTCAGAAATCACCCAGAAGAAGATTAGGGCCGTCTTTTAGTATGGTATGGCATCCTTGCTGCAGAGCTCACTTCTAGCCATTCTCAAGGGCACACCGAGAGTCCTCATCTCATCATCAGCCATGGTGCCATGCCACAACAAAGCAGCTCCATGTGAATGTCCCACGGGGGGCGATGGGGTGATATGGTCAAAGAGAGGGTTGACTCACCACATACACACACACACACACACGAACTCACTCACTCATTCAATCACTCACTCACTCACCGGCACATTGAGAGTCCTCATCTCATCATCATCGGCCATGGTGCCACGTGGCATTTGAGTCGACTCAAATGCCATATGGCATGGCAGCTCCATGTGAATGCTTTTATTTTAGGCGCCTCAAAAGTCGACTCAAATGCCATATGGCAGCTCCATGTGAATGCTTTAATTTTAGGCGCCTCAAAAGTCGACTCAAATGCCATATGGCAGCTCCATGTGAATGCTTTTATTTTAGGCGCCTCAAAAGTCGACTCAAATGCCATATGGCAGCTCCATGTGAATGCTTTTATTTTAGGCGCCTCAAAAGTCGACTCAAATGCCATATGGCAGCTCCATGTGAATGCTTTTATTTTAGGCGCCTCAAAAGTCGACTCAAATGCCATATGGCAGCTCCATGTGAATGTCCCAAGGAGGGGGTGATGGGGTGACAGGGAGCCGTGCTTGGTGATGGGCTGGGCAGAGAGCGGGGTTGACTCACCTCACCTTATACACAGTCACACTCACTCACCGGGACATTGAGAGCTCTCCATGTGAATGTCCCACGGGGGGTCCGTCATGAATGAAGGGAACCGCAGAGGAGTGCAGGACAGGGACAAGAGAGCATGCGGAGAGCACTCGCCGGCACGTTAAGCGTTCTCATCTCATCATCCGCCATGGTGCCATATGGTAGCTCCCACGGGGGGTCCGCCATGAAGGGGTTAGATGGGCTTTAAGGTGCCAATCACTCACCGGGACATTCAGTGTTCTCATCTCATCATCAGCCATGGTGCCATATGGTAACTCCATGTGAATGTCCCACGGGGGATCTGCCATGATCACCCCAAACTGCCCCAGGATGTCCGTGCGGAAGTTGCGAATGTCACAGTTCACCCACTGCGCCTCCCCCAGCTCCACCTGCAACGCACATAGGCAGACAGAGAGGCTTTCAGAGCTCCGCTCATGGGGATGCCCCTCGCAGTTTTCCGGCCGAGGAGGCCTGTCGAACGGACGGTGAATAGTCGATGGAATGCACTGCCCGAACGAATTAATCTGCACCACAGGGGGCATGGCCGGCCCGTGCCCGTGCCCGTGCCCATGCCCATGCCCATGCCCATGCCCATGCCCATGCCCACATTCACACCCATATCCACACTCACTCCCATAAATGAATCCATACCTGGGAGCAGTATTCCGGCCTTGGAGGCCGGTCGAAGGGTCTTGGAATGGTGGAGGGGATGTACTGCCCGAACGAGTTGATCTGCACCACAGGGGGCATGGCCGGCCCGTGCCCATGCATGCCAGGCGGCCCCATTGGCCCCCCATGGGGGCCGAATATGCCCATGGCTGCAGCAGCAGCCGCGGCGGGGGGGAGAGCCGCCCCTGGGGGGATCATGGCCCCGTAGGGTGCCCCGTCTGGGACCGGGTCGAGCTCGTAGTGCACGTACTTGCACGTCTGGGGGGAGGGGGGGGTAACAAGGATCAAAGAAGGAGGGAGTTCAAGCAAGGAGGGATTGTGGCCGTACATGCATGCAGGCAGGGCCGCATGCGGCCCCTGGGGGGATCATGGCCTCGTAGGGTGCTTCGTCTGGGACTGGATCCAGCTCGTAATGCACGTACTTGCACGTCTGGGGGGAGGGGGGGAATTGGGGTTTGGAGAAGGAGGGAAAACTTCAGGCGTCGTCTCAGCAATTTCTTTGTGAAGTCGACTAAAAAAAAAAAAAAACTACCTTCATGCTTGGCTGCCTTCATGTGTCAGCACACCATCAACAAAACAGCAGCAACTACCCAGATTCATGTCAGATACAATGGATCAAAAGAATCACATCACACATGCGATTCCTTTGATCAAAGGGGCTACATGAATTGGTTACCTTACTTCATGTGTCAACAGGTGTCACGGAGCTTAGTTACCTTCATGTGTCGACAAGTGTCCAGGAAGGAGCAATCTCCCAGGTTCATGTCGGTGTGAGGGGATATGATGCGGCGGAAATGCACCTGGAGAGAGATAGAGGAAGCAACGGAGGGAAGGAAAGGAGAGGGGGCGATGACTGGTAGTTGCACCCGCATTTCAGCATTTCATCAGGTTCATGTTCGTGTGCGGTGCAGGTACATTATCCAGTCATTTCTCAGAGAGCTGCAGTTGTGTAGTAGGCTCAAGCAAGAGAACAACAGCGGAAAAATCCGCTGTGTGTAAAACCAAGTGCTCAAAGCAGTCTCAGAATCCAAACTCTTAGCAGTAGAGTAAGACAAGGACAAACATGTTCAAACATGTGTTTCGGCTGAAAGAGAGAGACCCTATCAACTGCAGCTCTCTGAGAAATTACTGAACATCACATTTCATCAGGTTCATCATTCATGTTCGTGTGCGGTGCAGTGCAGGCAAAACATCGCAGTTTTGGCAGGTTCAAATCAGTGCGCATGCGTGCAGCAATATGACGCGGCGAATTGGAGAAGAACAGAAGAGGGAAGGAAGAGGCACAAGAGCGGGGAGGTGCATACAGGGACACACGATCCGTCTCCTAACTGTATGCTCATACTGGTATAGTTTAAAAGGTAGAAGGTTTCTTTTGCCAACCACCACAATGCCACCCACCTTGTCGCAAGCAGTGTATGAGTTGCGGTGGCGGCGGCAGTCGTCCTTTGTGAGCCGGTTGCAATACTCCCGCACCATGGACCCGCCCTTGGTCTTGAACTGGAGGGGGGCACACAGCATATTCAGGTTTATGGAAGGGTTGAAGGTGCACAATTCGTTCAAAAAAAAAAAAAAAAAAAAAAAACAACAACAACAACAACAACAACAACAACAACAAAGAGGAAACGATATATTTGAATATGCTTTGCAGATTCACAGTGCCATCAATAACATGGCAGGCATCTCTCCACTCCAGGATCAATAACCAATGCAGCAAGCAACAACTGCATTCTTGGCAGTGAGCTTCTGTTGAGACGTCTCAAAAGTCTCTCCAGGATCAATAACCAATGCAGCAACAACTGCATACTTGGCAGTGGGCTCCAGTGGGCTTCTGCAGCAGCTCCAGCTGAGTTAATTGAACTTGTGAGAATTCTCCAAAGTTCAATGCAGCAACAACTGCATGCTTGCCAGTGGGCCTCTGCAGCAGCTCCAGCTTAGAATGACCATAATCCTAAAACCCCCAAGGCCTCCCCATACATGTACCCGTGCAGGACATGCCAGTAACGGACACGTGGGCTGCGGAGGCCTTACTTCCATCACTCTTGCTGCATCTCTTCGAACAGTGGGTACTTCCAAGACAATACCCCCAGCCTCCTCCTATACATACCCGTGCAGCAACGGCTGTCTCTTTAGCAGTGGGTTTCTGCAGCAGCTCTAACAGCTCCTCGCCCCGCTTAGACTGCTGCATCTCTTTAAACGACTTCTTCGATAAAATCTCTTCCACCCGCATCTCCTCTTCCTCCCCCTCCTCCTCGTTCTCCTCCCCATCTCCCTCCCTGCCTTTGCTCCTCCCCTCCCCTTTTTTCTCCCCCTTCCCCCCCTCCTTCTCCCCTTCCCCTCCGGTTTCCCCCCCACCGCCTCTACCGTCCCCCGCTTCTGCTGCCATCCCCCTCCCCCATCTCCCCCCCGCCTCCTGCCCCCCTCCGCCTGGCCCTCCCCCGCCACCCCTTCCCCCTCCGCCCATTCCCAAAGAGTGGGGAGGGGGGAGACTTGGGTGGGGGCGGAAGGGAGGGGGAAGGCCTTGCATTCTATGATCCATACCCATACCCATGCCCATGCCCATTCCCATCCCCATCCCCATACCCATGCCCATGCCCATACCCATGTTTTCGTTATAAGGCATCATTCCCCCCCTTCCCCCTCCTGGCCCAAAACCTCCGCCCATTCCCCCTTGCCCATAGGGGGGCCTTCCTCCCATTCCCCCCATCCCCGGCCCTCCCCCCCCATGCATGCCCATTGGCCCTGGTCCACCCCCAGGGGGGAAATTCCCCCCCATACCCCCTCCTGGCCCACCCCCGCCAGGAAAATACCCCCTGCCTCCCCCAGGGTAATTCACCCCACCCATCGGCCCTGCGGGTTCAAACCCATGCGGAGCCATACCAGGAGGAAACTGCGCGGATCCTTCCCTATCACCCATGTCCCTACCCTCCCTGCCCCCGTCCCCCCCCATTCTTCCCCCATCTCCCCCCATCCCCCCTCTTCCAACCCCAAACCTCCTATTCTCCCGCCCAAAGCCGCCTCTTCCCCTCCTACCTAACAACAACCCCACCTCCTCTTCCTCCTCCCTCTCCTGCTGCTTCCGGGAAGCTTCTGCAGACGGAATCGTCGCCCCAGGAAACATCCGCGAAAGCGCCAGCCTGTCAAACCCTAAAACCATCAACCTAGCCACTCCAGCCACAGCAAATTCTTCTATCTCCACTAATGGCGCTCCGCTCACGCTCCCCCCTGCTCCGCCCTTCCAGCTCCGCTTTCCCCCCGCCTTCCCCGCTCCGCCTCCCGCTTCCGCGCCCCCCCCGACAGTCATCCCCGCAAGAACCCTAAGGGCCGTTTCTAGCGCGCCTATTGGCCCGTCCTCCCCTCCGACCTCTAAAATCGAGGCTTGGTCTATACTTTCGGGGTTTAACTCCTTCTTTAATCTCCTATTTATCGCGCTAGAGTCCAAAGGCACCGCCGTGCCGGCCGCCAGCAGGACGGCAGCCACGAGCCGCTCCACGCGCTCGAGTGACGTCAGCGGCCGGCGCGACTCGTCCACTATGTCTTCCTCTCGCGGGAACGTGTCAATTGGCGGAGGCGTGGGGGTTTGCTGACCCGCGTAAAGGTTCGGACTTTCAGTTCGAGAGGGAATTGCGAATCCTCCTCCCGCTGCTGCTGCTCCTCCTCCTCTTGCTACTATGCCACTAAGCTTTCCCGCGCCGCCGCGGCCCGCTTTCTCGTCTTCTAAACCTTCTAGAATGTTCTGAAGGGAGCCTTTTTTCCGCGGCCGTTTCGTTAACGGCCCGCTACCGCCGCCGCCGCTAACGCCAGCTGTCGCCTCGGTGGCTCCCGCAGCGCCCGAGATGACGTTCGAGTCGCCTCCGTCGTCGCGACCTTCGCTGCCTGACACGTCAGATCTTCCTCCGCCTCCGCCGGCGCCGCCGGCATTCGCGCTGTTAGTTAACCCCGTCGCCGCCAGCGCCGTGTTCGTCGCAGCGACAGGCGGAACATCGTCGACCGAAGGCGAGCGGCGCGCGGCGGAAATTCCGCCGCCTCCGCCGGTGTTAGGAGCTGACGTCAGCAGGTCGTTTACGAGCGACGCGGTGGCTTTTTTTCGACTTTCTAGCCGCTCCTTAAGGCGTGACCGCTGCTGACGCAGCTGAGCTATTTCCGCTGCCTCCTCGTCATCCATGGCTGCAAATTTCTGGGAAACGGAAACCTGCACTGGGAAATGGCTACCCGTTAGTGACTACAAAATGACTCGAAGGACGAAATTATGGGACTTTTAGGGTTGCTTTCTGTGTGAGGTGTTGGAAACAATCGGTCCTAAGCGCCTCTGTCGTGTCGAAACACTAAGACACAAAAGAAACGAAGTATAACGAATCACCGGCGAGTCAACCCTCGGAGGTTGAAAGTAACTGTTGGAGGTTACGCGAAAGTCAAAGGTCAGCGACCTTTGACCTGACAAAGTACAGCGCGACAGCAAGGACAAACAACTGACTCGGTATTAAACAGTTGCCCGAGTCGTCACTGTATCGAACCGCAACAGCAATAGTAAAACGGTTATTAACTGTATCTCTTCGTATTCCTTGTACTCTTATAAAAGCTTGTATCTCTTTGTTTTAATTAACTTACTTTGCCCTCACATACTAGCGCAAGGTGGTTCACAACTCTTTAATTAACGCTTCCGCTACTACACCAACTCTACCCAGACTTCACCCCTGCAAAGATCCTAAGGGTTTTTCAGCCCAACATGAGGCAGCAGAGCAGAACCGGGGGAGGGAGCGTCACTGACACGGTTGTAAGATACTGAGCAGACTTGATACGAGCTACCTCACCATGTTTTACAATATTGTACCCTATGAACGGGTCTTATAAACTTCAGAACAAGCCCTTCATACGGTATATATTTTCCAACATTTCCAAGCAAGCCTTACTCTGGTGACTCTTCTCTAGCAACAGGGAGCATGGATAAAAACATTGAGGGCAAACCAATATCGTCTTCTAATCGCCCCGTTTCTTGATCATTCTCCTCTTCGTTCTCTCCTGCCTTCTCCTGCCCCTCACCACTAACAGACCCAGGCAACTCATCCATGCCCGTCTTTTCATTCCCTGTGCCATCACTAGTGCTGGGCTTTTCCGCATCACCATCACCACCACCCGCCTTGTAACCACCAGCACCATCATCAACTTCCTCATTTTCCTCGTCATCACCATCATTGCCCAATACTTGCTGGAGATGCTGAATGCGGTTTCCCAAGCAGTCTAGTTTCTCAGCACTGAGCTCGGCGAGCAAGCGCTCCATATAGTCACTGTTCTCATAGGAGCGGTATTCACACATTATGCGGATCTCATTGCGCATAATCACTTGAACATCCTGCAAGAACCATATTTACAAATAAGGAGGCACAAATCAGAAAGGTACCAACAAGCTGGAATCAGAAAGGTACCAACAAGCTGGAAAAAAGGAGCTGTAGATTTTTAAGTGTCACATGCTGGTTGGAACATCATGTGGAACAATTTATATTAGCTCACCCGCATGGCCAGCATGAAATCTTGGCACATCCCAGCCACCATTTCTGGTTTCCTGTTTGCCCCTCCCGGTCCCCCCCCTGCAGCAATGCTTCCATGAACGTTCCCTGGAAGGTGCGGATGCGAAGGCCCACCTCCCCCTCCACTTCCGCCTCCTACTGGTGCGGACGGTCCTGATTGGCCGAGCAGCTGCATGACGTTGCCTGCGCATTTGACAGCGTCGATTATTCGCTGCGGTAATTCCGGAATGGATGAAGATTCGGTTAGGGTATAAGTGTGAACCATACAGAAAGGGATCAGGGTGACGTGACAGCACGGATTCTGTTGGTTGTACATTCATGGTGTTGATGAGTTTAAGAAATGGTAGGTGAGATATGGGTTACGTGGAAGAAGTGGGGGGACATAAGGCAACATCGGGAGACATGGGGAGTCACGAAGAGACACGGCGGAGATGGAGTTATGGGGGAACATGGGGACATAGAGAGACATGGAGAGACATGGAGAGACGTCAGAGCATCGGCAAGGTGCACGCTAAGAGTCAACGTGAGTAACTCATTTCTTCTTTTTCAGACGTCCGTCAAACCGTGTAATTCACGCACTGTAGATTTTCTTGATGATTCTCACGTCCTGTTCTACGCGCAACGATGTTCCCTGATTCTTCCTCATTCTCTCGTCATACCTGCTCCACTCGCTGTAGATTCTCCATGGACGATAGGCTCGGCGCGGCTTCAGGCTCCGAGGGACGCTTCGAAGCCATGACGCAGCTCTCGTCGAAGGACAGACACGTGCAGCCGGGATCTGGCAGAAGGCGAAGGCCTACCGGAACTGGTCAGCAGGACTGGCCGAACACCGTCAGCAATGTCGCGAAACGCCGTTTCCAGTGTTCATCAAATTCATCAGGAATCTCACGAAACGTCGTCGGGATGGCCGTTAAAGGCAATTGGGGTTCAAGTAAGTGAGAGTTTCTGGCGGGCTGATTTTGGCGAGGAACTCAGGTGAGTTTAGGGTGCGGCGTCTTAAGATTCTCACAGCTGTTGCGGATTACCTAAAACGGACCTGCAAGCAGCGCATTGAGAGACACGCGTACAAAGCAAATGTGCGGCTTGGCTTGAGCGCGACCTTTGAAGATGATTGCAAGCAGCAGCAGCAGCCATTCAGAATGCGACCTGCAGCTTGTGATGAGGGAAGCTGGGCATTTGGGACAGAACCTAAACAGGAGCTCAGTGTTGCCTCGAGTAGTTTCCGTTGTCGAGTACTCGATTACTACTCGAAAAATATTTGTAGATTACAGCTGTAATTGAAACGGTTGATATTACTTACAATATGTGTGTACATGAAAATTATGCACATTCGCAATTGCAGTTTCAGACCACAAGGTGATAACATTTATATTCATTCAGCATTATTAGATAAACGAGTATAGAACCTATCATGGGGCAAATCCCAACTCACATAGCACGAACAACGAGCTGCTTCTACCCAAGCCATGCTAGAAGCCGTTCCTCATGTGCAATGGAGGGACTCCACTAATGCTAGCCCTAGAATTATTGTTGCCATAGGATCCCGCCAGCAACAGCCGCGTAGCCATTAGATCCTCTGCGCAAGTTGAGAGGCGGCCTCCCTTGGCAGTCGCCGTCGTATCTTCCCTTATTTTCCACTTGAGTATACGTCCCTGAACCCCGCTTTGGCGAACTGGAGCTGCAGGCGTCGCAGCAAAATCGCCAACATTACCAGCCTCCCGAGATGGGTGGTTGCTGGAAGTGATGTGTGAGCGGAGGGTGGTTTCTGAGTGCACCCTGGGCAGGTCACCGTTGCTGCTTGAGGCGGTACTTGACGACCACGCCGCGAAGTCCTGGTAACGCGGACTCAGCAGCTCGCTAGTGGCTCCACGTGGCGAAAGCTGTAGAGGGGATGGCGAGATGGACGAAGAGGACGAGAATGATGGGGTGCTCGCACCGATAACACTGGGTAACCTGGGAGTTGCTGGGGATTTCGGGCTTATCGCGTCGTAACGATACGTCTGCTGCTCGTGCTTGCATCGCTGCCTCGGCTGTCGCTGCTGACGGTGCGGCGTTGGCGCTTCTGAGATCCCTCGAGTGGACGTATCGATTGCCAGCGACGCGCGGCGGGACATGGTCGACGATCTTACGAAATTCAGCGAACCAGCGAAGTCACGAAAATTGTGGCTTTGAGGGTGCGATTGCGACGCCTGGCGGAGATCCTGCGAAGGGTGTTCGGGGCTGGGGGTATCGCCGCGAATCGACGGCGCACTGGCGTAAGACCTCGTGCGCGGGAACCCGCTAAACGACCCATCGTCGGCGTTCCCAAGGTCGGAGCTTCCGTTTGAGTTGGTAACCCGATGGAGGTAGTAACTGCTGCCTGATCGCAGGAGCTTCTCTGCAGGGAGGACTTCGCGGTTCGAGGTGAACGAGCCGACAGCGAAGCCTGGGTGGTCCTTCATTATGTCAGAAACGCGAGTCCTTTCGGTAATTAACTTCACGCCACCGTCCGGGAGGAGGAGGAGCGCCGCTTGCGTCATAATTTCAGACTGAGCACGTCAGGCGCTCGTAAACTAAGTAGTTTCCTTGACTCCCTCGAGTCCGATAGACCAAGGTAGACAGCTCGTCTCGGACAGCTGACAACGAAGGGAACAGCACTAAACTTTTCTGAAAAAAGCTTGACGTTGCTTGATAATCACAGCTGTTTGAAATCTATCGGAACTAGGCGGATATATGTACAGCTCGATGGACAGCTGTAAGGAAGCTTGCTGGAATTCACCAGAGAAAAGCAAACAGCTCGTTGTCTCGCTATTCCGTGTGGTCCAGCCGACAGGCGATCACAGGGAAAACCGCCGACCAGAGATGCTACAGTAATTCTGGATTCTGGAGTCCAGAATTCCATAGTTTTTTGTCGAAAACGAGTCACCGCCGGACACGCTTCCCCAAAAAAGCGCAAGAACGAGCCACGTCGTTTCGATGCTCGTCACGCCACTTCGAATGCACTTTTCGAGCTGTCGCGCACGCAACCGCTCAAAAGACTGCTGGCGGCGTTACGAGCGAGGAACTGGCGGTTACACGTAGACGAGTGCAGACGAAAGGCCCGCGTGTCTCGGAGATGGCGGTGCCGAAGCGTGCCGCGTCTGCGGGGCTCCCAAGGTCGGTATTCTCGAATCTCGACAGGTGCAGGTTTCTAGCGCGTCATCCATACACGCACCAGAAGACAGGGGAGGAGACATGTGCCTGGCGTTTGCGAATGCAGTGTGCATCTGGCGTTTGCGAAAGAGCCATTAGCTGGTGCGAAAATTCATCTTGCTGAAAAGCAGCGACGTTACCAGCAAAAAGGCAGCGAGGCTTTGCTTGACGTGGGAGCCGAGCAGCCACAAAAAGCAGAACTGGTGCAATTGTATTAGGATTCGACACATAAGCAGCCCCGATGGGAGTACAAATTGAGAACGGTTACACAGGTATAGTTGTGCATCATAAACCAATAAATCAAATTGTATGTATCATGTGTCACTTTCAGCCGTTCAACTAGTTGACCAGCTCCACGTGCGTAAGTACCTCTTCGTCTCTGACTTGAAGTACGGTTTGGTAAATAATCTGTGAAAGCACAAAATGCAGCATAAAGAAACAAAGGCTCCCACTGTTGGTGTAATTTGGGCATGGGAAAACGGCCTACTTTTAGTAGGAATGAATATGTGAGGTTGCTCGGATCTAATAATCATTACCCATACACATCCAACACATTCCCCATATAACCACATACGCGTGCGCCAAACCCCTCTCTTCCCCTTCCCCCATGTACTCTCCCTCATCCCCCCCCCCCCCCCCCCCCCTCCCCTTCCTCCCCCCCTCTCTACTCCCCGCCCCTCACCCTCCCATCCCCTCTTCCTCTCCTTCACCCCCACGCCACATGTAAACGTGCAACCACCCTCTCTCTTTACCAGTGTGCAAGACACCTCTGCCACTCTCCAGCAAGACACCTCTGCCACTCTCCAGCAAGACACCTCTGCCACTCTCCAGCAAGACACCTCTGCCACTCTCCAGCAAGACACCTCTGCCACTCTCCAGCAAGACACCTCTGCCACTCTCCAGCAAGACACCTCTGCCACTCTCCAGCAAGACACCTCTGCCACTCTCCAGCAAGACACCTCTGCCACTCTCCAGCAAGACACCTCTGCCACTCTCCAGCAAGACACCTCTGCCACTCTCCAGCAAGACACCTCTGCCACTCTCCAGCAAGACACCTCAGTAACGCCCGCAAGATGCGGAGCGTGCTTCAGAAGGGGTACACACCTACACCCACCCACACTCCTCGCCCTTTCATGCACGCACCTCTGCCATTCTCCAGCAAGACGCCTCAGTCGCGCCTGCAATATGCTGAGCGTGCTTCTCAGAGGGGGAATGCCATTCCCCCATGCACGCGCTTCCCCTCCCCCATGCACGCGCTTCCCCTCCCCCATGCACGCGCTTCCCCTTCCCCATGCATGCACTTCCCTTCCCCATGCACGCGCTTCCCTTCCCCATGCATGCGCTTCCCTTCCCCATGCACGCGCTTCCCTTCCCCATGCATGCACTTCCTGCCCCCCATGCACGCACTTCCTGCCCCCCATGTAATGAGTCTGTTTTTGAGTCGACTCAAAAACAGACTCATTACACGCTGCTTTTGAGTCGAATCCAAAAACAGACTCCCCCCATGCACATAATTCCTGCCCCCCATGCAACGCACCTCTGCCATTCGTCGGTACGACACCTCGGTGACGCCCGCAATATGCGGTGTGACTATAACGCCAGGGTGCTTCAAAAGGGGCTCTGAGGGGTCGATGGGTTCTTGCCACGCCACGTCAATCCCAAGGCCAGCTAGTGAAGCAGATTCGAGCGCTTGGTTAATGGCGGGGTAGTGCAGGAGCCCCCCTCTTGCCACGTTGATGAGAATGGCCGACTGGAGTTAGAGGGAAGAATTGAGGGGAGGGAGGGGGGTTAGTGGGGGGTTCATAGGGGAAAGAGGGAGACGTTAGAGGAAAGAGGGAGACGTTAGAGGAAAGAGGGAGATGGTGAAGGGGGCAAATAAAGGAAGGGGTGAGGTTTTGAAGGAATCGGCTCTGAGGGGCCATGCCACAACGATCCCAAGGCCAGCTAGTGAAGCAGATTCGAGCGCTTGGTTAATGGCAGGGTAGTGCAGGAGCCCCCCTCTTGCCACGTTGATGAGAATGGCTGACTGGAGTCAGAGGGAAGAATTGAGGGGAGGGAGGGGGGTTAGTGGGGGGTTCATAGAGGAAAGAGGGAGACGTTAGAGGAAAGAGGGAGATGGTGAAGGGGGCAAATAAAGGAAGGGGTGAGGTTTTGAAGGAATCGGCTCTGAGGGGCCATGCCACAACGATCCCAAGGCCAGCTAGTGAAGCAGATTCGAGCGCTTGGTTAATGGCAGGGTAGTGCAGGAGAACCCCTCTTGCCACGTTGATGAGAATGGCCGACTGTGGAAGAAAGGGTTGGAAGAGAGGGGTTAGGGAGGGGAAGTGGGAACAAGAAGGGGTAAGGCAGGGAATAGAGGGAAAAGGGGAAGGCTGAGGGGTTGAGGAAAAGGGAAAGGGTTATGGGAAAGGGGCTGTGAGGGGTCGATAGGTTCGTGCCATGCCACGTCAATCCCAAGGCCCGCCAGGGAAGCAGATTCGAGCGCTTGGTTAATGAGTGCAGGAGCCCCACTCTTGCCACGTTGATGAGAATGGCCGACTGTTGAAGAGAGGGTTAGAGGACAGGGGAGGAGGAGGGAGTTGGGGGGTGGTTACATAGGAGTAAGGGGGGAGGGTTATGAGAAGGGGGGAGGCCAAAAAGGGGAAGTGGAGGAAAGGGCTTTAAGGGGTCGATGGGTTCTTGCCATGCCACGACAATCAAGATGCCCCTGAGTGTGGCAGATCCGAACGCTTGGTTAACGGATAGTGCAGGAGCCCTCTTCTTGCCACGTTGATAAGAATAGCCAACTGTTGAAGAGAAAAAGGGAAGGGATAGGGGGAGAGGGAGCCCAAGAGTAAAATAAGGCAGTTGGGAGAGAGAAGGGAAAGGGGGTGGGTGATGGGAATAGAGGCAGTGGGGATGTTGGGGGAAGGGGAGAGGGTTGACGGGTTCTTGCCATGCAACGTCAATCCCAAGGCATGCCAGCGAATCAAATATCAGGTGATGCCGGTAGTGACGGGGATAAAATATGGCAGGAGGGGGGAAGTTTAGGAATGCCCCTCTTGCCATGTCAACCGAGGGGGAACATTGGCTGACTGCGGAGAAATGAACTGTGGGGGAAAACGTTGGGACGATTTTTGAGGCGCCTAAAAAATAGCAGAAGAATGAACCATGGGGGGATCGTTGAGAAGGTTCTAGAAAGCTCTAGTGAAAGTCATGGGATGCCACGTGAAGCGAGGTTGTTTTTGAGACGTCTCAAAAACAACCTCGCTTCACGTGGGGGGATCGTCGAGAAGGTGGTGGAAAGCTCTAGTGAAAGTCATGGGATGGGGCCATGATGTCAGGATGGGATGGGGAAAATTGTGTAAATCGTTGGTGTGGGGAGTTGTGCCGTTAGGATGCCTCTTTGCCTGTGATTGACTCTTCCTTTTTGTTTGAGGTTAATCTTGAGAATTCTCAAAATCAACCTCAAACTAAATGTCTCTTTGCCTGTGATCGACTCTTCCTAGTCTTCTTCCATCACTCAACTTCTTTCATTGCCGTCATAGAGTCTCAAAAGCAACACAAGGTAACCTGCTTGCCTGTGATTGGCTTATCTCCTTACTTGCCTTTTTCATTGCTGCAAGAAAGCTGGTGTCGACCATGCCAATCTGCAGAGAGGCAAGCAGAGAGGCAAGCAGAGAGGCAAGCAGAGAGGCAAGCAGAGAGGCAAGCAGAGAGGCAAGCAGAGAGGCAAGCAGAGACAAAAAGAGTCAAACAGAGTCAAACAGAGTCAAGCAGAGACAAAAAGAGTCAAACAGAGTCAAGCAGAGACAAAAAGAGTCAAACAGAGTCAAGCAGAGACAAAAAGAGTCAAACAGAGTCAAACAGAGCCAAACAGAGTCAGAAACAAGGTCAAGAAGAGTCAGCAATAGGGTCAAAACAGAGTCAATGCAGGAGCAGAGCGAAGACAAAACATCTCAGCCTCCTGCATTGACTCTGTTTTGTCTTCGCTCCCACCTTGCGCCTTCCCCTGACAACTTACCCTTATCACTCTCTTGCGCGCTCCCCTGACAACTTACCCTTATCACTCTCTTGCGCGCTCCCCTTCCTCCCATCTTACCGTTTCGGTGGTTTGCTGGCAGCACAAGAAGACAAGATCTGCCACTGGCAGCATCTCCTTTATGCTCTCGGGACCTCCCCACTCATCCAGTAGCCCATCTGCAGTAATGAGAGAGAGCGAGCAGTGTAGAGTGAGTAGGGCGTTGAGACGTCTCAAAACCCTTCTTCAAACAAGTGTAGAGTGAGTAGGGCGTTGGTAACATGCAGTGGATTGTGAATAGTGCTTAGTAAAAAGAAAAAAAGTGTTTGGGAATCGTAAATGCTGTACAACACACCCCACCCACACTCACCCGCCACACCCACCCACCCACCTACACACCCACAGTCACCCACCCACCCACCCACCCACCCACCCACCCACCTACACACCCACAGTCACCCACCCACCCACCCACCCACCCACCCACCCACCCACCCACCCACCCACCCACCCACCCACCCACCCACCCACCCACCCACCCACCCACCCACCCACCCACCCACCCACCCACCCACCCACCCACCTGTCTCATCTTCCCCGTGGCCTCCTCTCTTCCCATGCACGCCTGCCCATCCCCTCCGCAATCCGCCCACCTACGCCTGCATCCACACCATGCCACACTGCGCCACACCGCGCCACACAACTCTCAACCTGCTCAATGACACCATCCACCCACCCATCCACCCACACACCTGCCTCGTCTTCGCCTTCGCCTCTCCTCCCATGCACACCCGCCCATCCCTTCCGCACTCCACCCATCCACGCCACTCCAAACGCCCTCAGCCTTGCAGCGAGCGCCTTTCCTATCCCTCCATACCCCACTATGAGTGCCTGCAAGGAAAATGGGGAAAGGAGGAGCGGTAAAGGAGGAGCGGGAAAGGAGGAGCGGTAAAGGAGGACCGGTAAAGGAGAAAAGAATAAACGCATTATTAGGAGCCCACTATTAGTATAATAGGAGCCCACTATTAGTATAATAGGAGCCCACTATTAGTAAAATAGGAGCCCACTATTAGTAAAACAGGAGCCCACTATTAGTATAATAGGAGCCCACTATTAGTATAATAGGAGCCCACTATTAGTAAAACAGGAGCCCACTATTAGTATAATAGGAGCCCACTATTAGTATAATAGAAGCCCACTATTAGTAAAACAGGAGCCCACTATTAGTATAATAGGAGCCCACTATTAGTATAATAGAAGCCCACTATTCGTATAATAGGAGCCCACTATTAGTATATTAGGAGCCCACTATTAGTAAAACAGGAGCCCACTATTAGTATAATAGGAGCCCACTATTAGTATAATAGGAGCTCACTATTAGTATAATAGGAGCCCACTATTAGTATAATAGGAGCCCACTATTAGTATAATAGGAGCCCACTATTAGTATAATAGGAGCCCACTATTAGTATAATAGGAGCCCACTATTAGTATAATAGGAGCCCACTATTAGTATAATAGGAGCCCACTATTAGTATAATGCATGGTATGCGATCTATCATTGCCTGAGGAGGGAGGGGAAAGAGGGGGGAAACGGAGGGCGTGGAGGCTCAACTCCACATTGGAGTCAAACCAAACCAAAGCCCCACTCCCCCCATCCACGCTGCTTCTGAGTCGACTCAAAAACTGAGGAGGGAGGGGAAAGAGTGGGGGAAGGAGGGCGTGGAGGCTCAACGCTGCTCCACTCCCCCCATTGAAGCAAAATTAGAGCCCCACTCCCCTCCCCCCATCCATGCTGCTTCCAACTCATACCCCACCTTCAGCCTCGCACCGATTGCCTTCCCTACCCCTCCATTCCCCAGAATCAGTGCGTGCGGAGGAAAGCAATGCAATGCAACATGTAGGCCCCCACTGTCACAACACAACCCACCGACTTGCCATCATATGGCAAGCTGGCAAAACAGCACCCAACCGCCCAATCCCAAAACCAGCATCCGGAACCGCCCAATCCCACAATCAGCATCCGGAACCAAACCATTGCCCACAGATGGTTTGTTCGATGAGCTGCCTCTGCAGGCCCACCCCATCACCCATGAAGCTTCACAGCGTCGCCTCCCCACCTGACCGGTGGCACCATACCGTAAAGGCCCCACACCAACCCCAACAGCAAGAACCCACTTCACCAACCCCGACAGCAAGAACCCACTTCCACCAACCCCAATAGCAAGAACCCACTTGCACCAACCCCAATAGCAAGAACCCACTTGCACCAACCCCAATAGCAAGAACCCACTTGCACCAACCCCAATAGCAAGAACCCACTTGCACCAACCCCAATAGCAAGAACCCACTTGCACCAACCCCAATAGCAAGAACCCACTTGCACCAACCCCAATAGCAAGAACCCACTTGCACCAACCCCAATAGCAAGAACCCACTTGCACCAACCCCAATAGCAAGAACCCACTTGCACCAACCCCAATAGCAAGAACCCACTTGCACCAACCCCAATAGCAAGAACCCACTTGCACCAACCCCAATAGCAAGAACCCACTTGCACCAACCCCAACACCAAGAACCCACTTGCACCAACCCCAACACCAAGAACCCACCGACTTGCCAAAGATGGTTTGCCCGATGGGCTGCTGATTGGGTTGACTCAAAATCCCATCCAAACGCCCCCAAGCGTCATATTTCCACCTGGCAACACCGATGTTGGCAACACCGCATGCAGCATGCAGCCCCCCAACTCCAACCTCGGCACCAAACCCAAAACCCCGAACCCACCGACTTGCCAAAGATGGTTTGCCCGATGGGCTGTCCCAGGCGCCGCTGCTGAATGGACTCCTGCATGCGCTTCTGTGGTGGGGAGGGAAGGGAGGAGGGCGAGGGGTATGAAGGGAGGAGGGCGAGGGGTATGAAGGGAGGAGGGCGAGGGGTATGAAGGGAGGAGAGCGAGGGGTATGAAGGGAGGAGGGCGAGGGGTATGAAGGGAGGAGGGCGAGGGGTATGAAGGGAGGAGGGGAGAAGGGGGAATGCGAGTGGGCGATGGGCTGCCCCAGGCGCCGCTGCTGAATGGACTCCTGCATGCGCTTCTGTGGTGGGGAGAGAGGGAAAGGGGGATAGACAGAGGAAGGAAGGGAGGAGGGGAGAAGGGGAATGGAGCAGGAAAGGGAGGGTAACGAAGAAGAGACGATCCAAGATGGGATGCTCCAGCAGCTGCCGCTGGACGCTCGCTTTTTTAGAATTGACTTTGGAGTCGACTCAAAAGCCAACTCGATCCAAGATGGGATGCTCCAGCAGCTGCCGCTGGACGCTCGTTTTTTTAGAATTGACTTTGGAGTCGACTCAAAAGCCAACTCGATCCAAGATGGGTTGCTCCAGCCGCTGCCGCTGCTGCTGGACGCTCGTTTTTTGAGAATTTAAAAAAATCGCTCACAGAGACGATTCAAGATGGGCCGCCACAGCCGCTGACGCTGGATGCACTCCTACATGCACTTCTGCTGCGCTGCGCTGTCATCACTGCTGTCATACCCACCCCCTCCAACCAGCCTGTCCCACCCTGCACCACTCTAAACCGCACTAGTGCAAATCAGCGCATTGCAACACCGGAACCACACCTGTTTTCTGAGGAGCGCCAGGGCAAGGTAGATGGCATGTTCGGCACAGGACACAGCATTCCCCGTGTGGGCACTCGGGATACCCACCCTTCCCCGCTCTCCAGCCCACCAGCACATCTCACCATCAGCACAACTCAGGACACAGCATTCCCGAGTCAACACTCAGCACAAATGTTTTATACGATACACAGACTCCAAAACTCACCTGCTTTCTGAGGAGCGCCAGGGCAAGATAGATGGCATGCTCGGCACAGGACACAGCATTCCCCGTATCAGCACTCGGAATTCGCCCCACCCTGATCCCCCTCGCTGTTGCTGCTGCCACGTCCACCCCCTCCAACCCAATCAACCCAACCAACCAACCGACCAGCCCCATAACACCACTCTAAACCACACTACCAGTGCAAATCAGCGCATTGCAACACCGGAACCGCACCTGCTTTCTGAGGAGCGCCAGGGCAAGATAGATGGCATGCTCGGCACAGGACACAGCATTCCCCGTATCAGCACTCGGGATTCGCCCCACCCTGATCCCCCTCGCCGTCGCTGCTGCCACATCCACCCCCTCCAGCCCCACCCCAAACTGCACTATCAGCCGCAGCTTGGAAGCTTCCGCGATGGTTCCCGCGTCCAGCCGGGTCATCCGCGGCACGACGACGTGGCAGTCCCTGATTTGCCGCGGGATTTCGGCCCGTGGGTGCCAGGAAACTTTCATGTTGGGCTCTTTGTGTAGCAGCTCGGCGGAGTAGGTGTGGGCTTCGGGGAACTCGTCTCCACAGAAGAGCACCTTATAACGGGTACAAGGAAGTCCACAGGGATCAACACGTGGATTCAGCATCGAAGGGGACAGAAACCAGAAGGTAGCAAGTTTTTATCAGTAGAAAGGCAGGTGAGTAGTGTGCAATTAAGGAAGTTTGGTCAAGGGAGTGTGGTGTGAGGGAGTGTGGTGCAAGGGATTTGAGCTTTAACAGAGCACTACATTCCTTCCCACGCAACCACTCCTGCCCGCACGCTGCATTATACCCCTTCCCACCGCACTTCACTCGTCCCTCGTGATGCATTCATTCTTCTGATCGTCTTGAACTTGTGTTTCGCACGGAGCTCCCTCCGCCGCTTCCCCACTTCCGCTTCCCCACTTCCGCTTCCCCACTTCCTTACTGCAGCTCCATTCCCCCTCTCCCCCCTCCTCCCCTTTTCCCTGGCCTCCAACTCCCCCTGTCCCCCATTTTCCCATCTCCCAACCTTGAAGGTTCCCCCCCTTCGGCCAACGGCGGAGAGGCTACACGCGCGGATGCTTCAGGCGCAGCTGTCGTATGCGCCGTGCTTCCCACCTCTCCCATCTCGCCCTTCTCCCTTTTCTCCCCACCTGCTTACCTTGAAGTTTTCCCCTTCCGCCAACGGCGCGGAGGCTACACGCGCGGACGCTTCAGGCGCTGCTGTCGTAGGCGCTGCGCCTCTCGCCGCTCCCCCTTCCCCAGGAACATTCCCCGGACCCATCACGATGGCGCTGGCGATGCCACGCAATGCTGACGTGGCATCCAGCGACCGAGCGACCACGGGACGCGCGGCGTGTCGCAGAAGGCTAGTCGCTGGCGACATTGGGGGATGTGGTAACGGGGTAGCGTCTTTTTGAACAAATATATATAATATTGCGTTTTGAGCCGTGTCTAACTCGTGATCGGAGCTGCAAGACACTCCCTAGCGATGAGATTCCAGATGTCTCAACAACAGTGATTGGAGCATTGTGAGAATGGCTCTTGCGAAGTTTGTTCAAACTCAAATACGGCGAGACTGAAGGACCACAGGAACCAGATCAGCAACTAGCGAGCGACCTGATCAAATCCCAATACCACGCTGCCGAAGCGCAGGCATTCACGGAGAAGACCTGCAGTTCTGACAGTGGATCTTTTTAAAAAAGACCCGCTTATGCCAAGGAATCAGTGTGACATGTTTTTTTTGCCTGAACATATGATGTTATGCTATATGTTTTTAGCATATTACCTTGATACTAGGTATTATATAACAAAATAAAAATATCTTGTTGCTCGTTTTGTAGACGCATACGCTACATAGATGGTCCCTTTAGTCATAAATACGATCAATATGTGATTTAACATCCCAATAGATTTTTTTCACATCCCAAAAGGATCCTATATAGTTTGTAAATTTTCCAGGGTTTGAAATTGAAAATTTCAGGAAAATTTATTTATTCTGTGAGCTTCGGTAGGTGTGCAGATCAAGCTGAAAGTTGTATAGGCCTTTCTTACCTTTGGATGAAATGCATGAGCAAATGGACAATTTGAGTGTAGATTGAAACGAATGATATTTACGAATAGTGAGATCTCATTGTAGGGGTTCACAATTTCAGAGTTTGAATGTTTCCCGCCATTTACCCCGTCTCCGTCACTCTTCGTCCCTCGATTCTTTCGTGGTGTGCTTGTGTTGTTCCTTGGGAAATGATCAAAGAGGGGCCGTACAGTGCCAGAGAGGTGATCGACCAGGGGCCAAGAGGCCCGAAACTGACCAAACCGCTGGGAGAGGGGGAATTAACAGAGAGGTTCGTCACGGCATGCATTTTCGCTCACACCTCAATATTCTTAGGATATCGTAAATGAATCATTTTTTCATCCGGTAGCGTCGTTTAGCGAGCCAGGTAGCGCTACCGGCGGTATCGACGCTACCGGGAAATGTTAGGGCATCCTAAAAAAAACTAAAACCAATAGAGAATCTGGACGCATTTCCGGGATGGATCAACCCTAAACACGGGAACCCGCCTGGAGTTTAGGGTTGATGCCTTCCGAGTCGCATCCATTTCTGAACGGGTTTGATTATTTATGTCAGCTAAAGTGATGTAATTTTTGAGAAAACGATTACGCATTTCATTTCCCAAAAATATAAACATGACGAAACCTACTTCCAGAGGAATGCGACGCAAGCTTCGTATCAAACGGCGATCATAACCATGAAAACATCATTGAACCAAGAAAGTTGAGCAAAAAGCAATCTCCTTTTTATCCTGGTTCGAATTCTTGGCCTAACCACTTTGGCAGCCCCGGGGGTATATCCGACGGTTGGGATCAACCTGGCCCTAATTCGGTCACCTCCCTGCTATTGTTCGGCCCCTATTCGATCTTTCCCCTTGTTCCTTCTCATTCCACATGCGGCCTCTGCTGTTCTCCATGTGCTTCTCTACTGTACTCGTTTGGAGTGAAGCCGCACTTTAGTAGCTCGGTCTTGATTCTTGATCACCCAGTCTCACGGTGTTCTAACGTCCCTCGTTCGGCTGCATCGCGTGGCTTGTGCGCACCGGTCTTGATTCTCGGTCACCAAGTCCCACGGTGTCATACGCACAACATCACGCTGTCTGGTGGTAGCCATTTCGCGCAGCAATAACTTTTTTTCGCGCAGTGGTATCCTTTTCGTACGATAACGAGCAAGCCAATATGGCGGACATGGATGGCGGAGAGGCGAAGCTGCCAGAGCTCAAACTCGGTGCGTCATATGGACCGGCCCGTCCGCAGCAACTGACACTTGTAGTACGATAGCCTCCCTGGTAGTGTTTTGTCTCTATATTTCTTTTAGGTCGACTCAAATGCCACCTAGGGCAGTAACATTCCCGATCTTTGCTTTCTTTATCCACGTAACGCATGCCCCCTCCCCCTTTGCCCCCTTCTTCCCTTGTCGTTCGATAGACGCTCGGCAAGCTCAAGGGTTCCTCTCCTTCTTCCGCTCGCTTCCACCCGTACGTGAACTTCAGTGTTTGAGATCTCAGTCGCAAAATTGTTGGACACTCGCGGAAATCCCAGGGGTTTCTGTCCTTCTTCCCTTCCCTTCCACCCATGATACATGAACGCTGGTGCTCCTTTTTTCCTTGTTTTCGTCTTTTCGACCTCCGCGGCGACTACTGCACCGTGCCCCTCAGCCCTTGCCCCAGACATTGCCCCTCTACATGTCTCCGTGCTCTCCGCTTCCCTCTCCGCTTCCCTCTCCGCTTCCCTCTCCGCTTCCCTCTCCGCTTCCCCCCGTGCCCCAGGCACCGCACACGATCCGCTTCTTCGACCGTCGCGACTACTACACCGTGCACGGCCCCGCAGCGATTTTCGTCGCGCGCGTATTCTACAAGACGCTCTCCGCCGTGCGCTACCTCTCCGCGGGCGGAGCAAGCGCGGCAGGAAGTTTCGCGGGCGCCAACGATTCCGCTGCACTCCCCAGCGTGAGCGTCAACCGCAGCATGTTCGAGTCGATCCTCCGCCACTTGCTGCTAGAGGAAGGCGGAGGCGGAGGCGGAGCGGGGGGAACAGGCGCGGAGGGTGGTGGCGGAGACGGCGGCGGTAACAGCGGCGGTTCCGCCACGGGCGGCGGTGGCGGGTATTCGACTGTGGAGCTGTACGAAGGCGGCGGCGCTAGCTGGCGGCTCGCGCGGGCCGCCACGCCCGGGCGTCTGACCGCCTTTGAGGACGTGCTGTTCGCGACGCGCGACATGGGCGACTCGCCGACGGTGTGCGCCGTGATCGTCGCCGCGAGCGGCGGCGGCGGGGGGGGCGGCGCGAAGGACGGCGAGCGACGCGTCGGGCTGGCGTTCGTGGATCTGACGAAGCGCGCCGTGGGAATGACGGATTTTCTGGACGACGAGCAGTACACGTGTCTGGAATCCGCGCTCGTCGCGCTGAGCTGTCGCGAGTGCGTGGTTCCGCAGGAGGGGGGCGGGGGAAGTGGAGGGGGAGGCGGAGGCGCGGAGAAGAAGGGGGCCAAGTCGCTCGAGGCGCGGAGATTAAGAGACGTGATGTCGCGATGCAACGTGCTCATAGTTGAGCGGAAACGGGCGGAGTTTAAGCCGCGCGACGTGGAGCAAGACCTGGGGAGGCTTTTAAGGGGAACGAGCGGCGCAGGGGGAAGGGGCGCAGGCGGAGGCGGAGGGGGAAGCGGAGGGAGGATGACGGGAGCAGCAGGAGTAGGGGGTCGAGGGGGAGGAGGCCAGAAGGTTACTGTAGACTCTGAAATCGCGGGGGCTGCGATGGCTGCTGTACTCGCTTATGCTGATCTGTTAGCAGACGATAGTAACTACGGGCGTTACACTCTCCTCCCATACAGTCTCCACACGCACATGCGCCTCGACGCGACCGCCCTCCGCGCCCTCAACGTCACCGAATCCAAAACGGACGGAAATAGAAACTTTTCCTTAATGGGACTGATGAACCGCACGTGCACTGCGGGCATGGGGAAAAGGTTACTAAACCGGTGGCTGAAGCAGCCGTTAGTGGATGAAGAGGAGATTAAGTTTCGGTTGGATGTGGTGCAGTCGTTTGTAGAGAGCGGTGGGATGAGGCAGGAGGTGCGGGGGCATCTGAGACGCATGCCGGATATAGAAAGGCTGACTAGGCGGCTCGAGATGCGGCGAGCTGGGCTGCAGGACGTGGTTAAGCTGTATCAGGTGAGTTAGTAACGAGTGTGAGTCTATAACGAGTGTGACTGTAGCGAGTAAGACACTGTAGCGAGTGCGGGGGCATTTGAGACGCATGCCGGATATAGAGAGGCTGATGAGGCGACTGGAGATGAGACGAGCTGGGCTGCAGGACGGGGTTAAGCTGTATCAGGTGAGATTGTAACGAGTGTGACTGCAACGAGTGTGACCGTAACGAGTGTGGCTGTTGCGAGTATGAGACAGTCATAGTATTTTTTACCCCCCTTAGCTCTCAGTGATCCAACCACCCCTCCCTTCCTCCTTTCCCCCCGTGGCCACCATTCGCCTTCCTTTCATCAACGAGGTGATTGGAACCCACCTGTCGTCCTCCCTCTCACCTGCTCCCCTCTTCTTTTCCCTCTGCTCTGCTTGCTCCCCCACCCACCAACCCTCCCTTTTCTCCTTTTCCGTTTTCGGCCCTCATTTCAGGCCAGCATTCGCCTTCCATTCATCCGAGAGGTGCTTGAAACCCACGGAGGCTCGTTCCGCCCGATGCTGCATGAGAGGTTTGGCGCGAGCCTGCTCGAGTGGTGCGGGGCGGAGCACTTAGCTAAGTACGAGGGTCTGGTGGAAGCAGCAGTAGACTTAGACGCTCTGCAGTCAAACGGAGAGTATTTAATAGCTCCAGGTTATGACCCAAGCCTAGGGGAGATTAAAGAGGAGAGGGAGGGGGTTGAAGTCGAAGTGCAGAGAGCGTTGCAGCAAGCAGCAAACGATTTAGGCCTCATAGTGGATAAGACGATTAAATTAGATAAGACGGCGCAGGCGGGGTATTGCTACAGGATAACGAAGAAAGAGGAGACAAACGTTAGGAAGAAGCTGAATTCGTCGTATGTGACTCTTGAGACCAGGAAGGACGGAGTCAAGTTCACGAATGCGAAGCTCCGGAGGCTGAGCGAGCGCCACGTGGCGCTCACGGATTCGTACATGGCGGCTCAGCGGGAGCTCGTTGCAAAGGTGGTGGAAGTGGCACAGACGTTCTTGGAGGTGAGACATGGGTTTGGGGCTTTAGGGTTTATGTTTTAGAGTCTAGAGTTCTGGATCTAGTGTGTTGAAACCCATGCTTCAGGCCAAGGGTCTATGGAGACTCATGTGGTACATGGCGGCTCAGAGGGAGCTGGTTGCGAAGGTGGTGGAAGTGGCACAAACGATCTTGGAGGTGAGAGATGGGTTTATATTTCAGGTTCAGGCTGTTTCGGTTTAAGTTTGTGCTTTGCCTTTGGAATTCGCTCAAAGCACAACCGATTTGAGTACCATCATGTGCATTTCCTCTCAATGCCTTCATTTCCCTGCTTGGCGCAGGTGTTTGAGGGCGTGGCAGCACTGATCGCTGAAATGGACGTGCTACAGGGTTTTGCCGAGCTTGCAGCTTCGGCTCCCACTCCCTACGTCCGACCCTCCATCTCAGGCCCGGTACGAACTTGAAAAACGGGCTGGTGATACATCTATGTTTTTCACACTTTTTTATCGCGTTTCTTGAAGCACAAAGTGTGTTCCTTGCGGATTTGCAACCTGGCTAGTGAGTGACCTGTTGCTCCCATGCCTTGTTGCCTCCCATTTTCGTCCTGCTGCATTATTTTTCACATTTCCGTCCACTCCCCTCCTCCTCCCTATCCCCTTCCTCCCACCTATTGACGCTTCAAATGGCATGGCATCGCATGGGATGGCATGGTATGATGGCATGGCATGGCATGGCATACGTGGCACACATGACATGGCATGGCATGACACCAGGAGGAGGGCGATCTAGTGTTGGAGGACAGCCGGCACCCATGTGTGGAGGTCCAGGATGACGTCAGCTTCATTCCCAACCACTGCCGCCTGGTGCGTGTCCCTTCACGTGATTCTCTTCTCTGGCGCCTTTGAGAAATTGTCACAAGTCTCAGAAAGAGAATTCGTAAAAGTGATTCTCTGCTGCCTCTATCTTATGCTGATCAGCCCATGTTGACTTTTGAGTCGACTCCAAATTCAACTCTTCTCTGGCGCCTTTGAGAAATTCTCACAAGTCTCAAAAAGAGAATTCTCAGAAGTGATTCTCTGCTGCCTCTATCATGCTGATCAGCCCACCCATGTGTGGTGGAGGTGCAAGATGACGTCAGCTTCATCCTCAACCGTTGTCGCCTGGTGTGTTCCCATTCCCCTCAGTGGTGGTTCACCCGTCTGTTCTCATCTGCACGCATCTCTTCCCTCGTGCACCCATCTCTTCCCTCGTGCACCCATCTGCCCCATCTGCCACTCATCTCCTCACACCACCCGAGAGTACCCGACGGTACCCCTATGTACTGCATTCCACCCACCCACTACCCACCCCACCCCACCAGGAGAGGGGTCGCAGCTGGTTTCAAATCATCACAGGGCCCAACATGGGCGGCAAGTCAACGTTTATACGCCAGGTGTGTTTCATACTTCAGGTACGTTCTAACGTCAGATGTTTTTTTTTTTTTTTTTTTTTTTTTTTGGTTTTACTTCAGGTGTGTTTAATTGCCAGGCATGTTTTTATGCCAGGTGCATTGCATAAAGGTATCATGGACACCCCCAAACTCCTGACAACACGTCCTTAACTTAAAACATATCCTCTCATCCCCATACTCTTACTCTGCGTGTGTGCTGCAGGTGGGAGTGGTGGTGCTGATGGCACAGGTGGGGTGCTTCGTGCCTTGCTCCCGCGCACACGTGAGCATACGAGATGCCATCTTTGCCCGCGTGGGCGCTGGCGATTGCCAGGTGAGAAGGGGGGTGGAAGGTGCATTGAAGGGAGGAAGGGAGGGAGTGGGTGGCAGGTGCGTGTGAGTATCAGGTGCCTTGCTCCCGTGCGCGCGTGAGCATCCGAGACGCCATCTTTGCCCGCGTGGGCGCTGGGGATTGCCAGGTGGGAAGGGGGGAGATGTAATGGAGGGGTGATGCAATGGGGGAGGATGAGGGCGGTGAGGAGGAAATGGTGGGGAATGGGTGATTGACAGGTGATGTGGGTCGGGGAGGGGGACGAGTGGAAAGCGCACACGTGAGCATTCGAGACGCCATCTTTGCCTGCGTGGGCGCTGGCGATTGCCAGGTGAGGGGTGAGAATGGAAAGGGGGAGGTTCGAACGGGGAAGGGAAGGGGTAAGTTGGATGGAAGGAGGCTGGCGCTTGATTGCATCCCCCCACAACTCCCATCCTGGTGTTGCTCCCTGCCCTGTTGCTTCTCCCTGCTCTTTTCTCCTTCAGCTGAGGGAAGTGAATGAGCACATTCATAGATGCTGGAAACAGCTGCCATTCGGATAGCGCTACGCCGCCTCTTGTGATTCCACAACTGTCAGATTTCTCACCTCCCTCTCCCCCCTCCCTCCCTGCCTTGTCTCTTGCCAGCTGAGGGGAGTGAGCACATTCATGGCGGAGATGCTCGAGACAGCCGCCATTCTGCAAGTTGTTGCTTTGAATCCCTCAACCCCCCAACTTGCTCATACTTCTGACCTCCTCGTTCCTCTACGTGCCCTGCCTTGTCGCCTCCAGCTGAGGGGAGTGAGCACCTTCATGGCGGAGATGCTCGAGACAGCCGCCATCCTGCATGCCGCCACGCCGCACTCGCTGGTGATCATTGACGAGCTGGGAAGGGGAACGTCGACGTACGATGGCTTTGGTGAGTGCCGGCTTAAGTACGTTCTGACTTTGGGAGTGTCCACACCGTCTCACCACACTCAATGGTCATTATTGACGAGCTGGGGCAGGCGGGGAACGTCCGCTTACGATGGATAGTGTTTTTGAGATTTCTAAAAAACGGCTTACGATGGATTCGGTACGCACTTTCACGAGCTCACGAGATGCTCGTGAAAGTGCGTGGCATGCGTTTTCTCCGGGCTCGATGGAGACAGCCGGGACGTTGCACTCGCTGGTTACCACTGATGAGCGTAGAACATCAGCCAGAGCAAGTTGGCACGTGCTAGGGCGTAGAACTTCCACCAGTGACGGCCTCAGCACGTCCCGGTCACTCCGGCTTTGCCTTTGCTCTTGCATGGGCCATCTGTGATTATCTCGCGGACGTGACTAGAGCAATTACCCTCTTTGCCACACACTTTCACAAGCGCTAGACACACTGGTGCCTTCCTTTCTCGCCTCACCCCCCTTTCCCCTTCGTATATACCCCTCCCACCAGGCCACGCGTGGGCTATCTGTGAGCATCTAGTGGATGTGACTAAAGCGCCCACTGTCTTCGCCACGCACTTTCACGAGCTCACGGCCCTCTTGCCTTACTCTCACTCACCACCCCTTTTTTCAGGTCTCGCGTGGGCTATCTGTGAGCATCTAGTGGATGTGACTAAAGCGCCCACTGTCTTCGCCACGCACTTTCACGAGCTCACGGCCCTCTTGCCTTACTCTCACTCACCACCCCTTTTTTCAGGTCTCGCGTGGGCTATCTGTGAGCATCTAGTGGATGTGACTAAAGCGCCCACTGTCTTCGCCACGCACTTTCACGAGCTCACGGCCCTCTTGCCTTACTCTCACTCACCACCCCTTTTTTCAGGTCTCGCGTGGGCTATCTGTGAGCATCTAGTGGATGTGACTAAAGCGCCCACTGTCTTCGCCACGCACTTTCACGAGCTCACGGCCCTCTTGCCTTACTCTCACTCACCACCCCTTTTTTCAGGTCTCGCGTGGGCTATCTGTGAGCATCTAGTGGATGTGACTAAAGCGCCCACTGTCTTCGCCACGCACTTTCACGAGCTCACGGCCCTCTTGCCTTACTCTCACTCACCACCCCTTTTTTCAGGTCTCGCGTGGGCTATCTGTGAGCATCTAGTGGATGTGACTAGAGCGCCCACACTCTTCGCCACGCACTTTCACGAGCTCACGGCTCTCGAAACCCGAGATGCTTCCTGTGGTGTTGCCAACTTCCACGTCAGCGCGCACATTGATGAAGCTTCCAGGAAGCTCACCATGCTTTACAAGGTATCGCATTGGGCTCCTTCCTCCCATTGCTGGTCCTTTCTCGTTGTCCTTCCTTCCGTGCCTTTTTGTGATAAAGTGTCTTTCTTAGGGTCATTATGGGATCAATCGTTCCTAGTTCTCTTGCTATATTAATTTCATGTCATAAAAGTTTGGTGCTGTAATAACTCCAGCTCTTTACCAGGTGCAGCCTTCCCCGCGTGACCGGAGCTTGGGCTTTCATGTGACAGAATAGGACAATTTCCTCCCCTAGCAGGGCTTCCCTCCCTTAACACAGAGTTTTCCCCTCATTATATCAAAGATTTTCTATTGTCACTGGTTCCACCTCCCCCAGGTGCAACCAGGCCCGTGTGATCAGAGCTTTGGCATCCACGTGGCAGAGTTTGCACACTTCCCTCCCGAAGTGGTGGCCATGGCACGAGCCAAGGCACAGGAGCTCGAAGACTTTGCCCCTCCTGCTGCTCATGGTGCTGCTGCTCATGGTGCTGATGCTGGCGTTGGTGCGGCTGCTGGTGCTGGTGCTGCTGCTGCTGGTGGTGCTGGTGGGGATAAGCGTAAGAGGGATGGAGGGGAGGAGCAGAGGAAGGGAGTGGGGCGAGCACGGCAATTCCTTCGGGAGTTCGCATCGCTGCCTCTCGACAAAATGACTGCAGAGGAGGCACTGAGGGCTGTAGCCGCGCAGGTGAAGGCTTTGGAGGGGGATGCAGAGGGGAACGAGTGGCTGAGAAGCCAGCTTCTTTCATCCAGAGCTGCTTGAGTTGAGGGCATTGGTTGTGGTGAAAGCAAGGGAGGCATTGGCAGTGGTGGTGCCGCACAAGTGAGCGAGCTGTTAAGGATTCCTAATCTGGATTTTGTGGAGTTGTAGATAGTTCCTTCTATGTAATATATCTCTAACTACACACGCCATATGTTCATTGTTTTATGTTGTTTATCAGATCCAGCTAAACATCTCGAGTCGCACCATTATTGGACGGTGAGCAATTTTCGGTAATCCCATTTTATCAGCACAGGCCATATGGGACTTCAGTGCGATCCCACGAGTTGCAATCTGATTTAAAACGGTTTCATAGAGATATAGAACGGTGACGTCGGTTTTTATGGGACGCGATGTTTCTTGACCATCCTGTCAAGCAGCGTCACGACGATTATTGCCCGTCGCGGAGACATTTGGCAGCGGTGGTTTCCCCGCTTCAGACCGACTTCCCAGATTTCCTACGCAAGCAGCCAGAAGCTCCCCTTCCTCCGCCATTACCGCAAGAAGGCTCCGCTGAGCAATTATTCTCCAAGCATTCCTTGCCCGAGCCGAGCCGAGCAACTTACCGAAAGAAGTGGCGCAATTATATGAGGTGCATCAGGGTTAGAGTGAGATGGCGCCGCGTGAGACTAAACTTTGCGTCTTCGGCAGGCAATTCTCAAGAGCTGTCTTGAACTTGCCGCGGCGCGTTCTCTAGGTCCCTCCATCCAAGACTTACGGATGGACTATATATTCATGTGCATCTTCACTCAACAATCAATTTATTCTGTGGCCGTCCGCCGTCCATTCATCTGCTTCTCAGACTTCCAGCATTAATCTCATCCACCGCCGTCTGATAATCGCAGCGACGAATTTCTGTCGCCGGCATCATGGCCTTCACTCCGACTCGCGCCTTACTCTTAGGTACTACTATGCGCGAACGACAATATTTTTCGGAACGCCTAAAAAGTTTCTTCACCATGAAGAAATCAACGTCGCCATCTAAACTTTTAACTCAGTTTCGTCTCGTGTGTGTTTCTGTGCAGCTTTCCTCGCGGCGATGCTCGATATCGCACACTGCAGTCACGAGCATATCGGTGAGATCCCTCGCTCCCTTCCTCCCCACATTTCTTGCTCGATCGCCAGGACTCTGAGTCATCATGTGTCATCATGTCATTCTAATGATAATGTCATCCCTTCAGCATCAACGAGTCGTTCTAATCTCTTCGCACCTCCTCATCTACTCACTCTCACCCTCTTTATCATCGCTCCCCCGCTCGCCCTCGCATTCACAGACACCTTTTCAGCCAAGCTGCTGGGAGCGAACGAGGTTCCCAAGAACGACTCTCAAGCCGCAAAGAACGCCGTCGGCGACCATCGCGGCGTTGTCTACATGAAGCTGAACATCTACATGTGAGTAACACGCACATTTACACACCTGTACAAGCACCACAGGATCGGCGGATTTATTCCCTCGTCCCTTGTAACTCCCAAATCCTGTAGTGCGGCTACTTTCCCTTTCCACGTTTCCACAATTCTTCAGAACCTACTGTTTCTTACTGCAATGCTATGCAGGGATGACGACAAGCCCAAGTGGGTCAAGTACACGGTGAAAACCTCCCGGCTGAAAGGAGAGATGCCGCCGACCAAGACGCACGTGCACAAGGGGGAGAAGGGGAAGAACGACGCCGTCCTTCTTGACCTGCCGTGCCAGTACGAGAAGAAGGGCGACGAGCAGTGGCGATGCGAGGGCTCCCTCGGGAAGAACAAGGAAGATCGGTCGGATAAGCTGCTGTCGGCTCTTAGGGAGATTGTTAAGAAACCCAGTGCGCATTACGGTAACATTCATACTAAGCGGTACCCTGATGGCGCCGTGCGTGGTCAGTTCTCAAAGGAGTAGGGACACGTCGGGTGGGGAAGGGCTCAAGGAATATCAACTATTAGAGAATCGAGGTACTGCCGCTGCTTGTGGTGGTGTAAGAGCGGGAATAAAGTGGTGGTGAATAGGACCCTGTAACGGGTGCAGGAAGCCAACTTTTTGTATGTGCTGAATATTTCTTTATAAATAAAATCTTGCTAATTTACCAAAATATTTATGGACGCAGTACTCAAGGCAGAGGCCAGCCCAGTAATGTCTTTCCATCACATGTCAACCATTGTTTCCTTTATCTCAGGCTGTGTTGCTGTGCAGTACCATTTGCTCTTATCCACTAGTCTTTCCAATGAATCGCTCACTACAATGGCTTTGGCGGCTCAACAAATGAAGCAGCAGCAGGGTCCTCCCGGCTTGGAATATCATCAACCACCTTCTCAGAAGCTTCAATAAGACGATCTGTCTCTAGGGAGTCAGAACCAAGGGCTTGATCTCGAGTGGTGGGGAGAACGGGTGAGGAGGGGACCTTTGCTTGCTTCTGCCTGTACTTAGCTATAGAGTACCACACTCCTCCGGCTGAGTTGATAAACAGACCCGTTACATTGAGTAACTGGAATTTTACACCACCAAGGAAGAAAAACCCGAAGATCTGAGGGGAAAGGGGACAGAGCGTGAATTTCTTTGATGGAGATTTAAACACTGCAACTTGTATTTCAGGAGAAATGTGGGTGGTGGGGTGGGAAAAGGTTCAGCAGTTCCCCCTAGGGCGTGAGTAGCTTAGTTCAATGCTAAGGTTTAGAGCAACGTGCACAGCAGAATTGGCTGTAAACAACAACGGTGGTGGTGAGCGTGTAAGAATTTTGATGAATAGAGGTGCGCAGGACAGGACAGGCCACATCGTGGTGAAAACGCCGTAGAGAACACCCACGGAGGTGGTGGGAACGGTGTAAAATAATGAATGTGGAGGAGAGGAACATGGTGCAGTTGAGGATGAATTGCGGTAAGGGCAGTGATGCTACGTGCAGAGGAGAGGACATACCGTTGCGAACACGCCCTTGAGCACTCCAACGATGGTGGTGGTGAGAGCAGAGTTTGACGTGTGCAGAGGAACATGGTGCAGTTTAGAACAGTTGAAGGTACGTGTGAACATGGACGTACCGTTGTGAAAACACCCTTAAGCACTCCCACAATGGTGGTGGTGAGAGCAGAGTTGACAATGGTGCAGAGGAACATGGTGTAGTTGAGAACCAGCGCCATCACCAGGGATGCGGTTACCGCCACTGTGAACGTCCATGACTCAGCACACTGGTAGGTGAGAGGAGGGAACAGCGGGATTTGAGAATGGTGCAGAGGACAGTGGTGTAGTTAAGGACCAGAGCCATCACTAGGGATGCTGTCACTGCCACTGTGAACGTCCATGACTCAGCACACTGGTAGGTGAGAGGAGGGAACAGCGGGAATTGAGAATGGTGCAGAGGAACATGGTGTAGTTGAGAACCAGCGCCATCACTAGGGATGCTGTCACTGCCACTGTGAACGTCCAGAATTCAGCGCACTGGTAGGTGGGAGGAGGAGGAAGAAGGGAACGGGGGATAGACGGGAGAATAGGTGCGAGGGCCGATGAGAGAAGGGAAGAGGATGGGAGAGAAAAGTGTCGCGCTATTAACACTTAGCCGCAAGCTAAGTGTGAATTGCACAGCAGCTAAGGTAATGTTGTGCTATATTCTGTTTGTTTGTATTCTAATGTCTTTCGTGTGCTTGGAATGTACTGTACTGTCCGAATTTCAGAGCCGAGTAGCTGAGGGATTTCGAGGTGGTTGGTGGGAGGCGAATTCAAGGTGGATGGTGGGAGGCGAATTTAATTCCAGCCTGTGAATTCAATTTCGAAGTCACCAGGCTGGAAGGCGGTGCATGCCTAGCTAGCCCAGTGGGAACCAGCTAGCACCTTGGAGCCCTCGCGAGCAGCTCGGCTGACTCGCTTGGTGCACAGGAGCTTGCTTGTGGAGGAACCAACCTAGGCAGGAGGCGAGAGTAGATGTAGGCAGGAGTAGCACTCGGACTCCTTGCTTTTTGCTTGTTTGTTTCTCTTAATACTGCAATTCGTTTCCCAACCAAGGAAGCAAGCAGCTAGGAGAAGCTAACAGCAAACTGACGGAGCTCTTGCGAGGGAGGATTTAGACTTGTTGCAAACAAGCAAAAAGGCTAGGCACGGGCCTGAATGCCCGGAGGTGCACTACGGCGTAACTAGGCCGTGAGGTTTGAGTGGAGCAGATTTTGATCTGCATGCACATCAGCTCATATCAGGACAGCGTTATCCTGCAAGGGCGATGGAAGGGGGTGGACAAGCACCAGTCAGGCAGCGATTCAGAGTAGAGGAGGGCGACCATGTCGAGCATGGTGACAAGGTCACGGAATCACCTAGTCGGGGTGACAACGAGGGCGAAAAGGCGGCGAGCACTTTCTGCAACTCGCCAGAACACAGGAGCGGAGCTGGATCAGGGGAAGGCTTCCAGCGTGGGGCACCGAGAGGAGAACCAGTACGCAACGTGCCAAGAGGACGATCTGAGGGAGAGGCTTACGAACATCACCCAGCGGATCGGAGCGCGGCGGCGAGGGGAGGAGATGAACCCCGACCTGGCTGGAGTTGGGAGACAGGGCGAAGCATGGGTTGGGCTGCACCATTGATAGAGGTGCCTGATCGATTTTCTGGGGCACCAGGAGAAGAGCCCTCGCTCAAGAATTACATGATGATGGTAGACGACCTACGCTACTGCTGGGACAGAGAAGGACTGGACCCAATTGAATTCTTTCGCGGTCTCGGGAAAACGCTGAAGGGAGAAGCCCAGACCCATTACCGAGTGGAGAGACAGGGGTTGCTGATGCAGTGCCGCCGGGGAGCCTTTCCTGCAGGAGAGATAACGGACAGATATTTTGAGATGCTGCAGGAGCAGTTCCCCGGACATTCGGCTGAGCGAATGCTGGAATTCCAGGACTTCAAGAGGAGAGGACGGAGTCACTGCTCGCATACTACAACCGATTGGTGGAGCTCGCTGAAGACATGTGCTGCCTGGAGGAAAGAACACTAGTGACCAAGTTCTTGGGAGGCCTGGAGGATGACCTGATGCACGATATGAAGTCACGGCTGTACGCTATGGGGATGAGAGCGAAGTTGCGGCAAGTGTATCAGGTGGCGAAGGAGGTGGAGGAGGGACGAAGATTCTTTGAAGGAATGCGGGGAGTAAACATGAGCCGTCCAAGCGATCGGAGAAGGCCAGTTTTGGGAGCTGTCGAAGAGAGGCGAAGTGAAGAAGAGCGTAGAGAGAGACCAACAGAGGACTCACGGCGCTGCCACAAGTGCGGGGAGACGGGGCACGTGAGGAAGGATTGTGCGGTAGGGATTGTGTGTGACACGTGTGGGGTAGAGGGGCATTTCAGGCGCAACTGCCCCAAGACCCCCATCTGCACGGGGTGTGGAAAGAGGGGGCACACGGAAGAAAGATGCTACAGCAAGGGTGAGAGAGGAAAAGGGAAGCCCTCCAGGGAGCTGCAACTAGAACGCGAGCTGATGAAGCTTAAAGCTCGAATGAGGAAGGCTGAAATCAGAGACGACCCTGAGAAAGCATCGCGGTCGTGGGAGGAAGACGAGGAAGAATCAGAGGAGGAAGCTGAGTATGGAGCGATGGCTCTACAAGTGAGAGAGAGAGAAGAACTAGGGCTGCTCAATGGAGGAGTGGACGGCAAAGCAGCACCAAAGACCTACGAAAGAAAGACGCCGAAGGTGCAGGAGAGAGCAGGAGGAATGGGGACCGCGTGCCGCCCTCCTGAGGAGGGGTTGATGTGCCAGGCCACGGCACTGGCGGTTGAGCCCAAGGCGGTAGCTGTAAGAGGGATACGGGTGGAGGATGCAGTGGTGGATACGGGTGCCCAAAATGTACTGATCGGAAGGAAGTTAACAGAACAACTAAAGGCGCAAGGTAGTTTAGAGACAGTGGACCGGGGACTGCTGATAATGACAGCAGAAGGTGGAGCACCAAAGTGGATGTCTTGCACCAAGGAGCCCATAGAGATAACACTGCGGCCGGGAGAAAAGGGAGAGACGAAGATTCTGGTGCAGTGTGGCTTGACCGAGTCAGACGATTACGACCTACTGCTGGGGATGGAGCTTATGTACAAAGTGGGAGCAACGATCTGCACATGGCAGGAGCGAGTCTTATACTATACCGAGTACGGGAAGGAGGACAGTGAGCAGGGTGAACTGCCAGTACGCTTCGTCAGGACAGAGCCGAAGAAGGCCTGGAGAGCTGGGGGCATAGGAGGAGGAGGCAGGGGAAGCCCAGAGGCAGAAGCAGTGCAACCACCAGTGACTTCAGAGAAATACAGCATCACGCTGGTGGAGTTGTTCGGGGGATTAGGGGCAGGCTTGACAGCAGCGCTGGAAGCGGGACTGAAAATAAAGAGATGGCATTATGTGGAGATAGACCCAGAGGTGCGAAAGATGGCATGGAGGCACGCTCGGTTGCTGCAAGAGCGCTACCCAGCCCAACTAACAAAGAAGGTGCTGAGGGAGGCAATGCGGAGTAGGAACTGGGACACGAGGCAAATTACAAGGCAGGAAGTGAAGGACTGGGGGGAGGTGAACTTGCTGGTGGCAGGGTGGGAATGTCAAAGTACCTCGAGGGCGGGAAAAGGCAGAGGAACGCAAGATAAGCGTACCGGGCTGGTGCAGAAGCTGATGGAGGTTATGAAGTGGATGAAAGAAGAAGGGGGGGACTATGCCTACGTATTAGAGCATGTGGACATGAGAGGTGACGCGCGGGAGCCAGTGCGGGCAGTGCGAGAGCTAGTAGAGGAGCAGTTGGGGAATGGCGTAAGCTGGGACGCTGCCAAGGCGGGAGCCAGGTATCATAGGGTGAAGCGGTACTGGCAGAATGTGCTGCCTGAGGGAGAACTGCGGGCAAGATTGGCAAGGATGGAGAGGGATGAGAACAGGAGTGTGGAAGACATTCTCGAACCAGGGTGGATAGCGGCGCCGGAGAGGAAACCTGAGCACCCTCTGCAGCATCAGTGCAACCGGGTGTGGGAGGAGTGGCGTAGAGAAGCCTTGGGCAGAGCTATAGATCAACTTTCACTGAAGTGGTTGATCAGAGAAATGCGAAATGGGCCAGAGGGGAAGAAACAGACAAAGGAAGGAAGGGTGAATCAGGGTTGCAAGCAAGCGGCCTACGCGGCAGTTGAGAAGCCAGCAACCAAAGGAGAAACCTCAAAGGCGGGACCAGGGACCATAGAAGCAGCACCGAGTGAGGATTGGGAACGGGGAGCGGACATAGGGAAGGGGGCAGCAGAGGCTATCAGACAAGTACTACAGCGGTACAGAGGCATCTACCTGCAGGAGCTGGGAAGGTACAAAGGGAAGAAGCTGGAGCTTAGGCTCACCCCCGACTGGAGCTGCTTGGGGATGGGGGCAGTGCCATGTCAAGAGATAGGCGGTGAGGAGCTAGCATTTGCCAGCCGCAGCTGCAGCCTCACGGAGGCCAACTACTGCACGTACGAAGAGGAGGGCCTGATAGCAGGGTGGGGTATCACTCGTTTGCATGGCCGACATTTCACCTTGGTGACTGACCACCAGCCGCTGTTGTGGCGGATGAAGAATCAAGAGCTGACTGTAGGGAATGCCCGATGGGCAATCAAGTTGCTGGGGTTCTACTTTGAGATGCCAGGTAAAACACTGCCGCACGCCGACGGGTTGTCTTGGAACCCGCGTCAGATGCAGCCAGTGGCGCAGCTGGTAACCGTGGTGCAAATGGCAGAAGGGACCTGGGGGCAGGAGAAAGGGGAGATACGTCAAGTGGACGTAGAGGATGCCTGGATGCCAAGGAATCCCTGGGCTGGAAAAAGGGGAAGCTAATGGAGCAAGCGGTAGTAAGCGAGCGAGTGGGAGCGAGGGGGCAGCATTACAGGTGGTACCAGGATCAACGACAGCTACGAACGAGCGTCCCGCGACCGCAAGAGAGGGAGAAGGTCATGCTAAGGGTGCATAGGAACTGGGACCAGGTCTGGTGGGTCCTGGTGGGCTATCGGTTTGCCAAGCAAGCGGCGCTGAAGAACCTGTCCCCTTACCAGCTGCTGAATGGGCGGGATACTGTGTTATTGGGTAGTGCGCCAAAGTTTCTCGCAGTGGAGGCAGACGAGTCGAAGCTGTGGGCAGTACCAGTGCAGAGGAGAGTTAGCTATCCGAAGGAGCTGATGTCGGCGCAGCACAATCGGCATGAAGCGCAGCTGCAGGATGCTCGGCAGTGTCAGCAGCACAAGTCCGGAGGGACAGTAGAGCACCAGGGAGAAGTGGTGGCAGGACAAGAGGTTGTCGCGAGGAGAGCGAAGCGGGGCACCTTAGATCTGGCGGTTAGTCCAGAACCATGGAAGGCGCAAGAAACTAGGCAGTCAGAGGTGCTGGTGCTGGAAGTCAAACAGAGAGGACGCATTAAGGAGCACGTTACCAACATGGCCAGGGCTGGAGGGGCGAGGTCTCAGGCGTTGGGTCCCGTGACCAGAGCTGCTGTCATTGGAGCTCAGGCACGGAAGGGGGCAGGGTAGCCTGAGACACGGGCAGCAGGGAACTACGGAGGCAGGGAACAGGAAGCAGGAAACTAAGGAGTGAAAGGAAAGCGGAAGGTGTTACAAGGCAAGGATTAAGTCCAGCGGGGAAGTAATTCACGACAAAAGGGGGAGGGAAGGGGAGGGAGTTGAGAATACTGCAGAGGAACATGATGTAGTTGCGGACCAAAAGCATCAGCAGCGATGAGGTTATCGCCAGAAAGGCAAGAGGTGACTTGATTCGATGACAGGAAAACCAAACCACCTTGGTGCAAGAGAGAAGGGGAATGCCGTTGCTGTACCATGGTGAAGAGCCGAGGTATGGAGGTAGGCAGCTCGTAGGTGCAGAGCAGGATGGCTCCCAGGAACGGCAGGGAGAGCAGCGCGTTATAGAACATGAGCTCAACGGACAAAAGACACAAGGCGACTCGATTCAAATGTCGAAGAAACCTGGTGCAAGAGAGAAGGGGATTGTTGTACCATGGTGAAGAGCAGAGGCACGGAGGTAGGCAGCTCGTTGGTGCAGAGGAGTATAGCTCCCAGGAACGGCAGCGAGAGAAGCGCGTTATAGAACATGAGCTCAAAAGACGAGATGCCCTGCTCTGCCCCCGAGCGCTCCACGAGGAGGAGGTAGAAGGTCTGGCAGAGCACTGAGGTGAGCGCGAGCGCGTACGCGTAGGGGTCCAACGAGAAATCGCCCAGCGCTGCTATCAGGCAGCCAAAGGTTGTGAGAGATACGGAGAGAGTCACCTGGAAGGGGTTGGAGTAGAGTGAAATTGGGAGAAGGGGTGGGAGGAGGGGTGGCGGGGGGAGGAGGGAGGGGGGGGGGGGGGGAAGAATGGAAACGGAACGGGGATGATTGAGAGTGCCCATTCATTCACCCTGCTCCGCCTGGAGCGCTCCACGAGCAGCAGGTAGAAGGTCTGGCAGAGCACTGAGGTGAGCGCGAGCGCATAGGCGTAGGGGTCCAAGGAGAAATCGCCCAGAGCGGCTATGAGGCAGCCAAGGGTTGTGAGGGAGACTGAGAGGGTGACTTGCAGGTAGATTGGGGAAGGAAGGAGGGGGAGAAGGATTCAGAACTAGGGGCAGACTTCAAAAGTGCAGCATAAGCTGAGACGTGAGTGCGTAGGCGTAGCGGTCCAAGGAGAAATCGCCCGGCGAGGTGACTTTTGAGTCGACTCAAAAGTCATCTCGGTTCAAGGAGAAATCGCTTCGCCCAGTGCTGCTATCAGACAGCCAGAGGTTGTGAGAGCAACTGAGAGAGTCACCTGGAAGGGGGTTGGGGATGGGATGGATGCAGAGAGTGAGGGGTGGGAGGAGGGGTGGAGTGAGGGGAGAACAGGGAGGGATGCGACGTGAGGGCCAGCATGTAGGCACAGAACTAGGGGTTTAAGGGAATGTTTCTTAGAGCGACAATGAGGAAGCTGAGGTGGCGAGGGAGATGGAGAGAGGAGAGGGTGTAATGGGATGGGCATGGTGAGTCTCACCTGTAGGGGCGGCTTGGACTTGCCAGTGAAAAACCCCGTTATGAGCACAGCCATGGGCGTCAACCGCTTTAGAGCAATGTACATGGGGAGATGTTGACGCCCTGCAGACTCGACAGGGCGAAGGCTGGCCAGTGCAACCCTGGGAAAAGCGTCTCACCTGCAGAGGAAGCTTGGACTTGCCAGTGAAGAAGCCCGTGATGAGCACAGCCATGGGGGTGAGGCGTTTGAGGGCAATGTACATGGGGATGTTGACGCCCTGCAGACTCCACACACGCCAGGGCCAAGGCTGACTAGGGCAATGGGCGCAAGGGTCTCACCTGCAGAGGAGGCTTGGATTTTCCGGTGAAGAACCCCGTTATAAGCACAGCCATGGGGGTGAGGCGTTTGAGAGCAATGTACATGGGGATGTTGACGCCCTGCAGACTCGCCAGGGCGAAGGCGACGTTGGCGTTATAGAAGAAGGAGAGCGGCAGCAGGCGGCGCGCGGTGGAGAGGGAGAATGGGCGCATGGCGATCCACTCGAGCTTCCCGCAACCATAAATAAGAGCTGTTGTGGCGATCATCTGGAGAGGAGGGGGGGGGGGGGGAGAGCAGTGTGTGGGCGGGGAGAACAAGATGAAGGAGAATGACAGGCTTTCTAGGCAGGCGTAACTGTCAGCACTTGATGGTGTAGTCAGCGCTGTTGCCTGCGGAAGTGGAGTGGAAGGAAGCAATATGCATATGCTGAACTGTTAAAAGCAGCATGCTGGACTCGTAGTAGATGAATGCGTCCTCGTTGAGGAATATGCTTTAACTGTAACAATTCCGTTTACTGGACCGACCTCTAACCTTTGAATCAACTCCTGAACCCTTGCACCAACCCCTGAATCTTTGAACCACCCATGTGCCCACACACCAGCAGTGCTAACAGTGTCATGCTGAACTTGTAATAAGTGAGGACACCCTTGTTGAGAAACACGCCCTAGGACCTGAACCAGTCGCGGACATCCTGCTCACCTACGCCCTTGTTGAAAAGTATGCATTAGAATGTGATAACAGCCGCAAACCAACGCGAGCCCACCTGCAGCGCTAGCAGCGTCATGCTGAATTTGTAATAGGTGAGTACGCCCTTGTTGAGAAACACCATGGCCATTGACGCCAGGCCGTATGATACTGCTGCCAGGCCGCTGTGGGATGCAGGGGAGAGGGAAGGTCAGCGGGGAAAGAATAAGAATGCAGGGAAAGTAAGGGAGGACCTGTGAGCACGCCCTTGTTGAAAAACACCTTGGCCATTGACGCCAGGCCGTATGATACTGCTGCCAGGCCGCTGTGGGATGCCAGGGAGAGGGAAGGTGAATGGGGAGAACCAAGGGATGGATGTCGCAGGGGATGTGAGGACTTGTGAGTGAGCCGTGGTGTTGTGGCAAGTTTTTGTTGAGAAACGCCATGGCCATTGACGTCAGGCTGTAAGACAACACCGTCAGGCCACTCTGGGATGAGTGGAGGGCGGAATGGATGCAGGGAGGCAGACGCAAAAATGAAAGGGAAAGGAGGAATGGGAAGGGAGGGAGAAGGTTGAAAAGCACTTCACGGACGGCCCCTTCGTTTGTGACAAGAAACTCCATTAAAGGTTGCGGAAGGCTGCGTTGAACACTGCAAGCAGGCCGCTGGAAGAACTGAGGGGGATAAAGGTGCAATCAGGGGAGGGAACAACGGAATGGGGGAGCGGAAGCACCGGAAGTATCACAAGCAGACGTCATTGAAAGGAAGCACTTCAATTATGGTAAACGGTTCCTAATTACGTCCTAAACACAATTCTCACAATTGCTAAGCAGTTGCTAGTGAGGCTCGCATCACCGAGATGTAATGCTCCTAACCACCACCATTCGATACGGAACGCGACGTTACTGTAAACGGAACCGACCCCGTAATTGGGGTATAATCTGAAGAATTGAACTTAAGGGCTTCCATACAATCACGTTTCAGTCATGAATTACGCGTATCTGGTATTTTCACACCTGAGCCAGGGGCCAGATAGTCGCCAGGGCATCGACGGTCGGCCATACTCGCGACCCATTGCGTGACTACTTTCGGCTCCGCCTCCCAATTTCAAACTATCTGCCTCGTTCTCGCTGCTTCTCATGACCCTCACGCTAGCAGCAGCCTTTCAGCGGAACTCCCACCAACGTCCGTAGCGGAACTCTCGCCGACGTGCAGCCTGCGTACACCCTTAGCGCGTGTACGTTGTAGAATTAGCGTGGATGCATTCGCAGCTAATTGCCTGAAAGGTCTACGCGGCTTTGAGCCCTCTTAGCTGCTCCGCAATGGCAACGAGAACTTGAAACACGTGCCAGCCAAAGCAACAGAAAGATAGGAAAAAAAGCAGCTTTTGACGACAGGCGAGTGTACGAGTTCACTTTCTGGTCGGTAAACTCGGTGTCATACGATTGTGTGCAATTTGAAGCGGTTAGTGAGCTATTATATTCTAGCCGTTAAATTTCAGTGATCCAGAACGATGCGCGGCAATGTGCAGAGGATTAGGGCATCAGGCTGGTTGTTGGCAAAAAATGTCACTATTGACAGCTTCATGTCAAATAAAATGTTCTTTCTTCTGGTCCGCCTTCGACTGTACCATTGAGTATGATAAGTGGTGGCGATTTTTGCGCCTGGTTAAATGACGTACTTAACAAAAAGTGTCATTAATATGTAATGTATAAATCCATTCAAATTATATTCTTTCAGTATGGCTTCTATGTTCATGTGTCGATACTGTATACACAAAGGTCTCACACGCATTTCATCATCTTTGAGCACATTTATAGAAATGAGATTGATGACATCTTTATAAGGCGGCTCAAGACCCAATGGGTGTATGTGTTTCCATGCAGTGTGCATAACAGATGGCGACCACGACGACAGGTTGTGCGACGTCTCGTCCTCGTCCATCACCACCAGTCGCACACAATTATTGAGGGTCACCAGGGACGAGTAGTCAAAGAACGTCGTCAGGTCCACTTCATCTGACGGTCGGGAGCAAGATAACCAGACGAATCCGACGGATGTCAGTACCTCAAACAAACAAGACGTTGCATGTCAATAATACTAGCCACCAAGGCAGGCGCAATATCGCGGACAGCTTGAAATCAAGCTGCTAGCAAATTAGGACGCGTTACAATTGCGACATCGATCCTGCGGGAGATCGATGTTCCGATTATACAGTAATTCGCTGTGTCTTGTATCCCGTTTTCGTCAAAGTTCGTTAAGACCCGACACAAGTCACCGAACGCGATGTCCCTTCCAGATCAATCTGTCACCGCACTCAAAACCTACTTAACGCATTGAAAACATTTAAAAAGGTCTCTAACCCCGCTAACTTTCGAACCTGAAGACAATCGCGACACATCTGGCTCAGAGGAGATCGATTCTCGCAGATTCGGTGTGTGACCGCGATCCTCCTCGATGTCGCAATTGTGACGCGTCCTTACTAGCGCGGGGAGCCCCAGTGCGCGCTTGATTCTGCGTGGATTTATTGGTGCGAACGCCAGCCGCATTTTGTGCATCCAAGCGAGCTGAAATCGCAGCCTCTTCCTACCAAGTGCTCGTTGAAGTGCCAAGCAAAGCAAGTCTCTGCGGCAATCCCAAGAACTCGTTCCTCCTCTCCTATTCGCAAGCAAAGAAGTGGTGCGGTGCAGCTGGCAAGACGATAAGCTCGAGAAGGAGCTTGTGCATGCAGTTTTGTATTGGAATCACAGCTATCGGATATCTTCCCACTCTGGAATTCGAACTTCCTTACCAACCTCGGCCACCACGCTGCCTCTTCGTTTGCGTTCCTCGTCGATCCTCTCGATTTATCCCAGCTTTCCCTCCTCTCCCTCTCGTGTGCATTTGTCCGAGTGCACGCCGCTTGTATTTAGCCGGAACCTAAGCGGTGTTTGCTTATTGTGAGTGATCGACTCGGTTTCCAGGACAATCTCAGACATATTCTGCTCAAGCTTTCGCAGACTCACAGCCTACCAGCTTCATCCTACGCTCAACATTCTGCTGCAGACCCATCAAACCAGCTCATCCTTCATCCACGCTCATGGCTCGCTACTCGTGTCTATCAGTGTTGGCTATTGCTCTCATTCTCGCCGTGTCAGTCGCGGAAGCCGTCCGCGTACCAGATGCCTTCTCCGTTCTCCGATCGCCAGCTGACGATGCGGAATCCTCGGATAATGGCGGAAATGGTATTCTTGACGGCGGCGAAGGCGAGATCCTGGAGCTGAACCTGCAAGGCGTCTTCAATGTGCCACGTGTCGTTCCAGAAGAATCTGCAGAAATGATTCTGGACGGCGGATTAGAGGAAGAAGTGGCGGCGTCGGCACGTGCTGCCCTGCTCCGTTCACGAAGTGGCTGGGAGGATTTAATCCATGCCGTCGAAGAGAACGACAACCAGCGCGACTCCGCTGACGTGCAAGTTGCGATCAGCGAGTGGCTAGCGAAACACCCGAAGTTTGAGGTAACGTCGTTCTTTGACGATGATAGCGGCGAAGTCTTTGTTGAGGTGGACGACGTGGAGGAAGGCGTGTAAAGCTCGAGATTCTGAAGCTTCAGAAAACGGCGGATTGGCGCCCAGCTTAGGAGCAGAGGAGCAAAGTTATGCTCTCCTCTCACTCTCCTCGCGGAAGTGGGAGTGAATAAAGAGGAAGAACCCAAGCCGGCCAAAACAGGCCCTAGCAGGTCATGGTGTTTTCCTGCAAGTTAGATGTGCCTCACCTCGAGGCTATTGTGGTTTGTATGAAAGGCATGGTATGTATGCCATTGTGTTTTAATGTAGATGCTATGGAAACGAATTTATGTGTCTTTACCTGTGCATCTTTCACCATCTAGATTCACTCAAAATGTATCAGCCTCCAATAATTAGCTTCATGTTCAGTAACGAAGCCTTCGATGTAAAAACAGTGGCATCTCCTTCGCGAAAGATTGTAGTGGCAAGTGTAACCGAACGTACTTCAATGCACTTATGCTAAGGAGCGAACGATTTTCGCCTGAGACGGCTTCGTCTTGGGGAACTGCCGTGGAGGCAAGCTGAATCCTTGGATTTGGGAAGGACAAGCACAGTTGGCGATGAGCCACCACCACCACCACCGACGGATCTAGTGTAGACCGCCGTCGATCCTCCACCACCCATTCACGCCGTTCGTTGTTCGGTCGCACACTGCCATGCTCGTTCCTTCGCCGATCCGTTTATCTGCTCAGCTCATCAAGCTCTTTCAGCAGGCTACCAGACACCGCTTAGATGCGATTAGAATAGACGATCGGCTGTTGGGAGGAACGTGTTGGCGTTTAATATCGTAGCTGAATTCGGTTTGTGAAATTAGGGTGTTCGATTGTCTCGCAGATCTCATATCCTAGAGATCTGAGCTCATATAGACGGATCGCTTTCTCCGTTACTCTCGCGCATTGAATTCGCATAATCGCTCATTAGGTAATTCATTTGCGTCCCGATGTCATCCGGTGCGCCTGGAGGTCACCCCTATCCGCGGGGCCCTCCGCCCTTCGCCGGCCCTCCGCCAGCCGGCGCGCGCCCCCCATTCGGCGGCCCTCCGCCGTTCGCGGGGCCGCCAGCCTTCGCTGCTCCTCCCGCGGGCCCTCACGGCTCCGCGCCTCCCCCATTCGGAGGGCCTACTCCGCCTTCCGCCACCAGTCACCCTCCGCCGGCCTTCGCGCAACCCCCGACGGGCCCTCCGCCCGGCGCGCAACCACCAGCGGCGCCTGGGGGGTTCATTCCGCCGAATAGACCAGGCGCCCGCCCGCCAGGTCCGCCGTTTGGAGGTGCGCCGCCGGTAGGTCCCCCGCCAGGGGTAGCGAACGGGCCTTTGGCGGGTGCGCCTCCCCCTGGTCCCCCTCCTTATGGCCAACCTCCCCCCGCAGCGGCTGCGCCTACCCCCTTCCAGCAGCGCCCCGGTCCGCCTCCTTTCGGAAGACCAGCTGGCCCTCCCCCAGGACCTCCCCCAGTGGCGGGTTCCGCGCAGCCGCCTCCGCCGTTTGCCGCGCGGCCGCCTGGTACCGCGCCGTTTCTTCCCCCGGGTCCGCCTCCAATGGGCGCAGGCGCGCAGGGACCCGCATTTCCGCCACCCCTAGGTGCTCCGCCAACGGGCCCTCCCCCGGGGTACGGATCCGCACCTACTACTCCCCCTCCGCCATTTTCTTCCGCCCCTGCGCCTCCGCCTTATGGATCCCAACCTCCCCCTCCCCCCGGATACCCCCCGACCGCGCAACATTCCGCGCAATTTGGCGCGCCTGCATCACAGCCTCCCGCTGCGCCCTCCTTTGGCGCGCCTCCCCCCTTCGGCGCTCCTCCCCCACAGGCTCCCGCTCCGCTTGGTCCCCCGCCCACAGGCGCAGCGGCAACCCCCCCCGCCATGGCGCAAGCAGCAGCCGCGCAAGCATTGGCGGAAGACCTCCAGTCGCTCGCAATCGGCGGAGGGCCCGGCGCAGGGGGAGCGGACGCGGTGGATTACTCCGCGCTTCCGCGGCCAGCGGGGGTAGCGATCGGCGGAGAAGACTCCGCGGGGGGAGCGGATGGCGGGGAGGAGGCGCTTGAGGGGTGGGGGGAAGGCTTGGTGGGGGGAGGATTGGCGGAGATCGAAGGGAACGCGCATCCGCGGTACTTTAGGATGACCTGCGGGGCAATTCCGGACTCCCAGTCGCTCCGGAGCAGGTGGCACCTGCCACTCGGGGCGGTGCTGCAGCCCCTCGCTCCCACTCCTCCTGGGGTAGGTTTTTACTTGGGAAGTGGCTTCCGGGATAGGTGCAATAGGGGTAGGACGAAAGTGGGGTAGGTGGCATCTGTCTCTTGGGGCGATACTGCAGCCCCTCGCCCCCACTCCTCCCGGGGTAGGTACCAGGGTACCAGTAGGGGAAGGTGCCTATTGGGGTAGGTAACAGCAAGGGTAGGTGGCACTGCAGGTGGCATCTGCCTCTTGGAGCGGTGCTGCACCCCCTCGCTCCCACTCCTCCTGGGGTAGTTTCCTCTGGGGGCATGTTGCTTCTGGGGGCATGTGGCTTCTGGGGTAGGTAACATCAAGGGTAGGTGGCAGGTGGTGCAGGTTGTGTGATTGCAAGTGGCACCTGCGTCTTGGGGCGGTGCTACAGCCCTTCACTCCCACTTTTAGAGTAGGTATCAAGGTACCAATAGGGGCAGGTGACTTTTGGGGTAGGTGACAACAGCAAGGGTAGGTGGCATGTGGTGCAGATGGCAAGGGTAGGTGAGGGTAGGTGACAGCAAGTGTACGTGACAAGTGGTGTTACTGACAAGTATTGTAACGTTGTGTCAATCATTGTGCGTGCAGGAGGAGGAAGAGGTACCGGTGGTTAACTTTGGGGCGGCAGGCATCATCCATCCGGTGTCGCCGCTGTTTGAGGCGCCTCAAAAGTGTGAATTCTTTTCTACTGTATCACCAAAATGTCAATCATTGTGCGTGCAGGAGGAGGAGGTGCCAGTGGTGAACTTTGGGTCGGCGGGAATCACCCGGTGCCGCCGCTGTTTGAAGCGCCTCTAACGATGTGAACTCTTTGTTTACTGTACCACCATTATGTTACTGACTGTGCGTGCAGGAGGAGGAGGTGCCGGTGGTGAACTTTGGGTCGGCGGGCATCATCAGGTGCCGCCGCTGTCGCACGTACGTCAACCCCTTTGTCACCTTCACTGATGCTGGCCGGCGCTGGCGCTGTAACAGCTGCAACCTGCTCAATGAAGGTGCGTGTAAGAGGGAGGGAGGGAGGCTTGAGTGTTTGAGGGGGAATGAGAGTGAAACAGGCCATTACGAGTGTTTGAGGGTAAGTGAGAGTGTTTGAGTGTTTGAGGGTAAGTGAGAGTGTTTGAGTGTTTGAGGGTAAGTGAGAGTGTTTGAGTGTTTGAGGGTAAGTGAGAGTGTTTGAGTGTTTGAGGGTAAGTGAGAGTGTTTGAGGGTAAGTGAGAGTGTTTGAGTGTTTGAGGGTAAGTGAGAGTGTTTGAGTGTTTGAGGGTAAGTGAGAGTGTTTGAGTGTTTGAGGGTAAGTGAGAGTGTTTGAGTGTTTGAGGGTAAGTGAGTGTGTTTGAGTGTTTGAGGGTAAGTGAGAGTGTTTGAGTGTTTGAGGGTAAGTGAGAGTGTTTGAGTGTTTGAGGGTAAGTGAGAGTGTTTGAGGGTAAGTGTGAGTGTTCGAGTGTTTGAGGGTAAGTGAGAGTGTTTGAGTGTTTGAGGGTAAGTGAGTGTACATTTGCCACCTCAGCAGCACAGGAAGCCGCTTCTCTACCTTCTCCCCTTTCTTCTCCCCTTTCCTCTCCAGTGTCCCATGATTGCTACTGCAATCTCGACCGCACGGGCAGGCGCACGGACTGGCAGCAGCGACCTGTGAATCCCATGCTGCCATGCACATGCACCCTCCTCCTTTTTCCCCCACTCTCTTCCCCCTTCTTGCAGTATCCCACGACTACTACTGCAATCTCGACAGCACGGGCAGGCGCACGGACTGGCAGCTGCGACCTGTCAGTCCCATTCACCGCACCTCCCTCCACCCCCTTGCCCCCTTAACCCCTTCCCCCGCTCCCCAGTATCCCACGACTACTAGTGCAATCTCGACACCACGGGCAGGCGCACGGACTGGCAGCAGCGACCTGTGAATCCCATGCTGCCATGCACATGCACCCTCCTCCTTTTTCCCCCACTCTCTTCCCCCTTCTTGCAGTATCCCACGACTACTACTGCAATCTCGACAGCACGGGCAGGCGCACGGACTGGCAGCTGCGACCTGTCAGTCCCATTCACCGCACCTCCCTCCACCCCCTTGCCCCCTTAACCCCTTCCCCCGCTCCCCAGTATCCCACGACTACTAGTGCAATCTCGACACCACGGGCAGGCGCACGGACTGGCAGCAGCGACCTGTGAAGCCATGCATACTCCCCCCTTTCCCCTGCTCCCCCCTCCTCCGCTTCCCCAACACCCCCGGTCTCCTCTCGCCTGCCAGTATCCCACGACTACTACTGCAATCTGGACAGCACGGGCAGGCGCACGGACTGGCAGCAGTGACCTGTAAAGCCATGCATACTCCCCTCCTCCCTTTTCCCCCACTCTCTCCCCCCTTCTTGCAGTATCCCACGACTACTACTGCAATCTGGACAGCACCGGCAGGCGCACGGACTGGCAGCAGTGACCTGTCAATACCAGTTCACAAGCGCCCTTAACCCCTTCGTTCCCCCGCCTCCCACAGTATCCCACGACTACTACTGCAATCTGGACAGCACCGGCAGGCGCACGGACTGGCAGCAGCGGCCGGAGCTGAGCCGCGGCAGTGTGGAGTTCGTGGCGCCCGTGGAGTACATGGTCCGCCCGCCCATGCCGCCCACCTTCTTCTTCCTCATCGACGCCTCTGTGAACAATGCACGGTCGGGAGTGTTGCAGGTGAGCCTCCCCCCTTCCTTCCTCTCTTTCTCGTTGCGCCCGTGGAGTACATGGTCCGCCCGCCCATGCCGCCCACCTTCTTCTTCCTCATCGACGCCTCCGTCAACAATGCTCGCTCGGGGGTCCTTCAGGTGAGCAGCACTGGTGGCCCAGTCCGTTGCAAGAAGGTGAGGATTTAAGGCTCAGTCGCAACAGTGTGGTGGACTTCGTTGCGCCCGTGGAGTACATGGTCCGCCCGCCCATGCCCCCGACCTTCTTCTTCCTCATCGATGCATCGGTCAACAACGCCCGGTCAGCACTCAGAGGTCCTGCAGGTGAGCCGTTGACCCTTGCTCCTCCTTCCCTCAATTCCTGGTTCCTCCCCCCCCCTCTCTCCTCATCTCTTGTTGCCCCTGTGGAGTACATGATTCGCCCGCCCATGCCCCCCACCTTCTTCTTCCTTATAGATGTGTCTGTCAACGATGCCCGGTCAGGGGTCCTCCAGGTGAGCACATTCAGGACACTCTTTGCAGGCAAGTGAGGATGTGAGGTTGCTTCGAGGGCAGTGAGTGTGCTCTGAGCCTTGGTAGCAGTGTGGAGTTTGTAGCCCCTGTGGAGTACATGGTTCGCCCGCCCATGCCTCCGACATTCTTCTTCCTTATAGATGCGTCCGTCAACGATGCCCGGTCAGGGGTCCTCCAGGTGAGCACATTCAGGACACTCTTTGCAGGCAAGTGACAATGTGAGGTTGCTTCGAGGGCAGTGAGTGTGCTCTGAGCCTTGGTAGCAGTGTGGAGTTTGTAGCCCCTGTGGAGTACATGGTTCGCCCGCCCATGCCTCCGACATTCTTCTTCCTGATAGATGCTTCTGTCAGCAATGCCTGGTCAGGGGTCCTGCAGGTGAGCACATTCAGGACACTCTTTGCAAAGCAGGTGAGAATGTAAGGCTGCTTCGAGGGCAGTGAGTGTGCTCTGAGTCGAGGCAGTGTGGAGCCCGTGAATGAATTGCGTGCGCAACGAACTCCACACTGCCTCGACTCAGAGCGTGAATGAATTGGAGTGCATGGTCCGCCCGCCCATGCCTCCCACCTCCTTCCTCCTCATAGATGCTTCCGTCAGCACACTCACGGTCGGGGTTCCTGCAGGTGAGCGTTTGCGAGCAATACCTGTCAGTGTCAGAGTCATCCCCCTCCCTCGTTCTTTCCCTCCCCTCTGTGGCGCCCGTGGAGTGCATGGTCCGCCCGCCCATGCCTCCCACCTTCTTCATCATTGATGCATCCGTTAACAACGCTCGGTCCGGGGTCCTGCAGGTGAGGGCAATCAGTTGTTGCAAATCAGGTGAGGATGTAAGGCTGTTACGAGAGCAGTGAGTGTGCGCTAATTCGCGGCAGTGTTGCAGGTGAGTCGTTGGGGAGTCACCGTCGACATTGATGATCCCCCCCACCTACCACTGCTCTTGGACTCAACCCACCCCTCCCCCATCTCCTTCCGCTCCCCCTTTTCCATTCCCCAGGTGATATCTGACGCAATCCAGGCCTGTCTGAACTCGCTCCCAGGGGACACGTGCACACACATCGCCTTCCTCCTCGCGGACTCCTCCCCCATCCTCTTCCCCTTCCTTTCCCCTCCCTGTTTCCCACTCCTTTCCTCCCATCCCTTCAGGTCATCTCTGACGCCATCCGGGCATGTCTGGACTCGCTCCCAGGGGACACGCGCACGCGCATCGGCTTTCTGCTCTTCGACTCCGCGCTGCACTTCGTGTCCCTCAAGCCCTCCCTCACGCAGCCACACATCCTCGTCACCCCCAGTGCCCACCTCCTCTTCCCGCCCCTGAACTCGTGCAAAAACAATGCCGTTTCCTTCCCTTTCCCCTCCTCCCATGCTCCACCCTCCCCCACAATCCCCAGGTGATTTCTGACGCCATCCGGGCCTGCCTCGACGCCCTCCCAGGGGACTCGCGAACGCGCATCGGCTTTCTGCTCTTCGACTCCGCGCTGCACTTCGTGTCCCTCACGCAGCCACACATCCTCGCCACTTCCCGTTACCCACCTCGCCTTTCTGCCTCTGAACTCTGGCTAAAACCATGCCGTTTCCTCCCTTTTCCCATCCTCCCCTGGTCCCCCACAATCCCCAGGTCATATCCGACGCTATCCGGGCCTGCCTCGACGCCCTCCCAGGGGACACGCGCACGCGCATCGGCTTTCTGCTCTTCGACTCCGCACTACACTTCGTCTCCCTCAAGCTGTCCCTCACGCAGCCGCACATCCTCGTCTCAGCCGACATCGACGACCCCTACCTGCCTTTGCCCGAGGACGAGCTGCTCGTGAACATGCACGAGAGCAGGCATGTCGTGGAGGCATTCCTAGACGCACTGCCGAATCTCTTCACCAACTCGGTCAACATGGAGTCTGCTATGGGGCCTGCCTTGAAGGCCATGGCACTACTCGTGGTAAGCCTCTCTGCTCCCTCACCTCAAGCCGTCCTTCAAGCCGTCCCTCACGCAGCCGCACATCCTCGTTTCCGCCGACATCGACGACACCTACCTGCCTCTCCCCGAGGACGAGCTGCTAGTCAACATGCACGAGAGCCGCCCCGTCGTGGAAGCTTTTTTTGGACGCTCTACCCAACTTATTCGCTAATTCGGTCAACGTGGAGTCTGCCATGGGGCCTGCTTTGAAGGCCATGGCCCTGCTTGTGGTAAGCCCCTCCTCCCTATCCTCTGTCGCTCGAAGGGTAAAAGGGAAAGGGTACAGCCAGCCTGCCTCGCCTTTCCCCTACCTGCCTCTGCCTGAAGACGAGCTGCTCGTCAACATGCACGAGAGCCGCCCCGTCGTGGAAGCCTTTTTGGACGCTCTACCGAGTCTGTTCGCCAACTCGGTGAATGTGGAGTCTGCTATGGGGCCTGCCTTGAAGGCTATGGCCCTGCTCGTGGTAAGCCCATTCGTTTGCCGTTTGAAGGGGGGAATACAGGGTTTAAAGGGGAAAGGGTACAGCTGCCTGCTTCTCTCTGCTCTCCCCCTACCTGCCACTCCCCGAAGACGAGCTGCTAGTCAGCATGCACGAGAGCCGCCCTGTTGTGGACGCGCTGCTAGTCAACATGCGCGTTTTTGGCCGCGCTGCTAGTCAACATGCGCGTTTTTGGACGCGCTGCTAGTCAACATGCGCGTTTTTGGACGCGCTGCTAGTCAACATGCACGTTTTTGGACGCGCTGCTAGTCAACATGCACGTTTTTGGACGCGCTGCTAGTGAACATGCACGTTTTTGGACGCGCTGCTAGTCAACATGCGCGTTTTTGGACGCGCTGCTAGTCAACATGCGCGTTTTTGGACGCGCTGCCGAACCTGTTTGCCACCAGTGTGAATGTGGAGTCTGCTATGGGGTCTGCCTGCGCTCAAGGCCATGGTGCTGCTCGTGAACGCACACGAGAGCCGCCCCGTGGTGGGGGCGTTTCTGGATGCGCTTCTGAATCTCTTCAGCAACTCTGTCAACGTGGAGTCTGCTATAGGGCCTGCGCTCAAGACCATGGCGCTGCTCGTGGTAAGCCTGTGTGCCTGCTGTTTGAAGCGGGGAAAATGGGGCGGAGTACTGCTGCCTGCTTCTGAGTATTCTCAAAAGTGATTCTCAAAAGTGAAGGGGAGAAAAGGGGGGCGGAGTACTGCTGCACTGCTGCCTGCTTCTCCGCCCCCCTCCCTTAGCCCATCTCACTCAACTCCCTTCCTCCCCCGTCTCGCCCCTCTGTCCCCCTCTGGTACAAACAGAGTCAGCTGGGCGGCAAGGTGCTTCTCTTCCAGTCCACCATGCCCTCCTTAGGCGCTGGGCGGCTGAGGCTACGAGGCGATGACCCCCGCCTGTACGGCACGGATAGGGAGCACACGGTGCGCTGCTCTGACTCTGAAGACGCATTCTAGAAGACGCCTCTTACTCATCCTTTCCACCTCCTCCTTCCACCGCACTCCACTCCTTTCTTCCCCGCGTCTTCCCCTGCTGTCCCCTTCTGGTCCAAACAGAGTCAGCTGGGCGGAAAGGTCCTCCTGTTTCAATCCACCATGCCCTCTCTAGGGGCGGGAAGGTTGAGGCTGAGAGGGGACGACCCCCGGCTGTACGGCACGGACAGGGAGCACACAGTGCGCTGCTCTGACTCTGAAGACGCCTTCTACCTGCCTTGTACTGACCCTTTCCACCGCACTCCACTCCCCTGAATCCAAACCCCGGTTCTGTCCTGAGCAGAGCCAGCTGGGAGGGAAAGTCCTTCTCTTCCAGTCCACCATGCCCTCCTTAGGGGCAGGCAGGCTAAGGCTCAGAGGGGACGACCCAAGACTGTACGGCACAGACAGGGAGCACACAGTGCGCTGCTCTGACTCTGGGGACGCCTTCTACCTCTCTTCACTCCCACTAACCCCTGCTCCCATTGCAGAGTCAGCTGGGCGGCAAGGTGCTTCTCTTTCAATCCACCATGCCCTCTCTAGGAGCCGGGAGATTGAGGCTGAGAGGGGACGACCCAAGACTGTACGGCACGGACAGGGAGCACACGGTGCGCTGCTCTGAGGACGGTTTCTACAAGACCACAGCGGCGGAGTTCTCCCGCGCACAGATCTGTGTCGACACGTTTGTCTTCAGCAGCAAGTACTGCGACCTGGCGTCCCTCGGTGAGTGGAGGGCTGTGGTCGGTATTGCTGGGTACGCCTGGGTTTGGCTGCTTTGGAGAAAAGTAGGAGTTCTCCCATGCGCAGATCTGTGTGGGTACGTTCGTCTTCAGCAGCAAGTACTGCGACCTGGCATGGCTCGGTGAGTGCTTGCATGAATCTGTCGAGTGGGGGCACGGTGCGCAGGCACATTTGCATGCCACACGGGCGGGCAAATGTACCAGTATGCTGGTCCCCACTAGCCAACAGCGGGGACAAGCTGCGTAGCCAGATGCCTTGATGTGATTCTTTGCCCTCTCCTTTGCTCCCCTCCACTCCCCTCCACTCCATCCAGTAATTTTGGCGCGCTACACAGGCGGGCAGGTCTATCCCTTTGTGGGCCTTTCCAGGCACATTTCGCACCCGGCTAATGCCGGCGACCAGCTGCTGCGAAGCCAAACGCATCTGTGTCCTCCTTGCCTCTCTGCGTCTCATCTTCCAGGCACCTTGGCGCGCTACACGGGTGGGCAGGTGTATCACTTCAGTGGCTTCCATCTGACCAACGATGGGGACAAGCTGAGGAGCCAGATCGTGAGGAACCTCACACGGGAGACGGCATGGGAATCCGTGATGCGCATCCGCTGCAGTAAAGGTGGGTGCGTGGGGAGACAGGAGGCAGGTGGGTTATGGGGGATGATGGTTGAGAGAAAGGCGGGGGGGGGAGGGATGGGGGAGGGAAAGGGGGTAAGGAAAGTGCACGATTTTCCTGAAGATTACGACGTTCCACAGGCACCCTTTCATTACCAGCTCATCCCAGCAGCGGACACAGGGAAGGGCCATGCGGTGCGCATCTCCTCACTCTCCCTGCAAAACCCCCGCTTGCTCTCCCCAGGCCTCCTCACGCTCCTTACCCTCCCTTGCAGTGTGCACTGCTGTACAAGAACGTTACTCCATCCTCAACCCCTCCACCCCTACCCCTCTTGCTTCCCTTCCCTCTCCCATCCAGGTCTCAAGATCGCAACCTTCCACGGGCACTTTTGAGAATTCTCAAAAACCAGATCGCTACCTTCCACGGGCACTTTTGAGAAATCTCAAAAACCAGATCGCAACCTTCCACGGGCACTTTTGAGAATTCTCAAAAACCAGATCGCAACCTTCCACGGGCACTTTTGAGAATTCTCAAAAACCAGATCGCAACCTTCCACGGGCACTTTTGAGAATTCTCAAAAACCAGATCGCAACCTTCCACGGGCACTTTTGAGAATTCTCAAAAACCAGATCGCAACCTTCCACGGGCACTTTTGAGAATTCTCAAAAACCAGATCGCAACCTTCCACGGGCACTTTTGAGAATTCTCAAAAACCAGATCGCAACCTTCCACGGGCACTTTTGAGAATTCTCAAAAACCAGATCGCAACCTTCCACGGGCACTTTTGAGAATTCTCAAAAACCAGATCGCAACCTTCCACGGGCACTTTTGAGAATTCTCAAAAACCAGATCGCAACCTTCCACGGGCACTTTTGAGAATTCTCAAAAACCAGATCGCAACCTTCCACGGGCACTTTTGAGAATTCTCAAAAACCAGATCGCAACCTTCCACGGGCACTTTTGAGAATTCTCAAAAACCAGATCGCAACCTTCCACGGGCACTTTTGAGAATTCTCAAAAACCAGATCGCAACCTTCCACGGGCACTTTTGAGAATTCTCAAAAACCAGATCGCAACCTTCCACGGGCACTTTTGAGAATTCTCAAAAACCAGATCGCAACCTTCCACGGGCACTTTTGAGAATTCTCAAAAACCAGATCGCAACCTTCCACGGGCACTTTTGAGAATTCTCAAAAACCAGATCGCAACCTTCCACGGGCACTTTTGAGAATTCTCAAAAACCAGATCGCAACCTTCCACGGGCACTTTTGAGAATTCTCAAAAACCAGATCGCAACCTTCCACGGGCACTTTTGAGAATTCTCAAAAACCAGATCGCAACCTTCCACGGGCACTTTTGAGAATTCTCAAAAACCAGATCGCAACCTTCCACGGGCACTTTTGAGAATTCTCAAAAACCAGATCGCAACCTTCCACGGGCACTTTTGAGAATTCTCAAAAACCAGATCGCAACCTTCCACGGGCATTTCTTCATCCGCAGCAGCGATCTGCTGGCCATCCCAGCAGCGAATGTGGACAAGGGGAAGGGCTTTGTTGTGCACATCTCCTCTGTCTTTCTGTGAACCCCCCCCTTACCCGCCATGCCTCCCTTGCCCTTCCTTCCCCAGGCCTCAAGATCGCCACATTCCACGGCCATTTCTTCATCCGCAGCAGCGACCTACTGGCCATCCCAGCAGCGGATGCAGACAAGGGCTACGCCGTGCAGATCTCCCACGAGGAGGCTGTCTTAGCCAACCAAACCACCGCCTACCTGCAGTGCGCGCTGCTGTACACGTCGTCGTGTGGAGAGCGGCGCATTCGCGTGCACACGCTTGCTGTGCCCATTGTGAGGGACATGGCGGAGCTCTACCGGCGGTGTGATGTGGGTGCAACTGCGGCTGTGCTCGCCAAAATCGGTGAGTTCTGAGTTGTCACGTAGGGATGATGCACATTTGTCTGTGTGCACACGCTCGCCGTGCCCATTGTGAGGGACATGGCGGAGCTCTACCGGCGGTGTGATGTGGGGGCCACTGCTGCTGTCCTGGCGAAGATAGGTGAGCAGAACAGAGCATAGCAGAGAAGGTTTAGGCAGGCAGGGCACACACGTTGAGTGCGCCCATTGTGAGGGACATGACGGAGCTCTACCGGCGGTGCGACGTGGGGGCCACTGCCGCCGTGCTTGCAAAGATAGGTGAGCAGAACAGAGCATAGCAGAGAAGGTTTAGGCAGGCAGGGCACACACGTTGAGTGTGCCCATTGTGAGGGACATGGCGGGGCTCTACCGGCGGTGCGACGTGGGGGCCACTGCCGCCGTGCTTGCAAAGATAGGTGAGCAGAACAGAGCATAGCAGAGAAGGTTTAGGCAGGCAGGGCACACACGTTGAGTGTGCCCATTGTGAGGGACATGGCGGAGCTCTACCGGCGGTGCGACGTCGGGGCGACGGCAGCCGTGCTTGCAAAGATAGGTGAGTTGGGACCGGTGCGTTAGCTGCCTCACGCACTCAATGCATGGGCAGATCTCCCACGGAGAGGCCATGCTGGCCAACCATACCACCGCCTACCTGCAGTGCGCGCTGCTGTACACATCGTCGTGTGGAGGGAGGCGCATTCGTGTGCATACACTGGCTGTGCCGATCGTGAGGGACATGGCGGAGTTGTACTGGCGGTGCGATGTCGGGGCGACAGCAGCTGTGCTTGCGAAGATTGGTGAGTGTTGGGTAGTCTTCTTGTCAACTCAGAGGAGAGGCGCATTCGCGTGCACACTCTGGCCGTGTCGATTGTCGATTGAGGGACGTGGCGGAGTTGTACCGGCGGTGCGACGTGGGGGCCACTGCGGCCCTCCTGGCAAAAATAGGTGAGTTGATGATTCTTCATCTGGTGACTGGCATTTAGCCCTGTTCACTCTAACCATGTCTCAAAAGGAGGTGGTGTCGTTTTTCCTGGTTTCCTCGTTTCAGGTTCATTCTTTCCTCGTTTTTTTCCCTCCCTTCACTCGTCTCCGCTCTTCACTCTCCTCTTTCTCCCACCTCTCGCAGAACTCACTCGCATCTCATTTTGCATGGGAGTTTTTTTTGCATTTCTCAAAACAACTCTCTCTCATCTCATTTTGCATGGGATTTTTTTACATTTCTCAAAACAACTCACTCGCATCTCATTTTGCATGGGTTTTTTTTTCACATTTCTCAAAAACAACTCACTCGCATGGACTGCCACCAGCTTCCTCGCTATTCACTTCATCATTTTCCCTCCTCCCTCTCCCGCCACTCTCACCTCCTAAAGCACTCTCAAAAGACAACTAGTCCCTCACATCGCGCCTCGAGGAGTGCCGTCAGCTCATTGCACCTTGTCTCCCTCCTTCCCTTCTCTCTCTCCCCTCTCTCCTCAATTTCTCATTGTATCCTGCCTCCCCTCACAGCACTTGACAAGTCCCTCACATCGCATCTCGAGGAGCACTACCAGCTCCTCTTCTCCCTCCCCTCCTTACTCACCTCTCTCCTTCCTGCGCTTCGCTCTCTATTCTTTCACTCACCCCTCACAGCTCTTGACAAATCGCTCACATCGCGACTCGAGGAGTGCCGCCAGCTCATCCAAAACAAGACAACGCTCGCCCTCCGCGAGTACCGCATCCTGACGGCCGGCTCCGCCGCCCTCTCCCGCACATCCGGTTACGGAATGCCGCCCGGACCTCCCACCAACCCCTACGGCCACCCATCCCACATGCACCAGCCAAACCTCCCCCAGCAGCGTCTGGTCTTCCCCGAGTCCCTCCGCCTGCTGCCGCTTTACACACTTGCGCTCTGCAAGTGCCCCGCGCTGAGAGGAGGCTTCCAGGAAATGGGTGCGGATGCGCGGGCGGCGGCGGCGTTTGAGATGATGGTGGTGTCGGTGGGGCGGACGCTGAGAATGCTGTACCCGCGGCTCATGCGCGTTGATGTGATGTCAGGACAGGTGAGAGTGATGTGATGCTCGGACTGTTCCACCTGTGCCTGATGGTGGTGTCGGTGGGGCGGACGCTGAGAATGCTGTACCCGCGGCTCATGCGCGTTGATGTGATGTCAGGACAGGTGAGAGTGATGTGATGCTCGGACTGTTCCACCTGTGCCTGATGGTGGTGTCGGTGGGGCGGACGCTGAGAATGCTGTACCCGCGGCTCATGCGCGTTGATGTGATGTCAGGACAGGTGAGAGTGATGTGATGCTCGGACTGTTCCACCTGTGCCTGATGGTGGTGTCGGTGGGGCGGACGCTGAGAATGCTGTACCCGCGGTTGATTCGTGTTGATAGCATGGCGGCACAGGTGAGGGAGAGTCATGCTCTTGGTGGGTGGAATGGTGGGTGGGCATGTGTGTACTGTGAGTGCTCTGGATGCACAGGCGACGGCCGCGTTTGAGATGATGGTGGTGCCGGTGGGGCGGACGCTGAGAATGCTGTATCCACGTCTCGTACGAGTGGATGTGATGCCGGCACAGGTTAGGGGGCCTTGAGTGATGGTCAGCATTGGGGTTGCCGCGCTGTGAATGCTGATGATGGTGGTGTGGGTGGGGCGGACTCTGAGAATGCTTTACCCCCGGCTGATACTGTGAGAATGCTTGTTGGGGTCCAATAATGTTGGCCAAGTTGGGGTTGGGCCAACATTATTGGAGGGGGCCAATAATTCTACCCAACCCAACCTTTTGGGGTCCAATAATTGGACCAAGGTTGGGTTCCAACCTACAAATTGGGTTACCCCTGTTTGTACACCCAAACTAAGTTTGAGTGGTTAACTCTAGCCTGTCCTATAGCATATATGCAGGTTACAAGAGGAGAGGGATTCTAACACAACCCCTTAACCTGCAGAGATGCGAAAAGGCTTGAGGGAAGCAACCCCTGAATCAAGGCGCGCCTGGGGGAGCGAGGCCGATAAGGCGGAGAAGAGCAGAGTGGGCAGGGCGAAGAAGGGCTTTGGTAAAGATATCAGCCAAGTTGGCTTCAGCAGCGATCTTGCGAACGGCAATGAGGTTCTGTTGGACGAGTTCGCGGATGAAGAAATAGCGGAGCTCAATGTGCTTGGAGCGACCATGAAAGACGGGGTCCTGGGTGAGATGGATAGTGCTAGCGTTGTCACACCAGAGCGTGGGACAGCGCTGGGGTGCACCAAGCTCTGCCAGAAGAAAGCAGAGCCAGCGGGACTCTTGCGCAGCCATGGTGCCAGCATAGAGCTCAGCTTCGCAGGAGGAGAGGGCGACAGCAGATGAGCGAGTGGAACGCCAGCTGATAAGCCCGCTGCCGAGCGTGAAGCCATAGCCTTGTGAGGAGCGGCGGTCTGGCTGGGAGTCTGCCCAGGAGGAGTCGCTGAAGCCAGAGAGAAGGGGAGGGGAGGATCCACCCAATGTGAGGGCGTGATCCTTGGTGCCACGGAGATAGCGGAGGACCCGCTTGGCGGCAGCCCAGTGGTCCTCAGTGTGGCGGCCGGAGCCGACGAACCGAGCAAGGACGCTGATGGGGTAGGCGAGGTCGGGACGAGTGCACATCATCGCGTACATCAGCGACCCAACAAGCTCGGCATAGGGCCGGGAGGAGGTGGAGGGGGAGGTGGGTGGCGCAAGCTGGTGACCGAAGGGGAGGGGGGTGGAGACCGGTTTGGCCTGCGCCATCTCGAACTTCTCCAGGACCTGGCCGATGTAGTGGGACTGGGAGAGGGTGATGGTGCGGGCGGATCGATCACGAGTGATAGCCATGCCGAGGTAGTTCTGCAGCGGACCAAGGTCCTTGCACTTGAGACGTTCCTGAAGTGACCGCTTTACTTGCTCCATGTCGGCCTTGGTGTCAGCGAGCAGGATCATGTCGTCAACGTAGACCGAGATGAAGAAGCGACGGGGGGAAGAGCGGATGAAGAGGCTGGCATCGGAGTGGGAGGCGGAGAAACCAAGGGACTGGAGAGTGGCAGACAGCTTCGCATGCCATTCTCGTGGTGCCTGTTTCAGGCCGTAAACAGGTCGCCGAAGTTGCCAGACGGTGTTGTCAGGGAAAGCAGCATGAAATCCGGGAGGCCGGCGGAGGAAGATACGCTCGTGCAGTTCGCCTTGCAGGAACGCGTTGGAGACGTCCATGGAGTCAATCTCCATGTCGTCACTCGCACCAATATCCATAAGGGTGCGTAGGGTGGCCTGCTTGACAGTGGGGGCAAATGTGAACCAGTAGTCTTCAGCCCAGGTCTGGGTGAACCCCTTGGCAACGTAGCGGGCTTTGTAGACTGGTTCTTCTCCCGGCAGCTGCTTGACTCGAAAGATCCACTTGCCCTCGACAAGGTTGGCGTCAGGGGGGAGGGGAACGTCGATGAAGGAGTCGTTGCGGATAAATGCCTCACATTCCAGGAAGATGGCGGCTATCCACTTGTCAGCGTCAGGGCAGGTGATAGCCTCCTGGAAGGTGGAGGGGACGAAGATGGTGGGAGCAGAGATCGCGCTAAGGATTAGAGCGCCGAGGAGGCCAAGGTAGAGCGTGGTGAGAGAGGGAGTGTGGCGCTGGACCATGGCGAACTCCTCATGGGAATCCTCGAGCTGGTTGAGGGAGGGAGGTGGCGGTGTGCCAAGGATGGGATCAAGGGAGCGGGTGTGCATGCGAGGGAGGAGGAAGGGTGAGGAGCGGGCAATTGCCCTCTGCCGCTGCTGCTGCTGGTGCTGCTGGAACCCCTGCTGCTGCTGCGGCTGCTGCTCCTCCCGATGCTGCTGCCCCTGCTGCTGCTGCTGCCCCTGCTGCTGCTGCTGCTGCTGCTGCTGCTGCCGCTGCTGCTGCTGCTGCTGCTGCTGCTGCTGCTGCTGCTGCTGCTGTTGCTGCTGTTGCTGCTGCTGCTGTTGGGACGGAAGAGAAGGAGAGGGGGGAGGGGAGGAGGGAGGGGGGGCCACGGAGTGTGCAGGGGATTCAGGAGCAGTGGGATCGTAGATGTCGGCAGATGAAGGTGGCGGAAGCGGAGTAGGGAGAGGTGGGAGAAGGGGTGCAGGGGGGAGGAGGGGAGGGAGCACAGTGTCGGTCCAGGTGAGAGGACGTGTAGGAAGAGGGAGGGGGTCTGGTGGTGAAGAGGAGTAATAGGGGGTGGTTTCGTCAAAGACGACGTCAATGCTGCGGATAAGGCGTCCAGAGGGAGGGTGAAGGAAGAGGTAGCCAGCCGAGTCGCGGTTGTGCCCGAGGTAGACACACTCGAGGGCGCGAGAAGCGAGCTTGCTGTGGGTGCGATCGGGTGGAGGGATAAGTACATATGCCTTGCAACCCCAGACACGGAGACCAGCAGCATCAGGTTTGGTGCCTGACCAGAGTTCCGTGGGGGTGGTGGTAGTATGTTGAGGATGGGAGTGAAGGTTGAGGAGGAGGGCAGCATGGTGCAGAGCATAGCCCCAAAGGGAAGGAGGGGTGGAGGCGTGAGCGAGGAGACAGCGAGCAATCTTGGTGATTTCGCGAATCCTGCTATCTGCGACACCATTCTGCTGCGGGGAGTGGGGAAGGGTGTGAGTCTGTTGGATGCCATGGGTGGTGCAGTAGTGGGAGAGAGTGCGATTGAGGAATTCGCCTCCCCCATCAGAGTGTAGGCGGCCGACGGGACGCTTGAAGTGGGCGCGGCATTGCTCTGCCCAGTTGATGATCATGGTCGGCGCCTGGTCTTTCGTGTGGAGGAGGAAAATGGAGGAGTAGCGGCTGTGGTCGTCTACTAGGACCAGCATGTAGCGATGGCCTTGACGGGAACGAGTGGGGGAGGGTCCCCAGAGGTCCATATGGACTAGGTCAATTGGAGCGGGAGCAAAGGATGGGTGGCTGTGGTGGGGAGACTGTTTGAGTTTGCCGTGGATGCAGGAGGGGCATGGAGGGGCTGGAGAGGAAGGGAGGGGAGGAAGAGTGGGAGGGAGGCTGTGAAGGAGGCGAGAGGAGATGGCAGTGCGGAGAGCGGCGAAATTGGGGTGGCCGAGTCGGTGATGTAGCAGTACAGCGGGGTGGGAGAGATGATCGGAGGTGGAGGGGGTTGGAGTGAGGGAGGGTGAGAGAGGGGGAGGTGACTGCTGTTGCTGCTGTTGCGGCTGCCCCTGCTGCGGCGGCTGCAGTTGCTGCTGCTGCTGCTGCTGCGGCCCCTTCTGCTGCCCTTGCTGTGGCGGCTGCTGCTGCTGTCGCGGAGGTGAGGTAGGGGGATGGGGAGGGTTAGTGGAGGTGCCAGCACGAGTGGTGACATGGCAGAAGGATGGCCAAGGGGTGCGGAAAGTGTAGAGGCGAGTGCGGGGGCAGAGGGGAATGCGTAGAAGGAAGCGACCGGTGGCGGTGTGGTAGAGGTCACAGTAGGTGGCATTACCTGGATAGACGGCAGTGATACCTGCATTTTGGATTTCACGGTGGGAGAGGAGGTTGTTACGGAGGGTGGGAATGTGGAGACCAGTTACCTTACCAGAGGGGAAGAGTGTGCAGGGGAGAGTGGAGAGGTGTGTGCATGGGATGGTAAAGCTGCTGTCAGCGCCGTGAACCTGAGTGGGAGGAGAGAGGGGTGTGAGTGTACCAGCATCCTTGAGAGCGGTCTCAGTGGCCCCACTATCGAGGACGAAGTCCAGAGTGGGTGAGGAGGAGGAAGAGACTGAGTACTGGAAAGTGGTTTCATTAATGTTGGATGGGTACATGGAAGGAAGAGAGGGTGAGATAGTAATGTTGCCAAGAAAGCTGTCCTGGGAAAGAGGAGTGGCAGTGCTACTAAGGGGAGGTGGAGTACCCCAAAGGGGGGCCGGGTAGGCCTGAGCGGCTATGGCTGCTGCGCCAAAATTCAGTTGTTGCTGCTGCCAAGGAGGAGGGCTGGGTCCCCACTGGGGCTGGAGTCCAGTTCCCCATGGGTGCTGCTGCGGGTGCGGCTGCTGCTGCTGCTGTGGCTGCTGCTGAAACAGCTGTTGCAGTTGCTGCTGCTGCTGCTGCTGCTGTTGCTGCTGCTGCTGCTGCTGCAGGAGATGCTGCTGCTGAAGATTGAGGAAAGGTGTGGGAGGAGCAAGGAGGCGGAGGGTGGGCAGGGAGGTAAGCGGGGTTGGTTTGGATGTCGGCAAGAGAGGGACGTGGGGAAATCGTGCCCCACTTTGGAGGAGTGCCAACGTTACCTCGTGCATACCAGGCATCGTCGAGAGCCTTGAAGCAAGTGCCAGGGGGATGGTTGGTCTGCCAACAGGAGGCGATGCTGGGGAAACTCTGCACCGGGAGCCACGACCAAAACCATGGTTGCAGGGGCAAACACTTGATTAGCTCCAGTGAGAATGTAGCTCCACTTGATTTAGAGGAAGGGTGCCAGTGTCATTTGTTTGGAGGCAATACAACCTTTTAGACCAGCTTCCAGCTTTCCTAGAGGTGGCAGAAGAGATGTGATCTATGTTTGAGGAATTCAAGTTCCCATTCCCTCTCACTTGACTTATGGGTACTGTACATGGGTTGTACATGCAAACAGAAATGCTTCAGAACGTACGTTGTTACGGTTAAGATGAGCTTTCCCAGCCAACCTGCAGCTCTCGTCTTATTGACCTTCAACGACAGCACCAAGTCCTTTCTGGGGTTAGTAATTGTGTAGTTCCACCATTAGGTTCAACGCCATCCTGCTTGCGCTTCTTCTTGCCCCTCCAGACAATCCGCTTCTTCTTCTCACTCAACCAGCACCACGGTTTCAGCCTTTCATCAATCCCGTCATGCACTGCCCACCACCGCCGGAAGGCAACGTCGTTCACAAACTTGAGTTCATACAGCGATGATGCCAGGTTGCAGTCAAAGTCGCGGAAACACACCCAGGGCTTCCGCCCAAGGTAATGGATCGTTTGCGTCCTGGGAGGGACAGATGCAAAGAGAGCATTCTGGGCGACCAGGCCCTCGTTGGGATAGCGGTGGTCGTGGAGTGGCTTGTGCTTGAGGAGGTTGCTGTTGTCTGGTAGGCGGTGCCACCTCGAGAGGAGTGCCAAATGTAATTGGCGCTGTTGATGGGTCGCACATTCAGATGCGTGGGATAGAAGACTTCCGGTCCGAGTATTACTGTAGGAAGCAAATGTACTCGGTCCAACTATAACTCACAATAGATGCAAAGTGCCGCATCTGGGACTACGTGGTTGGTTATCCCGGGACATCCCATGACAGTAAAGTCTTCTCCAAAAGTGCACTGTATGCAAGAATTGCAAAAGGTGAAATAGCACATTATCAACTCCTAGGTGACGCGGCATACCCTCTAAAGGACTTCATCCTAGTTCCTATTCATGCAAGCTAGGACAGACTCATAAGCGGATGGGAACAGACCTTCAACTATGTCCAGTCCGCAACTAGGATGCCTATCGAGAGGACCATGGGCTTCTTTAAGAACCGTTGGAGACTCTTCGCGGGAAGGCACGAGGGTCGTCTCTGGTGCGTGTGTGCCGGTGTGGGATGTGCAGCTATTCCGCACAATATACTCGAGCGCTCTCACGGAAGTATTCCCTCGAGGCATCGGCGTGGCGGTGCAGTAAGACGGGCGCGCCGGCGATGGTGGGAGAGGAACGAGATGCGCAACTACAGGTGGCATCCTACCCCCGCCACCACCAGGGACGAGCTTGTCAATCGCCGGCAGGCCTTCGGCCTCGTTGTTCATGAGGCCTGGCTTAGGCGTCACGAGGTGGTGGAAAGCCAAACGGAGTAGCCGTATAGAATACGCCCCCCTGGATGCCAGCTGCTACACGTGGAGTGGGGGTCCCGCCAGATCGGGTTGAGTTGTTTGTTGATTCAGGATGCATCACCGGGTTTGCAGCAACATAGACAGTCTGGGGGCTCACATTATGAGAGAAATTCGGTAGATTGTACCACAAGCCGACGCTAGGTCCGGGTGCAGTGGGAGCGTATTGAGACGGAGAGAAACCTGCTCCAGTTGGCCAGGGTGCAAAGCTAGGCGGCGCGTTGGCGGGCCCTTGATGCGTAGGGGCGTCCTGACTCCCAATACGCGCTATGATGGCAATTGAGCGGTTCATTGCAGCTTCAGAGCGGGCTTGGTGCTCCTCCGCCATCCGCCCCCACGTTTGAGCAATCCACGTACATGTCTCGTCGTCCATCCCAGTTGAGGCACGTCTATGGACCCTAGGCTGGGATGGTGATGATTCATAATCTGTTTAGGGTGTATAGGGTAGAGCAGGGAATTTTTTTCAATTCATTTGTCAATCTGCATCGTAAATGCATATAACATTGAACAACTCGCAGTCCACATACCTCGAGACCGGCCCGATGATGACTGGGTACTTCCCCTTGAACGTGGGGTAGCATTCTCGTTTCCGGCGCCACCCTAGTCCAGCACTTGCTGGTTGGGGGCTCGGTCTGCGTTCCACCAATCCCAGAAGTATTGCTACCATTCAGGCTTGGGCATGGGGTCATTTCCGGACGTGTTGTCTGCCTTTTCGATTTCGTTCATTCGAGCCCGCAAGCGACTCCACTGTTTCCCCATGGCCTGTTCCGGGCGGCGCCAAGCGGGATTGTGAAGTAGCAGATGTGCTCTCATCTTTTGCCACAGCTGGGAACCTTGTTTCCCTGTCAGGTTTTTGAAATTCTCTCTACAAAACCACATAGCTGCGGCAAATTCAGCAAGCTCGGATGGCTCCCACTGCTATTTCAATGATGGGGGAGCCGTCGCTTTTCGCTTCCCTTTCTTGTCATTTTGATGCGATTGACAACCTGTATCTTGGGCGGCGTATTTGACGACATCAGCGCCGTCATCGTCGTCGTTGAGGTCCTCCATGAGGTCCACGCCGTTTAGCGTGTTGGAGGGTCCAGCGTCTTCCACGTTCTGGTGTGTGGCATTCGACGACGGACCCGAGGGACGGCAAGGAGGGGAGTCGGTCATTCCCACAGAGGCGCATACGTGTAACTCCTCGGGATAACTCACCACGCATCCAGGCTATGAAAGGAGGGGTATCATTATCATCTGAGCTGTCTACGTGTGCCCGGTCGGCAGAATGCGTGTGAGTTTGCCTTTGAGAGGCCATTAGAGGGTGGCTAGCATGTGGCAGGGAAACACTTTGTAAGAGTAGGATAGTGAGGATCTAAGATCGAGCTCAGAAAAAAGAAATGTAATTGAATGATCCACCTGGGTACAACACGAGGCTATATATAGTCTTGACACAAGGCCAGTTACCCAGGTGTTGCGCGAATGTTCTGAGGGTCGCGAAGCGCCCCGAACAGAACCTTCCCGAACTCAGTAGAAGCAAATCGATGGAAACCGAGTAGGCTTGAGTTCGGTACACGTAACCTGGTTCGGTGCTATAACTATAACAAAATATAGGAATGCACCTAACATAGGAAATCAAGCATATCTATGCATGATAAATAAAACCCAGGCTAGATATAGCATAATAAAGTCTAGGCAAGCTAGCAAAGCCAGCATAAGCCGTCGTACTCTCACACGTCCCCCCCTCAAAGCTGGGTGGCGTGAGAAACAACCTGCTTGACAAGATAGTCCTTGAGAGCATGGCGTGCGTTGCCCATATCAGCTTCTGCAACCCAACTGTCCTCAGTGGGGTCGTATCCCTTCCAGCGTATCAGGAACTCGAGGGTCTTGCCGCCGCCGCGCCGATGGGTGAGAACGCACTCCACTTCGTACTCGGGTTCATCCTGTATGAGAACAGGTGGTGGTGGCGGTAGTTGCCGTCCCTGGAACTGCTGGTTGGGGTCCTTGTAGGGTTTCAGTAGCTGGACATGGAAAACGTTGTGAAGCTTCCACGTATCTGGTAAGCGCAAGCGGAATGTTACTGGTGTCACCTGTGCCTCAACGAGAAAAGGACCACCTCTGCCACCTCTGCCTTCGCCGCGTCCTGCTCCTTTGCCGCCTTGCTGGTAAGGGCTCCTCGTCCTTTGAAGCTCCTCTCCTAGCCCCTTGCCATTTCTTGCCTCCACCCCGTTTTCCTCCTTGCATAGCATAGCTGCTGCTCCTCTCTTCACTTCCCCTCAACTGACGCCTCTGAAAGTCCTCCTCAAGAATTCTAGTACGGATCCACTCCAAGGTCCAGAGGCTCTGGTTTTGGGGAAGACTGAGTCCGCTGGTGAAGACCATCCAAGACTCTGGCAGCAGCGACAGCATCTTCACACACTTGGTTTGTTTGGGGTAGGTGATGCCGGCAATGGCTAATTTGGCGTAGAGATCCCTAAGCTTATCTAGGACGGGCTGAACGGGTTCTCCTTCACTGAGGCGCAGGGTGGAGAGCTCTCTCTCGAGCATTAGAGTGGCTACAACTGAGGTTGGTGCATGGAGATCCTTGAGCACGGCCCACGCTTTGGGTCCGCACTCATCCTCTGGGAGTAGGTGCATTATATGCTGGCGTCGGGCGAGGTCTAAGCTCTGAGAAATTATATAGTATCCAGCTGATGAACGTTCATCCCAATCGCCCTGAAGCTCCGGATTGCTAGGGCTGGTGTCACTACCGATCATGACTTTTGCCGTTGTTCTTGCTCTGCTTGCGAGGCTGGGTAGCGTTGAGGGAGGAGGAGGAGGGTTGGGAGGAGGCGAGGTTGACAATGGGAGTGCGGAGTTTGACTTCAGTATCAATGATCCACTGTTCAACGGAGGCGAGATCAGCCATGGGATTGGCTTCGGTAAAGGCGTGAAGGCGGGATTCATAGTCTGGGGTGAGGTTAAAAAGGAGGCGGTGGATTTGGAGGGGTTCGGAGAGGCCGGCTTGGCGGGCTTCGAGGCGATCAGCTACCTCTCTCATGCGTCCGACATAGTCAACCGCTCCGTCACAGGTGGCGAGGGTGATTGAAAAGTACTCTTGAAAAAGGATGCCGACGGAACTGATGTCGCGGCGCTCAAACATGGCATGGAGTTCTGCCCAGATGACCGAGGCACGGAGTTCCCGAGCCTGGAAGCGGCGCATGAGGGAGTCAGGGAGAGAACCAAGGAGAACGGTGCAGGCGCGGGTGTCAGCAGCTGTCCAGGCGATGAGTTTTGGGGTGAAGGCAGCCATGTCGTCTTTGTATTTGGCGACGATGGCGAGGTGAGCATTGCGGCCAGCAACCGCCTGGTCATAGGCGTCAACTGTTGCATCGTACTCGGCTTTGCGGATAAGGTATGCACGGCGGCGTAAGATGAAATCTGCATCAGCGGTGGCTTGGTCGGTGGTGAGCTGGAGGTCGGGTTCAAGAGGGGGATCGCCAGGAGAGGGAGGGAGAGGAGGAGTCTCGCCGGGGTGATCAGGTTCGGTGGGGGGGAGGGCATGGGGACGGCGGAGGATGACGTCAAGGACGCGGTAGGGGGGAACCCATGCGTCGGAGAGGACCCGTCGGATGCTGCCGACGAATGAGTGCCAGTTGACGGCGGATTTGTCCGCTGCGAGCTGCAGTTTATCGATGGAGGAGGGATCAATAGGAGGAGGGAGGGGGGAGGGGGAGGGTGTGGCGTTAGCCATGATGGACGGCTGCGGGTGGACCCGCAGTGGTCACGGAGGAGAGCGGCGCGGGCGGCAGCGGCTGGCGAGGCCGCGGCGGCGTTGGCGCGGAGGCGGCGTCGAGGCCGCGGAGGGGAGTGGCGCGGGCGGCAGCGGCTGGCGAGGCCGCGGCTGCACTGGCGCGGAGGCGGCGTCGAGGCCGCGGAGGGGAGCAGCGCGGGCGGCAGCGGCTGGCGAGGCCGCGGCTGCGCTGGCGCGGAGGCGGCGTTGAGGCCGCGGAGTGGCGCGGGTGGCGGCGGCTGGCGAGGCCGCGGCGAGGCGGGCGCGGAGGCGGCGTCGGGGCCGCGGAGGGGAGCGGCGCGGGCGGCGGCGGCTGGCGAGGCCGCGGCTAGGCGGGCGCGGAGGCGGCGTCGGGGCCGCGGAGGGGAGCGGCGCGGGCGGCAGGCGGCTGGCGAGGCCGCGGCTGCGCTGGCGCGTAGGCGGCGTCGAGTCGCGGAGTGGCGCGGGCGGCGGCGGCTGGCGAGGCCGCGGCGAGGTGGGCGCGGAGGCGGCGTCGGGGCCGCGGAGGGGAGCGGCGCGGGCGGCAGGCGGCTGGCGAGGCCGCGGCTGCGCTGGCGCGGAGGCGGCGACGAGGCCGCGGAGGGGAGCGGCGCGGGCGGCGGCGGCTGGCGAGGCCGCGGCTGCTCTGGCGCGGAGGCAGCGTCGAGGCCGCGAAGTGGCGCGGCGCCGGCTGGCGAGGCCGCGGCGAGGCGGGCGCGGAGGCGGCGTCGGGGCCGCGGAGAGAAGCAGCGCGGGCGGCAGCGGCTGGCGAGGCCGCGGCGAAGCGGGCGCGGAGGCGCCGACAAGGCCGCGGAAGGGAGCGGCGCGGGCCGCAGCGGCTAGGGAGGCCGCGGAGCTGTGGAGGGAAAGGGCGCTAAAGGGGGGGGGAGGGCGGCAGGATAGCCGCGAGGAAAAAAAAAATGAGGGAGGAGGCCGGGGGTTGCGGCGGCCGGGTGGGCCTTTGAAACGAGTGGGGTAGGCCTAGGATTGATAGCTCTATACCATGTGAGAGAAGGAGTTAGGAATGAAGTTGATAACTTGATTGAGAATCATGGGGGTATACATAGTAATGGGGTTGGATGCTAACCTAAGGTGACATTATTGGACCCCAACCAAGAAGTTGGGTTGGGAGATTATTGGTGGGGTCCAATAATGTTGGCCAAGTTGGGGTTGGGCCAACATTATTGGAGGGGGCCAATAATTCTACCCAACCCAACCTTTTGGGGTCCAATAATTGGACCAAGGTTGGGTTCCAACCTACAAACTGGGTTACCCCTGTTAACTAAGTTTGGGTGGTTAACTCTAGCCTGTCCTATAGCATATATGCAGGTTACAAGAGGAGAGGGATTCTAACAGATACGTGTGGATAGCATGGCAGCACAGGTGAGAGTGTAGAGGCATGTTAGGGCTCGCATCCACACTCTCACCACACGCTGAAGAAGATCCACACGTGCATACCCAGGGCACGGCTGATGAGGATGGTGGTGTCGGTTGGGAGGACTCTGAGAATGCTGTACCCCAAGTTGATGTGCGTGGATGGCACGGCAGCACAGGTGAGAATGTATATGCATGGGAGGGCTCGCATCCACATGCTGAAGAGGCTGTGCATTCCCAGGGCACGGCTGATGAGGACTTTTGAGACGCCTCAAAAGTCGTCTGTGCATCCCCAGGGCACGGCTGATGAGGACGGTGGTGTCGGTTGGGAGGACTTGGAGCATTCTGAGAATGCTGTATGCTATGGATTGATCACCCTCTCATACGCGTTGATGTGATGCCAGCTCAGGTGGGTGAATGACGTGCCATCACTTGGGTAAGAGATTTGCATGACGGCATGGCATGTCAGTCCCTAGCTGCTCTCACCTCTCATCTCCACCCCCCTCCAGCAATGTGGGTTGTCAGTTGAATGCATCGATGCTTCTTCGAACCACCCCTCTCCCCTCCCCTCTCCCCTCCCCCTCCCCCTCCCCCTCCCCCTCCCCCTCCCCCCCTCTTCTCCCCCTCCCCCCTCTCTCCCACTTGTAGTGTGGGGTGCAAGACGCGGCTGGCCTCGTCACCCTCCCCCGCGCCCTGCCGCTCGCCACGTCATCACTCGACCCGCAGGGCGCGTTCCTATTGGACGACAGCACAGGCCTCACGCTCTGGCTGGGCGGCGCGCTGCCAGCTGGCACTGCCGCCCAGATTGTGGGGCAGGACGCTCTGAACGCCCCCGATATAAGCCTGGTACGTTTTGTGTTAGGTGTGTCAGGGTGTTTTGAGTCAAGGCATTTCGCTGGGCAGGACGCTCTGAACGCCCCTGATATTAGCCTGGTAAAGCCAAAGGCCTGGGCTTTATTCTCTGTACTAGTGTTCGGGCTATGCCTCCTCCTCCTATTTCTTCGCCCCCTCTTTCCCCTTAGCAACTTCTCCCTTCTCTCCCGTTTTATCAAATGTAGCACCATTACTGGTAGCACAAAAGATGGGCAAGAGGCCCCCCTCCACTGTTTCCCCTCAACACTCTACCCTTCCTCTTCCTCCTTCCTCCTGCCCTTGCATCTTGTTTTCCGCCAGGTTCCCTTCATTCCGCCGCCCGACAGCCCACTTGCCGCCCGAATCTCAGCCATAGTCGATGCCCTGCGCAGCGGGGATTTCCCGGGTGGCAACGGCAGCAGAGGGGGCGGCGAGGTTTGTCATCAAGGGGTGCAGCTGCTGCGGCAGGGCGGCAGCGGTGAGCTGGCGTTCTACCATTCGTTCGTGGAGGATAGGAGTGCTACAGGGATGGGGTATGGGGAGTTTGTGGTTCACCTGGCAAGGCAGGTGCAGGTGAAGTGAGGGAGAGAGGTGGAGTGAGGTGGAGAAAGGTGGAGTGGGTGGAGTCTTGTGGAGAGTCACTTAAGAGGTATGGGGAGTTTGTGGTTCACCTGGCGAGACAGGGTGCAGTGAAGTGAGGAATGGGAGGAAGGAGGCGATAGAAGTGAATGCAGGGAGTGGGGAGATGTTTCCCATTGTGAAATGGAAGTGGTTTAGTGTTGGGGAGATGAGTACAGTTCGGTGCTGTTGAAGCGGGGTATGGGGACTTGGTGCTGTACTTGATGAGACAGGTACAAGTGGAGGGAGAGGTGGAGTTAAGGATGGAGGTGATTGGCAGGAGAGGGATGGAGTGAGGCAGAGAGAGGTGGAGTGAGGTGGGGAGTCATAGTCATTGATATAAAGAGTGGGGAGATTGTGGCTTGACGAGGCCGGAGTAGAAGAGCTGGAGTGAGGAGGGAAGATGTGTTGCTTTTCCACTCGTGCTATCGTACTATGGTATCGTTGATGGTTGACGTTTAGATGGATGGGATGGGAGTATGGTAATTGGGCGTCTAGATGTTGTGGAAGCATGATCGCAAGCTCATGCACCTAGTAAAACAACTGATTGACGTATTTGTGCCTGGACTCTTGCAAAGGTTAAGAGTGGGGACTAGGATAGATGTAAGGAGATGATTGCATTATGGCCTGATGGGTGGATGCTGCTAACTTTGACAAGAAACTCAAGTGTAGCATTGGCTGTTGATGGAAAGGAGGACAAGAATCAGGTTTTGTTTCTTGTTGATAAGAGTCATTTCGTTCTAGTGTATCTGTAAGGAATTTTCTCGATATTCCTTAGTGCGCCCTGCAACATCGCGTACAGCAGCAGCCGTTGTTCGCCCGTTACTGCTAACGGGGCTTCGCCGACTTCGCGCGCACTATTTCACCAAACCTCGCACTGTTGGCCTGGCCGCGTCGGCCTACGCATCGGGACTAGCCCGAGCCTCGCTTCCAGCATAGCACCAGCTGGCTCGCACGCACCGCGTTACCGTTTGCATGTTTCGCGTATAAATGTTCGCTCATGCCTTCGCTCACATTTTATACTCGTTTGACACCGTAGTGCAATTCTCGCTACTTCGATTCATTGCACCCGTAACACTTGGTATTCAGAGCCTCTTTCCTTTTCGGACCGCGCATCTCCGCACCCCAGGAAATCAACTTTTGATTTTTTCACTCGAAGGGACTCACGCACCTTAGCACCTAGGAGCCGCTGTCCTCGCGTTCTCTCGTAAACGCGTGCAGCCACGACTGCGCCTAGACTAAGACGAGCCGACGCCCTTCGGAATGGCCGAACATATTGACGTCACTAACCTCACGCAGGACCGCCTGGACGAGTTGCTGCGACAACTACACGAAAACTCCGAAGAAATCACGGCATTAACGGCGGAACATACCTCCCTGCAAAATGACCTCGCACGAACACAATCCCAAGCACCTGACACCCCGATTCAGCCCGCACCACAGACATCGCAACACGGAAGTGTGGGGCAACCCGCGAGCACCGCAAGTGATGGCGTCGTCCGCCATGACGGAGACGACGACCACGGCACGACGCACCCCGACGCGACGAATGCGGCCAGGAATCAACCTCGAGTCATGATTTCGGTGCCGGCCGGCGAATCAGCTTTACCGTCGCCGATGCCGCTGAAGCCGCAGTGTCCGCCATGCTTCGATCCCAGCCAACGGGGTGGTCCTACCGTTCAGGCGTGGTTGTTCACGATGAACGTGTTTTTCGACGCCAACTACGTCTCGGAGGATACGGCGAAAATCCGCTACGACGTGTCATTGCTGCGAGGACCCGCCATGGATTGGTTGAGCGTCATCGTCACGAAGCCGTTAGACTACGCGACTCTACCGACACGGGAAGGACAAACCGGACCCTGGGCGCCGTCGTATTTCGTGGAGGTGCCCCAGTATCGCACGTGGGACGCGTGGTGCGCACGTCTGCGCGCACCCGTTTCGAGCCAATTGCGGCTTCGATCACGGCGCGACAGAGGCTCCGCACTTGGCGCCAAGTCGGTTCCGTCCAAGACTACACGAGCAGGTTTCTGGCGCTATGCGAGCAAGTGGGTTATATGCACGAGAGCGAACGCATCGACCGCTACATCGGCGGCCTGAAGCAGGACATCGCTCAGGAAATCCAGCTTCGCGGCGTCACCGATTTTCAGGAGATTCTCGCTATGGCGGAGAAACTCGATTTCTTCCGCCGACCGAGACCGGGGTCCTACGGAAGCAGCAATTGGGGACATCGGCCTCGTGGGACGAACGAAGGCGCTACGATACGTGCCGTCGCCGCAAATGCCGCTGCCGCACCATTCAAAGGGCGCTGCTTTGTGTGCAATCGGCCGGGACACCGTAAGAGCGAATGCCCGGAAAATGCTAAGGGAAAGGGGGAAGCTCAGCAGCAGAAACAGACCAAGCAGCAGGGAAACGCTGGGAGTCAGTAGCAGACGGGCCCCCTACTGACAGGTCACGCCGCTCGCCCGACCCAACCGACCCTCACCGAGTGATTGTGCCGGTTCACGCAATCGACCACACTCGGCCGAATAAGGAGGGTACTACGGTAGACAGCCCTATACTACTTAGTGGAAAAATCGGGACGGACTTAGTTAAAATCTTCGTAGACGGAGAGGCCAGCCACAGCCTTATCAACACTGCCACAGCACGAAAACTGCGACTGCCACTGCACAGATGTTTACCTGAGATCAACGCAAGACTGGTCGACGGCAAGCCACTGGCGATACGGGAACGCGTGGACCGAGTTCGGATTTGATGCAGGGGTAACTTCACGTTTAGCTAGGAAATGCTCGCAACGACCCTCGACGGGACCGACATTTTACTCGGGCGTGATTGGCTGCGACGACAGAATCCGCGAATCGACTGGACGACGGGTGACTGCACTGTGCGAGTGAACGGTAAAAACCTCTCCTTACCTCGCTGGGGCTCACCTGAGTCTTCGTCGGTGCGTGCCAACGCGATCACGATGAAACGCGCCGTAGCGGCAGGAGCTGACGTGTACGCGGTTGACATTCGGGAAGCCAAGGCAGCAGACAAAGGGGGGGATTTACAAAAACTGCTAGCCGACGTACCGAGTGATCTGGCAGCACTGTTGAAGCAGTACAATGACATCTTCCCGGACGACCTACCGACGGGACTGCCACCTCAGCGACCGCACGACCACAGGATAGAACTAGAACCGGGGGCACATCCAACAGTACAGTGACAGTTCCGACTAACCCAACCCGAACTGGACGAACAGAGGAAGCAGCTAGATTACCTGCTCGAGAAGGAGTTCATTCGCCCTAGTTCGTCGCCCTTCGCAGCACCGATACTATTCACACCGAAAAATGACGGGGGTTTTCGCATGTGCATAGACTACAGAGCACTGAACCGGGTTACCATAAAATCCCGTTACCCCATTCCACGAGCCGACGAACTGATCGACCAACTGCGCACAGCCCGGGTTTTCTCGAAAATCGACCTTCGGGGAGGTTACCACCAGATTCGCGTCAACCCACCTGACTGCCCTAAGACAGCCTTCCGAACATGCTACGGATCCTTCGAATATACCGTCATGCCCTTCGGACTGACCAACGCCCCCGCCACCTTTCAAATGACCATGAACGAAGCCTTCTGCCCACTCTTAGATAAGTGCGTCATCGTGTATCTGGACGACATACTTATTTACAGCCCTGACAGAGCATCGCACTTGCAGGACATCGAAGCAGTTTTGAAGATACTGAGTGAGAACCGCTTACTGACAAAAGCGTCTAAGTGTGAGTTTTTACAGGACCGACTGGAGTTTTTGGGACACATTATTCAGCTGCAGGAGTGGAAATAGACCCGAAAAAGATTGCGACGATTCAAGCATGGCACGCGCCGACCAACTTGACCGAGTTGCAGAGTTTTCTGGGGTTCGTCAACTACGTACGCCAGTTCGTCCCTGACATGGCGAAGCTGACTGCCCCGCTGACTGACCTGCTGAAGAAGGGGGTTGAGTACACGTGGGGGGAGAAAGAGCAAGCTGCCTTCTCGGCCCTCAAAAATATTTTGTGCTCACCCCTCGTACTTCACATCGCAGATCCGCACCATCCGTTCGAACTCGTCACCGACGCTAGCGACATCGCTGTGGGAGCAGTACTGTTGCATGACTTCGGGAACAGCCTCCAGCCAATCGCGTATGAGTCCCGCAAGCTTCACCCGCCTGAACGCAACTACCCGATACACGACCGCGACACGTTGGCGATCGTGCACGCGTTCAAAGTGTGGCGATGTTACCCCACGGGAGCAGACGTGACAGTACGGACAGACCAACGATCTCTACAGTATCTTCGCGCCCAACCGAATCTCAACCCACGACAGATCCGCTGGTTGGACTATCTGGAGTCCAACTTCCACTACACGGTCACATACAAAAAAGGCGCATCCAACATAGTCGACGCACTCACATGCCCCACCGCCCAACTCCACGCCATCCTACTCGCCCAAACCAACCCACTGTTAACAGGCCTATTCACCCACGAATACAGTACCGACCCATTTTTCACGACCGGAAATTTACAGCAACTGGCACAGGCCAGAGGAGTCTATTACGTGAAAACAGGCACCAACCGCATCTGGGTACCCGTGTACTCACTACTGAGGGAACTGTTACTGCAGGAGGCACACGACGGGATTACCTCGGGACATTTCGGGGTAGAAAAAACGCGACAGCAACTGCAGCGGTATTACTATTGGCCGGAGCTGTTGACCGACGTACAGCACCACGTGGGCTCGTAACCTACGTGTCAAATGATGAAGAGCTCGCGAAAAAAAAAAAAAAGGCGGGTCAGTTGCAGCCGATTCCACCGCCTGAGCGCGCATGGCAGTAGGTTACCATGGATTTCGTCACAGGGTTACCTTCGAACCCTGGGGGTAACGATGCAGTTATGGTCGTCGTTGTGAAGAAATGAGGAATGAATGAACTAGCAAGCAGGTGGGTACAAGTAGGAAAACCTAAAAGTGTTGTACCCCATATTGTCTACCCCACTACAGCCTACACAGACTATAGCATATGAGTTTGACACACCCCCATAGGCAAAGTGGGGGAGAACAAGAGGTCACAAGACCAGTCAAGCAAAGCAAAGCAAGCTCAGGGTGGATCACAACGTCACCACACATTCCGAGCACAAGTTCAAGGCCACAAGGCCAGTTCACATGCAAGATCATATATAAAGGTAAACAAGCAAGTGCAGGTATAGAAAGATCACAGTACAAGCAAGGTCAAGAAGTGAGCAAGTGAGGCCAAGTAGGCACAAGACCTAGCATCGTACAGAAGCGCTGATGATCACAAGGCGGAAGTGCCTTGGTAAAGATATCAGCAGTGTTGGCCTCAGAGGCCACGTAAGCAAGGCGCAGCTGACCACGCTGCTGCAGCTCACGAGCAAGGAAGTAGCGAAGAGCAATGTGCTTCGTTCTGTGCTCCAGTCTATGCTCCCGACACAAGGCCAGCATGGCCTTGTTGTCTACGTACAGAACTGGAGGAGAACGAGGCGGCTCTCCTAGGTCAGTCAGCAGGTAGGTGAGCCAGCGTAGCTCCTGTGCAGCCATGGCCCCCGCGTAGATCTCAGCCTCACAGCTGGAGCCGAGAACAGAAGACGAGCAGGTAGACCGCCACGAAACAGAGCCGGAACCAAGGCTGAAGGTGTAACCCTGCGACGACCGCTGCGTAGCCTGGTCGTCAGCCCAAGAAGCGTCTGCGTGACCTGTGAGGACCACTGAACGTCGCCCTCCAAGCACTAGCCCCATGCCCGACGTACTGCACAAGTAGCGCAACACCCTCTTCGCTGCAGCCATGTGCTCTGGTCGGTGTCTCCCAGGAGCAACATAGCGTGCCAAGATGCTAAGAGGGTATGCAAGGTCAGGTCGTGTGCAGGTCATCAGGTACATGAGGCAGCCAACAAGCTCTGGGTACGGGCCACTCGGCTCTACGGACTCATCCGAAGGCAGAGCTGAGAGCGAGTGGCGAGTAGACAGAGGAGTGGCCTGAGGCGAGGAGTACGTGAAGTCGAAGCGCTGAAGGACCTGCTGCACCATGTGTGACTGAGTCAGGGTAATGGTGCGCTGTGCTCTGTCCCGGGTGATCTGCAAGCCAAGGTAGCTGCGCAGTTCACCCAGGTCTGTGCACGTGTGTCTCTTCTGCAGCTCGGACTTCACGTGGGCGAGTCCAGCAGTGTCAGCAGTGGCAAAGACCAAGTTGTCGACGTACACGAGGATGTAGAACGGCGGCAAAGAGGTGTCGGTGCGCAGAAACAGCGACGGGTCGGCAGTAGAAGGAGCAAACCCAAGAGCCGCAAGTGTATTCCTCAGTGTGTCGTGCCACTCACGGGGCGCCTGGCGGAGACCGTAGACTGGCCGCCGGAGGCTCCACTGGGTACCAGGGGGAAAGGGCACAGAGCATGGGGCACAGAGCATAGGGCACAGAGCATGGGGCACAGAGCATGGGGCACAGAGCATGGGGCACAGAGCATGGGGCACAGAGCATGGGGCACAGAGCATGGGGCACAGAGCATGGGGCACAGAGCATGGGGCACAGAGCATGGGGCACAGAGCATGGGGCACAGAGCATGGGGCACAGAGCATGGGGCACAGAGCATGGGGCACAGAGCATGGGGCACAGAGCATGGGGCACAGAGCATGGGGCACAGAGCATGGGGCACAGAGCATGGGGCACAGAGCATGGGGCACAGAGCATGGGGCACAGAGCATGGGGCACAGAGCATGGGGCACAGAGCATGGGGCACAGAGCATGGGGCACAGAGCATGGGGCACAGAGCATGGGGCACAGAGCATGGGGCACAGAGCATGGGGCACAGAGCATGGGGCACAGAGCATGGGGCACAGAGCATGGGGCACAGAGCATGGGGCACAGAGCATGGGGCACAGAGCATGGGGCACAGAGCATGGGGCACAGAGCATGGGGCACAGAGCATGGGGCACAGAGCATGGGGCACAGAGCATGGGGCACAGAGCATGGGGCACAGAGCATGGGGCACAGAGCATGGGGCACAGAGCATGGGGCACAGAGCATGGGGCACAGAGCATGGGGCGCAGAGCATAGGGCGCAGAGCATGGGGCGCAGAGCATGGGGCGCAGAGCATGGGGCACAGAGCATGGGGCACAGAGCATGGGGCACAGAGCATGGGGCACAGAGCATAGGGCGCAGAGCATGGGGCGCAGAGAATAGGGCGCAGAGCGCAGGGCTCATAGAGCAGAGCGCAGGGGGCAGAACGCAGGGGGCGGAGGGGGCAGAGCGCAGGGGGCGGAGGGGGCAGACCGCAGCGGGCGGAGGGGGCAGAGCGCAGCGGGCGGAGGGGGCAGAGCGCAGAGTGCAGGGGCGCGGAGCACGTGTACCTGTCCTGGCGTGGTGGTGCCTCGTTCTAGCGCCCTCTCCACGCTGCTATTCGACCAGAATAGTGCACGCGCTGGACGTTTGCGAGTTGACGCGCTGCTAAACGACCAGTGGCGCGAGCTGCGCGTAAACCGGTGAGGGGGATGGTCGTCTCTGTATTTCGCGCGCTGCTACCCGCCCGTGGCCGCCCGGTGGCTGACAGAGTAGAATTGCGTAACCCTAAGGGTATGCGTATTGTGGACGCCCCCAGCATGGCATTGCCCTAAGTAATAGGCACTTTCGAGCCCAATATACGTTTGCAATGCCCCGAAATCGTCGACCTACGTGCTGCCAGAGGCAATCGATGTAACACCTCGCTACCCACTGGGTCAAAACGAGGGTGTTATTTGGCGCAGCGGAGTGCCCTTAACACAGCCCACAGGCGTTACACTCGTCCCCCCCTGGTGCCAACGTCCCCGTTGGCCCTGGACTTCAGGAAGTCGGCCCCCTGCCGCTGGGACCTAGATTTCGCAGTGCTGCTGGCTGCGACTTCGCTGGTTGCTCAGGCCAGCGGAGGATCGTTCGCTGGGTTCGAGCTGGTTACAACCGCACTTCAGTTCTCGCCAAAGGCGGAAAGTGTGGTCCAGCCGGGATTCGAACCCTAGGCTCTGATACCAATGTAATGCCCAGGGCTTTTATAATGGCGGTTATAAGGCTTTTATAATATTCCAATACAAAATAGTAGCTTTAACTAGCATTAATAGCCTTGGAGATGAAGATCTTCTTGATGCCTTTGATGAAAAGCACTTGGAGTAGTAGTGTAGGGAGACTTGTGAGAGAGCCCAAAAGGACTTAGAGAAACAATCCCATTTCCAATTGTTTTGTTGGAGTGGGAGGTTGAGAATGAGCTTGCTTAGCTCAGACCCCCTCAATACACCCCTTGGGGAACTATCCCAACTATGGTTTCCATGGTGGGATGGTTCCTAGGCTTGGAGCCTATGTGGCAATTGTGTTGGGTTGGAAAACCCAACTTAGAACCATTCAATGGTTGTGTTTAGGATAGAGTAGATTGTAACAATTGTTTGGCAGTTTCTGATTGGTTGGAATTCCAACCTTTGTGATTTCACTTTGATGGGTTGGAGTTTCCCAATCCTCTTGGTTGAGGTTTGGAAAACCAAACCAACCCTTCCATCCCAACCAAAGCCAACCTTCTTCTCCAAGTCCCTCTTTGTCGAGAAAACTCTCGACATTTGCTTAGAGGGAAGTTGGTTAGTTAGCTTAGTTAGGGCAATGCGTTACAATCGATGTGCCAGAGGCAATCGATGTGCCAGAGGCCATATCGCGCTGTGTCGCGCTCTTCTCAACGCTCCTTCCTGCAACTCAGCATGTACGTTTTCTGGCATGTCATATTCGTTTGCACGTTTCCTTGTTAGCTCCTGCGGCTATTTCACACGAAGTAGTTAGCTTGATTGATCGTGGTGTTCTTTCTTCTCACTCGTGTTGGTGCTTCCCGTTTTCGTTTTTGCTAGTAGTCGCACTGTGCGTGGACCTTCTCCACTACTTGAACCAGATTGGCTGAAGAACAATCCTTGCGACACTCCTTCCAGTCGCTCCACAGTGCTTGCAAATCCGTCAAAGCTGCACAGTATCGTTCACCATCGCTTCACGTTTGGCGAGACCCCTTTCCCCCTCGTCAATCGATATTTTTCTCGCTACACTGACTTTGCCGAAATTCTTGTTTTCAAGGTTTCGCCAACACTATTTCAAACCCACATAACTTGATAAATTACCATGCTGACCCCGGGCTTTAAGCAGGGGAAGAAGAACTGCAGAGAAGGGTCGGGAAAAGAAACGAGTCAGTAGCAGATGGGTGCCCTACTGACGAGACCCTGTCGCCCGACAATCACCATCCACACCGGGTCGTGGTACCGATCAGAGCTATCAACCGCAACCGGACGAATAACGTGGGTGAACACGTGGACTACCCTGTGCTGGTGGTGGGGAGGGTTAACGGTTATAAAATAAAAATATTCGTCGACGGTGGGGCGAGTCACAGCCTCGTCAACCTGGCAACGGCAAAAAAAAATAGGGGTGGAGCTGAACAGATGTCTACCGGAGATTGATGCAAGGCTGGTGGATGGGACGCCACTGGCCATCCGAGATGAAGCGCAAAAAAATCGGATCAAGTGTGGCGACAATTTCGGGTTCGGCATGAAGATGATGGCGACGACTTTGGTCGGCTGCGATGTGCTGCTGGGGCGAGATTGGTTGCAAAAGTTTAATCCGACGATCGACTGGACGACGGGAGCGTGTGCTGTGCGAGGAAAGGGAGGGCTGACGACGCTTCCGAAGTGGACGGACACGGAGCCGGTGACGACACGTGTCAACGCCATCAACATGGCGCGAGCGATCAACAGTGGAGCTTAAGCCTATGCGGTGCACCTGTACGAGATTGCGGCTTCCGAAAAAATCGCGGACATCGACACGCTCTGCGCGGCGGTCCATGAGGAGTTGGCGAGCATTATTCGGAAGTACCCCGCAATTTTCGCGGACGACCTCCCGGATGGCCTACCCCCTCAGCGTCCAGAAGACCATCGGATCCAGCTGGAACCCAGCGCGCAACCTACTGTGCAGACGCAGTGGCGGCTCAGCCAACCAGAGCTTGACGAGCTGCGAAGCCAGCTGGATTACCTGCTAGCCAAGGGATTCATACGGCCAAGCACGTCGCCGTTTGCAGCGCCGATACTGTTCACACCGAAGAAGGACAGGGGCCTACGCATGTGCATCGATTATCGAGCGCTGAATCGGGTCGCGCTAAAATCGCGTTACCCGATCCCGCAAACTGACGATCTGCTGGATCAACTTCGTGGAGCTCGTTATTTTTCGAAGATCGACTTGCGAGGCGGCTACCACCAAATTCACGTGTTCGCCGACGACTGCCCGAAAACGGCTTTTCGCACACGCTACGGCAGTTATGAAGAATGCCGTTCGGACTGACCAACGCGCCCTCGACATTCCAAATGACCATGAACGGGATCTTCCGGGACATCCTGGACAAAAAAGTCATCGTGTATCTCAACGACATCATGGTGTACAGCAAAACGAAAGAAGAGCATTTACGGGATTTGGAGGAGGTGTTCCGGCGTCTACAGGAACATAGGCTGATTACGAAGGGGTCTAAGTGCGAGTTCCTAAAGCCGGAGTTGGAGTTTTTAGGGCACGTGGTTTCCCGCGACGGCATCAAAATTGACCCTCGTAAGGTGGACGCCATCGTTAAATGGAAGCCGTCGACTAATATCCCTAAATTGCATAGTTTTTTGGGATTTGTTAACTACGTTCGCCGTTTTGTACATAATATGGCAGGGATAACTAAGCCGCTGACCGACTTGCTGCACAAGGACACTCATTTTCGGTGGGGGGAGAGAGAGCAGTCCGCCTTCGACGCACTCAAAAACATTTTGAGTTCACCCCCGGTACTCCGCCTCGCCGACCCATCTCGACCGTTCGAGGTCATCACGGACGCCAGCGATTTTGCCGTCGGCGCCGTCCTGCTACAGGACTTCAGCAAAGGGCTGCAACCCATCGCCTACGAATCACGCAAGATGCAGCCACCCGAGCGCAACTACCCGGTCCACGACAAAGAAATGCTAGCCGCTGTCCACGCTTTTCGTGTCTGGCGCTGCTACCTCACGGGAGCCGACGTGACAATCCGAACCGACCACAAATCGCTACAGTACATGCGCACGCAACCAACACTCAACTCCCGACAAATCCGGTGTTTGGACTACCTCGAGGCCAATTTTCGGCACACCATCACGTACAAGAAAGGCGCCAACAACATTGCTGACGCCCTCACCCAACCATCCATGCAGATGTCAAAATGTTATATTTGTCTAGCCTGCAGTGGGGTACTCTATAGCGAGTACAGCCCAGATTAGGGTTTCCTATATGTACTCAACTGCCTGCTAGTGCAAACCCTCCTTTTCTGTTCTAAACTTCTCTTGTTATTCTAACATGCTATCAGAGTAGGTCGACCCTCCCTGGTCGATCCTGTGGGTGGGCCCACCACCTGCTTCCACTGCTGTCCTGTCTGTCGCGCGCCAGGGGCGCGCGACGTTTATTCTTGCCGCCACGCGCTCGGGGCGCATGGCGGTTTTCTGCCCGCCGCACGCTCGGAGCGCGCGGCGGTTTTCTGCCCGCTGTGCGCCCCGAGGCGCGCGGCGGTTTCCTACCCCGTCGACCCGCGCACCGCCCCCCCTCCCGTCGCCTCGTCGCGGTGCCCTGGGGGCCTGCGCGCTGTCCCCTCCCGTCGCCTCGTCGCGGCGCCTTGGGGGCCCGCGCGCCGCCCCCCCTCCCGTCGCCTCGTCGCGGCACCTTGGGGGCCCGCGCGTCACCCCCTCCCATCGCCTCGCCGCGGCACCTTGGGGGCCCGCGCGCCGCCCCCTCCTGTCGCCTCGTCGCGGCGCCTTGGGGGCCCGCGCGTCCCCCTCTCCCGTCGCCTCGTCGCGGCGCCCTGGGGACCCGCGCGTCGCCCCTTCCCGTCGCCCGTCGAGGCGCCCTCGGGGGCCTGCGCGCGGCCCCCCTCCCGTCGCCCGTCGTGGCGCCCTTGGGGGCCCGCACGCTGCCCCTTCTGCAGCTCGCGAACCGCCCCTGCAGCCCGCAAACCGCCCCTGCAGCCCACGCGAGCCGCCCCTGCAGCCCGCGAGCCGCCCCTGCCGCCTCCTGCCCTTGTGCAACTGCGAGGTGGCGGGTATGGGGGTGGCGGGTGTGTGCGTCGCCACTTGCACCTCCTCCTCCTTCGTCTCCCACTGCTGCAGCTGCCGCTGAGGGGGGTGGATGTGTGGGAGCCGAGGGAGTGGTGCTAGGGGGGTGACATGGGAGTGGAGCTAGGGGTGCAGCAGAGGGTGTGTGAAAGGGGGTCTGCAACAGTGGGGGATAGTGTGCGGAGGTATCCGTCGTGTCGCCAGCAGGGCCAGTAGTCCGGAGGCTACGATCTCCGGTAGCCCAGCGAGCCTGCTGCGCCAGTCGCCCGTGGGTCCGTTGCTCCTGCCGCTCGTCTTAGCCGCGGAGCCAGTTACTCCTGTAGTCCGGAGGCTACAATCTCCGGTAGCCACCGTGTGCGCGCTCCTGTTGCCCGTGTGTCTGCAATCCGTCGCCTCCAATCTCCTCTCCTCTCACAGTCCAGCCTCCTCCTCCTCACTTGCCCTTTGTGAATGCCTCTAGCTGTACTATGCCCTTGTGCCTGTGAACTATTGCTATGCCTGTTTGTTGTGCTGATTACACCCCACTTTGACTATGGGGGTGTGTCAGAATGTTATATTTGTCTAGCCTACAGTGGGGTACTCTATAGCGAGTACATCCCAGATTAGGGTTTCCCATATGTACTCAACTGCCTGCTAGTGCAAACCCTCCTTTTCTGTTCTAAACTTCTCTTGTTATTCTAAAAGCAGAATACGGCGGTACTAATCGACCACACCAACCCGATGCTGACGAGACTATTCACCCACGGCTACAAGATTGATAGGTTTTTCAAGAATCGGCACCAACAGGCTACCACGCAACATGGCAATTATCACCTAAAAGCCGGTACGAACCGGATTTGGGTGCCAGCCTACCAGCCTTTACGGGAGTTGCTGACGCAGGAGGTACACGACTCCAACCTTTCTGGGCATTTCGGCATCGACAAAACACTGAAGCTACTGCAGCGGAATTAATACTGGCCGGAAAAGCTCACCGACGTGCAGCGCTACGTGTCAACTTGCCCGACCTGCCAAGCGATGAAGTCGTCGCGCCAAAGGCCAGCCGGACTGCTGCAGCCCCTCGAGCCACCCGAGCGACCGTGGCAATAGGTGACGATGGATTTTGTCACAGGACTTCCAGCTGGCGCGAGTGGCAACGACTCAGTTATGGTCGTCGTCGATCGACTGACGAAGATGGCGCATTTCGCACCATGCCGCACGACGATCACAGCCAAAGATACGGCAAAACTCTTCATCTCCACCGTCGTACGCCTACACGGGTTACCTTCGGCGATCATCAGCGATCGGGATCCGAAATTTACGTCGAAGTTCTAGCAGGGCACAGTACGGAACCCGCCTGCAGTTTTCGTTGTCCTACCACCCGCAAACCGACGGACAGACAGAACAGACAAACCAAACTATGGAGCAGCTGATTCGCACCAACTGCCCGGACCTTAGCAAGTCGGAGGACTCGCTGCCGATGCTGGAATTCGCGTACAACAACGCCCCTTCGGCCATGACTAAACAATCGCCTTTCTACTTGAATTACGGGATAGATCCCGTGGTACCCTCATCGACGACCCTGGACAACCCGGTACCACGATCGCAGAAGTTTGTCACGGAACTACAGACAGCCCGCAAAAAGACAGCTAACTTTATTCGTAAAGCTAGCGGAGCTGCGTGACCTGCTGCAGAGTGCATTTCAGCTGCGGGAGATTAGCCCTGTGGAGAAATATCTGGGGTTGCAGCTGATTTGGGACAGGCCCACGAGGAGGTTGTGGCTGCACCAGGGGGCCTATGTGGACAAGGTCCATAGGCGCTTCTTTGACGGGGAGCAGCCGCTGCGAGTGCCTCGCACCCCTCTTTCCTCTGACCCTTTCAGTGTGCAGACCTTCGAGGATGTGGGATGGCAGTCTCGCCAGGAGGAGGAGTACAGGCAGAAGGTGGGATCCTTGCAGTTCGCGGCCTGTACCACCCGTCCCGACATCTCGTTCGCCTGCAGCAAGCTGGGGTCGGGCCAGACTGTGCGGAGTGATCAGCACTGGAAGGAGTTGGACCGGTGCTTGACGTACTTGGTGGGGAGCAGGGATGTGGCGCTGGAGTTTGGTGGTGGGCCGGAGTCCTTGGAGCTGGTGGGCTACGCCGATGCTGATGATGCAGGGGACAAGCAGAACAGGACCAGCACAGGTGGCTATGTCTTCGTGCTCGGGGGTGCTGCTGTCTCATGGGCGAGCCAGCGGATTCGTTGCGCCACCCTTTCCTCCACTGAGTCTGAGTACATTGCTGCTGTGGAGGCTGGGAAGGAGGCGCGCAGGCTGCGCTTCCTGCTGGCAGAGTTTCAACTGCTGAGGAGTGAGGAGCCCACGACTCTCTTTGTGGACAACTCCTCCGCCATTTCAGTGGCAGGTGGCATGGGGCTCAAGGGGAGCCTCAAGCACATGGAGCGTCGTCACATGTGGCTGCAGCACATGGTCAAGCGCAGGAAGCTGCAGCTGCAGTACATCCCTACGAGCGAGCAGCCTGCTGACTACCTCACAAAGGCATTGCATTTCCCCGCCTTCAGTCGTTGCTTCGAGGCTGTGGGGCAGGTGCGGCTCTCGAGTGAGGGGAGTGAAGACCTAGACACTCCATGATGTGGATGGTGCCATGGCCTATCCATGGCTGGTGCGGTGCGTGTTTATACTTTGAGCGTGTTTCGTTTGTGTGTATCCCTTTGTTTTGGTGTGTATGTGTGTATGCATGCCCTGTGATTATAAAGGGCCTTGCTGTAGTATGGCAGGGGAGTGTTAGAGGGCCCTACGACAGCAAGGGCCCTCGATGACCTTTGACTTGGCAGGTCGGCGCCTAACGACTGAGTCTACTCGGCACCGACGCACGAGTTCGGTGGCGGTCATTAGTGACTACGGGTGACTGTGAGCTACTGCAGCGAACTCGGCGGAATCGGTGCTAGGAATGACGAGTCTTGGGGGTCGTAGGTGCCTTGCTTGTGAGGCACGCTGCTCACTTGCTGTGTTGGCAGGAGTAGCGTGCACGGTGAGACATTCCGGTGCCGAGTTGGGTTGGAAATGTGCGGGGCGCGTTCACCCACCTGCACAGCACTTTCGTGTGGGTTGGGTTACTCGCAGCGCCACGCAACAATTGTGCAACTCTTGCTTGCCTATATATGTTTGTGTTTGCTTGTGTGTTTGATAATTGATGTTGCAATTCTACTTGGCCCAAATGCTACTTCAATTCTCACAAAGTCCTTAGAGGCACACGCTACCAAAACTCTACCAAGTTGCTGGCGCAACATCATTCCCATAGCAGAGACTCTCTCGCTATCGCTACGCTCTCTAATATATTCCTTCATGGTGCGGTGAGCGTGGAACGAACACGCATAGATTTCCGTCGTCGTTGATATTCGCGTTCGTATACTCGCCTTGGCGTGCGGCGTTAGTGAAGGGCGCTTATTAATCTAAGTTGAACCTCTCTTGATTTCCCTCCAGTTACGTTCTCGGACCCAAGGATAGGGCGTTTGGTAATTTATTACCACTCGTCTGAGGACCCTTGTGAGGTGACCCCGAGACGAGGGATTAAAGGAAGGGGCACTTTATTTTAATTTGTGGTACCTTATAGAGACGTCGTAGAGGATGAGTACAGAGGAGGCGAACGTGGAGGCCGGTAATTTGCGCGCCCTAGAGGAGGATCTCGTGGCTCGTCATTCTCGTGGTGAGATTAGTGATATCGAATACGAGCTAATGTTGGAGGGATTGCGCTCGCGTCGGCGTCGTGAGCACCCTTCGCCACGTGTAGAGAATGTTGAGCAAGTTGCGGGAGGTACTAGTGCGTGGGATATGGCTGTCGATGGCGGAAATAGCGATGACGAGGAGTTTGATGGGTTGATGTCGCGTGGGGTCCTGCGAGGACCAACTCGGTTTAGTACGGCTAGCGTTGGCGGTGTACAGGAGCGTGTTCATCGTGCAGCAGCGTCACGAGAGCATGCGAATGTAGGACGGCGGAGCGTTGCTGGAGGAGGAATTGCGGAAGAGTTCGATAGCGAGGCTATGCCGGGCGTTACCCCGATTGGATCGATGTCGAGGGACGAGAGAATAGCCCCCAACTATGGCTACTTCAGATTCACTCCAGACAAGATCGTTGTCACTAGGCCGTTAGAAGGACGTCACGACCTGTCGACGTGGACAGAATCAATCGAGCCGCAGCTTGAGATCGCTCAGCTAAAGCGATTCATAGATGGCACCACCCCCATTCCACCAGCGCGTGCGCTTGCGCATCTCTCTCAGTTCCGCGCGATGCAGTTGCTGACATTCACCACCATTTCCCGATGCTGCTCCCCAACCGTACAGATCGCCCTTAAGGCGTGTCGCATGAAGGTCGATGCCGGCTATCAGGCATGGCAGTTTATTATGCGCACGTACATGGCGAAGGACGATCTGTACATCGGTCAGTTAGAGCAGGCGCTCACTAACCTCGAGATGGGAGAGCACGAGTCCGCTACGTCCTATTGCAACCGTGCGCAGCAGATCCTAGTGAACCTGAGGATGGCCGGCGTAGATTACTCGCAGGCGTCGTACATCACTCACGTTGTGAAGGGGTTGCCGCAGCAGTACAACCTCTTACGCAGGATGCTGAAGTTGCCGCAGGTTCGCAAGGAGTTGGACGAGGACACCCTCGCTAGCTACATCATCGAGGAGGAGTGTACGCTGGCGGCAGAGGGACGAAAGGACCAATTTCTTCCCCAGGCTAACCAGGTCTTTACCAAGAAGGGTAAGCCCCAATTCCAGCAGACTTCATTCCCTTCCCCTCCCACTACGGCACAGCAGCAGCAGCCTAAGAATGGGGGTGGGCTTGGTGGGGGAGGGGAGAAGTGGAAAGGGGGTAAGGATGGCCAGCCGAAGGGGGGGAAAGGGGGCTTCAAGGGGAAGTGCTATGTGTGTGGACAAATAGGGCATGTTGCTAAGTACTGTCAGCAGCGGGCGGATAAGGAGGCAGACACCGGTGGAGAGGGTTCTGGAGGTAGCAGCGGAAAGGGGGGTGATGGCTCTAAGGGGAGCGGGCAGTCATCATGTGCGATGGTGAAGCCAGTTGTGGAGCAGACTCCTCTCGTTGTGCTAGAGCCTGAGGCCGGGGAGGGCTTACAGGCTGTTGCAGCTGCTGTGAAGGCGAACCCGAGCGTTGTGCTGCTTGATAGCGGATGCTCCCACCATCTCATGGGAGATCGTTCTGCCTTTGTGGAGATGAGCAGCGGCGGCAGCATTAAGCAGGTTACCGGCTTCAACGGCGCCCTTCAGGAGGTGCAGGGGCGAGGCACAGTCGCTCTTCTTGGGGAGGGGGGCAGGCGTGTCTTGGTGCCGGACGTGCTGTACGTACCAGGAGTGCAGGCGAGTCTTCTCTCTGCTGGGCAGCTGCGTGATAGTGGTGTGCAGCTGCTGGATGCCGGGGATGTGACTTTGCTGAGGGCACCAGATGGATCGCTCCTTGGTCGTGCGGAGTTCAAGGGGCGTGTTCTCTGCACGAACTTCCAGCCGTGTTCGACGCAGCAGCAGGAAGGCGAAACGGTGGCACTTCGTACCTTGGCGACGGGCGTACGGTCTAAGGGGGACCTGTGGCATGCGCGTATGGCACACGTTGGTATTGATGTCATCGAGCGCACATCGGCTCACGGGTCAGTGAAGGGCTTGGATTTGGAGAAGGGGGGCAAGTCAGGCATACCTTGTGTCTCCTGTGTTGGGGGAAAGATCACTCGTCATACCTTTCCTTCTGTGGGAGAGGAGGAGGATGAGTTGCTCGGGGTGGTGCATGCTGACCTGTGTGGCCCTTTCCGTGAAGCAGCTAAGGACGGCAGCCGCTACTTCTTGGTGCTGAAGGATCGCAAGACGCGATATGTCTGGGCCTACCCTTTGGCCCAGAAGAGTGATGCGCTGGCGGCGTTCCAGAAGTGGCTCCCGATGGCAGAGCGACAGTGCAAGACCACGGTGCAGGCGTTGCGCACTGATCGGGGTGGCGAGTTCCTGGGGCACGCCTTCACGCTCTTCCTCGACGGTAAAGGCATCATCCATGACCTCACATGCCCGTACACGCCGGAGCAGAACGGGATGGCCGAGAGGGAGATGCGCAGCATTGTGGAGGCGGTGCGGACGATGTTGCTGCACATGGGTGTACAGCATCACTGGTGGCACCTGGCGTTGGCTCAGGCCGTCTGGGTGCGCAACCGCGTGGAGCACGCCTCACTACCCTCTGGTGTGACGCCGTACGAGCTCGCCTTCCGACGCAAACCTGATGTCAGTATGGTGCGTGTTTAGGGCTGCATGCTGCAGTACATGGTACCACAGTCGCAGCGTGGGGGGAAGCTGGCGCCTAAGGCTCGCTGGGGGTTGCACTTGGGTGTGTCAGCTGCGAGCAAGGGCTGGGCCGTGCTGGACTTGGAGTCCAACCGCCTCATCACCACTGTGGAAGCTGTGTTCTATGAGACCATGTCCCTAGCAGGATGGAAGGCTTGGCATCAGCAGGAGCATGGGGGGCGTTCGATGCCCTATGAGCCCCTTCCCTCACTCTTCCCGATCACTCTCGAGGAGGCGGAGGAGGAGGAGGAGGTGGTCGCACCTCCTGCTATGCCCTATGTCCCTACCTCGGTCCCCACCCCACCTCCGCCTACAGTCTACCCTCGTGTGATTCCCCCTGCCCCGCCTTTTTCCTCCTCACCCCCCTTGGCTTCCCCTCCTCCTCCTGTTATTCCATCTCCCCTTCCACCCTCCATCCCTCCTGCACCTGCTCCGCCCTCTTCTTCGTCTTCCACGGCGCCGCCCGTTGGTGAGGGGGGGATGGAGGTGCCACCGTCTGTGGAGATCACCGACGGGCAGCGCCTTGAGACTGAGCAGCTGCAGGACGAGAGCAGTATGGATGGAGTACAGCAGAGTGGGGGGCAGGAGACAGGGGAGCAGCAGACAGGGGAGCAGCAGATTGGGGAGCAGCAGACAGGGGAGCAGCAGATTGGGGAGCAGCAGACAGGGGAGCCGCAGACAGGGGAGCAGGAGATGTGGGGAATTAGAGATGGTGGTCGTGTGTTGGTTTCTGGGACGACCACTGCACCACTGCGTCGCTCCACTCGCATCACTCGTGGTATCCCGCCTGTTCGATACGCTTGGGCTGTAGTGGTTGAGCCAGCGGGCTTGGATGACGAGGAGGAGGACGAGGAGTGGACTAACCTGGACCCGGACGTGGCAGCTGATCCTGAGAGGCAGTGGGACATAGCGAAAATGACAGTGAAGGAGGCCTTGGGCTGCTGGAAGGGAGACAAGGTGAAGGAGGCGATGGATGAGGAGATGCGGAGCTTGATTGAGCAGGGGACGTGGGAGTTGGTTCCGCGTCCGCCAGGGGTGAATGTGATGAAGAACCGCTGGATTTTGAACACCAAGTTCCGACCTGATGGGATAGTGGAGCGTGAGAAGGCGAGGCTGGTGGTGAAGGGGTTCACGTAGGTGGCAGGGGTGGACTATGAGGAGACGTACGCCCCTGTGGGAAGCTATGTGACGGCGCGTGTGCTTCTGGCGATTGCAGCTGCACTTGATTTGGACCTGATGCAGCTCGATGTGAAGAACGCGTTCCTCCATGGCGTGCTGGACCGAGACCTTTACATGGAGCAGCCGAGCTACTACGAGGATGGGACTCCTCGTGTCTGTAAGTTGGTGAAGAGTCTGTATGGGCTCAAGCAGAGCCCGATGCTATGGTATGAGGCCTTGGATGGGGTGCTGCTTGGGGCTGGACGGAAGAAGAGCAAGGTGGATGAGGCTCTGTACTTCAAGACTGATGCTGAGGGGGAGATGTGCTGGCTGCTGGTGTATGTGGATGACCTGCTTGCTGCCAGCCGCAGTCAGAGCATGCTAGCGGAGCTGCGTGACCTGCTGCAGAGTGCCTTTCAGCTGCGGGAGATTAGCCCTGTGGAGAAATATCTGGGGTTGCAGCTGATTCGGGACAGGCCCACGAGGAGGCTGTGGCTGCACCAGGGGGCCTATGTGGACAAGGTCCATAGGCGCTTCTTTGACGGGGAGCAGCCGCTGCGAGTGCCTCACACCCCTCTTTCCTCTGACCCTTTCAGTGTGCAGACCTTCGAGGATGTGGGATGGCAGTCTCGCCAGGAGGAGGAGTACAGGCAGAAGGTGGGATCCTTGCAGTTCGCGGCCTGTACCACCCGTCCCGACATCTCGTTCGCCTGCAGCAAGCTGGGGTCGGGCCAGACTGTGCGGAGTGATCAGCACTGGAAGGAGTTGGACCGGTGCTTGACGTACTTGGTGGGGAGCAGGGATGTGGCGCTGGAGTTTGGTGGTGGGCCGGAGTCCTTGGAGCTGGTGGGCTACGCCGATGCTGATGATGCAGGGGACAAGCAGAACAGGACCAGCACAGGTGGCTATGTCTTCGTGCTCGGGGGTGCTGCTGTCTCATGGGCGAGCCAGCGGATTCGTTGCGCCACCCTTTCCTCCACTGAGTCTGAGTACATTGCTGCTGTGGAGGCTGGGAAGGAGGCGCGCAGGCTGCGCTTCCTGCTGGCAGAGTTTCAACTGCTGAGGAGTGAGGAGCCCACGACTCTCTTTGTGGACAACTCCTCCGCCATTTCAGTGGCAGGTGGCATGGGGCTCAAGGGGAGCCTCAAGCACATGGAGCGTCGTCACATGTGGCTGCAGCACATGGTCAAGCGCAGGAAGCTGCAGCTGCAGTACATCCCTACGAGCGAGCAGCCTGCTGACTACCTCACAAAGGCATTGCATTTCCCCGCCTTCAGTCGTTGCTTCGAGGCTGTGGGGCAGGTGCGGCTCTCGAGTGAGGGGAGTGAAGACCTAGACACTCCATGATGTGGATGGTGCCATGGCCTATCCATGGCTGGTGCGGTGCGTGTTTACACTTTGAGCGTGTTTCGTTTGTGTGTATCCCTTTGTTTTGGTGTGTATGTGTGTATGCATGCCCTGTGATTATAAAGGGCCTTGCTGTAGTATGGCAGGGGAGTGTTAGAGGGCCCTACGACAGCAAGGGCCCTCGATGACCTTTGACTTGGCAGGTCGGCGCCTAACGACTGAGTCTACTCGGCACCGACGCACGAGTTCGGTGGCGGTCATTAGTGACTACGGGTGACTGTGAGCTACTGCAGCGAACTCGGCGGAATCGGTGCTAGGAATGACGAGTCTTGGGGGTCGTAGGTGCCTTGCTTGTGAGGCACGCTGCTCACTTGCTGTGTTGGCAGGAGTAGCGTGCACGGTGAGACATTCCGGTGCCGAGTTGGGTTGGAAATGTGCGGGGCGCGTTCACCCACCTGCACAGCACTTTCGTGTGGGTTGGGTTACTCGCAGCGCCACGCAACAATTGTGCAACTCTTGCTTGCCTATATATGTTTGTGTTTGCTTGTGTGTTTGATAATTGATGTTGCAATTCTACTTGGCCCAAATGCTACTTCAATTCTCACAAAGTCCTTAGAGGCACACGCTACCAAAACTCTACCAAGTTGCTGGCGCAACATCATTCCCATAGCAGAGACTCTCTCGCTATCGCTACGCTCTCTAATATATTCCTTCAAGCCGCGGACCGGAGTGAGTCGCGATATTGCGCGAGTGGCGGTGGGGTGTGTGTCGCGTTTACGTGCGGGGTGCGCGCTGGGAGCTGCCGCGATTACGTGAGGCGAGCGGCCGGGTGTGAGCAGCGACGCGGTCTGGCGACGCGGACGGGAATGGGCTCCGATGACGCGGAGGTGCGAGGGGGATGGGAGCCAGAATTTGAGAGAAAGTAAGCCGCGGGAGGTCGGATGCGAGTAGGTGCGGGGGAATAGCATGCGAGCAGGCGCGGGGGGATAGCATGCGAGCAGGCGCGGGGGAATAGCATGCGAGCAGGCGCGGGTGGCGGGCATGCGAGCAGGCGCGGGGGGACAGCATGCGAGCAGGCGCGGGGGAATAGCATGCGAGCAGGCGCGGGTGGCGGGCATGCGAGCAGGCGTGGGGGAATAACATGCGAGCAGGCGCGGGGGGATAGCATGCGAGCAGGCGCGGGGGAATTGCATGCGAGCAGGTGCGGGGGGATAGCATGCGAGCAGGCGCGGGGGAATAGCATGCAAGCAGGCGCGGGGAAGAAGCTCACTTCGTGGCCCGCTCCTTCTCTTTCAATTGTCAGCCCCTTGCCCTTCGTGGCCCCATGTGCTTCATCATTGCTTCCGTTGCTTTCCCTTCCGTATCCCTGTCCCCCCCAGCAACTTCCCTTCTCTCCTCATGTTCCTGTTGTTGTCTCGCTGTTTGCTTGCCCATCATCCCGCTCTCCCCATTCCGCAGTCAACCATCACCACCCCAGTTCATGAGTTGGAGGTGTGGCGTAGGGGCAGGGCGTTGTCTCGTATGGTAATCACCTCGTTGAGAGCCAGCCACCCCCAAATTTCCCCCCTGCTTATTCACTGCTTCCCCCCTGCTTACCCTTTGTTATTCTCTTCTTACCCTTTGTTTCCCCCCCGCTTACCCCTTGTTTCCCCCCTGATCTTTCTTCCCTCCCTGCTCTCTCTTCCCTCCCTGTTCTCTCTTCCCTCCCTGCTCTCTCTTCCCTCCCTGCTCCCTCTTCCCTCCCTGTTCTCTCTTCCGTGGTGCATCTCATCAGGCATGAAGCAACCAAGCAGACAAGCTAGACAGATCTAGGATAGTGTGATGTGGGCCCTTGCCGTATCATAACATCAGGCATGAAGCAACCAAGCAGACAAGCTAGACAGACAAGTTACTTATCAAAATACCCTAATCAGTTTGAGGTACTATACATTCAATAATGATAGCATTGGTCATGTGTGGATATTTGTGATGGTCCCTCTTTTGCAACACTGGTGGGTGTGAGAATGTTTATGTATTATATGGTAAATAACTTGAGGTACAAGACAGCCTTTGTCCACTCTCATTGTCTTGTCGCCTCCACTAGAGGGTAATGTAGCTCCTGCTGAGTGGTGAGAGCCCATGTAGTGCTCATGCTGCAGCAGTCACCCCAGCTGCAGCAGCAAGTCGGAGGCCCAAGCAGGAGGGAAGGAGGGGTGGATGAGTGGCGCGTGTGGTGGCAGGGCGCATGGAGAGTGCCATAGAGCCCAGCATCCACTCGCCCTATGGCGCGTGTGGTGGTAGGAGGGCGCCCATGTCCTCCCCTCCATGGCGCCCCGCTGCCCTGCTGCAGCCTGCACGGCACACTTAGCCGAGCAGACGGGGAGAAGAGGAGAGTGGCAGAGCAATGGCAGGGCAGAAGGAAAGCAAAGGGAAAGGAATGGGAAGGAGAGTGAAGGAGTGGGAAAGAGAGGGAAAGGAGTAAGCCATCGCTTTACGAACAAAGCACATGCTCCCTTCACCGATTGCATCATGCCATGCAGCAAGCTAGTGGAAGAGAGGGTGCCACTGACGGCGAGGGTGGAAGGGTGATTGGGGCTGCCATCTCTGAGTTTGGAATTGATCCGGTGAAGATGAGCCTTGAAGCAAAGTGGACAGGGGGGGTAAGGTTGCGTTACAACTAAACATGGATCATACAGGAATGTAAGCGAATGGAGGGGTCCAGGAGACATGGGGAGGCAGGGAGGTGAGATGGGGAGGAAGGGGCACAGTGAAAAGTAGCGGGGAGGTGGGAGGAAGACAAGGGGAGGAGAGGATGACAGGGGGAAGAGAGGAGGACAAGGGGGAGAGAGGATGACAGGGGGGAGAGAGGATGACAGGGGGGAGAGAGGATGACATGAGGGAGAGAGGAGGACATGAGGGAGAGAGGAGGACAGGGGGGAGAGAGGAGGACAGGGGGGAGAGAGGGGGACAGGAGGGAGAGAGGGGGCCAAGGGGGGGAGGAGGACAGGGGGGGAGGAGGACAAGGTGGGGAGAGGATGACAGAGGGGAGCGAGGAAGACAGAGGAAGAGAGAGGATGATAGAAGGGAGAGAGGATGACACAGTAGAGAGAGGAGAATAGGGGGGGGAGAGGAGGTCAGGGGTGAGAGAGGAGGACATGGGGGACAGAGGAGACAGAGGAAGGGAAACGGGGGGTAGGGAAACGGGGGTAAGGGAGACAGTGGGAGGGAAAAGGGGGGACGGGAAAAGGGAAGACGGGATAAAGGAGGGACTGGAAGTGGGGGGATGTGAAACGTGGGGAAGGGAGACGGGAGGACAGGGGGGAGAGAGGATGACCGGGGGGGATGAGGGAGGAGTGCAAGTCAGGTGTGCTAGAAATGGGCAGAGGAGCAATGGATTGGAGGGATGAGGAGGAAATGCACGGATTCGTGTGAGCGCAGTTGAGTGCACGATGCACTTCCCTCCCGTTACCCGCACTCGCCACGCCTCTGCCCCTCGCAACCTCGCTGCTGCCACGGGACTACTGCCACCTCACTCACTACGCTCTCACCACTACTGGAGGGCGGCTCCGAAGAGGTTCGGAGGGATGAGGAAAGGCTCCGGGCGCGTGAATGGGCGCATCTCGCGCACCTCGTCAAACGTGCAGATGGCGGTTCCGTGGCGGTGACGAGGCTGCAGGCGCGGGTGGCTGATGGGGGGAGGGGAAAAACCAAGGGAAAGCAGTGGGGAAATGGGGAAGAAAATGGTGAAACGAAGGGAAGGAGGGATGGGAATGAGGGCAAGGAGCGGGGGACATGTGAGAAAGAAGGGGGAGCGGGAAGGGAGGAGATAGATTGAGCTGAGAGAGGGGTTGGGGGGGATAGGAAGATGGGAGTGAGGGACGGGAGGACATAGGAGGAGGAGGTGCGATTTGGGGGAAAAGGGAGGTGCGACCTGGGGGTAAACGGAGGTGCGATATGGGGGAAATGGGAGGTCCTCTGGTGGGGGACAACGGAGGTGCGATATGGGGGAAAAGGGAACGCGATCTGGGGGAAAACGGAGGTGCGATATGGGGGAAAAGGGAACGCGATCTGGGGGAAAACGGAGGTGCGATATGGGGGAAAAGGGAGGTGCGAATTGGAGGGAAACGGGTGAGGCTACTCGCGGGAATCGCGGCTCATAGCGTGGGGGCGGGAATCAGTCGCCGCGAGCGGGAATCGCGGCTCTACATACTTGGGCGTGAAGCAGGCGATACGGTACGGTACGCGCAGCTGGCCAGAATCGTGGATGTGAGCGGGTTGGCGCTAAACATACTGCACGCTACACGCTGCTAGCAGGAATCGCGGCTATCACAGTGGCTGCGTGAAACTGACACTACATCCGTCGCCACAGGCGAATTTCGCGGCGGTTTGCGACGGTGGCGTGCATTATTCTGATGCGCTACCTGCTGCTAGTACGGGGATTCGCAGGCTAGAGCAGTTTGGCAGTACTGCTCTCTCTGGCCAGCGTTTTCTGTTCCGCTTGGGTGTTTGTGTTGGGCGCAGGATCTTCCGCATTTTCGCGGTGTACTTCCGCCAAGAAAACTTCGCCCGCGAAATTGTTTCTCATCGCAAACGCTGTTTGTAATCCTCGCACAGGTGATTGGGGTGGCAGCTCACTTCGCTCTCGAACCAGCGTGCGCCAAAGGGTGTGCAGTTAGATTAGCCCCAAAAAAACCCTTTTAGTATGTAGACCGCAGCTTTAAGGGGGGGGGGGGGGGGGTAGTGTAAGGAATTTTCTCGGATTCCTTACTGGGTCACACTGTACGCGTACAACCCCGATTTTCGGAAAACCAGGCTCGGTCCGCCGACCTCGCATTCCGAACCACTCTCGCGTCGCCTTAGGATTTTCCAACCCCGAACCTGCACCCAACCATCTCGCGACCCCGCGACCTCGGCCTAGCTAGCATTGCTATATTAGTTCTAGTCCTCGTTGTTCCCTCAGACGTTGTAATCACTTCCGCGTTATTGAATACTGCGCACTCTTCTCTTTCACAACTCATAACAACCAGGGTCCAAGAAAGCCAGTGACCTCTCTAGCTGGACTCTGTTTTTGCTGATGATTGTTACGCAATTATCAATGATGTCATATATTCTTATGCAAGAAAGAATGAAAATGCTGATGATTAACATAGAGTCAGAAAACTAATTCATGTTCTCCTGAATTTACAGTAGGCCTAACTTGTCCGAAGAAACAAAGATCCACTATCTGATGAGTCAAACAGGCAAAAAATCTTGGGATGCCGTAATCCACCATCGCACGATTGGACAATAGTTCGCTGCATATACAACAGTCCAAATTGAATGGACCGTAAAGAGAACCAACCAATCCTGTATTCACTCCCCACACTTCATATAAAACCCTATTGTTGGTCACACATTTTCGTGAACACATGTTGTCCACCATGCTAGGTCCGCCTCAATTCTCGAACCGATTCGTCCTCTGAAGCTGCATCAGGTTGGATATGCCCTCCCGCACACCCCTCCACTACAGGACGCATCATGCCGCCCTCACCCTCCTCTTCCTCCTCCTCGTCCCACTCACTCCCCTCCTCCACCACCCTACACCCCCCTCTCAACCTCTCCATATAATCCCCGCCAACATACACCCCTCCTCCGTTCCTTGTCTCTCTATAAAGCTCCCCACCACCTGCAAATCCACCACTAGCTACACCATCACTGCCTATATAATCCCCCGATGCAGCACCCCCGCCTTCATAGTACCTTTGCTGCCCTGCTTGCATAGGCATCCCCCCTGCGCCGTGAAGAGGCATGTCGCGTGAATCCGCGTAACCACCCGGGTGGTAACCGTCCGCTTGCTCGCCACTCATCAGGCTTTCAAGATTATGCGACCTTGTGTGCAAGTATGCGTGTTATGGGGGGGGGGGGGGGGGGGGGGGGGGGGACGGAGTGAGGGGAGAGAGGGAAGGGGTGAGGGGAGTGAGGGGTGAATGAAATGGAAAGGTTAAGGAGGAAGGGTTTGAAGTACACATCATCGTTGTCTGTGAACACCTTTCTTTCCATTGATTGATGAGACATTTGAACAGAAAACAGCAGTCGCCCTGCTCTCCACTTGTTGATCAGGCATTCTGGAGGCACTGAAGCAAGCACTGCAGCAGGCACACAGGGCCAGCACAGAGACTCACTCTCCGTTGCAGCCGGTGCTCCAGCCACTCGGCAATCATGGATCGCACGGCTATGTTGTCCGTGAGCGCCTTGCTCTCTAACCTCTGATCAGGAATCCCGACCGGACGAAAGTAAAGAAAGCACTGGAGCAAGCACATAGAGACAGCACAGAGACTCACTCTCTCCGTTGCAGCCGGTGCTCCAGCCACTCGGCAATCATGGATCGCACGGCTATGTTGTCCGTGAGCGCCTTGCTCTCTAACCTCTGATCAGGAATCCCGACCGGACGAAAGTAAAGAAAGCACTGGAGCAAGCACATAGAGACAGCACAGAGACTCACTCTCTCCGTTGCAGCCGGTGCTCCAGCCACTCGGCAATCATGGATCGCACGGCTATGTTGTCAGTGAGCGCCTTGCTGTCGAGGCGGCGGCCTGTCTTGGGCGAGGTGTGGTGCACGCTCAGCCACTGCTCTATGGCCTCCCTCTCGTACGTGTGCCCATCTGCTGCTAGTACAGGGTTCTCCATGATGCCCTGAATGGGAGAGAGAAGGGAGGAGGGGAGGGAGAAGGGAGGAGGGGAGGGAGAAGGGAGGAGGGGAGGGAGAAGGGAGAAGAGGGGCCGATGGGAAGGAGGGTGATTCAGGCACACGCCCTTGCGAAGGGAAGGGGTTGAGGGGGGGATTGGGGGGAAGACATGGGCCGGCCAGTCTTGGGCAAGGTGTGGTGCACGCTCAGCCACTGCTCTATGGCCTCCGTCTCGTACGTGTGCCCGTCCGCTGCCAGCACTGGATTCTCCATGATGCCCTGATGGGACAGAAGAGAAGAGGAGGGATGGAAAGAGGCGTGGCGTGCGGTGAGACAGGCACACGTCTCTGGCGGCGTGGTGTGTGGTGTTGGGGGTTGAGAATGGGTATGCTGTCTTGGGCGAGGTGTGGTGCACGCTCAACCACTGCTCTATGGCCTCCCTCTCGTACGTGTGGCCATCCATCCGCTGCCAGCACTGGATTCTCCATGATGCCCTGATGGGGGAACCAGGGGGCGTGGGTGGAGAAGATGGGGACAGGAGAGAAAGAGGGGCCGATGGGAAGGAGGGCGAGACAGGCACACGAGGTGGGGGGTTGGGGGGGGAGAAGACATGGATGGGTGTGCTGTGCTGCCTTGGGCGAGGTGTGGTGCACGCGCAGCCACTGCTCTATGGCCTTTCTCTCATACGTGTGCCCGTCCGCTGCCAGCACAGGGTTTTCCTTGATGCTCTGATGGGACGAGAAAAAGGGGGGTGGGAGAGGGGGAGAGGATGGAGGACGGAAAGAGAGCGGAGGGTTTATGCTTGTATGTGTGGCCGTCCGCGGCCAGCACTGGGTTCTCCATTATGCCCTGCAGGGAGAGGAGTGAAGAGAGGAGGGCGGGGGGGGGGGGGGGGGAGAGGAGGAGGAAAAGAGAGGGGGAAGTTGCACGTACCATGGTGATGCGGCAGATAACATAGCATTGAGGTAAGGCAAGCATCTGATCTTACCCTGGTGATGGTGCATGCATCATACCCTGGAGATCGGGAACCAATGCAGGTGCAAGCACATACCATGGTGATGGGGCATCGGAACTCGTTGGGAACGAAATCGCGGTAGTCATCCATGCGGTCCGCCCTCTCCAGCGCCACTGCAGCATCTACATAGGGGCGCAGCTCCTCCACCACCACCATCACCTGGAGGAGTGGAAAGGAGTGGAGAGGTACGGGGAGGGATGGGATGAGGTCAGGTCCGCCCTCTCCAGCGACACTGCTGCGTCCACGTACGGTCGTAGCTCATCCACCACCATCATCACCTGGGGGAGGGGGAAGGAGTGGATGAGTACATAGGGATTAAGAAATGAGGTCAGCACATGCCTGCCAGCACTGCCGCATCCACGTAGGGGCGCAGCTCGACCATCACCACCATCACTCGGAGGAAGGAGTGGGGGAGTGGAGAGATATTGTTGGGATAAAGTAATGAGATCAGCATGTGTCTGCTCGCACTGCCGCATCGGCGCAGCTCCTCGATCACCACCATCACTTGGAGAAGGGGGACGTGGTGGGAAGTGGAGATGAATGGCAAGAGATCAGGTCAGCACGTGTCTATCAGCACTGCCGCATCCACGTAGGGGCGCTGCTCGCCCACCACCACCATCACCTGGGGGCAGAGAGAGGAATGTGGGGGAGTGGAGAGAGATGGGATGGATGATGAGATGAAGGGATGAGGTTAAGTCAGCCCATCCAACCCTCACACCACAACCACCACCACAAAAACACCACCACCCCCACCCACCCCCTCCACCATCACCTCAAGGTGACTTTTGAATCAACCCAAAAGTCACCACCACCATAGCCCGCACCCCCACCCGGGCCACCCCCATCACCCCACCTGCTTGCTCAGGTCCGGCCGAGCCTTCCTCTTGTAATGCGCCATCTGCCGCACCAGCTGCACCAACCGCAGCGCGACACGTGGCGGCCAGCACCCAGCCGACGGATCCAACAACTCCCCCAACGCCTCCATATCCCCGCCCTCCTCACACTCCTCCAACGCCTCCAACTCTCTGTCCCTCTTCCCCCGTTCCCCCGACGTCTCATTGATGCCGATCAGCATGTCGAGCATGACCATGCCGAGGGAATACACGTCGGACTCGCGAGAGAACTGGCCGGTGCGGAGGAAGTGCGGGTCCACGTAGCCGAACGTGCCGACCGCCATGGACTGCTGCATGAAGGAGCGGCCGTTGTCCATCCCCACTAGAAAACGAGCGAGGCCCACGTCGCCTAGCTTGGCCACGAAATTGTTGTCTAGGAGCACGTTAGCGGGTTTGAGATCCAGATGCACTATGGCAGGGACGCTGGAGAGAGGGGGGCCGGAGAGGGAGGTGGGGGGATCGGAGAGAAGGGGGATATGGGGACAGGAGGAGGGGAGGAGGGATGGCATGGGGAGAACGAGGGGGGCATGAGGGCCTTAGCAATCGAAGGTGCCGACAGCCATGGACTGCTGCATGAAGGAGCGGCCGTTGTCCATGCCCACGAGGCACTGAATACAGCCAAAAGAAAAGAAAAGAAAAGAAAAGCATGGAAAAGAAAAGAAAAGAAAGGAAAAGTTAACAAACACTCAGCAGCCAGCATCACCTAACAATGACCCAAGCAGCATCTATCCCAAGTGGAACGGCTTTCAGGAGTCACCGGTTGTATAGGTGGAAGAGCGCCTTGCACAGATTCTCAAAGATCCCAAACCGCACGTTCCAGGGCAGGGGCGGGGAGAGGGGAGAGCAGCAGCCCCTACCCTAGCACAGCACAGCACAGCAGCAAGAACACTAAACAGCAAAGATGCCCTACCAAGGCAGCATATAAAGGCGCTGGAAACTCACCGGTTGTACAGGTGAATGAGCACCTTGCACATGTTCTCAAAGATCTCAAAGCGCACGTTCCAGGGCAGGGGCGGTGCGAGGGGGGAGCAGCCCCTAGCACAGCAGTAGCAAGAAGCACTAGGCAGCAAGGTCCCCTAACGAAGCACATAAAGGAGCTGAAAACTCAAACTCACCGGTTGTGCAGGTGAATGAGCGCCTTGCACATGTTCTCAAAGATCTCAAAGCGCACGTTCCAGGGCAGGGGCGGGGAGCCGCGGTCGCACAGTAGCCTGTCATAGAGCGAGCCCTGAGGCATGTACTCGTACACGAGGCACGGCGGGTTGTGGCAGCACCCGATCAGCAGCACTATGGTGGGGTGCCTCAGCCCCCTCTGCACCTCCACCTGGGGGGGATGAGGATGGGGAGGTAGGGGGTGGGGGATGGGGTGGAGGGGTTGAACTTGAGCCAGCAAGCACGTGCCAGTCAGTCGGTAACCACGTGGGTCACAGAGGAGGCGGTCGTAGAGCGAGCCCTGCGGCATGTACTCGTAGACAAGGCACGGCGGGTTGTGGCAGCACCCGATCAGCAGCACTACGGTGGGGTGCCTCAGCCCCCTCTGCACCTCCACCTGTTGGGGATGGAGGGAGATGGGGGTGGGGGATGGGGGGATGGGAGGTGGGGAAGAGAAGCAGTTCTAGAGAGAGCCAGAAAGCAGCATAGGTCAGTCAGTCGGTAAGCACGCGGTTGGTCCTGCAAGGGGGTCTCAAAGTGGTGCGGTGGCAGACGGAGCCGCGGGCACAGAGTGCTCACCTTGTAGACTCAGTGTGCCCACCTCGTTTTCCGCTCACCTCTTTCTTGAACTCTTTGAGAGCCTGGTTGGTCTGGGCGTTCTTGAGCACCTTCACGGCCACAGGGAAGTGTTTCAGCATGCCCCTATAAACTGACCCGTACCCGTCCTCCCAACTCGCCTAGAGAACTCAACACTAGCAACGGATACACACACACTCTTTGCCGCTGGCCGCTCACCTCTTAAACTCTTTGAGAGCCTGGTTAGTCTGAGCGTTCTTGAGAACCTTCACAGCCACAGGGAAGTGTTCCAGCATGCCCTTATACACCGACCGACCCGCACCCGCCCTCCCCACTCACCTAGACAACTCAACACTGGCACAGATAGGTCCTCACGTTGCACTGCTGACCGCGCTCACCTCTTTCTTAAACTCTTTGAGAGCCTGGTTCGTCTGGGCGTTCTTGAGCACCTTCACAGCCACAGGGAAGTGTTCCAGCATGCCCTTATACACCGACCCGTACCCGCCCTCCCCCACCAGGTTCTCCTCACTAAATCCGTTACAAGCTGCCTCCAGTTCCTCTATAGTGTACTGCCGGAACTCCTGCTGCTTCTTCACTCGTTCTAACGCATATTCCTCCTGCGCTTTCACCAGAGTTGCCGCAGCTGATGCTGCTGCCTCTGCCGCAGCCTTTTTCGCCTCGGCCGCTTCTTCTTTCGCCGCCGCTGCCCGTTTCGCCTCCTCCTCCGCCTGACGCTTAGCTAATTCCTTTTCCAGTTCGGCTTCTAAGCGCCGCTGGGATTCGGCTCGGGCGTTCTCGAGGGCCATCCGAGCCTCCTCCCGAGCCTCCCGAGCCTGCTGGTCGGCTCGTTCGGCAGCGAGCTGGGCCGCCCGAGCCTGTTCTTGCAGCCGAGCCAGTTCGGCTAGGAGCTCTGTGAAATCAAAGGGAGCTCCGCCGAAGCCGAACCCAGGAGGCATGCCGGGAAATCCCATGCCTGGCATACCATACCCACCACTAGCTGCTGCTGCTGCTGCTGCTGCAGAGGAAGCAGCAGCAGATGAGGAGGCAGCAGAAGTCGAGGAAGCAGAGGTAGAAGAGTCAAGCATAGGGAAACCCCCACCCATTCCACCCATTCCCCCCATTCCCCCCATTCCACCCATCCCACCCATCATACCCGTTTGACCCATGGGCATCCCCCGTCCTCCCATCATCCCACCACCCATGCCCATGCCCATGTATGGGTTCATGTAAGGCCAGCCAAATGGATTCATACCCATTCCCATCCCCATGCCCATGCCCATTTGTGCTTGCGCGTGCGCTGCCGCCGCTGCAGCTGCTGGGTCGCTGGGAGGAGGAGGCGGTGAAAGGGAAGCACCAGTTGCAGTCTCAGAACCGGTGCTACTGGTTGCTCTACCAGCGGCCGCTCCTGCTGTTATTCCCCCTACGTCTGCTGCTGTCCCTGCTGCCCCTGCTGCTCCCGCTACTCCTGCCGCCCCTGCTGTCCATGCTCCTCCTGCTACTCCAGCATCACTCCCTGCTCCTGCCACCACAGGTACTACTGGTGGTGGGTCCGTATGCGCTGCTGATTGCCTGCTGCTGCTGCTACTGCAGCTGCTGCTGCTGAAGTTGGCAGTGCACGCGGGACCAGGGACCGAGGAGCCAACCTTAGCAACAGCAGCAGCAGCAGAGGGGGACGGGGCTGCGACTGGCGCTGGGGCGGCTGCTGAAGGGGGAGCAGAGGGGGTATCACTGGTTGTAACCCCGAGGGTGGAAACAGCCATTGAAGCATCAGCTACATTGCCAGGCATTGTGCTCGCCCGTCTCACTTGCTGTGGCAGCGGTGCTTGCTGTGCTTGCTGTGTCTGCTCCATTTGCTCTGTCTGCTGCTGCGTCTTCTGCTCCGCTCGGCTCTGCAGCAGCTGCTGTTGCTGCTGCTGCTGCTGCAGGTGAAACGCGAGCTGGGCCTGCTGGTGCATACGAAACATCTCCATCTGATCCATCTGCTGCTGCCGCATCACCGCATGAACGTCCTGCTGCAGCCCCGCCTGCTGCCCGGCATGCTGTCCCGCATGCTGCCCCGCCTGCTGCTGCTCTCCCTGCTGCCGCTGCGGCTGCATCGCTGCCACTGCCGCCCCAATGTCAGCCTCGCCACCAGACGAAACCCTACCAGACCTCAGATTTAACTCAGCCATCTGCTGCCTCTGTTGCTGCTGCTGCTGCTGTTGTTGTGCGGCCACTACCGCCCCAGCGTCTGCTGCGTCAAGAGCAGGGGAAACCCTCCCAGGGATTGGCATAGGGGCGCCCATGCGGGTGGAGGCGTGGTGGCGGGAAGCAGTGAGCGCACCATACGCCCTGGGGTTGCCGCGGCTGCCGGCGCTGCCGCCGCTGCTGGTGCGCGTCACAGGGGCACAATCCGGGATGTGGAATGCCTTCGCTGCTGCTGCCGTCACTGCTGCTGCTGCCGCCGTTGCTGCTCCTCCTGTTGCTGCTCCTCCTGTTGCTGCTCCTCCCACTGTTCCTACACCTGCGAGGCTACCGGTGTGAGTGCTGGCATGCGGGATGGTGTGGCTGTTCGCGTGGTTGTTATTATTACTGCTGCTGCCACTGCTGCTGTCGTGAGCAGGCGCGCCCAAGGGGGAAAGCTGACGGAGAGGCCCGGGAGCAGAGTCTACCCGCGGTAAATGGCAGTCAGCAGTGCTGCCTGTGCTGCTGCCGCCCACACTGCCATCTCTTGCCATCCCTGCAGCCGCAACCGCAGCCACAGCAGCAGCAGCGGTGGAAGCACTAGGGGCAACAGCACCAGTGGTGATCCCAGTGCGTGTGTCAGTGGGGAATGCCCTTTCTGGAGACACCATTCCTGCCTGCCTCCCTCCTGCCTGCTGTTGCTGCTGCTGGTTGTGTTGCTGCTGCTGGTTGTGCTGCTGCTGCTGGTTGTGCTGCTGCTGCTGGTTGTGTTGCTGCTGCTGGTTGTGTTGCTGCTGCTGGTTGTGTTGCTGCTGCTGGTTGTGTTGCTGATGCTGCTGCAGCTGCGTGTGCTGCGCCCGTAGCATCTGCCGGTACACATTCCACTGCGGCCCCTCCCCATGGCCACCCAGTCCTCCCGAACCTGACCCCGAGTCTGTTCCCGAGCCGGGAAGCAGTCCCTGGTTCGGGAAACCGCTTGCCGCAGCAGCATTAGTACCCACAGTGGTGGAAGTTGTGGAGAATCCGGGAAGAGAGGAAGTGCCTGTGCTATGGCTATCAGTGGGGCTGGAGGAAAGATGGGTGAGAGCAGGGGCACCAAGAGAGGAAGCAGCTGGGAATCCGCCCATGCCACCCATGCCACCCATGCCGCCACCAAATCCGCCCATGCTACCCATGCCGCCCATGCCAGCCATGCCGGCCATGCTGCCCATGCCGTTCATGCTGCCCATGCCGCCGCCCATGCCGCCGCCCATGCCATCCATGCCACTCAAACCACTCATGACACCCATGGCATTCATGCCACCAACGCCAGCCATCCCATCCATACCACCCATACCACCCATGCCACCCATGCCACCCATGCCAGCCATACCACCCATGGGACCCATTGGACCCATGCCACCCATGCCACCCATCCCTCCTAACCCATTCACACCGCCTCCCATTCCCCAGGGAGAAACAACACCAGCAGGGGAGACAGCAGCAGCAGCAGCAGCAACACCAGAGTCACAGATACTGGTATAGGCAGAGCGGGAGGGCGGGGAGAGAGGAGGGCTCTGCGTGGGGGAGCTGAGAGCGCTAGACACCTGCGACGAGCCCCCTGCCCCGCCTGCCCCCCCTCCCCTACCAGCATCCGCAGCAGCAGCATGACCAGCGTCAGCGTAAACAGCAGCAGCAGTGCCATCCGACCCGTTACCACTGCCAGCCCGTGGCAGAAACTGAGCCTGCTGAAGCTGCTGCTGCTGCTGCTGCTGCTGCTGAGCCTGCTGAAGCTGCTGCTGAGCCTGCTGAAGCTGCTGCTGAAGCTGCTGCTGCTGCTGCTGCTGCTGAGCCTGCTGAAGCTGCTGCTGAAGCTGCTGCTGCAGCTGAGCCTGCTGCTGCTGCCCTGGGAGGGCTTGCAGGGGCAGCTGAGCCCGCTGCATGTGCTGGGGAGGATAGTGGGGAGCGTTGGCTTGGCTGTGTGGGGAGGGGTGTGACGGGTCCGCATGCTGCTGGGCTTGCAGCGGCGGCTGAGCCCACTGCGCCTGCTGCTGGGGAGGATACTGGGACGTGGGAGCTTTGCTGTGTGGGGAGGGGTGTACGAGCTCGGCGCGCTGCTGGGCTTGCTGCTGGGGAAGAGGAGGGTTGTTGTGGCGAGCGGAGCGGGCGGGCAGGTTGGGAGGGGGGCCAGCTGCGCCTGGCGCTTCTCTGATCTTGCGCCCCCCCTGCACGACAATGAGCGTGCAGGTGTCTGGTAGGTGGCCGCTGCAGTAGTCAGGCACTTGGGACGACTTGCCAAAGAGCTTCCTGGGAGAAGGGAGAAAGATTGAGGGAGAAGGTGTGTGTGCGAGAGGGCGAAAGAGAGGGAATGAATGGCACTTGCTCGGATTTGATCATGCATCAAACGTGGGACGCCTTGCCTAACAAATTCAAGGGCTTTATGAAGGGAGGAGAAAGGAAAAAAACGAGTGATGGGATGGGGCAGGGAGACTGCAGATTTGGCTGGAAAAGCATGGAGGGAGGGAGAGGATCAGCATGCATGCACGTGCCGTACTGGCACTGCAATGTGCCTTCACCCCAGCTACGTTGGCAGATACGAGTATCACGTATAATACGCTAGCGTATTATACGCTGGGTATATACGCGGTACGCTAGGGGTGGCGTACTGGTGATACGTAAAAATACGCCGGGCGGGCAAGTAAAACTTTTTTCCCGGGCAGGGCTAAAAAAACCTGTTTCAGGGGGGCGGGTTATGTTTCCCAAAAACACATGTTTTTTAATTTCATAATTATCCAGAGATACATCTTTGGGGCTACTTCTCCCCACCCCATACATCCCCACCCCACCCTCTAGCTAGCCTCCACACAGCCGAGTTCCTTGCGGGGCTTTTCCAACACCACCCCTGCCCCATACTCATCCGCCAGAACTGCATCCTCTCCTTCCCCCCCCAGGGCGATATGCGACTGCGCGGTAACAAATCGCCAAGTCGCAAAACCTTCGCGAAATTTTTCAATTTCGATTTTTTTTTTCGGCGGGCTGCCCGGGCGTATTTCCAAGAAATACGAGCGTATTAGCGTACCACGTATATACGCAAGCGTATATACGTGGTACGCAACCCTGCCCAGGGCGTATCTGCCAACGTAGCACCCCAGAACCGATTGGAACCGCTTCAAACCACTTAAACCACTCAGAACTGTTTTGCACAGCTGGCATCCGATTAGTAGAGTATAATGAGCTGGGCACGCCCTTCTTGGCGCCAATGTAAAAGCGGGTCGCCTGGAAAGAGGTTGCCACGTGCACCAGCCCGCCCCTCAAGGTGTGCTCTGAGTCGACTCAAAACACACCTGAACCACTCATAACCGTTTTCACACAGCTGGGCACCGTACGCACTTCTTGGAGCCGATGTAGAGGCGGGTGGCCTGGAAGGAGGTTGCCACGTGCACCAGCCCATCCTCCCGCCTGTCGTTCTTCTCCACGTGCATGGCTGCTGGGATCTGCCATGGGCGATGCGTGGTGTAGGGAAGTCACGTTATGAAATGATAGTTACTATTTAACCAATTGGAATGTGATACAACAGGGATGCGTGTATATAATGCTGCAGAAAGTGTCGCGACAACATGCCATGTCATATCATGTATCTCATTTCTCAGCGCGTTTCCTGACACATGACGGCATGTCATGTCACGTTCGAGAATTTTTTGGGAGTAGCTGTTTTCTCTGAGGCATCTGCGGAATTTGGCAGAGCGACTCGATTACGAAAAATTGGGACGCTCACATGCATGCCCTCGGAGAAGGTTTTGAAGGGCACAAGAACGTTCTGGAAGATGCTGGTTTCCATTTGCTACATCTACAAATTCGTTAGGAGTAATTCGGGATTGAAAGAGCTGGGAAGCTCACATGCTTGCGTTCGGAGAAGGTCTTGAAAGGCAAGGCACAAGGATGTTTTGAAAGATGTTGTTCTCCATCTGCTGCAGTCTGAAATGGTCAGAGCGGCTCGACTTGGTAAAATTGGGGCGCTCACATGCTTGCGTTCGGAGAAGGTCTTGAAAGGCACGAGGATGTTTTGGAAGATGTTGTTCTCCATCTGCTGCAGCGACCGCGCGTCCGCCTGCGAAATCGGGAGCTCGCCACCCGCTGCGAGGAGTAGCGCGGAGAGGAAGGCGTGAGGAGCATTATAAAGGCGGGGGAGGGGAGGGGGGAACGTTAGAGACGTCTAAAAAGCCGCGCGTCCGCCTGCGAAATCGGGAGCTCGCCACCCGCTGCGAGGAGTTGCGTGAGGGAGGGGTGAGGGAGGTTGTGGGAGGGGAAAGGGAAATTGGAGGCGAATGAGAAGAAAAGGTGGTGGATTGAGGAAAATTGTTGAATTTAATGGAACAGCGGAAGGTCATGGTGAGGCTGAACGCCTGTCTGCTACTAACGCGTATGAGCAGATGCCATGAGCAAATACGTCAGCAGTGGACATGTAAGCGAGAGCAACCTAAGCAAATGAGTGACTCAATCAAAACGGCGGTCACGACGGCAAGCTTCTGGCGACGCTTTTATAGAAACTGGTAATGAAAAGCGGAATTAAGACGGAGCGACGAAATTCAGGCCATCGTCGCTTAACTGGACGACGGGACGGCGGTTAAGACGGAGACGAGGCTGAAGGCGACGTGGAAGGCGCATTGATGCACGTCCTCGATGGCTGTGTGTAGCACGTCCTTGCTGACCTCCTTTTGACCTCCTTTCGACTCTAAAATTTTCAACTTACTGGACGATGGGACAGCAGTCAAGACAGATACGAGGTTGAAGGCGACGCGGAAGGCGCATTGATGCGCGTCCTCGATGGCTGTGAGTAGCACGTCCTTGCTGACCTCCTTGTCTCGTACCACCTCCACCACCCACACCGCCACGTGGCCGCGGCTCGTCCCCATCGCTAGACTGTGCATTTTCGCGTCACTGATTGCGTCACGCCGTCACGAAGTCTTAAACTTGTTAACTCACCGCGTCGCTGACTACGTTTCTGAGTCAGGAGAATAAATCAACAATCACTATTGACCCACCGAGTCTCAGAGGTGCTAACTCGCTGCTTGTTCTAGCATTGTTGAAACAGAATGCGATCGTCGTTCCTTGATTGGCAAAGCATGTCTGGACCCAACCCTCCAGTGTTCAGCACACACTGACTACCTCCAGTATGGTAAGATATCAATAGGGACGACTCGAAGGCGAGCTACACGCCCTTTGCAGCCGAAAAGACACAATCTACTTCCAAGGCAGGACAAGAGCAGGAGCAGACATCAAGTCACTTCTTCGATGGTCTTGAATTGCGAGCAGCACTGGTGTTATGGAGTCGCGACAACTTCATGGCGTTCTGGTTCTGGGAATGTCGCCAAAACATGGGTCTAGGGGGAATCGAGCAGAGCAGCAGAAAGGTTGGCGGCAATCTCGAGGGGCAAGGGCTCTCAGGCATGCCCTGCCCGACCGAACCTGAAGGTTGCGGAGGGGGGAAAGGATCATGTGGTTCGAGTGTGTTGATGTGCAAACTGGAGAATATCGTTCCGAACCTAGTCAAGGGGCACGGATCAGGTGGACATGAAGGCAATCGTGGTGGTTGGGGGTGTAGCGAAGCAAACACTGTTCCTCCCCTGCCCTCGGTATGTATTGTCTACATGACAGCCAATAACATTCTGGCGGAGGGATGGGGAAATGTACAAGATGAGCTGATGAACTGCAGGAACAATATCGGGGTTTCAACGCATATCATCATAAGATCTGTACACGTTTTTGTGTGCTTCACTGAGATTTGCTATGCTTCAGTGTGAGTGAACCACTTCCACTGGAACACACTTCAAAACCTCCCGTTTTGGTGGACAGCGCACGGGCAGGATGAGGCTGGTACCATGTTCTGCGAAACCCATGCTGAGAGGGTGTCCGAAGTGAAACGTCGACATCCGCTGACATCCTTTTGGGGATGTCGATACATATCAGCCCTCGGATCGGAGATTTCGACCGTCAGGATTCTCCGACATCCGCCGACATCCGCCGACATCCATCGACGTTTCACTTCGGACACCCCCTGAGGAACAAGACTGCTCTGCACGAAGCTGACGACGGAAAATACGAAGCCGGACGAATCCCGGTATCGCCCGTACGTCTGGGGCATCTCTGTGGTTCCAAGCGAGTTCTGTATAGACAGCACATTGTTTCGTTAAGTCCGGTTTGGACCCTGGTCAGAAGCCTTCGCGAGGGGAACGAAAATGCTTCCGACAAAACGAACGGATGATTGGAATTTGGAACTTGCATCCCCTCCTTGCGCCAGTCAACAACAGCTCCAGTCAGGTCAGATCCCTCCTGTCCCGCCCATCGTCTCATCTCATTTCGTTTCTTGTGGTAACACCGAGTCAAACGCAACCGTCATTTCCACGGCAAGTTCTGCTGGTTGTTGTGAGGCTGTGTGGTAGGCACAAAACAACCAGGATTCCACGGTTGAGCAGCAAGCATGGTAGCTCGTGTAACTGGTGGGTCGCGGTCAAGCCTCCTGCCACCATACACCCAGGAGTAGAAATCCAAGTATTTACTTATTCGTTTCCAGTAGGAGTCGCGGTGTCGTGGCAGAAGTGCAAGTTGGCGATCCGACATAGCATGCGGCTTACTAGGTGGAGCAGCGCACTCGGCGGAAGCCTGTGGCCTGCTGAGCGTGGATGGGGTAGTAGCAGGCTTGGCTTGTAATCAACGGCGATAAGTAGATCGCTCTACTACTTACTCGTAAGATTGCGGCCTGTGCATTGGCGTACTGTGCACGCTGGTTACAGGTCGAGTTACATTTCGGGTCTCCGGTTACAATTTGGGTTACCAGCCATGGCGATACTCCCGTCCTGCCTCCTCTCCTCAGCCGCCCTTCCCACTCGCCTGCTGCCCAGCGTAATCGAAATCCAAGAATCATGTTTCGCGCTCGTTTATAACGCGTATGGCCTGCGCCTTGACCAATTCCACGTCGACAATCTCACGCTCGTCTCCTGCTGGGTCCCCGCGTCTCGCGGCGTGGAACCCGCCGCATCACCCGCCGTGCCTTCCGCCGCAATTCCCGCGAAACCCCCTCTGTTACTCCTCCACGGCTTCGGCGCGTCGTCGTTAAACCACTGGATAAATCAGCTCGCCGCGTTTTCCCGCCATTTCGACCTCTACATCCCCGACCTGCTGTTCTTCCGCGGCTCGTACTCCCGCGATTCGCGGCGCGACGAGCGGTTCCAGGCGGAAGCGATGATCGCGCTGATGGACCGGCTGGGCATCCAACGGTGCGCCGTCGTCGGCGTGAGCTACGGCGGGATCGTCGCCCACAAGTAAGTAAGCCAAAGTCCTCTTCTCCTCGTCAAATGCCGTAATCCATCCATAAGCTGTGCATTACGGCAGGATCGGCCAGACAAACGCCCCAGCCAGCAACCATCCCACCTCTCCTCCTCTCCCTCCTTCCCTCCCCTGCAGAATGGCTACCCTCTATCCCGCACGTGTCGCCCAGCTAGTGCTGGGAGGGGAGGGGCTCATGCTGACGCAGGGCGAGGTGCAGGGGGTGCTGCAACAGTAGCACGCACGTACACACGCAGGCAGGAAGGCAGGCAGGCAGACAGACAGGCGCACACACTGGCCGCCTGATTGCTCACATCCCACCTTCTCACTCCTCTCCTCTCTCCCCTTCTCCGTCCCCTCTTCCCCGGGTTTCTCCCCTCCCATTATCCCCCCCTGCAGGATGGCCACTCTCTATCCCACACGTGTCACCCAGCTAGTGCTGGGAGGGGCGGGGCTCATGCTGACGCAGGGGGAGGTGCAGGGGGTGCTGCAGCACTGGCACGCCAAGACTCCACCGGACCTCTTCCTGCCCACCGAGCCTAGCGGCCTGCTTCGGCTGATCAGGCTCGGGAACAACGAGGCGCCGTACCTCCCGGATTGGCTGCTGCAGGACGCCTTGGAGGTGTGTGTGTGTGCCACTCCCGGTCATTCCTCTCCCTCCCAGATCCGGACTCCGCTGGAGTGAAGGGCTTTGAGATTCTGATGTCCGGCTGTCCGGCTGTCCGGCTGTCTGGCCGGCTGGCCGGCTGTCCGGCTGTCCGGCTGTCCGGCTGTCCGGCTGTCTGGCTGTCTGGCTGTCTGGCTGTCCAGTTGTCCGGCTGGCCGGCTGTCCGGCTGGCCGGCTGTCCGGCTCTCTGGAGAATCTGTTGCATGTGCACGGGTTCAGATTCTCAACAGTGACTCCGGAATAGCTGATTCAAGCTGAAGCTTCCTCAACTTGTGAGAACCGTCAATGCTGTGCGAGCATGGTGCTGTGAGGTGATGTGCGTTGCTGTGTGGTGCTGTGCGTTGTTGTGTGGTGCATGCATGGCAGGTGCTGTTTGAGAACAGGGAGGAGAAGGCAGGGCTGCTGGAGGCGTCGTTGAGAGAAGCACATGCCAATGCACAGCATCCAGAGGGCATCGCTGTGCCTTCAATGGTAGGTGCTGAGTGGTGAAATGCGGTGAAGTGCACAGGGGTCGACAATTACATTGTGCATGTGAGGAGTGGCATCGAGACTGGAGGTAATTCCTTGATGCCTTTCTCTCACCACACCTCAATTCTCTCGCATGCCAGCGATTTCGCTTACTCCTTGTTTTTTCCCTTTCACCCTGCATTTCTCCTCTCCCCACGTTTCTCCGTTTTTTTTTTTTTTTTTTTTTTTTTTTTTTTTTTTTTCCCCACTGTTTTGTGATGTAACTCTGTCTCCCATCCACTCTCTCTCATACCCCGCCCGATCCACGTAACAGCCCACCCTTGTTGTGTGGGGAGGTAGTGACCAGCTCTTTCCCCTTTCCATTGCCCATCGCATGCACCGGTGAGACTCCCTCTCTCGCTCCCTCCTTCTCGGTTCTGCTTTCTCCTTCCCTCCCCGCGCACTTGCACACACACACACGCACACACAGCACTCAAACACTTGGCCTGGTTAAGTTTCTGCCCCCACTCCACCATCCCCCCTCCCCACCTTCCACCCTTTTCCACCATGCCCCCTCCCCACCTTCCACCCTTTTCCACCATGCCCCCTCCCCACCTTCCACCCTTTTCCACCATGCCCCCTCCCCACCTTCCACCCTTTTCCACCATGCCCCCTCCCCACCTTCCACCCTTTTCCACCATGCCCCCTCCCCACCTTCCCCCTTCTCCACCTTTCCCCCTCTCCACCTCCACCCTTCTCCAGATTTATCACCTGTTATTGTTCACATAAACCTCTCCCTTTCTCCATCTTCCCTTCTCCCGTCCCCTCTTCTTCCCCTTTTTCACTTTCATCCCTTCCCATTGCTCAAATACACATTTCCCTGACCGTCCCCCTCTTCCCCCGATCAGGCACTTTGGCTCATCCTGTCGCCTTGAGGTGATTGAGAAGGGCGCTCATGCCATTCAGGTGTGCTGAGGTGTGATGAGGGGTGCCGAGGGGTGCATATGCAGTGATGAGGGGTGTGTCAGTACGTAGGCAGCATGCCACGTCTCTACTGTCCTCCTCTTCATCTCTCCTCTTCATCTCTCCTCCCTCCACCTCTCCTCCCCTCCACCTCTCTTCCCATCCACCCCTCCTCCACTCAAGCTCTATGCTCCTGTGCAATTCCTCACGTTCATCCCATGCTTCTTCAACCCCTTCCCATGCTCCTTCAACCCCTTCCCATGCTCCTTCAACCCCTTCCCATGCTCCTTCAATCCCTTCCCATGCTCCTTCAACCCCTTCCCATGCCCCTTCAACCCCTATGCCCATCCTGCCAGGCGCACAAAGCAGCACAGTTCAACAGCGCCGTCCTCTCCTTCCTCACCACGCATGACCTAAACCATCTTAAGTGCCATTAGTGCTGCTCCCTGCATCAACCACCCAGCATCAGTGCCATCTAGAGTGTCAACAGCAGCAAGTTCAACAGCGCTGTCCTCTCCTTTCTCCTCACCCAACTTCAGAGACATAAACTATCTGCTGCTGCCCTCCCCACTACAATGCAAGTAAGGAAGAAAGCAGATAGGCCAACTTCTGCCCACCTGTGATCCCCAACCAAAATTTAACGGCACTGGCAGTAGCACCAGCAGCATCGGCAGCACCAACAGCACCGACAGCACCAGCAGCACCTGGTGCACCCGCAGCTTCTACCCATCGGCAACAACCCGTTTATTTCCGGAAATATCCTGCTTTTTATGGGAGCGATGCACTCCTTTGTAACCCCGGCCGGGTGCAATATGATGTTCCCTGCAACAGTGGCATGCATGCAGGCAGGCAGGCACACACACCAGTCCCTGATTGCTCCCTGCAACACCTGTCCGGTTAGTATGTCCTGCCCGTTACCCTAGTCCTTCCTTCGGCCCTTGTGATCGTGCGAATGTTTTTTTCCTTTCTTTCTTCGTCTTGTTCACCTTTTGCCCACAGGTGTTCATTTCCTATGTGGGGGAGTCACTCCTCCCCTTTCTCTCTCCAACCCCCCCCACCTTATCTCTCTCCCCCCCCCCTTTTCTCTCTCCCCCCCTCCCTCTCTTTCTCCCCCCCCCAACATACCGTATCGCCCACAGGTGGTCACCGCCTACCGTGGAGGGGTCTCTTTCACGAGAAGAAAAACGAGGTCTGGCAGACTACCTTTTTGTGTGTTTGGAGACTTTTCACAATACACCTCACTGCTAGCAGACTATGGTTTTGTGTGCCGATGTGGACTGTGTGTGGCACAGCGTGAGCAGGAGTAGGACCTAGGGAATGGATTCAAATGGAAGTAGCAAGGCTGAGCAGAAGAGTGAAGAGGGCAGGGCAGGGGACTTTGAGCAACAGGGTAACAGGGAACAGAGAATACGGATGACGGAAAAAGAACCAGGAGATCCTACTTTGTGTTGTGTTGTGCATTGAAAGCATGGTGGGCTGGTTGGTAGGATAGTCACACATAGCATTGCAGGTAATGGTTGGGAGAACAATGATGGTGGGTGAGAGGGAACAATGATGTAAGCATTGTTCTATTATTGTACAAGGGAATGGAAAGCATCTGTTCTCTTCACTCATTACATTACAACAAAACCAAAACACACATGGTTAACCCTTATCCTAGTGTTTCCCACCACATATCGAAGTGTACCCCCTCTTCAGCAGCTTTGCCTAACTGCCCACGCACTGCGCCGTCCAGATACCTCACCGTGTGAATATTCCCATAGAACCCCCTCGGATTCTTCCGAATAACCTTGAGAGTTGACAAAAGCTTTGCTGTCCGTTCCGCCAAATTCTTGCCAAGCACGCCGCTGCATAGCCATATACCGTTCTCCTTTTCGAATTGATATTCGCACGGCAGATCCATCACCTTGGGACCGTTCGATCCCGCTCTTGCGCTGTGTATATGCGTCGCGGTCGGCGGCATTTTGCCCTGCATGTGAAAAGCTGCCAGTCTGTACTCGAGCCACGAAGGCTGGCCGTTTTCCCTGAATATCACGAAGCCACATCATCACGGGGTTACCGGGGAAGAATTGACGGACACGTGAATCACATGACAGAGTGCGGTTTGAACATGGAAGACTAAACCCGGTATCATCAGAGCACCCATTGGCTCTCCTCTGTTAGAGCTGCGGAATTCAAGCCTGGCAAACTCACATGTGGATATCCAGTCTCATTACAACCGATCCGCGTGGGTCGCCCACGGCGTTCCTGGCAGCTTTGGAGCCATTCTTGGGAATCTCGAGCTTGCCCAACAGGGTGGCACCTAAAGCGTCTGTTGAACGAGAAACGAGGGGGAGAGGGGATGGAGGGGGAGGGGGGGTGTGGGGGGGAAGAGGGGCGGGTTGGGGGGTTGGGAGGGGATGGTGGAGGTGAGGTCGCAGCTTGGCAGTGAGACATTGAAAGAGAGAGGGTCGTGACCAGCATACAAACAACGAACATGGCTCTAAAAGCCAAAGCTTATTGGGCCTACACTGATCGTTTGACTATCCCAACAAAGCACAAAGACAAAAATGTTCACATGATTCAACAGTGTGACTAACAAAAGGCCAACTTCAGGGAGGGCGAACTGTATCGTTAAGTAAAAATGATGGTCCGGACATTGAGACATTGCTTATTGGTTAACCACGATCGTGACATTGAGGGAGAGGGTGAGTTCGGGTTGGAAGGAAAGTCACACGCCATTGAGATTTCAGAGTGAGATTAAAATCCACGGTGGACATATGGTGTTCATACGCGGAACATATATTTTTGGGTATGCAAACGTGAGATTTCGAACTGACCGGTAGAAAACGGAGCGTCTTTTCTGGAACCAGCGGCGTAAGCATTCGCGACCAACGACGCGGCAAGGAAAGCTGGACGACGAACACACACACGACGAGAGGCGAATTTATCAATCGGGTTACCATGCCTGGTTGACAGCTGGCATGCAGTGAGTATTGAGTGAGCTAACATTGACGTTGCGGATTCTCTCTAGGGGTAACGCTTACCCAATAGTAAGACCGAACGAGCACGAATGAAGGCCATGAGTTCAAGAATAGTCAAATGAGAATCGGTTCGCGAGAGGGAGCTAGTTACTGATTTCTACTAAATAGGTCCAGCGAAATGCAGAAATACGCCTACGTGGGTTTCTAGGGACTGGAGTTACCCTCATATATCGTCACATTGAGGCTCGGAGATGGAAAAACGTCAGAAAGGCCCGGCGTCACATTTGATTCCGCGAAGGTATTTCAGCCCAACGATAGGAGGAGACGATGCGCATCGAGTGCCATCGGGAACATTGATAGCACTGGGGAGCGCATCAGCCGGAATAACATTGGCGTCGAGTAAGTAATTGTCGTCACTCTTGCCAACTCGCTGAAATGCTATTGGCCGCAACTCAATAATAGCAGCTCTAGGCGAGAAAATAGGCGAGCCACGAGTGTGACGCGTTGCTGAAATCGTGAAGGGAAGCGACGAAAATGAGGAAAATTAAACCTGGTGAGGTGCAGTAAGTTTCTACACGGTGAATCGTGGTTTCGGCTTTCACCGCTTTCGAACGTGATGCACCAGAACAGGCCATTGTGGTCCTCAGCTTCTTCGGCCAACACAGTCGGTGCAATTCGGTTTCCGAATGTTCTATTTGTTTGCTGTGCAATGCAGAGGGCATCAAGCGGGTCAGCCTTCCCTTGCGAACTGGTTCGACGGGCAGGAACTAGTGTGGCAAGTACTTGCGGACTGTATTCAGCCAACAGCAGCACTATCGCGTACACTGAATGTTACATATGAACAACCATATACCGGAGTTCACTTACCGGTACATGTGAGGAACACACTTACCTAGGAAAATAAGGAGCCTCACCACTTCCATAGCGCACCCTGACAATAGTAATGAAATCATAACAAGTTTCTGCTGTCGGCCATCTGCTCAGACACCACCAACAGAGCATAGTTTTTGTATAATATTTTGCATCTACTCTTGCAGATGCTTTATTCCTTGCTCATCGACTGTCAAGTCCTCAGCTTGTTTGGTTATCTAGCCCCTGGAGAGCTGACCACGCACGGCACCATCAGAATACTTCTTCGTGTGAATATTCCCATAGTGCCCCTTCGGATTCTTGGAGATATCCTTAAGCGCTGACACGAGGTCGTTGGTGCGTTCGTGCTCCTTCTTCCCGAGGGAGCCCTTGCAGCGCCAGTCGGTGCGGCTCTTCCTCTCGTACGAGCACGGCAGGTCCAGCAGCACGGGGTTGTTCTGCCCCTTGTTCCCTGGGTGTATGTGCGTCTTGGTTGGCGGCATCTCGCCTTCCAGCTTCAACGCTTTCACCGAATACTCCAGCCATGTAGGCTTGCCATCCTCCCTGATCACGGATGGTCACCAGAGGTATCAAACGAAGCTGAAACAAGTGTAGGCAGGACATCGGCTACTCATGCATCACAGATGTAGCACAGCAAATGAAGGAGGAAGACTCACTTGTAGATCTTAAGCTTCATGTGGACCATCCCTCGTTTGTCCCCGACAGCTTTCCTGGCAGCTTCGGTGTTGTTCTTTGGAACCTCGTTGGCTCCAATCAGCAGAGAGTTAAAACGCTCTGTTGAAGGGAGAACGAGGAGGGTGAGTGAGGATGAAGTGACAGAAGACAAGGAGAGATGATGCAAGAATGGGAAGGTATGAAACGGAAAGACATGGTAATTAAGGAAAATGACGGATAGCAAAGGCAGATGGAAGGGACACGCACCATAATCCTTATCGTCGTCCGAGTAGGCAAGGGCCACCAGTGCCGCGAAGAATGCTGCACGCTCGCAACACATGCGATAGAGGTCGATGCTCAGGCAGGGTTATAATGCAGCGCCGATTATTCTCCAATTTAAACGAAAAGAATTGAGAAATTAGGGAAAAAAAATGGAAACGTTGAGAACATAGAGGATCGAGAAGCGGCTCTGATTTCATACCAACGTGTAGCACGCGGGCTGGAGTTGAGGCCATGATTCAAAAGACGAGACACAGAACCACGGTCTGCAGGAGGAAACGGTTTGTAGTAGCTAGAAGTGTGGGAGCTGAATTAGTGAAAGATGGATCGTTGATTTAGTGTAATAGATGGATGAAACCCCCCTCATTTATAGGCCACGTCAAAATAATTGCTCTGCGCCGAAGAGACACGCCATTAGGTAGGGCTGGCTGGGCGTGAGTGACGGGTGAGGCTCCGACGCGCCTCCTATAATTGCCGTTGACCCCAAAAAGAGGTCAAGCGGAAATGCAATAGCTTCGAATTGGAAATCGTCATCCATAGATTGCGAGGAGCAGTAATTGCGACAGTCAACCATTGGAAACATGCGTCGAATTGCACAGGCGAGGAGACGTGCCGCATTTGGCTGGTATTGATGCGCAGCTATCCTCAGTAATTGTGACGCCTCCTTAGAGCTAGCAGGAAAGCAATGCCAACGCAAAGGTGATACAGGCGGTATTTCGTTTCTATGCAATTCAAAGCGGTACAAGACCTCATTGACATCAGGCAGAAGACGGGAATGCTCCACTCTACGAAAAGGTGCACTACGGTGGCAGTCACAGTCCGCTGATAGCTTCCCCAGTTCGGTTTGCAATGTCACCCTGTGTGCGACATCCACACATCGCGAATCTTCGCAAAACTCTTGGATACATCTGGTACACTACGAACACCTCAAGAATTAACAACAAGTGGTAAGACTTTATCTCACTTATTTACCTGTTAAAGACCCGCACTGTTTCAAGCAGTCGTCAACAGCCTTCATCAATGTACGGACTGCAGCTTGCTTACAAATGTCTAAGCATAGCCTTCAAGTAATCAAAGAGAAAAAAATGTAACATCGTAGGATAAATTCCACCAGAATCCGTAGCTGTGGCGATGCACTGCTCTACTTATCAATCCAACCCCCAATATTCGGACCACCGGCACCATCGAACGGGCCTCGACCACCAAAACGCGGATGGTCCTCCACTCCTCCACGGGGGTCCATGGGGGGAAAGCCACGGAAAGGCCCTCTAGGTCCTTGATCATTGAGAAATGGTGGCAGGCCAAACGGGGGCCCATGAAGGGGAGGGCCATATGGGGGAGGCCCATGTGGTCCCCCTTGAGGAGAAGGGAAGAATTCTCCTCGGGGGCCTTGCGGTCGAAAAGAATCACCACGTGGAGGAAGAAGGTCCGGCGGGCCTTGCATCATGTGGTGAGGCGGTCCCGGGAACCCCCGCTCGTGAATTCCACGAATCTGGACGCTTTCACCAAAATGCTGTGGCGGCATCTGCTGTTGCTGCTGCTGGGAGAAGAAGGGAGGCCTTCCGCCTTGCATTTCGAGTGGCATGTTGGGGGAAAAGGGATCCATGGACCTCGGGAGCTCCATCGGTGGTGGGCGGACGGGCGAATCTGCAACAACCATCACACGATGCGTGCCGACCATCCGCACAGTCACCGGCGCAACCTCAGTAAGAGGCTCCATTGGATCTCCCAGCTGCTGCTGCTGCATGTGAGGCGGTGCACCTCCGAAACGCGGCTCTGGAAAGGGGGGTCCATCTTCAAAGCCCGGGGGAATGGGCCCACGGAGAGACATGTGAGGGGGTGGGGGCGCATGCGGGTCGAACGGCGGTACGTGCATGCGGATCACAGGCCCCATGGGTCCCATGGATGCACTTCTCATGCCGCCTGCCAGTTCTCCTTGCAGCCCACCCATGGCCCCTCCCATGCCCCCACCCATGTCACCGCGCATCTCCCCATATCTCCCCCCATGCACCGCTTCCAACCGCTCTGCATTGCGGAGAAAGCTGCCGAAATCCCCCCTCCCTGCATCACCAGCACCCAATGCACCCGCTGCTGCTGCAGACTGCAGCTGTGGGGTAGGAGAGCCCAAACCACCTCCAGCCATCCCAAACCCCCCTTCTCCCCCTCCTCCTCCCCGTCCCCCTCCTGCTCCTCCTGCCGCTGCTCCTGCTGCCTCCAGCCTCTCCGCATTGCGCAAGAAACTCTCCATTTGATCGGCTCCCCCCATTGCTGCTCCCCCCGCTTCGAGCCTCTCTGCGTTGCGCAGGAAACTCTCCATCTGATCGGCTCCTCTGAGGATGCGCCCTGAGCTACTAACAAGTACAGCAGCAGCCCCCCCCGGGCCGCCAGCTGCACGTAAACCCTGCTGCGGTGTGTGGGCAGCAAGAACAGGCACAGAAGGCACGTAGGGGCAGAGGAACGGAACCCGGGATTGTAAGTAACCCGGTGGCAGAGGAACGGGTACTCACTTGAGTTGGCCCGAGCAGGGATGGCCTCCTAAGAGTATTAACTAAGCAGCATCTGCTGCTTCTCCCTCGCACACAGCTGGCTGAGGCTCTCTCACGATCCAATCGTCTCACTACCCGAACGTCACACTAATCAAAATTACTGTTATGCATCAGCAAGGGCACGAGTCCATTCGGCTTGCCATAAGCCGTCTCTGCCTCGTACAGACTCCAAACTTGTTCCGTTCGGAAGTTCGTACCGACCCTAAACTTAAATTGACTACAACTTCGTATTGAGTATAAAATTGTTTCGACTTCGAGCCAGTCTTCTATTGAGCTGAGCACTTGCGCCAGTTGAGCCCACTTGCGCGAGCCTTGTTGTTGACACAGCAGGCCGAGCTATGCTAGAGCTCAGCCATAGCTTCTCAGCTCAAGCCGCCCTGGAAAACAGGCTCGTTGAGGTAGCCTGCGAAAACAGGACTTGGATGGGTTTGCTTGCCTCGTCATCCAGTCAAAGCCATGAATGCAGGTAAGGATTCTGTGACTGGCATCTGATCCCGTATTTGTGATAAATGGCATGGCAGCAAGCTTACTCGAAAGGTGATGAAGACTACGAGACGAGGGGGAGTGCACTGCAGGCCTAGACAGTATTCGAAGAGAAGGTCGAGGTAGAAACCACCTCAAAAGAGGTAGAAACTGGGTTTGGGATCGTGACCAAGCCGGAGCCAATAGCCCCAAGCCACAGCTCCGCTGAGGGGGTGTGTGACCATGTGCGCGAGCCAAGCCAGACAAGCCAGGTCTTTTGAGACGTCTCAAAAAATGACCATGTGCGCGAGCCAAGCCAGACAAGCCAGGTCTTTTGAGACGTCTCAAAAAATGACCATGTGCGCGAGCCAAGCCACACAAGCCAGGTCTTTTGAGACGTCTCAAAAAATGACCATGTGCGCGAGCCAAGCCAGACAAGCCAGGTCTTTTGAGACGTCTCAAAAAATGACCATGTGCGCGAGCCGAGCCAGACAAGCCAGGTCTTTTGAGACGTCTCAAAAAATGACCATGTGCGCGAGCCAAGCCAGACAAGCCAGGTCTTTTGAGACGTCTCAAAAAATGACCATGTGCGCGAGCCAAGCCAGACAAGCCAGGTCTTTTGAGACGTCTCAAAAAATGACCATGTGCGCGAGCCAAGCCAGACAAGCCAGGTCTTTTGAGACGTCTCAAAAAATGACCATGTGCGCGAGCCAAGCCAGACAAGCCAGGTCTTTTGAGATGTCTCAAAAAATGACCATGTGCGCGAGATTGCGGAGACAGCTAGCTAGCTATCGAGGCGTCTCATTTGTGGTCCCATTGTGGTTTGGCCAAGAGCAAGAAAATGGCGTCTCATTTTGTTCATTTGGTTTTGGAACAAAATGAGCAAGAGCATGGAGTCTCATTTTGTTCCAAGGCGTCTCATTCTGTTCCAAGCCGTCTCATTTTGTTCCAAGGCGTCTCAGTGTGTTTCAAGACGTCTCAAAAGAGGAGCGAGATAAAGGCTGCTTATCTAGCGCCAATTTTCAGAGGAGCCATGCACTCACCTCCTGGTGCCCTGCAGCACATTCTCCTTCCAAGCAGAATGAGAATGTGGTTCAGCAGCAGTGGCAGCAGCAAACGCCAGAGGGGTAAGCATGGCAGCAGCAGCACCTGGGCCTTTGCCTGGCCCAAACCCGAATTCGAGACGACTCAAAAGCCGCACCTGGGCTTTCCTTCGTCTGGCCCAAACCCAGGAGGCACGGCTAAGACCACTCTCCCCTGCATGCCCTGGCCGCCCAAGCGAACACTGTAGGCAGCAACTGCATTCCTTCCTGCCTTTTACTCACCTCGTGCTGCCTCAGGTCGCCGTCTCCCTCCCCAGAATGAGATCCTGGAAGCAAAAAGCCTGCATTCAGGCCTTCGTCCGAACCAAACCCACGAGGCACAGCAGCCAGCCACCACCCTCCCCTGCATGCCGGGACCACCCAAGGGAACGCTGTTGGCAGCAGAGAGCGCACTGCACCCCCCAAGGGCTACCCAGAACCCCCTTCCTTGCATTGCACTCACCTCGTGCTCGCCAGAAAGAGCTCCAGGGAGTATGAAGCCCGCCCGCTGCCCCTCGTCCGAACCAAACCCCGGAGGCACAGCAGCCACCACTCGCACCTGCATGCCGGGGGCGCCCAAGGGAACACTGTTGGCAGCAGAGAGCGCACCCCCCAGGGGCTGGCCTAATCCCTCTGCCTCGCACTCACCTCGTGCTGCCTCAAGCCCCCTCCCCTGCATGCCGGGACCGCCCAAGGGAACACTGTTGGCGAAGAGACACTGCACAAAAGGCTGCCCTAATCCCTCTGCATCGCACTCACACCTGCCTCCCTCTGCCTCGCACTCACCTCGTGCTGCCTCAAGCCGCCCTCTCCTTCTCCAGGAAAAAGAAAGCCACCTTGCTGCCCTTCGTCCGGGCCGAACCCAGGAGGAACAGCAGACACCACTCCTCCTTGCATGCCCTGACCGCCCAAGGGAACACTGTTGGCAGCAGAGAGCGCACCCTCCAGTTGTTGGCCGAATGAAATGGGGACCCCAATGGCGCCTGAGAGGGAGTTTTGAGGGCTGACGAACATGGGGGGGTGTGGGCCTTGGGTGAGGTCGAGAACGAGAGGGAACGGGGTGGGTGAAGGGAGGGCAGGGGCAGGAGGGAGGGAGGGCATTTGTGGACTGGAAAACTCTCCTGCTTCTGCTTCTCTTCCTTCTGCCGCTTCCCGCTCCCTCTGCCCCCTCTCCTCTGCCTCTCGATACTTTCTCTCGCGCCGCTCGTTCCACGCCTCCTCTCCTCTCCTCCCACCCCCCCGCTCCTCATACCCCCCCTCCCTTCTCTCTCCCCCATCCACATCCCTCCCACGCATGTACCGATGCTCGCGCTCCCTCACACCATACTGTCTCCCATCACCACCCCTCTCAACACCTCTATCACCCCGCCTCTCCAGCCAACCATCAGCCCCTCTTTCTGTGCTTCGCCCACGATCCCTACCATAATGGCAGGCCCTATCACTCCCCTCACCATAGCGCCTGCCTGGTCGCTCATCAACACCCTGCCGCACAGGCCCTCCCTCCTCCTGCCAGCCCCTCTCTCTCTCGTACCGTGCACCCTCTCCTCCATGCCCACCCCTTTCTCGCCCACGCCTGTGGTCCTGCTGCTCTGCCCAGCTCTGCGTTGCATCAAACTCACCCCTCCGGGCCCCACCTGCCCTCCCCACACCCCCTGCCCACTGCTCCTCCTCCCTCCTCCACTCCTCCCTTCTCCTCTGCTCCTCCTCCCTCCTCCACTCCTCCTCTCGCCTCACCTCTCTCCTGCGCTCCACCTCTGCAGATTCGACCTGTCTCGCCTTTTCCTTCTCCCTCTCCCTATCCCGCTCCCTCTCCTTCTCCCTCCCCTTCTCCCTCTCCCTCCCCTTCTCCCTCTCCCTCTCCCTCTCCCTCTCCTTCTCCTTCTCCCTCTCCTTCCCCCTCTCTCTCTCCCTCTCCCTCTCCTTCCCCTCTTTCCCCTCTCTCCCCTCCCCCCCTCCTCTCTCAACCCTCGCCTCGTCCTTATCCCTAGTATCCCTGGAAGCTCTCTCCTCCCCCTTATCACTCAAAGCTTCCTTCTCTCCTTCCTCCCTACCACCAACCTCCTTTTTATCCTTCTGCATCTCACTCTCCTTCTCCCTCTCCTCTTCACTCTCCCTCTCCCTCCCCCTCTCCTTTTCTTTCTTCCTCTCCCTCTCCTTCCTCCTCAATCTCTCCTCCCTCTCCCTGTCCCTCTCCTTTTCCTTCTCCTTCCTCTCCCTCCTCTCCCTCTCCTTCTTCTCTTTCTCGCTCTCCTTCCTTCCCTCCTCATCTCTCTTCTCACTCCCTATCTCAACCTTCACTCTCGGACTCAGCCCACCAACCGCCAACCTCTTCTCTCCTCCCAACCTCTCACCTCCCAACCCGGCCCCATCAATCCCACCGCTGCCATTATCACCCACTCCTTTATCCCCCATACAATCATACTCCCCCTTCACCTTCACAATCCGTTTCGCATTCACATCCTCCTCCTCCCTCCGAAGCTGTTTCGTCCCCACCATCTTTCTACCCTCCAGCTCTCCCTCTCCTCCTCCTCCGCCCTTATCAATGCCCAGGACATCCAGCCCAACCATCTCCTCTCCTTCATTCTCCCTCTCTTCCAAATATAGCTGCTGCCCTCCATCCCCATTACCAACAGCAGCACCAGCAGCAGCATCATCACCACCACCACCAACATCACCACCACCAACAACACCACCACCTTCATCAGCACCCCCAATTTCATCTCCCGAAGCTCTTCCCTCAGCCAAGCCACAGCCAGCCCGAGCCCAGATGTTAGGTCCGAGAAGTATAAGAGATTGCGCTTCAGCAGCAGCGATGAAACCAGGGTCGAGACCTGAGAAAATGAGAGGAATTACAGATTGGAAAAAAAGAGGAATTAAACTCCATCTGATATGGGTGGAGCATTCCAAGTCGAGCCTTTTTGCTTGGATGAACAGTAGAAGAAAGGGGGAAGGACACCCTAGCAACAAAGGCCTGAGAAGCGGAATTGGACGTTTGCAAGGGATCGAGGCAGTATGAATAAACGAGGGCAGCGGACTCTATGGGAACTTTTGCAGGAGTAAAAGCGGGTTGTATTGACGTGATTGAGGAGCAAATGATGGTCGAGACATAAAAGCGGGTTGTATAAACCATTTGAGGACCAATGGTGGATGAGGTCTCGACCATCATTTGCTCCCAACCATCTGTTGACGAGCAGAGGCCCCGCCCTCGCTTGAGCGAAGCCGACTTCGTTGTTGGCTAAGCTTCGTGGTCGACACCGACTTGGAGGAGCAAGTAGGCGCGCTTGGATGATCGACCACAGCGAAGCTGGCGACAACGAACCCAACCACGGCAAAGCCGGCCTCGACGACGCCGATCACGGTCACGCCGACGTAGTCGGCAAACAGCGTAGGGCCGCAGCGGTCGACGAAGGCGATCGTCGACATGGCGCCGACCTACAGGCGTCGATCGACCGTCAAAGTCGGCGCCGACTTAATGGCCACTTTTGGTCGACCTGGTAACTGGTCAGCGAAGTTCTACTAGGGTGCGCGGATTTCGCCCAAAGTAGATTTGACGAAGTCGACCTGCGGGTCGAGCATCACGTGCTCGATAACCTAACATCTGCGCATTGTGCGTGACGATGCACGCGCAACCGTCTACTTGCACCTACCTGGTAGGTGCGCACATGTGCGCACATGGTCACCTTCCATTGCAACGCTCGCAAGCCACTTTGCTGCAACGTTGGCGAGCCACCCAAGTGCGATGCTGGCAGGCCACCATGTTGCAGTGTTGGCAAGCCGTCTTCCAGCTGCGTTAGCACATGGCGCCATCTTGCGGCATTGGCAAGCAGCCTTTGTGTTGCACTGGAGGCCGACTTGCTAGGTTGCTAGGTTGCATTGTGTTCTGCTATATCGACTATGTCATGTCGTTGTGTTCAATGACCTTCCAACTTTTGTCAGTGAAACTCTTGCCAATTTCACCTATGAGCAAAAAAACTAAAACAAGTTTTAGAGAACGCTACGATCACCCGTACAACCCGAGTCCTCCTCTGTAGTCTACTACCGTTGTAGAGTGACTCTCCCCACCATCACTTGCTCGCATCATCATTCTTGGCGCTCGCACTCCTTGTTCAATATTCTTGCAAATTGACAGCTTAGCTTGAGCACAACATCGAACCACTTCGAGCTTCTATTTCCACTATGACATTTGGACTGATGTGAAGGGTATAATCAACGCACCTGAGGTGGAGATGGAGGTTGCAACTTTTAGCTCTGCGAGCAGCGAGGGAGGCATGGGCCGTGGAGAAGAGAAGAGGCCCCTTGTGTGCCCGAGGCGGTCAGCCAAAGGACCGTAGCTAAAAGGGTGGGAAAAGAATGGGGTAGAGAGGGCAAGATGGTTATCAAGGCAACTCAGATAGGATATAATATTTAGTCGACTAAGAAAAGGGGTCCTTTGTGTGCCCGAACGGCAATGCTTAAAAAGAGTGGGGGAAGAAAGGGAGAAAAGAGGAAGATTGGAATGGAGAGACATGGGATAAGGAGGAGTGCACAGCAAGTAAGGAGACAAAAAAATGGTGATTCTGGCAAACAGGCATACATGGGCAAACATGGACATGCATAAACAGGCATGGGCAAGCAGACATGGGCAAACATCGGCAAACATGGCAGACACGGAAGAGAAGACTTCTTGGTGCCCCTAATGCTAGTCAACCTTTCACAGCACTCGTTATGAACCCTAAACCCTAGAACATAAACTTTCCTTCACTTACTGGTGGACGAGGTCATTGCGGCACCAGAGGTATAAAGGCGGGGGGATGTTATTCCATTGGTTCATCGTCTTGTTGTCCTTATCATGCGACCCTGGCAAGTAGAACGCGCGATTCTCAAAAATCTTCTCGTCCCTCCACAGTAGCGTATACCCAAGTGGGCCCAGCTGTCGCGTCTCCGGAGGGACAATGAGAATGATGAGCTTGGGTCGGAAGACGGAGGCGGCACGGCTCGAAAAATTCGAAGCGAGTTGCCCTCGCACGCCGAAGGGCGGGTTGAGGCCCATGATAAGGCGATTGCTGTGAGGGAGCTGGTTCCTCTGTTGGCGTGGGAGGCAAGGGAGGAGAAGGGAAGAAGTTGAGGATGTGCAAAGGATAAAAGGGAAAAGCCGGGTTGAGACCAATGATCATGCGTTTGTGAAGAAGGAAGGAGCTCGTTTCTTTGTTGGGGTGGTATGAGTTGGAAGAGTTAAGCAAGAAGACAAGAAGACGACGACGATCGATTGTTGCTGACAAGATGACGTTCCCTCGACCATAAAGGCATGGGATGGAGGAGGCAAGAGAGGCGACTAGGAGGATGTGCCACGGAAGGAGGATGACAGGGTATGGAAAGAGGAACAAGGTTGCAGCAACACGGCTAGCTTTACCACGTCATGTTGCCCTGTCCTAGAAATAGGTGACTTTTGAGTCGACTCAAAAGTCACTGCTTTACCACGTTATGTTGCAATACAGCTAGCTCTCCAGTGCTAGAACTAGCCCAGTTGAACCAAAAAAGGCTCTACTGCGTTATATCTTCCTCTGTCGGGCCGGGCTACAACTAGCACTGCACCGTTACAACTACGAGCCCTGCTACTACCTCTCCTGAGTTACAACTACCTCTACTGGGTTACAACTACCTCTCCTACACTACCATTGGTTCCGCTGTGTTACCAGTAGCACTGCTGCGTCACAACCAGCTCTGCTGCATTACAACTAGCTCCGCTCCATTACAATTAGCTCCGCTCCATTACAACTAGCTCCGTTCCATCACAACTAGCTCCGCTGCATTACAACTAGCAACTGTACAAGGCTAAAGTTGCAACTGTATGAAGTGGCAAGCTGAATAGTGCAGAGCAGTGACCAGCAACGGGCATTTTCCCTGCACTAGCACTCACACATACCCTATCGGAGCTACAACCTACCGAAACGCATCCCACCGGCACATACCCCACAAGAACATTCCCCACCAGCACAGAAGCTATCAGCTGGAGGGAGCAGCCACCATTGGAGACATGTGCCACCATTGGAGACATGTGCCACCATTGGAGACATGTGCCACCAAAGGTAAATTACCCACATCACTTATCAGCAGCACCTATCAGCAGCACCTACCAGTAGTACCTATCAGCACTGCTGTTTGGACCTACCAATAACATGCAAGCACTAAATCAAGCATAATCGATCCATCCCCTACTTCCACTCGTCCAGTAAATCCATTCATCCCAACAAACAAGTGTGCCGTGCCAGATGTTTCCAACTTCCCACCATGCCATGCCTTTCCCCACACGCCATGCCTCGCGCCCGCACCATGCCTCCCAATCCCCACCAGCACCACCCACCTTGGTCTAACCAGTCGAGATTGCCAAAGAAGTACCCAATCATCCACTGATCATTTGCACCCGGCAGCACCCAGCAGCACCCAGCAGCACCCCACAGCACCCATCAGCAACCACCTTGACAGAGAACCAGTCTCTTTTGACGAAGCAGAACTCATCGGGAGGACACATGATGTCGAAATTCGCAAACCCACACTGTTTCCCCGCCTCCTCCAGCCAACACTCACCATCACCCACCAGCACCTATCACCACCCCCGAGAACCCATCAGCACCAACCTTGATGGAGAACCAGTCGCGTTTGACAGATCAGAACTCATTCGGCAGCCGCATGAAGTCAAAGTTGGCAAACCCACACCGCTTTCCCGCCTTCTCCAGCCAACGCTCACCAACACCCACCAACACTCACCACCGCCCACCCACCAGCACCCACCAACACCCACCACCGCCCACCCAGCAGCACCCACCAGCACCCACCACCGCCCACCCAGCAGCACCCACCAACACTCACCACCGCCCACCCACCAGCACCCACCAACACCCACCACCGCCCACCCAGCAGCACCCACCAACACCCACCACCGCCCACCCAGCAGCACCCACCAACACTCACCACCGCCCACCCAGCAGCACCCACCAACACCCACCACCGCCCACCCAGCAGCACCCACCAACACCCACCACCGCCCACCCAGCAGCACCCACCAACACCCACCACCGCCCACCCAGCAGCACCCACCAACACCCACCACCGCCCACCCAGCAGCACCCACCTTAACACCAGTCGCGCTTCACAAAGCAGAACTCATTGGGCGGCCGCATGATGTCAAAGTTGGCAAACCCACACCGCTTCCAGTTTTGAGGCGCCTCAAAACTAGCCTCCTCTAACCAACGCCTCGCGATCAGCAAGCAGGCTCGTTCACCAGCACCAACCAGCACCCAGCTTCACCCATCAGCACCCACCTTGACAGAGAACCAGTCTCTCTTGACGAAGCAGAACTCATTGGGAGGCCGCATGATGTCAAAGTTGGCAAACGCAGACCGCTTCCCCGCCTCTTCTAACCGATGCCTCGCAATCAGCGAGAAGTGGTTCGCCCCGCAGCAGAAATCCACCAGCACGTCCCCATCCTCCATATAAGGCACCAGCCGCTCCACCACCTCGTTAAGCTTCTCAGGCATCGTGAAATGCCGCCCGAACGACGTGTACCGCTGCCCGTGCACGTACGGGGAGAGGTATACCCGCAGTGTACCCCCGATTACGTTCAGCTGATGGAGTTGCTTTTCCGGGCAGAGATTCATTGCCTGCTGCAGCGCTTGGGCCGATATCATTCCTGCTTGCTCCAACTCCCTGGCTAGGAAATTCCGAGCCTTCTCCCCTGCGTGGAGAATCGACTCGAGCTTGCTCAGTGCTATCTTCCGAGGGTTGCCGCCCTGGTTGTTATTGTTGTTGTTGTTGTTGCCGCCCGCGTTGCTGCCGCCCGAGCCGGAGCCCGCGTTGTTGTGGCAGTGCTGGTACATGCGTGGGACGGCAAGGCCGGCCTTGGCCGTCTGTTCTGTGACCTGCTTTGCAGCATCCTCGAAAATCTTGCTCAGGCGAGCTCTGGACGCGTCCAGGTCACAGGGGTACTGGAACATGTGCCGTGGGGCCTTGCCTGTGAGGGAAGGGGGTGAAGGGGTGTGGGTGGGTGAGTGGGTGCATAATGTGCCGTTTACAAAGCACCTCTGGACGCGTCCAGGTCGCAGGGATACTGAAACATGTGCCGTGGGGCCTTGCCTGTGATGGCAGGGTATGGGAAAGAGGCAAGGGGGAGAGGTAGGTTCTTGAGTCAAGTCAAGGCAAAACCGGCCTTGGCCGTCTGTGCTGTGACCAGCTTCACTGCGTCCTCACATATCTCCCTCAGGCGAGCCCTGGACACGTCCAGGTCGCAGGGATACTGAAACATGTGCCGTGGGGCCTTGCCTGTGGAGAGAAGGGAGGGGGGCAAGGGGGAGAAGGAAGGAGAGTGGTGAAGGGCGGTATGGATGGGTGGGTGAGTGGATAGATAGTGTGCAGCTCTGACACAAGTCCTGGACGCGTCTAAGTCACAGGGGTACTGAAACATATACCTTTGCTTTCCAGTACATGTTCCAGAGATTCAGATATCTCTGCGCCATGTACCCCTTGTGCACCATGTGCCTCTGCTCCAGGTCTGCGCCGTCTCCTTGTGCGTAAAGCCCCTCTTGCATCTCTGAATCCCCCCCATGCTCTGAATCACACACAGGGTTGCTGACACTTGGAGAAATGTTTCCAAAGTGCCTACACTCAGATTCACCATACCTTTGTTCCAACTCTGAGCCATCTCCTTGTGATTGAGCCCCCCTTTGCCGCTCTGAATCCCTCCACTGCCCTCCCTCACACATAGTAACAACATTGTAGTTACCTTTGGTCCAGTCGAATTTGTACGTTTGTTCCTCTCCATAGCACGTAGCAATACTGGAACTACTAATCAAAACCAAAACTACCCCTCAAGTCGAATTCATACCTTTGTTCCAGCTCTGCACCATCTCCTTGTGAGTGAGCCCGCCCTTGCGGCTTTGAATGCCTCCTATGCTATCCATCGCCCTCAGAGCCGCCTCCCTCTCTTCCCTCTCCCTCTCAATCCACGACCTCTTCTTCCCCTTCCCCTTCTCCCCCACCGCTCCTGCTGCTCCTCCTGCCGCTGCTCCTGCTGCTGCTGCTTGTTCTTTCTCCAGTGCTGACCGGGATGATTCAGCAGCAGCGGCAGCAGCAGCTCTAGCAGACGCGGATGCACCTGCTGCACCCTGCTCACTCAACCCAAATCCTTCCATCTCCATCTCCTCCTCTTCCTCCTCCTCTGCAGCCTCCTCTTCCCCCTCATCATCCACAATCATTCTCCTCCTCTTCACCCTCCTTCCAGCTCTCCGCTCCTCCTCCCCCAATACCCTCCCCTCCTCTTCCTCTCCCTCCTCCAGATCCTCAAACCACCTGGTCTTCCTAGGCCCCCTAGTCCTCCTCACGTCCGGAAATTTATGGTGCCCGCGGGCAGCCGTACCAAGAAAAGGATCGAGAGAATGCCTAGTACAGTACATAAGACTTTCGGCAAACCCATCCCCAACACCCCAAACCCTCTGCGGATTGCTAGGGTCATTCCCATCCAGTCTCAGGTCAGGTGGGAGGCATTTCACATGGAAAGATTTCGGGCAGCGGCGGCATGGAACAAGCTTGAAAGATTCTAAATCTCCCTCCCCCAACTGGCACTTGGCACATGTGTGCAGCGGGCAGAAAAACATTCCAGACCCTGCCCGAATGTTCCCAGCCACACTTTCCAGCTCCTTGATTCGCTCCTCGCTGCCCTGGGGCAGCCTCTTCGAATCAGCCAACCACGAGGCGACACATGTCGGGTGGTAGAAATGCCCACAGAGCGCCACGTCACACATAAACACCTCCTGCTCCTGCAGCACCTGCTGCCCCTGCTGCTGCCCCTGCTCCTCGCCCTCCCCCCCACCATCCGCCCCCGCATTCCCCCCCAAAACCGGCTCCGATCGCCCGAGCTGGTGGCAAATAAAGCACACATGCTGCTTTGCCTCGCAATTCGGGCACAGCCAGGTCTCCTTCGCATGCACCTCACTATCTGTCAACCCAATGGTCGGGCAGTGGAACTTGTCCCTCCGCTTCTCCTCCTCATCATCTGGCTCTACATGGAAAGAGCGCATACACGGGCCGTCACAGCACACCAAGTCGCCACCATCATCACAGATATAACACACGCTGTCCCACCCTGCCACTTGCTCATCCTCCTCCTCTTCCTCATCCCCTTCGTACAACCCCTCCTCCGCACCTTCCTCCGAACCTTCCCCGGCACCTTCCTCTCCTCCTTCCTTCCACGATCTGTACCGCGCGTCTCCTCCCCTTCCTCCGCTTCTGCTCCCACCCACATCCATCTCATCCTCATCATCCGAAGCAATGAACCTCCGATCCTTCTCCTCCTCATCCTCCTCTTCCTCCTCCAAAAACCTCGCTACTCGCTTCTTCTTTCTCATCAATCCTCCTGACTTATACGATCCTGCTCTATCCAATCCTGCTCTGCTCATCGGATACCCTATGTCTTCCAAGATCTTATCCCGCACTCGAGCCCTTTCGCTACCTCGCTCACTTTCTCCCTCCTTCTCCTTCCCCTTCTCCTTCTCCTTCTCCTTCCCCTTGTCCCTCTCCTTGTCCTTCAACCCTTTCTCGGCTTCCCTGCCCTTAATCCTTTCCTTGTCTCTCTCCCTCTCACTCCCCACTCCTCGCTCTTTCCCACTCCCCCACCTCTCCTTCTCGAGAAACTTCCAAAGACTAGATCTTTTCAGAGCCACGTCATCCTGAATAAAATCTCCCAGCAAATCCATCCACTTTACAAGCCGCTCCAGATCGACGTTGTGTGACCGCAAAAACTGTTTCACCTCACCTTCAGACCAATCAGGATGGAAACGCACGCAGCACTGCGCCCACCCTATCTCCGAACCCAACCTCCCTGACGCATAACCCAGGCTCGGCTTCCGAACTTCAACCCATTTCTCCCCATGCCGAGCCTGCACCTGAACCTTCACCAAATCTACCTTCACCACTACCCGCCAAGCCACCGCATCAACAAAAACTGGTGCTCCCCCATTCGCATCCTTCCCACGCAGATACACCGACTCCTTTAACAAAGAAGAGCTCCATTTCTTATAAAGAGGCAGCCTATAAAAGGAATAAAGCTCTCCAGCGGCAGTTTCTAGGCGGAAATCAGTGACAGCGTCAGGAACACGCACTGCAGCATCCTCATCATCATCATCAAGGTGAGCAATAGGGTTCTTAAACAGTTCCGACTGACCCAACCTACGCCTGGCACCCTCCTCTCTGTCCCCGTCCTCCCTTTCTCCGCCCTCCCTCTCGCGCGCTCCTCCGCCCCCTTCACCGCCTCCTCCTAACCCACCTCCTCCTCCTCCTCCTGTGCCTTTTCTCGCCTCCTCTCCCTTCCTCTCACCCCCTTTGCCAGAGCCCTCCGTTCCCCCGTCTTTCCTCCCTCCAAACCCTGCTGCTCCTGCTACCCCTGCAGATTTTGCTGCTCCCCCTGCTCCTGCCCCCCCTTCTTTCCCGCGTTCCTCTCCTGCTCTCGCCCTCTCCCCGCCGTCCTTGCCTCTCTCACCGCCCCCGGCTCCCAAGCCCAATCCCCCCTTGCTTCCTGCTCCGATCGCCAGAGCCGTCAGTTTATACGAGCCGGACCGACCCAACGGCACAGCCTTAGCAGCAACCGCAGAGAACCCACCCCCGCCGCTGGAACCACCCGCAACGCCTGCAGCGACAGCAGACACCGCCTTTCCCGAACCTAGCATAGGTCTGGTAGAGACAGCTCCGGGACGCTTCACTCCCCCCACCTCCGCGCATCCGTGCACCTCTCTCCACTTGGGCTTGCTTATACAAAAATCCTCGGGAGTGAGGGGATTTCGGCGGTCCCGATTGTAGCTCTCCAGGTACGCGGTTAACTGGCTAGGAGAATAAAACTTCTTCTTATCCGGGGTTATGTAGAAAATATCCCCTCGAAATTTCGACATCCACCAGAAACCGTCCGGTTCGAACGGCTTTGTCTTCTCCGCCTCGGTTTTTTTCTCCTCCGGATCTAAGCACCGGGCTCCTGGCCTATAGGGCTCTGCCAGGTGGCAGAACCAATCCACAGTTTTGGAATCTGAGAGTTTTTGGAATTCCTCGGGAGGGATTCGACGAAGCTTCTTGCATGTCTTGCAGATGACACGTGGCCAGATCTCGTCGTGACCGGCTTCAGCCGTACGATCCATTTGTATCTTACGGTTCTCAAACCACACACTTCATGAATTAGTAGGTCAATGCCATGTTTGCGGCAAAGATGGTTGTTGTAAGTCTCGGAACTACAAGCTACTCTTAGTCACTTCGAGAGGAATCGTTCACTTTCCTTACCCATCCGCTTAGGGCATGCGAAGTAAACATAGGAACTCGTCGCCAAGGTAGTGACGATAAGTTGTGCGGTGAAAGAATAGACTCTAGCGAAGGAGGGGGGGGGAGGAGCGTGAGTGGCAAGAAAAAATGAGCCAAGGGGGAAGTCACGGTAAACGAGCTGAGGTGAACTGTTATGAGTTGTGAAAGGAAGAGTGCGCAGAACTCAATAATGCGGAAGTGATTACAACGTCTGAGAAAACAAGCCTAGGACTATAATAGCAATGCTAGCTAGGCCTAGGTCGCGGGTTCGCGAGATGGTTGGGTGCAGGTTCGGGGTTGGTAAACCCGAAGGCGACGCGGTGGTGGCTCGGAAGGCGAGTTCGGCGGACCGAGCCTGGTTTTCCGAAAACCGGGGTTGTACGCGTATAGTGTGACCCAGTAAGGAATCCGGAAAATTCCTTACATGAACAATACGCTAGTACATCGTTGGAAGTTATTGTTACAGTGCGTTACTTAAACTTCAATAACTTCCACCAAATATCTCTTCATCCAATTGATATTATATTGGCTAAATACACTAGATAAACCTATGACATACATGGCTTAATCACCTATTATTCTACCTTCCATCTTAGAATGCCAGTTTCCTTGGAATGAAGACTTAAAGGTCTGATGCAGACGAAACGGAAGAGCAGGATGATAATGACAGGGCAGCAGGTAAAGAAGCGTCTTGGAGGCTCTTGAGCCTGGATCTCCTTCCAGGCAAGATACGGCATGAAAGAATACTAGAGCACAATCCCTCCCCCTCCTTGTCTTCATGTTCAAAAGCCTCACACCACCCTCTCCCAGAAGATGCGGGCAACTCTGTTGAGTTTGATGCATCATCAGAAGCTTTAGAGGGCAGCGAAGATGGGGAGGGGAAGTCACCCTCACTATCAGGCTGGTCGTTGGAGGTTTTGCTTTCCTCATCCACCCCGTCATCTCCGTCGGCCCCGTTATCTCCGTCGGCTCCGTCACCGTCACATTCACCGGCAGTATCCTCGACAAGCGAAGACCTGTTCACGCGACTTGCTATGGAGATGGGTACACCACAGTCCGCACCCCTTCCGTGCTTATTTTCGCTGTTGTCACCACAGATTGTTGACAATAAATGAGAACCCGTAATTAGCGGGGAATGTCCCTGAAGCCGGGATCTTCTGGTTTGCCTAGATCGTCCAGGTGTCCTCATGACAGTCGCTTGCGCGTCGCACGGTGCTGACGACGGCAGCACATTGCTCTGCGATCGCGGAATCTTAGCCAGATGTCCAGCCGCTGATTGTGGACGACCGTCAGGGGCATTCGAGTTCAGGGTTTGGCCGTTGTACTGGCGGTCGCCGGGGCTGGTGGTTGGAGAAGCAGGTTCGCTCTTTGGCGATTCTGTCGCAGCTTCTGTTGCGACAACGACACTCAATGCTCGCGGCATGGCGACAGCGTTCGTAGAATTCTCCCGGCGCTTCATGGTTTCGCATTGGGCTGTCGCCGGGCGTAACTGCCGCGTTTTTGGTCGCTGCGATTGTGCTTGCGACGGTGCATACGACGGAGTGTGCGACGGAGCAAGCGACGGAGCGTCCAACCGAGGCGGAGCGAGCTGCTTCTTCAACCATGGATGCTCCAACACGCCGATAATATCAATCCTCTCCATCGGATCTGCCGTTAACATCCGACGGATCAAATCCTTGGCTTCGAAAGAAATCGACGGCCACGGTTTCGGTAGCAGATCTGACGGCAGCAGTTTGCGACTGTCGTTGGGAAAAGCCGGCCAGTTCGCAGAGAGCATCGCGTAAAGCAACACGCCGAGCGACCAGATATCCGCGCAGTAGTTATAAGGCTCGTGCGCCAGAACCTCGGGCGCTTCGTACGGCGCACTCCCCGCTGCTCCGATAATAGCCGAACCCGGTTGTAACGGAAACGCCAGCCCGAAGTCTGCGAGTCGGAGTTGCAAATCTTCCAAGCGTGGGGATTTTTCTGTATCGTCGCCGTCAGCGGAGGCAGGAGAAGCGAGGGAAGCGGGGGACGAAGAGGGGGACGACGAGCCGTTGTCGGACTTTCCGCCACGCTTTGCGGGAGCGGCGGAGTTGGGAGATACCGCCGGTGACGGCGGAACGATAAGAATGTTTTCAGGCTTAATGTCCCGATGCACGACGCGGTTAATGTGACACCACCGCACAGCCCTCGCTAACTGTACGAACAGCCGCGCCGCGACGGACTCCTCCAGCCCCTCGTGCTCCGCTATAAGCGCGAACAGGTCGCCGCCCGCACACAGCTCCGTTATCATGTAGACCGCTTTGTCGTCTTCGTAAAGTCCACGCAGGCACAGCACGTTCGGGTGACCCCGGAGAATCAGCATCGACTGAACTTCTCTCCGCAAATCAGCGAGCTCCACGTGTGACATTCCGCGTTTACGGACCTGCTTGCACGCAAGGGTTTCCCCCGTTATTCTATCCTGACAGCGCCAAATGCGGCCAGACTGGCCCTCTCCGAGGATGTCGCTGAAAAAGTAACGATTAAAGAGCTCTGACGTCGGTAGAGCCATGGCGGATGGACTATCATGCACTGAAACCTCTACCACGTATGTAGTCGGTATGTGTTCAACTTAATCTATACCGAATAAGTACTGGCTACAAAACTGAATGCAAAGAACCGTGTTTTTCGATGGGCCTTCTTCCAGACGGACACGATGGGACATGAAGAGCGGAAGGTTTCTGAACAACGATGCGTGCATATGCGGTAATCTAGCGTCCGCTCATTTGTCCTAGCTCCTTGGCTCCATCCAGTTCTCACAGCCAAGAGGCCACCCGTGGGGGGGTACCGTACCGCCGTCGATGCAACTTCATCTTCAACTAGGCTGGCAAAGGTGGGTGCGGCGATGGAGTAGATTCTAGGAGACAATGCAAGCAGCGCTGGTCAGAGGCCTGAGGTAAGGCATCGAAATGGTGTGTGTTCGTTGGCATTTCGTTGTCCGTTTGAGCTGGCATGCCGTCGTTGTTGCTCGCACGCTGAAAATAGATCTCCACAAAGCAGCAGCAGCAGTGGTGACTCTGCTGAGTTCCCAAGATTCCCAGGGATGCAAAGCATGTTCCGCGCCTCCCCCCTACCTTACCCTTTTCCTGCTCACACAGTAAAGGGGGGAGGTTGGGGGGCTGGGGGAAAATACTGTTCCACAGTGACATTCATCCCACCCGCGGCACGCTCCTCGTGTGCTGTACCCGCTTCGCTGCCACGCGATTGCCCCTCCAGGCGTGCTCCTCCCGCTGGTGCGCTGACATCAGCCCCTACTGCTCCCTTCCCTCCCCCCATTGGTTTGGTTCGTCGGTTCCCCTCCCGTGCCCGCTGGTATGGCTCGGCTGGTTGGTTCCCTCCCTCTCCCCTCCCCCGAGTCCCAACCAACCTTCGCTGGATGCTTCACCTCCTCAAACACCACTGCTCGACCTGTGCTGGGTGCAGTAAAGGAGGCGCTAAAGAAAATGATATCTCTATTATTGAACAGCGGCGGGTCCTATGGCGCGCGTTCAATTTCCGTGAGGAATTTTGTATCAGATGGACGTTACACGAAGAAGTTCGTTCATCAGACGTCACCTGTTTGAAAATTGTCATACGCTGCATGGCCAGACCGAACCATTTACACCTTACGATTGCGGTTACAGATTTCGTATCGACACCTGACTTCTGAAAATGTTAAAATTCAAAAGCACGAATACGCCTCTAGAGCGATATGTCGAGTTGAGTCATGTGTTCATTGTCGAGTTACGTCTAAACTCCCGAAACATCTTTCCGTGGTTCCCCTTCGGCGCAATTCTTTGTAACGCTGCGGGTGAATCTAGACATGTTACACCAAGTCCTCGCCAACTTCACTAGGGCCAATTTCAACCCCCTGTGTATTCATTTTAAATTCACCCCAATTTAAGGGCTATTTCAAACAATTTGGTTTTAAGGAAACCAACGACATGGACTGCGCACATGAGTCAGCGGAAAAACAAAAGAAACATGGTCGCATCGGAAGATTCAGTCTTTGCGTTGCAATCTCAACGTCAGAAGGGGCAAACATCGAAACGTCACAATGCCTCGGATAGCCTCTAGTTCGTGGGTGTCTTACCCTCTATAGCCCAATATGGTCAGTTTGGCTTTAAGGAAGAACTGACGGGGCGTGAAATTGGCGAGGACTTGGTGTATCAAAACCTCGTGTGCCTGTCATGGCGACCGCCACTCGTAAATTGTGATGCCCCTTTCGGCTTCGATGCACGACGACGAAACCCCATGGTGCCCTTTCTCCCGCCCGGATATTGAGCCTGCCATTTTACGTCTACGGTGTACAAGCTCGAGGCACCCTCTTTGTCGGTGACTCGGTGACAAATTTCCGCGCTTCTGGTTTCTACCCAGAATACATTTCTGACATGGAAGGCTACAGTTGAGTGTTAGAAACAATACTGTATGCATTTCGAACCCAACTTGGGGATTGAGGTTTACGAACAGCATTTTCAGAATGCACTGTACCGTAAGTGTTTTCCTTCCTGAGCCACAGTCATGGGTGTACTACAGATGAGGAGAATACTGAAGAAAGCCACGTCAGGTGTACTAGTGGCTGCTAGAACCTGTTCTGTTGGTCGATAAGTGGTGGCAGGTCTAGCCAGTCACGAGTCATGACAACACTACAGTTAACACGGCAGAACTGTGTTTGCTGCCAAGTGCGGCGTGAATCGCAGTGCTCTCTGCGACGCGAAGACCACTTGATGTGGTGGTGTGGTGTAACAGCAGCAACCGGGTGAGCGTCGGCTCGGCTCGCCTCGCCTCTCCTCGCCTCACCATAGCACACCCCACCTCATGCCCACACCGCACCATCCACGTTTCTCACTTGTGATATGATCCCCTTGCAAGGGGCTGCGAGAGTCTACAGTAAATATTGTTTCCATCGCGGTCAGAGTTGACTGATGAACAACACGTGAAGTGAGTCATAGCCTCAGTCGTGTCCAGGAGTTTTCAAGGATATCGCAAGATTCTACACCTAGAGCTCTAAGGTCTACATAATTACTAAACGAAATTCTATGAACATCACAAACAGTGCTGAGCTCCATACATACTTCTCCATACATCGTTGGGTAGGAATCTGAGTTGCTTTCTACACTTGAAAAGGCAATCACATCATCAAAATTGTTAAAGATTCAATGATTCAATCACGCATACATCCTATAACAGTCAAACAACCTAAGAAGTACAACCATATGGGGATATCATTTTTTAGCTAAGAAAGTACCTACCGTATTTCCCAGACATAACACCCTAGAGTAGATATAAAAATACAGGAAAAAAGAGGGGGGTGTCTTCTCATAAGAAAAAGCTACATAATACACGGATGCATATATATGGAATATTTTAGTGTAAGGGGTTTTTTTTTAACAAATTGAGTGTTTCCATGGGCGTTTTAACATCACTTGTTGAGGCGCGAATGTGAGTTTCGACGCAAACATTATCACCCGCTCGAAAATGTCATGTGGCACCTATCTGGTCATTTGCAGCAGAAGTTTCGCCAGCACGTGGTGATAGCGAGATGGTGGGCGGGAGGGGGGGGGGCGCGGGGGGGGGGGGGGGGGGGGGGAGGGAATCTCGGCAGATTCGAATTGAATTCATCGAGGGAGAGATTTTCCCGATATCCTCCCATACTTGCACCTACTCGTTAACAAATATAATAACGAATCTGTAAGAAAAGGGAGATGTTATAAATAATCAGCCAAAAGGGGGGGTAGAGTACAGGGCCCTCGTTATCAGACCAAATTGGTCTGATTTTCTGATTTTCAGACCTTGATTTTGGGTTTCATCTGATTTTCAAGACGAGGATTTTTACTTCGTCTGATCCGTAAGATTACGAAATTTAGTTCATCTGATTTTTCAGAGCAAGCCTTATACTTGGTCTGAAATTTCAGATAGCGGGTTGCAATTCGTCTGATACCGAACCCCCTCCCCCCCCGACCCCTCGCTTCTCTAAGCCCTTCGATGCCCTTGCTCCTCTTCCAGGCCTAGTCCAGACCTTCTCCCCCTCCCCCCCAGGTCCCCTCCCCAGGTCCCCTCCCCATGCCCCTTGTGAAGTCTCGCACCAGCCCAGCCCCCCCTTCCTTCTCGCGTCCCTCCACCCAACCTGATCCCTCGCAGCACCTCAATGCCACGTGCATGCCCCTCAACAGCCACACGCCTGTCAGCTAGCGAGCTCTCAGCGCCGCGCCATGGGCGCGTTCATTAACAAAAACAAGTGTGATTATGCTAGACAAGGGTGTTAACTGAATCAGACTACGCAAATCTTATAGTCTGAAAAATCAGACTAAGCTCCAACATTCGTCTGGAAAATCAGACCAGAAAAATATGCCCATCTGATCGTCAGACGGAACGATTTTTTACTTAGGTGTTTTCAGACAAGCCCAAATCCTAGCAAGAGCCCTGGTAGAGTAGAAACGAGGTCGCCCATAGCACCCACCCCGCACAAGCTACCCGAGGGTGCTCAATCATGGAGGGGTGTTTTGTCCGGGAGAATACGGTAGCCCAAATGTGCAACACCCCATCCCATCCCCACACTCAACCCCCAATTGTGGAGTGAGCGACGCTGATTCAGCCGGCACCCGGCAAATTCTGATCAGAGTTGGCCAAGCACCTTGACCTAGCAGAACCTTTGACATGAGGGGGGGGGGGGGGGGGGGGTATTTTTCACAAATTGGTGAACATCCCTCCCCACCTCCATGATTTTTATATTTAGAAAGCTTGCTTTCTTGTTGTAGCAATGGCATCGTCTCATTTCAAATGGGTAAGTTGTTTGATCAGTTGTGTGAAAACGAACGGGGCTGTCGCGAGGCCGAAAGGTAGCGAGCGGAATATGTATGTCTTTCCGTCGAATCGAAACCCCAGGTACTTCCAGCATGATGGGTGAATATCCACGTGGTGATACTCAGACTTCAGGTCGATAGAGAACATCCAAACGCCCGGGCGAGCGATCTCCGCAACCCGGTTGAGCCCCTCGTATTTGAATTTTGGAATGCGCAAGTGCAGGTTCACTTGGCGGAGGTCGAGGATCAGTCGGCATTTCTCTCTCTGGACCACCACGTTTAGTGGGCTAATGCATATAGCCTGATCCGCGGGGGTGAGAGCCGCTGCGCCGCTTTCCAGGAGCTCACAGATAGCCTGTTTGGTGAACTAGGCGTGGATCTGTGCGCCCGCATGGTTGTCCCGCTGGAACAGCACCGGGGCGGCAAGTTTCCACGGCATCCAGTAGCCGTGTACGATTACTGATAGTATGAAGGTGCTTTCGCACCATGAACTCCACCATGGAAATGCCGCGCGTAGTCGCCCGCGCATCCTTGTTACGAGCTCGTCTGTGATCGCGTATTCGTAGGGAATGTGCTGCTCGCCCATCCCGATCTCCGGTGTATCTGTGCCACGGGTCGCAGAAAGGCACGGACTGTGAGTACGCCTCTTTTTTTTTTTTTTTTTTTTTTTTTTTTTTTTTTTTTTTTTTAAACGGGTGCTTATTGTCCTTGATACGATTGCATGTACCAACAACGAAGCCGTGTGTGGATGAGCCCATACCGGATATGTCGTTTGCGCACTCCTCACCTTCTCTTCCGGATTGGCCCGTTTGCTTCTCTCTCTCACTCTCTCTCTCTCTCTCCCTCTCTCTCTCACTCTCCCTCTCTCTCTTCTTCTTCCTCGTCTTCTTCTCTTTCGCGGTGTTCAACAAGCCCTAGGTGGGCTGCCGTATCGTGTCTCGTTTTTTTTTTTTTTTTTTTTTTTTTTTTTTTTTTTTTTGGCGTGCCTTGTGTCGCGGGCTATTTTCCCGTCGTGGCAATTGCGCGTAGTAATATGCCTGCCCCTCTCCATCTGTATGCCTCCTTGTGTGCTTGCCTTGCTAGTGGCCCTCTCTTGTCCCATTAAATTGGGCGGGTGCTGGCCGAATCATGTAGCCTCCTTAAACAATCCCCATCATTTCGCACTTCGCACTTGCTCGCTTTCTTTCTCGTCTTACTTTCCCCCCCCCCCCCCCCCCCCCTTTTTTTTTTTTTTTTTTCGCCGGCAGCAGATACCTCCAGTCTTTGAGGCTTGCTTGCTTCAACAATCCAGGTTTCAAACGTTCAAATATTATTCATTGGCCACGTAACAACAATCATCCAAATTTAATGCCCTTCCGGCCCATATTCCATACGCATAGATCTCATGATTGCCACTCATGGCTAAAACCTAGGACTCCTAGTCCTACCCCCTTCACTTGGGGTCGGCCGGCGGCCGTTCTACGCGCTCAACCGATCTGGCCAGCGGCCTAAGTGCGCCGTGTTGCCCATGCAACATCCTCTCGGCGCCCCCAAGTGATTTCCCTCTCAAGGGGTCACACCACCGGCGCGGGACCTTGGGGTCCCCGCCCATTTTCAGGGCACACATTGGCCATGTGGCCTGACTGCCCGCACTTGAAGCAAGTTCCACGAAAGCTCCTGCCGTTTTCGTCCATTGGCGGCCCGCGTTTGTTGCCAAATGCTCCGGTTCCTCGCCCTCCACCGCGTGCGGCACGACCGAGATTGCCTTGCGCGCGTTCTATGGCCGCAACGTCCGCCATGGCTTGCTTGAATGGGCGTGAGGTGAACAAGCTCTTCTCCTCGTACATCTTGAACCGGTTAGCAACGCGGAAGTTCGTGTAATCGGCGACGTGAAGAAGCTTGAAACGATTGTTGACGAGCGTGAGTGCCTCATCGAGAAGTTCGATGGCACTCGCCGGTTCGTTGAGTCGCACCTTCTGTTCCGCGTGCATCAGGTAAGCGCGCAGGTCCTCGAGGAGCTCGGCTTGCTCACGGACAGCCGCGTTCTTGAATGAGGATGCGGTGAGGTTGGGGTTGGAGGTGGGAAGAGGGGGAAGGTGCTCGGTGGTCGAAAAAAATGCATTATCAGCACGTGCCTCACCAGCTTCGTCGTCTGAAGTGTGGCTGTCGGCGGGATTTTCCGGTCCCGGGGTAGCCTTGACAGTGGCGCCCTCGGTGCGTGCGATTTTTGCCGTGCGAGCGCGTTGCACCGTCTCCCTTTTTTCCTTGGCGCTTTTAGCAGAAATTGAAGTCGCGTTTGGTGTCGCGGTTGCTTCCGTAACGGCGGGAACTTGCTGTTGTAAGAGGGACACCAGCTGCTGCAGTTGGGCCGAGGTGAAGACGGGCGAGGCCACAGGCGCGTCAGGGGCCTAAGGCGCGTCAGGGGCCTGAGGCGCGTCAGGGCCCACGTGCACCTGAGGCCTCGCGTCAGGCGCGTGTGCCCGCCTGCGGCGCTAACGCTGACGGGGGGTGCCGGTCGCGCTGGCCGGCGTTGACTTGGCACCCTCGACGGTGGCCGGCGCCTTAGGCCCCTCAGGGGCCACGTGCGCTCGAGGCCCCCCAGGGGCGCGTGTCCCAGCGAGGTCGGCCTCGCGCAGCAGGACTTCGACGGCGGTCGGGGTCGACTCCTCGTCGTCTGCCCGGCGCTTGTTACGACGTTCGCCCGCGGGATCGCGGGTAAAAATTCCGTCGTCGGGACGAATTGGGGCGTTGGCGTTGTCACCGTTGTCGCCGTTAAGCGCCATTGTAGCCGCGTTGTGAGCGAAAATATCCGAAAGGAGTGTCGACGGAGACTGAAAGCGAGGTAGTGATTTCAACTTCGCCAGCTTGGAATTGGGAAGTCAAAACTTGACTAAACCGTTTGAAAAATGAGAGACGTGGGTGGAGGGAAATGACCTCCAGCCCGCGTTTTGTACTCCAAAACGTGCGTTTAGCGCGGTTTGCCGATGACCATTGCTACATTACAAGCCGCTTCGCTTTCAAAATACACAATTCTGAAAAGCGTTACAGCTTTTAAAAATATTCATGTGTCCTGCGCCTCCGTTATTTGTACAGAACCATTGCAATCAGAGCGCGTGAATTTAGAGGTGTTAAACACCATTTTTGTTCTTAACCATTAGTGTTACAGCTCTTAGAGTGCAGCAACTCCAGTGGTAACCACGTGTGCTGTCGATCCATTAACGAGAAGAAAATCCAGGGTCATGTGCTGATGAGAGAGGCATGCACACAGGGTCACAGGAATCAGGAGCGGCAGGGGTTAGATGGGTTCAAGAGGGGTTCAAGTGTAGTTTGTGAGGAACTAGTGGGGTGAATGTAAGTGGTTGTGTGGAGCGATAGAACATTGATTAGACAACTTGTTGAATAAAAATACTAAAAAAAGAAGAAGCACCAGCTGAGTAGACTTGACGGCACTCTCGTCTTTGTTGTCATGCTGAGTAGACTGGGCAGCACTCTCACCTTTGTCTTCTTGATGAGGACCCCGGGCGGCACACTGACGTTACCACTGGTATCACAGTACCTGTGAAGAAGAGCCATGCATGCATGGCCAGACGGACGGACGGATGGATGGACGGACGGACGGACGGACGGACGGATGGATGGACGGACAGACGGACGGACGGACGGACGGACGGACGGACGGACGGACGGACGGACGGACGGACGGACGGACGGACGGACGGACGGACGGACGGACGGACGGACGGACGGATGGATGGACGGACAGACGGACGGACGGATGGACGGATGGATGGATGGATGGACGGACGGACGGATGGATGTATGGATGGATGGAGGGAGGAGGGGCTGTAATCAATGAGTGGGTGTGATGTGAAAGTGTGACAGGGAGGTTAATCGAGTTGAAGAATGTGAACACGTGCATCGTTGGTGAACACGAGCATCGGTGGTGAACACGTGCAACCACGTTGCCAACACGCATGAGGGGAAGGAAAGAAACTTGGTAGGTAGGTAGGAGGCACAAGCAACATTGAAGCATAACAAAAGTTTCCATGTAACCAGAACATGTGTGATAGAATGGGCTGAAGAGGCCTGGAATGCAAACGGGGAAAGTCAACAGCTTTTGAGGCGCCTAATAAGGGCAGGTCATTGGAGGTTAGACGATGGGGATCGAGGTGAATGAATGAGCTCGGACTGAAAGAATGGAGTTTGAGAGAATGGGGTCTGAGTCAATTCGACTTGAGCGATATCAATGGGATGATTGATGGGATTTGGAGGCCCACTTCGTGAGTTTGAGTTGCTTCAGAGCCGTCCTAATGTCCTCTGGTTGTATTGCTGTGCGCTTGGATAGACTCTGATGGAAGAAGGTGGGGGGGGGGGGGAAGACAGGTGCAGGGACCTAAGAGCGAGGGAACACACAAGATGGGGGGCTTCAGGGCCCTTCGTCCGATGCCTTCTGGTTGTGTTGCCGTGCGCTTTGATAGACTCTGATGGTGGAAGAAGAGGGGGGAACACAAGTGTGGGGAAAGGGAATAAGGAAGCGGACACGTGAGAGAGAGTGGATGGTTTGGGGGAAAGGGGATGAGTAGTTAGAGGGGGGAGGCACTCGTGCGGATAATGCAGGAGGGGGCGGGAAGAGGGTAAGTGAAGGGAGCATAGGCCATTGAGTCAATTGAAATGATGAGAACGTGATGGGCATAGGGTACTTGTGATGGGATGGGATGACTTTTGAGTCGACTCAGAAGTCACCTTGAGTCGACTCAAAAGTCACCTTGGGTACTCATGATGGGATGGGATGAGCACTCAGTTGGAGTGTGACTGTGAGACAGCGGGGATGCGGTGTGCAGTGCATTCTTTGGCGTGTCTCAACAGTTGTATCAGACAGCAGGCATGGAGGGATGTGCGCTAATGGGAGTGATGGGAGATGTGTAGGGAATGAGGAGTGAGGGAGGAGGGAGGACGGAGAGGAGAGAGATGGGTGAGGGGAGAGCAGGGGGGAGGGAGAAAGACAATGGGTAAGGTAAGAGGCCATACATCAATGCTGCAGTTTCCTTGAAGCTTCTTCAGAGAGCGCAGCAGCTGCCAGCGCCAGTAGCTTCTGAAGGCCACCTGGAAGGGAGAGGGGGAGTGGGAGGGGGGAGGAGGAGGTGGAGCAGGGGAGGTGGGGAGTGACCTTTGAGGCGACTCAAAATAGAGCAGCAGCTGCCAGGACCAGTAGCTTCTGAAGGCCACCTGAAAGGGAGAGGGGGAGTGGGCGGGTGGGGGAGGTAGAGGGGAGAACAGTGGGAAGGTAGGGGAAGGGGGAGAGAGGTTACTTGAGGCGCTTGCTCACAGCAGCTGCCAGGACCAGTAGCTACTGAAGGCCACCTGGAAGGGAGAGGGGGAGTGGGCGGGTGGGCATGGTACAGGGGAGAACAGTGGGAGGAAGTGGGGGGGTTAGGGGAAGGAGGAGGGGGGATACTTGAGGCACCTGCCAACAACAGCTGCCAGAGCCAGTAGTTCTGAGGGCCACCTGAAGCGGTGTGGGGGAGGTTAGGATTGGGGAAGGTGGAGAGTGGGGGGAGGTTAGGATTGGGGAAGGTGGAGAGTGGGGGAGGTTAGGATTGGGGAAGTGGGAGAGGTAGGGTGGGGAGTGGGGGCGGTTGGGAGAGGGGAAGGTGGGGAGTGGGGTAGGTGGGGACTGGCTGAGGTGAGGAGTGGGGGAGGTGGGGAATGCGGAGGTATGGAGTTGGGGTGTTGGGGAGGAGGGGAGTTGGGGAGGTGGGGAGTGGGGGAGGTGAGAAGTGGGGGACTTTAAACAAGAGTGAAAAGAAACCAATCAATCCACAATCCCACCAACTCAGGAACTCTCGGACTTCCCAACCCACCCCAGCAGCCCCCCATGCACTCACAGTGCCCAGGTCAGAGAGGGGGGGCTTGGGCACCAGAAGCTGCTGACGGGCTGCTGTCATGTCATAGGCTGAAAAGGGTGGGGCATGCATGGATAGTGGAAGGGGAGTTGAGACGTAAACATGCTGGGGACAAGAGTGACTTGCTGAGTCGGCTCAGAAAGTTGCAGCCTTTTGATAGGCTGAAAGGGCACGGCACGAATAGTGGGACGTGTAGAAAAGTTGGACACTGGATGGTATGGTGGCAGCTGCTAACACGAGACCATTTTTTAGGCGCCTAAAAAATGACCTGAAAAGTTGGACACTGGATGGTATGGTGGCAGCTGCTAACACGAGACACACGGGCTGCAAGAACGTAACCAATAGGCAGGCTTCTCACTATTTGAGAGGAGATATTGGCTATATAGCGCTAGATACTTTCCATCATACATGGTTAAAAGAAAAGAAAAATAAAGAAAGGAAAAGAGATAAGAGAAAAGAAACAAAATGACTCATTTCTGGGGGACTGGTAGGGCAGGTTCCTCACCGACTGAGAGGAGCCATCGGCCAAACCCCCGTCGCTGGAAGGGAGGCAGCACAACGACACTGGAGAGGTGCACCTCCGCGGGTGGTGTTGGCGATGGTGGCAAAGGCGATGGTGGCAATGGCGATGGCGAGCTGTGAAGTGCCTCATGTGGCAATGGCTGTGCCGCCGCCAACCCTCCTCCTGTGTCCCCTGCTGTGTTGGCTGCTGCTGTGCACGTCTCATCCCGCCTGTGTGAATCACTTGGCCCTTGAGGAGCCTTAGGCGTCGCTTTTTCCTCTGCTTCACGCCTGTGTGGTTCGGCCGGCTTCTGCATTACCTCAAGAGTCGCCTCAACTTCCATCCTGTGTGAACTACCCAGCTTTTGAGCCGCATTAGGTGCCGCCTCTGCCTTTGCTTCGAGCCTGTGTGGATCGACCGTCTCAGTGCCAGCTGCTAGAGAGTCATGCTTGGGTGGTGGGCTGGCAGGAGGGGAAGACTCCTGCAATCAGGGGACGGGGCAGGAGAAGGAGAAGGGGAAGGGGAAGGGGAAGGGGAGCGGGAAAGGGAATGGGAACGGGAACGGGAACGGGACGGGGAAGGGGAAAGGGGAGGGGAAGGTGAAGGTGAAGGGGAAGGGTAAGGGGAAGGTGAATGGGAAGAAGAAGGGGAAGAAGAGACACTGGATAACTATCAGATATGATGGAATGATGAGAGTGCTCGACATTGGTTCAGATAGAGTTGAAGGCAATAGAGTGCTCATTGTCAGCATTGGTATTCTTATTGATGAAAGCAGAAGCGCTATGATCCTTACAATGGCAAAGTAGCCAATGAGAGTGTGCCAAGTGTCAGAACCCCTTGTGAGAACGTAGAAGGTGTGACCCTCAACGGTGTACACCCGCGGCTTGTGCTCCAGAAAGAGCTTTCCCAGGAGGGACAGGCACTGAGGGGGATAAGGAGAAGGAAGAGAGGAGGATAAGTATGAAAGGGGATGCTGTAATGGTTAACCATGTACCATGTGCCCCTCTACCATGTACACCCGTGGCTTGTGCTCCAGAAAGAGCTTGCCCAGTAGGGAGAGGCACTGCAGACAAGGGGTAAGAAGGTGTGGTGAAGGGAAAGGAGCAGCAGAGGAGGTTGATGGGACACTCGTGGCCATGCAGCATGTAACATCCACCACTGCTACCAACCAACACTGCAACCATTGTCTCCCCCTTTTGAGGCGCCTCAAAAGTTGATGGGACACTCGTGGCCATGCAACATGCAATATCCACCACTGCTACCAACACCGCCACCACTGTCTCTCCCTTTAATCATTCCCCTTCCCATAATCCCCCATATACCCTCCCACTCCCACATCTACCCTCCCATATTTCCCTTTCCCCATATTCACCTGCCAGTACAGCTTTGGATGGGTTGGATCGACCCTGAACACATGCAGCCTGTGCCCCCTCCCTCTCCACCACCATCTCTTCCCCTTGTGAACTTCCCTGCCCACTGCACCGCACCCACACTTCACTCACCTGGCAGTACAGCTTTGCATGAGCTGGATCCACCCTGAACACATGCAGCATGCCGCTGCCACCTCCACCGCCACCATCACCACCACTACCACTGCCACCGGTTTCCTTTCCTCCTCCTTCCTCTGCCTTTCTAACCCCTCCTTCTTCCCTTCCTCCATCACCCCGCCTCTCTGCATCCGTCTGAACCGCATCAAACCCCTTGCTTTCTGCATCCTTCCGTCCTCCAACTGACCCCCCCCTCTCCTGCCCCTGCGCCTCACCCTTGGCCTCACTTCCCTCCCCACCTTCTCCCACCCCACCTTCTCCCTTCCTACTTCCTTCCTTCCCACTTCCATCCCTCCCAGCCTCTCCCTTCACACCCTCTCCCTTCCCTCCCTCTCCCTCCTGTTTCCGCGCACTGCCCTTCCTGTCCACGTCAGCATCCCTGGCAGACACACTGTTGCCCATGCCAGCCACGTCAGCAGGGCCCCTTTCCAGGTCAGCATCCTTGGCATCCGAACCAGTAGCAGCAGGGGCAGCAGCAGCATCAGAACCAGAAGTTCCATCGTCCCCTCCTCCCACTCCCACGCCCCCCCCTGGTACTCTAAATTGCAGCCCCGCAAACGCTTCTGCTGCAGCAGCTGTTTCCGTCCCTGTAGCTGCCGTCCCTGTCTCACTCCCCTCCCTTCTCCCTCCTCCTTCCCCTCCTCTTCCCCCTCCTCCCATCCCCACACCTACGACTGCTGCATGTCCTGCTGCTGCCGCAGCTGCGACAGCAGCAGCAGCTGCCGAAGCAGCCAAATTGCCATCCACCCGAGCACTACCAGCAGCAACACCCTCCCCAGCAGCAACCACCACACCTCCACATGCCTCTGAACCTTCCCCACGCCCATCTCCACCGCTCCCGCCTTCCCGTTCGGCCATCGGTTTGCACTCTTGTATGCCTTCGCCCCTCTCACATGCGCCTGCTGCATGGAAAGGCATGACAGGAAGCATGTATTGTTCAGGCGCCTCAAAAACAGACCCATCACACTACGCTTCTGCTGCAGGGGCAAGTGTGGCAGCAGGGGCAGGCACAGCAGGCAGCAAGAGAAAGCGTGACTGCAGGAGGGTTACATGGAGGACGAATGGGGTTACCAGCAGCAGGCTCACAGGCAGGAGGAAGTGCAGCGGTGGGGCCAGTAGGGGCGGGAGGGACGAGCCTGGCACGGTAAACCTCCTCTCCTGGCGGGATGACCTGCTGACACTTGGCCTGCTTGGTTCATTCGATTGGGATTTAAGAGACAGGACAGGGAATGCACTCAAAGGGAGCCTGGAATTCTGGGTATGAGGTTTTGGTTTAATCTTCAGCAGAGATTGCAGTCCGGGGTTTCGGGGTTTCGGGGTTTCCACTCACCATGTGTCGCTCGTAGGCGGTGGGAGTGCTGGAGTACTTGAGACAAGCGTCACATATGAAGAGACGACCCGTGCTGGTGAGAATGGGGCTTCGGGCTTAGGAATAAGTGTGAAGGGTTTAAGGGTCACGGCGAATTAATATTTGGGGTCTTAGATTTCCACTCACCAGGTGTCGCTTGTATGTTGTGGGAGTGGTGGAGTACTTGAGGCAGGCGTCACAGATGAATGAAGAGACGTGCAGGTGGTACGGCTAGGGTTTCAGGACTTGGGTTTCAACTCACCAGGTGTCGCTCGTAGGCGGTGGGAGTGGTGGAGTCCTTGAGGCAGGCGTCACAGATGAAGAGAGGACCCGTGTTGGTGAGGATTGGGTTTTGCGTTGAGGAATCAGGGTGAAGGGTTCAAGGCTCAAGGTCTCAAAGTTTGAGGTTCTAGGTTTTGACTCACCAGATGTCGCTCGTAGGCGGTGGGAGTGGTGGAGTACTTGAGGCAGGCATCACAGATGAAGAGACGACCCGTGTTGGTTAGGTGCGGTGGATATGGGGAAAAGTACCTGCCAAAAGTTGCAACAATCGATGTAACAATTGCTGAAACAATTGATGTAACAGCTGACAGCTTCATATCAAAACAGCAACATTATGGAGCTTGCTGAGAGACCAGACAGACGGTGTCACTCTCAAGTGCCCACCTTCCCACCTTCTCGCTCCTTCTGCACTCACCACGTGTCACTCTCATGGTCACCATCCTCAACCTCCCCACATTCCTCACATGCATATGCCTATCAATGGAGCTGCACCCTCACCCCAACCAACCTCTCCCCCTGCCCACCTCCCCGCCGCCTCACCCCTATCTATCCCACACTCACCACGAGACAATCTCATGGTCACCGCATCTGCCGCTCCAATGCAGCTGCATCCTTACCTGCCTCCCAGCCAGCCACCCCTGCCTGCAGACCTCCCCGCCCTCACACCCCAACCTATCCCAAACTCACCACGAGTCAATCTCATGGCCATCAATTTCCACCGTCTCAACATTCTTCACTCGCATCGCATCTGCCATTCCAACACAGCTGCATCCTCAACCACACTCTACCCCTCTCACCCCTATTCCACCGCACTCACCAAGTGTCAATATCATGGTCACCAATCTCCACAGTCTAAACATTCTTCACTCGCATCTGCCATTTCAATGGAGCTGCACTTTTACCAGACCCCCAACCAGCCCCCCAACCAGCCCCCCAACCAGCCCCCCAACCAGCCCCCCAACCTTCCCCCCAACCAGCCCCCCAACCAGCCCCCCAACCAGCCCCCCAACCAGCCCCCCAACCAGCCCCCCAACCTGCCCCCCAACCAGACCCCAACCAGCCTCCCAACCAGACCCCAACCAGACCCCCAACCAGCCCCCCAACCAGCCCCCCAACCAGCCCCCAACCAGCCCCCAACCAGCCCCCAACCAGCCTCCCAACCAGACCCCCAACCTTCCCCCCAACCAGACCCCCAACCTGCCCCCCAACCAGCCCCCCAACCAGCCCCCAACCAGCCCCCAACCAGCCCCCAACCAGCCTCCCAACCAGCCCCCCAACCTGCCCCCCAACCAGACCCCAACCAGACCCCCAACCAGACCCCCAACCTTCCCCCCAACCAGACCCCCAACCAGCCCCCCAACCAGCCCCCCAACCAGCCCCCCAACCAGCCCCCCAACCAGCCCCCCAACCTGCCCCCCAACCAGACCCCAACCAGCCCCCCAACCTTCCCCCCAACCAGACCCCCAACCAGCCCCCCAACCAGCCCCCCAACCAGCCCCCCAACCAGCCCCCCAACCTGCCCCCCAACCAGACCCCAACCAGCCCCCCAACCAGCCCCCCAACCAGACCCCCAACCAGCCCCCCAACCTGCCCCCCAACCAGACCCCAACCAGACCCCCAACCAGACCCCCAACCTTCCCCCCAACCAGACCCCCAACCAGACCCCAACCAGCCCCCCAACCAGCCCCCCAACCTTCCCCCCAACCAGACCCCCAACCAGCCCCCCAACCAGCCCCCCAACCAGCCCCCCAACCAGCCCCCCAACCAGCCCCCCAACCAGCCCCCCAACCTGCCCCCCAACCAGACCCCAACCAGCCCCCCAACCAGCCCCCCAACCAGCCCCCCAACCAGCCCCCCAACCAGCCCCCCAACCAGCCCCCCAACCTGCCCCCCAACCAGACCCCAACCAGACCCCCAACCAGACCCCCAACCAGCCCCCCAACCAGCCCCCCAACCTTCCCCCCAACCAGCCCCCCAACCAGCCCCCCAACCAGCCCCCCAATCAGCCCCCCAACCAGCCCCCAAACCTGCCCCCCAACCAGACCCCAACCAGCCTCCAAACCAGACCCCAACCAGACCCCCAACCAGCCCCCCAACCAGCCCCCCAACCAGCCCCCAACCAGCCCCCAACCAGCCCCCAACCAGCCTCCCAACCAGACCCCCAACCTTCCCCCCAACCAGACCCCCAACCTGCCCCCCAACCAGCCCCCCAACCAGCCCCCAACCAGCCCCCAACCAGCCCCCAACCAGCCTCCCAACCAGCCCCCCAACCTGCCCCCCAACCAGACCCCAACCAGACCCCCAACCAGACCCCCAACCTTCCCCCCAACCAGACCCCCAACCAGCCCCCCAACCAGCCCCCCAACCAGCCCCCCAACCAGCCCCCCAACCAGCCCCCCAACCTGCCCCCCAACCAGACCCCAACCAGCCCCCCAACCTTCCCCCCAACCAGACCCCCAACCAGCCCCCCAACCAGCCCCCCAACCAGCCCCCCAACCAGCCCCCCAACCAGCCCCCCAACCAGCCCCCCAACCTGCCCCCCAACCAGACCCCCAACCAGACCCCCAACCTTCCCCCCAACCAGACCCCCAACCAGCCCCCCAACCAGCCCCCAACCAGACCCCCAACCAGCCCCCCAACCAGCCCCCCAACCTTCCCCCCAACCAGACCCCCAACCAGCCCCCCAACCAGCCCCCCAACCAGCCCCCAACCAGACCCCCAACCTTCCCCCCAACCAGACCCCCAACCAGCCCCCCAACCAGCCCCCAACCAGCCCCCCAACCAGCCCCCCAACCAGCCCCCCAACCAGCCCCCCAACCAGCCCCCCAACCAGCCCCCCAACCAGCCCCCCAACCAGCCCCCCAACCAGCCCCCCAACCTGCCCCCCAACCAGACCCCCAACCAGACCCCAACCAGCCCCCCAACCAGCCCCCCAACCAGCCCCCCAACCAGCCCCCCAACCTGCCCCCCAACCAGACCCCCCAGACCCCCAACCAGACCCCCAACCTTCCCCCCAACCAGACCCCCAACCAGCCCCCCAACCAGCCCCCCAACCAGCCCCCAACCAGCCCCCCAACCAGCCCCCCAACCAGCCCCCCAACCAGCCCCCCAACCAGCCCCCCAACCAGCCCCCCAACCAGCCCCCCAACCAGCCCCCCAACCTGCCCCCCAACCAGACCCCCAACCAGACCCCAACCAGCCCCCCAACCAGCCCCCCAACCAGCCCCCCAACCAGCCCCCCAACCAGCCCCCCAACCAGCCCCCCAACCTGCCCCCCAACCAGACCCCAACCAGACCCCCAACCAGACCCCCAACCAGCCCCCCAACCTTCCCCCCAACCAGCCCCCCAACCAGCCCCCCAACCAGCCCCCCAACCAGCCCCCCAACCAGCCCCCCAACCTGCCCCCCAACCAGACCCCAACCAGCCTCCCAACCAGACCCCAACCAGACCCCCAACCAGCCCCCCAACCAGCCCCCCAACCAGCCCCCAACCAGCCCCCAACCAGCCCCCAACCAGCCTCCCAACCAGACCCCCAACCTTCCCCCCAACCAGACCCCCAACCTGCCCCCCAACCAGCCCCCCAACCAGCCCCCAACCAGCCCCCAACCAGCCCCCAACCAGCCTCCCAACCAGCCCCCCAACCTGCCCCCCAACCAGACCCCAACCAGACCCCCAACCAGACCCCCAACCTTCCCCCCAACCAGACCCCCAACCAGCCCCCCAACCAGCCCCCCAACCAGCCCCCCAACCTGCCCCCCAACCAGACCCCAACCAGCCCCCCAACCTTCCCCCCAACCAGACCCCCAACCAGCCCCCCAACCAGCCCCCCAACCAGCCCCCCAACCAGCCCCCCAACCAGCCCCCCAACCAGCCCCCCAACCTGCCCCCCAACCAGACCCCAACCAGACCCCCAACCAGACCCCCAACCTTCCCCCCAACCAGACCCCCAACCAGCCCCCCAACCTGCCCCCCAACCAGACCCCCAACCAGACCCCAACCAGCCCCCCAGCCAGCCCCCCAACCAGACCCCAACCAGCCCCCCAGCCAGCCCCCCAACCAGACCCCAACCAGCCCCCCAGCCAGCCCCCCAACCAGACCCCAACCAGCCCCCCAGCCAGCCCCCCAACCAGACCCCAACCAGCCCCCCAGCCAGCCCCCCAACCAGACCCCAACCAGCCCCCCAGCCAGCCCCCCAACCAGACCCCAACCAGCCCCCCAGCCAGCCCCCCAACCAGACCCCAACCAGCCCCCCAACCAGCCCCCCAACCAGCCCCCCAACCAGCCCCCCAACCAGCCCCCCAACCAGCCCCCCAACCAGCCCCCCAACCAGCCCCCCAACCAGCCCCCCAACCTGCCCCCCAACCAGACCCCCAACCAGACCCCAACCAGCCCCCCAACCAGCCCCCCAACCAGCCCCCCAACCAGCCCCCCAACCTGCCCCCCAACCAGACCCCAACCAGACCCCCAACCAGACCCCCAACCTTCCCCCCAACCAGACCCCCAACCAGCCCCCCAACCAGCCCCCCAACCAGCCCCCAACCAGCCCCCCAACCAGCCCCCCAACCAGCCCCCCAACCAGCCCCCCAACCAGCCCCCCAACCAGCCCCCCAACCAGCCCCCCAACCAGCCCCCCAACCTGCCCCCCAACCAGACCCCCAACCAGACCCCAACCAGCCCCCCAACCAGCCCCCCAACCAGCCCCCCAACCAGCCCCCCAACCAGCCCCCCAACCAGCCCCCCAACCTGCCCCCCAACCAGACCCCAACCAGACCCCCAACCAGACCCCCAACCAGCCCCCCAACCTTCCCCCCAACCAGCCCCCCAACCAGCCCCCCAACCAGCCCCCCAACCAGCCCCCCAACCAGCCCCCCAACCTGCCCCCCAACCAGACCCCAACCAGCCTCCCAACCAGACCCCAACCAGACCCCCAACCAGCCCCCCAACCAGCCCCCCAACCAGCCCCCAACCAGCCCCCAACCAGCCCCCAACCAGCCTCCCAACCAGACCCCCAACCTTCCCCCCAACCAGACCCCCAACCTGCCCCCCAACCAGCCCCCCAACCAGCCCCCAACCAGCCCCCAACCAGCCCCCAACCAGCCTCCCAACCAGCCCCCCAACCTGCCCCCCAACCAGACCCCAACCAGACCCCCAACCAGACCCCCAACCTTCCCCCCAACCAGACCCCCAACCAGCCCCCCAACCAGCCCCCCAACCAGCCCCCCAACCTGCCCCCCAACCAGACCCCAACCAGCCCCCCAACCTTCCCCCCAACCAGACCCCCAACCAGCCCCCCAACCAGCCCCCCAACCAGCCCCCCAACCAGCCCCCCAACCAGCCCCCCAACCAGCCCCCCAACCTGCCCCCCAACCAGACCCCAACCAGACCCCCAACCAGACCCCCAACCTTCCCCCCAACCAGACCCCCAACCAGCCCCCCAACCTGCCCCCCAACCAGACCCCCAACCAGACCCCAACCAGCCCCCCAGCCAGCCCCCCAACCAGACCCCAACCAGCCCCCCAGCCAGCCCCCCAACCAGACCCCAACCAGCCCCCCAGCCAGCCCCCCAACCAGACCCCAACCAGCCCCCCAGCCAGCCCCCCAACCAGACCCCAACCAGCCCCCCAGCCAGCCCCCCAACCAGACCCCAACCAGCCCCCCAGCCAGCCCCCCAACCAGACCCCAACCAGCCCCCCAGCCAGCCCCCCAACCAGACCCCAACCAGCCCCCCAACCAGCCCCCCAACCTGCCCCCCAACCAGACCCCCAACCAGACCCCAACCAGCCCCCCAACCAGCCCCCCAACCAGCCCCCCAACCAGCCCCCCAACCTGCCCCCCAACCAGACCCCAACCAGACCCCCAACCAGACCCCCAACCTTCCCCCCAACCAGACCCCCAACCAGCCCCCCAACCAGCCCCCCAACCAGCCCCCAACCAGCCCCCCAACCAGCCCCCCAACCAGCCCCCCAACCAGCCCCCCAACCAGCCCCCCAACCAGCCCCCCAACCAGCCCCCCAACCAGCCCCCCAACCTGCCCCCCAACCAGACCCCCAACCAGACCCCAACCAGCCCCCCAACCAGCCCCCCAACCAGCCCCCCAACCAGCCCCCCAACCAGCCCCCCAACCAGCCCCCCAACCTGCCCCCCAACCAGACCCCAACCAGACCCCCAACCAGACCCCCAACCAGCCCCCCAACCTTCCCCCCAACCAGCCCCCCAACCAGCCCCCCAACCAGCCCCCCAACCAGCCCCCCAACCAGCCCCCCAACCTGCCCCCCAACCAGACCCCAACCAGCCTCCCAACCAGCCCCCAACCAGCCCCCCAACCAGCCCCCCAACCAGCCCCCCAACCAGCCCCCCAACCAGCCCCCCAACCAGCCCCCCAACCAGCCCCCCAACCAGCCCCCCAACCTGCCCCCCAACCAGACCCCCAACCAGACCCCAACCAGCCCCCCAGCCAGCCCCCCAACCAGACCCCAACCAGCCCCCCAGCCAGCCCCCCAACCAGACCCCAACCAGACCCCCAACCAGACCCCAACCAGACCCCCAACCAGACCCCAACCAGCCCCCCAACCAGACCCCAACCAGCCCCCCAACCAGACCCCCAACCAGCCCCCCAACCTTCCCCCCAACCAGACCCCCAACCAGCCCCCCAACCAGCCCCCCAACCAGCCCCCCAACCTGCCCCCCAACCAGACCCCAACCAGCCCCCCAACCTTCCCCCCAACCAGACCCCCAACCAGCCCCCCAACCTTCCCCCCAACCAGACCCCCAACCAGCCCCCCAACCAGCCCCCCAACCAGCCCCCCAACCTGCCCCCCAACCAGACCCCAACCAGCCCCCCAACCTTCCCCCCAACCAGCCCCCCAACCAGACCCCAACCAGCCCCCCAGCCAGCCCCCCAACCAGACCCCAACCAGACCCCCAACCAGACCCCAACCAGACCCCCAACCAGACCCCAACCAGCCCCCCAACCAGACCCCAACCAGCCCCCCAACCAGACCCCCAACCAGCCCCCCAACCTTCCCCCCAACCAGACCCCCAACCAGCCCCCCAACCAGACCCCCAACCAGACCCCAACCAGCCCCCCAACCAGACCCCAACCAGCCCCCCAACCAGACCCCCAACCAGCCCCCCAACCTTCCCCCCAACCAGACCCCCAACCAGCCCCCCAACCAGCCCCCCAACCAGCCCCCCAACCTGCCCCCCAACCAGACCCCAACCAGCCCCCCAACCTTCCCCCCAACCAGACCCCCAACCAGCCCCCCAACCAGCCCCCCAACCAGCCCCCCAACCAGCCCCCCAACCAGCCCCCCAACCAGCCCCCCAACCTGCCCCCCAACCAGACCCCAACCAGACCCCCAACCAGCCCCCCAGCCAGCCCCCCAACCAGACCCCAACCAGCCCCCCAACCAGACCCCAACCAGCCCCCCAACCAGACCCCAACCAGCCCCCCAACCAGACCCCAACCAGCCCCCCAACCAGACCCCAACCAGCCTCCCCATATGCTAGCCTTCCCTCCATCAACCCCCCAAACCACACTCACCACGTGTCAATCTCATGGTCACCGATCTCCACCGTCTCAAAATTCTTCACTCGCATCTGCCGCTCCCACGCAGCCGCATCCTCCCCTACCTCCTCACCACCAGCCCCCTTCACCCCTCCTTCGCCTCCCTTATTTGCTGCTGCTCGATCGACATTCCTGCCCCCCCTTCCCGACTCTACACCTACACCAGCAGCAGCAGTAGCAGCAGCAGCAGAGCTGGGTTCCCCTTTCACCCCTGAAGCAGCCCTGGTGTCAAGCTTTTGACCCGCCTGGAGTGTCCCTACTTGCAGGCCTGGATCAGCAGGAGCGTCAGGCATGTCTAGGCGTCTCCTCTTGGGTCCTTTCAGAATCAACAACAGCCATAGAATCAGGAGAGCATGCTTCAATGAATGGGGGCCCAGAGTAGTCTATTCTTAAGGCGCCCCCAAAATAGGAACTAAAAACACTTAGGAGCACAATAATCTTGAACAAACCATCGCATGGCAGCATAACTTGCAGCACGAGTGCTTACATGCAGTCTTTTGAAAGTAAAAAGAAGAGGCAAGAAAAGCGCTGTCTCACCATCTGCAGCAGGGGAGTGGGCCTCTGTGTCCACGTCAGCAGCCAGCTCAGCCCGCCTCTTGACATCCACGTCAGCATGCCCTTGACCGTGGCTTCGGATAAGCTCATCATGCTCATGCTCATTCTTGTGGCTGTGGTTGTAGGGATGCTCACGAACATGGCCATGCACATGATGATCAGGCTTTAAGTCTTGATCATGCTTTAAATCATGATCATATTTTAGGTCATCATGATAGCTATGGTCGTGCCCATGCACATGTCCATGCACATGCCCATGCACATGGTCATGCCCATACCCATGGTCATGCTCATGCTCATCCTCATGGGCATCCATGGTGGTCCATGGTTCCACTCGGCTCTCCCCCACCCACTCGTCCAGCCGCTTGTTGTCTGCATGCCTTGCAGGGCGGCACGGGGTAGGGAATGGAGGAGGAGCGAAAGCATGGAAAAGATAAGTTGAAGATTCGGAATATTCAGGTGCCAAGGAAATACACACTCGGCTCTCCCCCACCCACTAGTCCAGTTGCTTGTTGTCTGCCTCCCTTGCAAGGCGGCATGGGGACATGGAAGAGGGGGGGGAGCGGAAAAGTGACCAAGATAAGCTGGGGCTTGCGAAAGTTCAAAGGCAGGAAAAACGACCACTGGGTGGTCTCCCTCCCCACCCACGCGTGGCTCGTCCAGACGGCTTCTGCCAGCACCAGTAGTATCAGTTACTCTACTGCTCGCAGAAGTCACATTTCACACACAGAGTGTATACAGAGCTCTTTAAACAGTATACAACAGTAAAAAAAAAGAGATAAATGTATAGTATTAGTGCTCACATTCTACGTAGTGTATATAGTACTCCACTGAAGAAGCATCTATGAGCTCAACTCCTTTGTTCGCATGCGCCGCTCCTGCTGCTTCCGAACCTGGTGCCGAACCAGCCCCTTTGCCATCCCTATCAGCAGCACGTCTGGTGGTTACCACCTCTCCAGCGTCTGCAAGGAGAAAGAGGGAGGGTAATCAGCTTGAGATGGGTAGTAATAAAAGCACTGTACTGTTACGCCAATGATTGAGTTTGCTATTTTTCCCTGCTCCTGACTCGTAGTGCTGTCAGCATTTTTCATCACCCACAGTAGCGATTATAGCCCAAAAGAATCAAACAATCAAATAAATAAAAAATACAAGAAAAAGATGCTATTTCACTCACGGTAGAGGTTATCCCAGGAAGCGAGGCATGCCACTCGCGACCCCGCAGGGAGCACCGCTCGACGGCCGGATCCCATCTATACTTGATCTCCCAAACCACGGGCTCCGCTCCGTTCACAATAGCACCGCGCGACGGCTCGACGGCTCGACGGGTCGACCACGTCGTGGAGTCGAGTTCTCAATTACACCGCGCGACGGCAGCTCGCAATCTATCCCAGCCGTTGCTCGCAAAGATCACATCAGAATCGGCGGAGCCGATCCTAATTTCAATGTGGAGATTTTCTGGAGCCTCCTAGAATCTGAGTTACCAGTAGGCGACTGTTCCTTAGGAGGAAGGTGAAGTCCTTCGAATATACGACTGACACGACGGACATAACCCGTACGTTCCAGTTGTCTCTCTAACAAAGCGGGCACTGGAAACGAAAGCTGGAAAATATGTCGGCTCGCCGCTTTTATGACAATGACGAGTCTATACGTATACTCTCGCGCAGTTCGAATGAAGGAGTACCGGAGCGCACGGCGAAGGAAGAGGTACATCAGTCTTCAGTGCTGCTGCTGCTACGAACAACACGAAATTCCCAAGGTGGCAGAAATATGGCAGCGGGAAAATGGCCTTCGGAGGGAATGTTGAGCTCGGAACCCCAGGAGAGTTTCTCAAAACAAGTTTGCAAATTACTAGCACTTGAAGTCAGTTTCAGAGTCGTTCTTGGTTCGTCGGAGTGATTTTCGGCCCGCGTTCGCGACATGTTTCAGTTGGCGTTTCTAGCACTCGAACTTAAAAACGGCACGCGATGGGTTTTCTCGAAACTGCTCTGAAACTGTCAGCACGATGAAAACGGCCCCCATAAATCCTGTCTGACAAACAGTCGAGAGGCACGGGTAAGGTACTGTTACGGGTGCAATGAATCGAAGTAGCGAGAATTGCACTACGGTGTCAAACGAGTACAAAATGTGAGAGAAGGCATGAGCGAACATTTATACGCGAAACATGCAAACGGTAACGCGGTGCGTGCGAGCCAGCTAGTGCTATGCTGGAAGCGAGGCTCGGGCTAGTCCCGAAGCGTAGGCCGACGCGGCCAGGCCAGCAGTGCGAGGTTTGGTGAAACAGTGCGCGCGAAGTCGGCGAAGCCCCGTTAGCAGTAACGGGCGAACAACGGCTGCTGCTGTACACGATGTTGCAGGGCGCGCTAAGGAATATCGATAAAATTCCTTACACTACCCCCCCCCCCCTCAAGAAGCCCCCTCCGCTACGCGAGTGCGTGTATATCGCGGAAACCCCGGCTCCTCAGGTACACTTGCAGGGCAGGGTGGTTTTCGATGTTGGCCAGGGGCACCCAGCTATCTTCAGTTGGCGTGTGATCCTTCCAGCGAACGAGGAATTCAATCCTCCTGATTCCCGTGGGGTGTCGAATCCGATGGCTCAGGATTTTTTCGGGTTTGATGATCGGCTCCGATGCAGGGCGAGTCATGGATGGTGGGCGGTGGCGAGGCAATTGGCTTGTGGTTGGGATGTATGGGCGAAGCAGGCTGACGTGGAACGAGGGGCTGATGTACCAGTCCGTCGGCAACAGTAGGTGAGCTGTCACTGGGGTAATCATGTGGCTGATTTGGAATGGTCCACAGTAGCGGGGTCGTAATTTCGGTAGGACGGGCAGTCTTAAGTTCTGTGTGTCGACCAGTACGTAGTCTCCTGACTGGTACGTGGCTGGGCGGCAGTGGCGGTCAGCGTTGCGCTGAGCGATGACATTGGCCTTTTTAATTGCTTCTGCGGCTCTGGTGCAGGCAGCTTGCAGAATTTCGGCGAATTGCTGTGCACGTAGTGTTGGGTTGTCCGGACTCGGCGTCATGGGCACTGTAGGATTTTGCCCGTAGTTCAGGTAGAAAGGGGACTGCTGAGTCGTCGCTGACGTGGCGTTGTTATATGCGAACTCAATCAGCGGCAGCTGCTGCTCCCAAGTGGTCGGGTCGTCGCACGTGGCACGAATCAACTGCTCCATTGTCTGATTCGTCCGCTCCGTTTGACTGTCAGTCTCGGGGTGGTACGACGAGCTGAACTGTAGCCTTGTCTCAAACTGCTCCCAGAAGTTTTTCCAGAAGTTGTTGGTAAACTTCGTGTCGCGGTCGCTGATTATTGCGGCTGGTATCACGTGTAGTCGAACGACGGCTGCGATGAACAGGCGAGCGGTTTCTTTGGCTGAGACCGATTTCTTGCACGCAGCGAAGTGTGCCATCTTCGTCAACCTGTCAACGACTGTCAAACTCATATGCTATATTCTGTGTAGGCTGTAGTGGGGTAGACAATATGGGGTACAACACTTTTAGGTTTTCCTACTCGTACCCACCTGCTTGCTAGTTCATTCATTCCTCATTTCTTCACATGGTATAGAGCAGGTTCCCTAGTGGGAACACTTCCTAGGGCCCACCACTGAAAATCGAACATATTTTTTTTTTCTGACCAGAGCGCGGGTCGCCCCTGCCCGAGGCGCGCCCCGTGGGCCGCCCTCTCGTCGCGTCCCTTGCCCTTAGCGGTCTGTCGTGCCCTCCTAAAGGCCCCTCTCACGGCCCCTCGCGCCACCCCTAGCGGCCCCGTCGCCGCCCTTAGCGGCCCCGTCGCCACCCCTAGCGGCCCCGTTGCCACCCTTCGCGGCCCCGTCGCCGCCCCTAGCGGCCCCGTCGCCGCCCTTCGCGGCCCCGTCGCCGCCCCTAGCGGCCCCGTCGCCGCCCTTCGCGACCCCGTCGCCGCCCGTTGCGGCCCCGTCGCCGTCCTTCGCGGCCCCGTCGCCGCCCTTCGAGGCCCCTCGCGGCCCCTTCGCGGCCCCGTCGCCGCCCCTATCGGCCCCGTCGCCGCCCTTCGCGGCCCCGTCGCCGCCTCTAGCGGCCCCGTCGCCGCCCTTCGCGGCCCCGTCGCCGCCCCTAGCGGCCCCGTCGCCGCCCTTCGCGGCCCGTCGCCGCCCCTAGCGGCCCCGTCGCCGCCCTTCGCGGCCCCTCGCGGCCTCTTCCCGGCCCCGTCGCCGCCCTTCGTGGCCCCGTCGCCACCCTTCCCGGCCCCTCCCCGGCTTCTCCGCCACTAGCAGCAGCCGCCGCCAGCAGCAGCCGCCGCCGCCGCCGCCAGCAGCAGCCGACAGCAGCAGACGCCGCCGACAACAGCGGCGGCCACCACCAGCAGCAGCCATCGCCGCCGACAGCAGCGAGTGCCGCCGCCACTGACAGCAGGAGCTGCCGCCGCAGTCGCGGCTCTTTCCCTGCCGACGCGCCTCGGCCCTGCCCCACCGCTTGCCGGCCCCTACATACCAGCCCTGGTGAGAGCACTGCCGAGCCACGCCTGCTACTGCTGCCCCTAGCCTGCTGCCACTGCTGTCATGGCTACCCCTAGTGTTCTAGTCTTTGATGCTGAGGGTCGGGCTGTTGACTTTGAGGTCTGGGTCGATGATCTACAGCTTTTCCTACAGTGCGATAGGAAGGACGGTCTCTCCCTGTTCGATCTCACGTCTGGCGCCTCTACTGCCCCTGCTGCCGATGCTGACAGCACTATTCGCTCCCAGTGGGCCACACGCGATGCTGCTGCCCGTCTTGCTGTGCGTAGTCACTTGCCGTCCACTGAGCGCGCGCACTTTAGTCAGTACAAGAGTGCTAAGACCTTGTACGATGCTGTAGTTGCACGCTACTCTTCCCCTGCCACTGCTGCCCTTAGCCGCCTCATGCTGCCGTACCTGTTTCCTGACCTCGCCGCCTTTCCCACTGTCGCTGACCTCGTTACGCACCTTCGCACTAGTGACACCCGCTACCGCGCTGCGCTTCCTGCTGAGTTCTGCGCCAAGAACCCCCCCCCCATGTACATCACCCTCTACTACATAGTCACCCGGCTCCCTGACTCCCTTCGCTCGGCCAGGGACCACTTCCTCTCTGTTTGCCCCACCACACTCACCGTTGACCTCCTCGAGGAGCGCCTCCTGGCAGCTGAGAAGAGTATAGTCGCTGTAGGAGCCTCTCGTGGTGACCCTCATGCCCCCGTCTTTGAGGGGTGCTCCCCCTCCCCCCTTTTGCTGAGTCGGTCGGCGCTGCGTCTGCCCCTAGCGGGCGACGCCGCACCGGCAAGGGCAAGGGGGGCAAGTGCGCTGGAGGGGCTGGCGGGGGCGGTGGAGGTGGCGGTGGAGGAGGCGGAGGGAGTGGGGGTGGTGATGGAGTGGTGGCGGGGGTGGGGGCTTTGGTGGCGGCGGTGGAGGCGGAGGCGGCGGCGGCGGTGGCGGTGGGAGCGGAGGAGGAGGCGGTGGCGGCGGTGGCGGAGGTGGCGGCGGAGGAGGTGGAGCTAGTCGAGGTGGCTCTGCGTAGCGGGGCGGCTTCGGTGGTGGTCAGCGCCAGCAGCAGCAGCGCACTTGTGAGACCCCACCCCCCCAGCAGCTTCGTGAGTGGTACTCTGCGCGTCAGCGGGGTGGGGGTGCTGGTCCTTGTGCCTATGTCCTGCGTACCGGCGACCGCACTGGTGAGACGTGCGGTGGCCCGCACACCACCCAGCGCTGCTTCGGCCGTCTGACGGACGCTTGGCGTCTCCAGTTCCCTGACGCCACTGAGATCCCCCGCTGGGGCGAGCTGCTTAGGTCGGGGGTTGCTATCTTTGATCTGGATTATGATGCTATTCTTGCTGCCATGTATGTTGTGTCTACTAGTGATGAGGGTGACTGTTACCTGTGTGTTCCGCCTGACCCGGGCATTGAGGCTGCTGCTCTAGGTGCTGGTGAGGCTGCTGCTCTAGGTGCTAGTGCGTCTGCTGCCCCAGGTGCTGGTGAGTCTGCTCTCTCAGGTACCACGTCGGCTCAGGCCTTACACACCTTCACCCTTGACTCGGGTGCTTCCCGCACCATCTTTCGAGACCGCACCACGCTTACGCCGCTTAGTCGGCCGGTTGCGGTCTCCCTGGCGGACCCCTCTGGGGGTCCTGTCCTTGCCCACTTCTCCACTGTCTTACCGTGTCCGGCAGCCTCCTCTGGCACCCTGTCAGGTCTCTACCTCCTCTCGTTCTCTACGAACTTGGTGAGTGGTGCTGATCTACAGGATGGGGGGGTTGACCAGTTCACTCCTGCGAGTCAGCGGGTGACCCACTGTACGTGTGCTCGGACGGGCCGACACTTGGCCACGTTTACCCGTCAGCCGGGGTCGAGCCTGTACACACTGGCTACTGAGTCTCTTCCGGTTGCTGAGCCTGGTCAGGTAGCTGAGTCGAGTCAGGTGTTTGCTGCAGCGTCCAGGTCTGGTCCTGAGTCTGCTCCCTGCTCGTGTCGTCTCCTGTCCCATCAGACTCTCCTCTGGCACCACCGCCTTGGTCACCCCTCCCTGCCTCGTCTCCGAGGCATGGCCTCCCGTGTCCTTGTCTCTGGTCTCCCCCGGTCCCTCCCTCCCCTCCCTCCGGGGCCTGCCCCTACCTGCGTTCCCTGCGTCGAGGGGCGGCAGCGCGCCGCCCCTCACTCCTCCGAGTTTCCTCCGACAGAGGCTCCGCTGCAGACTCTTCACGTGGACGTGTGGGGCCCCGCCCGCGTCCGTGGCCAGGGTCACGAGCGTTACTTCCTGTTGGTGGTTGACGACTACTCGCGTTACACCTCGGTGTTCCCCTTGCGCAGCAAGGGTGACGTCACTGAGGTGTTGATCGCCTGGATCCGCGCAGCTCGTCTCCAGCTCAGAGAGAGTTTCGGCTCGGACTTTCCTGTTCTACGTCTGCACTCTGACAGAGGCGGGGAGTTTTCCTCTGCCCTTCTGGGAGCCTTCTGTCGTGCACAGGGCATCCGCCAGACCTTCACGCTTCCGGCCTCTCCACAGCAAAATGGGATTGCTGAGCGCCGCATTGGCATGGTCATGGACATCGCTCGTACGTCCACGATACATTCGGTTGCTCCCCATTTTCTGTGGCCGTTTGCGGTGCAGTACGCAGCGCATCAGAAACCTTCAGCCCCGGGTCTCTTTGCCAGAGACCTCCCCCACCTTGCGGTGGACGGGGAAGGTTGGCGATGCGTCTGCGTTTCGTGTCTGGGGATCTCGGGCGTTTGTTCGCGACTTGTCTGCGGACAAGCTGTCCCCCCGTGCGGTTCCCTGCTTCTTCCTTGGCTTCCCCCCTGACGCGCCTGGTTGGCAGTTTTACCACCCCACCTCGCGCCGTGTTCTGTCCTCCCAGGACGTCACCTTTGACGAGTCGGTTCCTTACTACCGTCTCTTCCCCTACCGCACTGCACCCCTCCCCCCGCCGCCGCTCTTCCTTGCGCCAGGTCCCCCCCCGGTAGACCCCCTCCCCCCTCAGGGTCCTGCCCCGTCAGGTGTGTCCCAGGTAGACGCAGTCGAGTCTGTCGAGGTAGCTGTTGACTCTGGTACTGCTAGGGGTGCTGAGCCTGGGGGTGCTGAGTCTGGGGGTGCTGAGCCTGGGGGTGCTGAGTCTGGGGGTGCTGGGCCTGGGGGTGCGGAGCCTGGGGGTGCGGAGCCTGGGGGTGCTGAGCCTGGGGGTGCGGAGCCCGGGGGTGCTGGGTCTGCTCGTGTGGCCTCTGGCGGTGCTGGGTTTGGGGCCCCTTCGGGTGCTTCGTCGAGGCGGGAGCTACCCTCTCCACAGGAGCTGCGCGAGTGGTTTGCCCGGCGCTGGAGCCGTGCTGCTGGAGCTGGAGGTGCTGCTCTTACTGCTGACCCTGGGGTCGGCACTGGAGTTACTGGAGCCACTGGTCCTGGAGGTGCTCGTACTGGCGGTACTGGAGCTGCTGGGCCTGGGGGTGCTGCTGAGGCTGCTGGAGCTGACGGTCCTATTGGAGTTGGTGCTGCTGGAGCTGGAGCTGCTGGAGCTGGAGCTGCTGGGGGTGTTGGCGCTGGAGGTGCTGCTGGCGCTGGTGCTACCGCTGGGGGTACTGGTGCTGTCCCTGCTGGTTATGGAGGCGCTGCGCGGCCGCGGCCGTACTTCGTTCCGCTCCTTTAGTAGGTTCTTGGTCTCCCGCCCTCTACTGGTCCTGCTCCTCCCTTAGAGTGTCCACAGCCTGTCCAGTCGCGGTCACAGTTACAGCCCGCCTCCCCCCTACCTGCTCCTTCTCCCTACACTGGTCCTACTGGAGGTCTTGCTGAGCGTCGTGAGCCCGCGTCTCGTCCTGCTTCGCCTGTTCGTGCTGCTCGCACTTGTAGTCGTGCTCCGCGTCCGTGTCCTCCTGCGGTCCCAGGCACACACCAGATGGCACTGCGTCCTTCCACTGCTCCTCTGCGTGTCCCGTTGCCGTCTCCTCCAGAGTCCTCTCTTCCTGTCCTTGCTGACCCGGAGTCTGACTCTCTTCGTGCTGCCTGTCCTACTGTCACGCGTCTCCTGGCTACTGTTGTCACTGACCCTTCCTTTGAGTCCACTGCTGCGTCTGCCTTGGTTGCTGAGCTTGTCGACTTTGCTGCTCGCTGTTGTCTAGACTACGCTGCTAGTCTTGTTGCTGAGTCTGAGTCTGTCTGTCCTCCGTCCGTCGGGGGTGAGTGTGCTCTTAGCACGGACGTCCTTGAGGACAGGCAGGAGGAGTTCCAGTGTTTTGCTGCTGCTTTGCCTCATCTCGTGTCCACGCTGATTGCCCCTGAGGGAGACCCGGATGCACCAGACATCCCGACTCCTCGATCGTACGCTGAGGCGATCGAGGGCCCCTACTCCTCACAGTGGCAGTCAGCCATGGACGCAGAGATGGCTTCCTGGAAGTCCACAGGCACCTACGTCGACGAGGTTCCCCCACCTGGGGCGAACATCGTCAGTGGCATGTGGATTTTCAGGGTGAAGCGGCCGCCGGGTTCTCCGCCTGTCTTCAAGGCGCGTTACGTGGCTCGAGGCTTCAGTCAGCGGCAGGGAGTTGACTACTTTCAGACCTTCTCTCCCACCCCAAAGATGACCACTCTTCGGGTGCTGCTACACATAGCCGCTCAGCGCGACTACGAGCTTCACTCTCTTGACTTCAGCACAGCTTTCCTGCAGGGCAGCCTGCACGAGGAGATCTGGCTGCGCCGCCCACCTGGCTTCACTGGGCCCCATGCTCTGTGCCCCATGCTCTGTGCCCCATGCTCTGTGCCCCATGCTCTGTGCCCCATGCTCTGTGCCCCATGCTCTGTGCCCCATGCTCTGTGCCCCATGCTCTGTGCCCCATGCTCTGTGCCCCATGCTCTGTGCCCCATGCTCTGTGCCCCATGCTCTGTGCCCCATGCTCTGTGCCCCATGCTCTGTGCCCCATGCTCTGTGCCCCATGCTCTGTGCCCCATGCTCTGTGCCCCATGCTCTGTGCCCCATGCTCTGTGCCCCATGCTCTGTGCCCCATGCTCTGTGCCCCATGCTCTGTGCCCCATGCTCTGTGCCCCATGCTCTGTGCCCCATGCTCTGTGCCCCATGCTCTGTGCCCCATGCTCTGTGCCCCATGCTCTGTGCCCCATGCTCTGTGCCCCATGCTCTGTGCCCCATGCTCTGTGCCCCATGCTCTGTGCCCCATGCTCTGTGCCCCGTGCTCTGTGCCCCGTGCTCTGTGCCCCGTGCTCTGTGCCCCGTGCTCTGTGCCCCGTGCTCTGTGCCCCGTGCTCTGTGCCCCATGCTCTGTGCCCCATGCTCTGTGCCCCATGCTCTGTGCCCCGTGCTCTGTGCCCCGTGCTCTGTGCCCCGTGCTCTGTGCCCCGTGCTCTGTGCCCCGTGCTCTGTGCCCCGTGCTCTGTGCCCCGTGCTCTGTGCCCCGTGCTCTGTGCCCCATGCTCTGTGCCCCATGCTCTGTGCCCCGTGCTCTGTGCCCCGTGCTCTGTGCCCCGTGCTCTGTGCCCCGTGCTCTGGTTCCTATTCCCCATCTCGCCAAACCTCCACCCGCCCCCGCCCCTTTCCAATCCCTACCCCTCATGGTTGTCCCCTTCCTCCCTTTCCCCCACCCGTTTTCTTCCTCCCGCATGAGGTTGGGAGGAGGGCAGGAGAAAGAAATTCGAGGGTGGAGTGTCGTCCACTGCGGCATGTCTCAACCTCTCTCCCTCTCCCCCTCCTCCTTCCTTTCTCTCTGCCCGCCGCTCCCTTCCCCTGTTCCTCCTCGCAGGGGGGGTGCACGCCGCCATGCACAGCATAGCGGAGTGCATGGCAGCACTCTCCGCCGCGCCCTTCCTCATCTCCTCTGTGGGGGATGACGCTGCAGGCAGGTCGCACTGCTGCTGGCAGGTCGCAATGCTGCTCTGCTCTGCTCCCCATGCCACTCCCCTCCTCCTCTCCTGCTCCCCTCCAGCCCGCCACTGTCCACCCCCCCCCTCTCTCACGACCCTCTACGCCCATGGCTCACCCTTTCTCCCCCTCATCCCTGCTTCACCTCATTTCCCTCCCTACACCTCATTTCCCTCCCTGCTTCACCTCATTTCCCTCCCTGCTTCACCTCATTTCCCTCCCTGCTATCCCTGTTTGTACCCTCCTGCTTCCCTTATTTTCCCCCCAGCTTCCCCTCGTTTCCCCCCTTGCTTTCCCTCGTTTCCCCCCCTGCTTCCCCTCGTTTCCCCCTCGGGAAGGGGATGGGGGGAAACAGGGAGGGGGATGGGGGGAAGCAGGGGAGGGGATGGGGGGAAGCAGGGAAGGTGATGGGGGGAAGCAGGGAGGGGGATGGGGGGAAGCAGGGCAGGGATGGGGGAAAGCAGGGAAGGGGATGGGGGGAAGCGGGGAGGGGGATGGGGGGAAGCAGGGCAGGGGATGGGGGAAAGCAGGGAAGGGGATGGGGGGAAGCAGGGAAGGGGATGGGGGGAAGCAGGGAAGGGGATGGGGGGAAGCAGGGAAGGGGATGGGGGGAAGCAGGGAAGGGGATGGGGGGAAGAAGGGAAGGGGATGGGGGGAAACAGGGAGGGGGATGGGGGGAAGCAGGGGAGGGGATGGGGGGAAGCAGGGAAGGTGATGGGGGGAAGTAGAGGAGGGGATGAGGGGAAGCAGGGAAGGGGATGGGGGGAAGCAGGGAAGGGGATGGGGGGAAGCAGGGAAGGGGATGGGAGGAAGCAGGGGAGGGGATGGGGTGAAGCAGGGAAGGGGATGGGAGGAAGCAGGGGAGGGGATGGGGGGAAGCAGGGAAGGGGATGGGGGGAAGCAGGGAAGGGGATGGGGGGAAGCACGGGACGGGATGGGGGGAAGCAGGGGAGGGGATGGGGGGAAGCAGGGAAGGGGATGGGGGAAAGCAGGGGAGGGGATGAGGGGAAGCAGGGAAGGGGATGAGGGGAAGCAGGGAAGGGGATGGGGGGAAGCAGGGAAGGGGATGGGGGGAAGCAGGGCAGGGGATACGGGGTAAGAGGGGATAGGATGGGGGGAAGCACGGCAAGGGATACGGGGAAACAAGGAAGAGGATGGGGGGAACGGGGGCAGATGCCGGGGAGAGAGTTGAGGGGAGGATGGTGGGGAGCAGAGAGGGAATCAAAACGCTGTTCGACTGTGGTGGCGGAAGCGATCACCTCTGTTCCTCCCCATCTGTTCCTCCCCATCTGCCCCACCCCTTCGGAAGGAATGAGGGAGGAAGGATGGGCTGGAGATGGTGAGATGGGGAGAGGGGAAGAGCGGATGGAAACGCGGATGACGAGGGGAAGCGCGAGTGACTGGGAGGCAAGCCCGACGACGGGACGCGCGGGCGACGAGGGGAGGCGAGGGCGGCGAGGGTCGGCACGGGTGATGAGGGGAAGCGCGAGCGACGAGAGGGAATGTCGGTGACCAAGGGAGGTGAGGGCGGCGAGGATCGGTGTGGGTCGACGAGGGTGATGAGGGGAGCGCGGGTGACGATCTGAAGCGCGGTATGTTTACTACTAGCAATTGCGACGAGGGGTTGTGTGGTTAACGTGGTAGAGCGCGGGCAACTAGGGGAACATATGCGACCAGAGGGTCGGGGAGGGTAATGAGGGAAAGCGCGGGCGACGAGGAAAGCGGTCTGACGTGGGCAAGAGCGGCCGACGAGGAGGAACATGTGCGACTAACGGCTGAGTGCGTTACGCGAACCAGTACGGCATTCGCGTGAGCGACCCGTGCCTAAAACGGTACGATCGTGACACGAGGCTGAATGGCAGCAAGTGTGACAAGATCCTGCGTGTGCGACGCGAGCTTGAATGCAAGACTCGAGTAACGCGAATCTCGTTTACTAACGTAAGTGCCGTGGGTATACGGGTTGTAACGCGAGACCGGTGACGTGAGGGAGAGATCGGAGCGTGCACTGACTAAGATGGTTGAGGTGGACATATATTTCCTTCAGCACAAAAAAAAAGCCTATCAACGACTCGCTTTTGCCAACTAGCGCTCGTTTTTGCCTTGGAGCCTCCTAGCCTATGAGTACTACTTGGTAAGCAAGTTATGTGAGTGGTGAACAGTACAAATGGTTGGCGATCATCGCGTCAGTTCTGGTTTTGGGCACTCGGTTTCCGTTGTCGCAGGACGATTGCGGAAAATCACTCTACAACGGTAGTGAGCTAGACTACGGGGGTTGGCACAAACTACTACGAGTGATCGTAGCTTTGCTTGGTTCCTTAGTGCTTGCACATTCACGGGAGAAATCGGCAAGAGTTTCCACTAGCAAAGTTGGAATTCCAGAATGATTGAACAAGCAATGACAGAATGACTACATCAGGCACCTAGCAACCCTGCCGCTAGCCTGGTCGACCGCCAGCACAGCTCGGTCGACCGCCTGCCAGCGTTGCGTAGAGGGGCCGCACCAGCACTGCGGAAAGGTGACCTGCCAACACAGCAGGTCGACGGCGTGCCAACGCTGCAGCGGAGCGGCTGTCCAGCGTTGCCCCGTAGAACACAGCAGTGCGCACGCTCGCAGATGCGCGCAGACAATTGGCCCGACTTGCCTCGTTGGGCATCCGTCGGCTGTTGTCTGCGCCTGACGAGCCACATCGACTTCGGGATACTAGCCCGCAGTCGCCTGCGCCATCGCAACCTCAACGACGTTCGCGTGCCTCCGCAGAACTCGTCGACCACCAGGTGCTTCCGGTCGACCACCACTGCTTCTGGTCGACCACCAGGTCCCTCTGGTCGACCACCAGGTGCCTCTGGTCGACCACAACTCCCGTCGAGCTACCCCCTGGTCGACGGACCCCTTCCGTCGACCAGAACCATCAGCGGTTGTCGCCGAGCTCCCCTCGTCGACCGCTGCTCACTTGTCAGGTCGACGGACTGCTCCGTCGACCTCCCGATCGAACTGCAGGTCGACGAAATGCTCCGGAGACCTCCCGGTCGAGCGGCAGGTCGACGGAATGCTCCGGAGACCTCCCGGTCGAACGGCAGGTCGACGGAATGCTCCGGAGACCTCCCGATCGAAAGGCAGGTCGACGGGATGCTCCGGAGACCTCCCGGTCGAGCTGCAGGTCCTGGTCGACGTCCCACCTGTCGCCCAGACCAGTCAGTTGCAGCTGTCGAGCTCCCTGGTCGACAGCATCACCACAGTGGTCTCCTGCAGCTCGACGAAGCCTGTCGAGCAGCTCTCCCACTGTGAACGGTCGGCTGCTACTCCCGTACATCCGACCAAGTCGTCGGCGTTGCCCAAGCAAGGGCGGGGCCAACACTCCATTCCTGTTAACACTCCCCTGCCGCGCTCACGCTTGGGCCTCCAGCCCACGCGGCAGTACTCCACGGAGAAAACTCGTCCTCGGCGTCCACCCCACACACAGCACGCTGTCACCGCACCAGCCGTGCAGAAGGGCACGGCACCTACTGCTGCACCTCGTCGTCGCTGTCGCCGACATCGGCCAGGCGAACTTGGCCGATGGCGACCGAGCACCGGTTGAAAGCCGGAAAATACAGCGCCTTCGTCAGGAAGTCCGCCTGCTGCTCGGTGGTCGGGATGTACTTCAGCACGAATTTCCCGCACCTCACCATGTGCTGTAGCCAGGCGTAGCGTTGCTCCATGTGCTTGAGGTTGCCCGTCAACCCCAAGCCCTCAGCGACCGTGATTGCCGACTTGTTGTCGACGCGGAGGATGGTCGGCTTCCCAGAGTCGAGCAGCTTGAATTCCGCAAGGAGGAAGCGAAGTCGACGCCCCTCCTTGCGGGCATCCGTGGCCGCCACGTACTCCGACTCTGTCGATGACAATGTCGCGCACTTGATGCGCGAGCTCGACCAGGAGATGGCGGCCCCTCCATAGACAAACACGTAGTCTCCCGTGCTCGTCCGGTTCTGCTTGTCGCCCGCATCGTCGGCATCGACGTAGCCGATCAACTCCAACGATTCTGGTTCACCGCCAAACTCCAGGGCGATGTCGCGGGTGTCGGCGAGGTAGGCGAGGCAGCGGTCGACCTCGCGCCAATGCTGGTTGCTCCTCACCGTGAGGCCGCTCCCCAGCTTGCTGCAGGCGAACGCGATGTCCGGCCTCGTTGTCGTCGCCGCGAACTGCAGCGAGCCGACCTTCTGCCGGTACTCCTCCTCTTCGCGCTCCTGAGCCTCCTCGTCGTCGAACGTCAGCTGAGCGTAGGCGTCGACCGAGACCGGCGTCTTCGGAACTCGACCGCCCTGCTCCTCGTCGATGAAGCCCTGCGCAGCTTGTCGGCGTAGCCCTGCTGGTGCAGCCACAGCTTCCTGGCCGGCCTGTCGCGCACGATCTCCAGCCCAAGGTACTTCACCACCGGCGAGATCTCACACAGCTCGAAGACAACCTCCAGCAGCTCCTTCAGCTCCTTCAGCATCGCGGTGCTGCTGCTGGCGGCAAGCAGGTCGTCGACGTAGACCAGCACCCAGCAGATCACTCCGTCATCGCCGGCCTTGAAGTAGAGCGCCTCGTCGACCTGACTCTTCTTCCAGCCAGCGCTCAGCAACACACTGTCGACAGCCGTATACCACAGCAGCGGCGACTGCTTCAGCCCGTAGAGGCTCTTCAACAGCTTGCACACCCGGCCGGTCCCGTCGTCGAAGTAGTCCGGCTGGTACATGTAGAGCACCCTGTCGAGCTTGCTCTGCAAGAAAGCGTTCTTCATGTCGAGCTGCATCAGATGGAGGTCGAGGACGGCGACGATGCTGAGGAGGATCCTCAGCGTGACGTAGCTGCTCACCGACGAGTACGACTCGTCGTAGTCGGCACCGTACACGTGCGTGAAGCCCTTCACGACCAGCCTCGCCTTCTCGCGCTCGACGGTGTCGTAGATTCGGTACTTGGTCGTCAGCACCCACCGGTTCTTCATGATGTTCACCCCGCGTGGGCGTTCGACCAGCTCCCAAGTCCCCATACCGATGAGGCTGCGGATCTCTTCTTCCATGGCGGCCTTCACCGCCTCACCCTTCCAGCTCGACAACGCCTCCTTCACCGTCATCGTGGCGATGTCCCAGCAGTGTTTGGGGTTGGCATGCACGTCAGGGTCGAGCTCCGGCAGGTCTTCATCCTCCTCGGCGCCGTCGTACAATAGGTCGTCGTCGACCTCGTCGAACACCGTGGTGAAGGCAGCTGGCGGTAGGCAGGTGTGGAAGCTCAGCCGCTCCGGTGGCCGTCGAGCTCGACCTGTGCGTCGCAACTCAGGCTTCGCGATCGGCACTTCCACCACGTCACTGTCGGTGGACTCCTCACCCGCCGACTGCTCCCCTTCCTCGTCGACATCCTCATCGTCGACCAGCTGCTTCGACCCTTCGACCGGCTGCTCGTCTGCTGCAGACTTCGACAGCTCCCCTGTCGACCGCCCCGGCTGCTGCTCCCCTGTCGGGTGCACCGCTGCTGTTGCCTCCTGTTCGACAGGCTCCCCTGTCTGCTGCTCCTCTGTCGCCAACGGCTTCCCATCCTGGTCGACGAGCTTGACGCCTTGTCGACCGCCGGCGATGCCATGGGCCGGCGCCACAGGCGACGCCTCAAGGCTCCCCTCATCGTCGGTGGTCGACACAGGTGCCGACCCAAGCCGATCTGCGACGGGGAACGGAGGAGCAAGGACAGGGGAAGGGGGAAGAACCTCCACAACATCCTCAACAGCAGGCTCGTCGACGTCGGCGAGCAACGGAACTGTCGCCGTCAAGGTGTCCGTCGGCGGGTGCGCCTGCGTCCGCCCTGACGCCGGCCCATACTTCGCCTTCCACACCTCCAGCGACAGCGTCTCGTAGAAGATCACCTCGACCGACGTGACCACCTTGTTGTCGGTCAGGTCGAGCACCTCCCAGCCCTTGCTCTCCGACGACACACCCAGGTGAATCCCCCACCGAGCCTTCGGCGCCAACTTCCCACCGCGCTGCTGCTCGAGAACCATGAACTGCACCATGCAGCCCCACACCCGCGCCAGCGTAAGATCGGGCTTCTTCCCGGTCAACAGCTGGTACGGAGTCGTCCCCGGCGGCGTCGTCGACCGCTCCAAGCAGTTGCGCACCCAGACAGCTTGTCGTAGAGCAAGGTGCCACCAGTGGTGCTGCACGCCCATGTGCAGCAGCATCGTCCGCACGGACTCGACGACCGTGCGCATCTCCCGCTCAGCCATGCCGTTCTGCTGCGGAGTGTAGGGGCACGTCAGGTCGTGGACGATGCCCTGTCGACGAAGTCAGTGAACGCCTTCCCGAGGAACTCCCCTCCTCGATCGGATCGAAGCGACAGCACCGGCTTCTTCGTCTGCCGTTCCACCAGCACCAGCCACCGCTGGAACTCCCGCAGCACGTCGCTCTTCTTAGCGACCGGCATTGCCCATACAAATCGAGTATGGCGATCCTTCAGCAGCAGGAAGTACAAGCTGCCATCCTTGGCAGCCACCCGAAATGGCCCGCACAAGTCAATGTGCACGACAGTCAGCGCCTCCGCTGCGTCCGAGCCCTTGGCGGGGAAGGTGTGCCGCGCCAGCTTTCCTCCGACGCACGAGACACACGGCGGGTCTGCTCCGGTCGACGACGTGATGTCAAGCCCAGTGGCAACATCATGCTTCGCCGAGCTCTTGATCGTGTCGACGCTGACGTGTGCGAGCCGCGCATGCATCCTATCGGGGGTCGTCTTCGTCGCCGAGACAATCGTCCGCAGAGCCACCACCTCGGTCGACTGCGACTGCGTTGAGCAGGGGCGAAGGTCCGTGCAGAGGACTCGTCCGGTGTAGCGTGCTCGACCGAGTACCTCCCCGCTCGCAGCGACGAGCAGCATCTCGTCGCCGTCGCCCTGCAACTGCACTCCGCTCTCCTTCAGCTGGCCAGCAGACAGAAGGTTCGCCTGTACGCCCGGAACGTAGAGTACGTCGGGGATCAGGACCCGCTTCCCGGCCTCCCCTTGCAGAGCGACCGTTCTACGACCCTCGACAGGCTGCAATGCCCCGTTGAACCCACGCACGTGCTTCACCCCGTCGCTCGGCCCCATGTCGACGAAGACCGACTTCGTCCCCAACAGGTGGTGGGAGCACCCGCTGTCGAGCAGCACCGCCATCGGGTTGGCCTGCACAGCTGCCGCCACTGCCTGGAAGTCCTCGCCAGCCTCCGGCGCCAGCGAGACCGTCGGCTCCACCACGCCGACCATCGAGCACGACGCCTCCCCGTCGCCTTGGCTCTTGCCGCTGGAGCTGTCGACGTCCTTCGTCGACGACGTCTTCTTCGACGCTTGCTTCTCCTTGCGCTGCTTCTCATCTCGACGGGGGCGACGACTGGTCGATCGATCACGGCCTCCCTTGTTGTCGTCCTCGTCGCTGTCATCGCGGTCGGGGCACTCGAAGGAGAGATGGTCGGGGTCGCCGCAGATCCAGCACTCCCGCCGTCGACCACCACCTCGTCGACCCTTGTCCCGCGTCGACCGCTTCTCGTCGACGTCCTTCGTCGACCGCCCACCTCCGCTACCACCTCCGCCCGGCTTCCCGCGCTACCCTTGCTGCTGATTCAGCTTCGACGATGCAGCGTAGTTTGCCTGCGGAAGGAGCTCTGTGGGCTGTTCGGCCTCCTGCATCGCCTCATCCTGGAGGATGTAGCTGGTGAGGGAGTTCTCGTCGAGGGACTCACGTGTGCCGGGCACCATCGTAAACCTCTTCATGAGGTTGTAGCTGCGCGGCAGGCCCTTGAGGACGTGGGTGATGTAGGACGCCGTCGAGTATTCGGCGCCCGCCATCCTCATCTCAGCTAGGATCCGTCGAGCACGGTTGCAGTAGTCCGTCGCCGACTCCTGCTCGCCCATCCGAATGTGAGTCATCTTCTCCTCCAGCTGTCCGATGTACAGGTCGTCCCTGGCCTGGTACGTCGACATGATGAAGCGCCACGCCTGGTGACCAGCATCCAGTCGCTCTCGACAGCTCCTGAGCGCTAGCTGCACCACCGGCGAGCAGCACCTCGAGATGACCATGAAGGTGAGCAGGTGAGCAGAACGAAACTCCCCGCGCAGCTCGACATCCTCCTCAGGCGGAATTGGCACGGTGCCGTCGGCGAAGCCCTTCAGCCCGGCGACCTCCAGCTGAGGTTCTATCGACTCCCTCCAGGTGATGAGGTCCCGTCGACCTTGCAGCGGTGCGACGGTGATCCGGTCCGGCGAAAATTTGAAGTAGCCATACGCCGGTGCAATCCCGCCTGCAGTCACATGCGTCATCGCCGACAGCCCCCCACCGCTTCGTAGAGGAGAGCGACGTCGAACATCGACGTCGGCACGCGAGCTGCCTGCAGCCGCCGTCGACCGCTGCACTCGCGCCTGGATTCCGTCGACACCACCGTCGACCTTGATCACCCCTCTCTGCCTCGTGCCGTTGCTGCCGCTGACTCGTGCACCACCGTCGACCTCGTCGTCGACGCCACCTTCCTTGCGCACCGGTCGAGGAGAAGCAGGACGGGAAGGGTGTTCCGTCGCCCACTGCGACCGGATGCCCAACTCGGCGATCACCAAGGGGATCGTCCCGTACTCGCCATCCGCGTGGCGTCTCCTCGCATCAGCCAAACGTGCCTCCAAGGTGTCCGCTACGCCCGCATCAATGACGGGGTCGACCATGGCGACTAACGTTGCTGCCGGCCTACGAACAACTTTGTAGGTGCAAAAGTCGGTTCGTATCTGAAGGTAATCGCGTGTTCGATCCACGCTCACCGCACCATGCGGAGAATCACTCTACAACGGTAGTGAGCTAGACTACGGGGGTTGGCACGAACTGCTAGGAGTGATCGTAGCTTTGCTTGGTTCCTTAGTGCTTCCACATTCACGGGAGAAATCGGCAAGAGTTTCCACTAGCAAAGTTGGAATTCCAGAATGATTGAACAAGCAATGACAGAATGACTACATCAGGCACCTAGCAACCCTGCAGCTAGCCTGGTCGACCGCCAGCACAGCTCGGTCGACCGCCTGCCAGCGTTGCGTAGAGGGGCCGCGCCAGCACTGCGGAAAGGTGACCTGCCAACACAGCAGGTCGACGGCGTGCCAACGCTGCAGCGGAGCGGCTGTCCAGCGTTGCCCCGTAGAACACAGCAGTGCGCACGCTCGCAGGTGCGCGCAGACAATTGGCCCGACTTGCCTCGTTGGGCATCCGTCGGCTGTTGTCTGCGCCTGACGAGCCACATCGACTTCGGGATACCAGCCCGCAGTCGCTTGCGTCATCGCAACCTCGACGACGTTCGCGTGCCTCCGCAGAACTCGTCGAGCAGGTTACCCAGTCGACCCGGTCAACCACCAGGTGCTTCCGGTCGACCACCACTGCTTCTGGTCGACCACCAGGTCCCTCTGGTCAACCACCAGGTGCCTCTGGTCGACCACAACTCCCGTCGAGCTACCCCCTGGTCGACGGACCCCTTCCGTCGACCAGAACCATCAGCGGTTGCCGCCGAGCTCCCCTCTTCGACCGCTGCTCACTTGTCACGCGACGGACTGCTCCGTTGACCTCCCGGTCGAACTGCAGGTCGACGGGATGCTCCGGAGACCTCCCGGTCGAGCGGCAGGTCGACGGAATGCTCCGGAGACCTCCCGGTCGAACGGCAGGTCGACGGAATGCTCCGGAGACCTCCCGGTCGAAAGGCAGGTCGACGGGATGCTCCGGAGACCTCCCGGTCGAAAGGCAGGTCGACGGGATGCTCCGGAGACCTCCCGGTTGAGCTGCAGGTCCTGGTCGACGTCCCACCTGTCGCCCAGACCAGTCAGTTGCAGCTGTCGAGCTCCCTGGTCGACAGCAACACCACAGCGGTCCCCTGCAGCTCGACGAAGCCTGTCGAGCAGCTCTCCCACTGTGAACGGTCGGCTGCTACTCCCGTACATCCGACCAAGTCGTCAGCGTTGCCCAAGCGAGGGCGGGGCCAACACTCCATTCCTGTTAACAACGATTGCCTGGGGTCGCGAGAATTTTCTCAAAACAAGTAGGGTAACCCTGTTTTTGGCGACTTCAAATTCAAGAATCTTGAACTTGAAAATCACCATGCTGTACTCGGGCTTTAAGCCTCGGGCAGTCTTTTTTCAGGTGGCCCAGCTGGTTGCATATGAAGCACGGCCCGAGGGCTCGGCTTGGCGCATCCACGCCGTTGATCGTGGGCCGCTGAGTCGGTCCGCGAAATCGAGGGCCCTCCTGGGAGCTCGATCTCGCCCACTGTATCAGTGCATCCGTTGACTCGGCTTCTCGGACAGTGTCGTTAAAGTTGCGTGGCCGCGTTCGTCAGACCTCGTACTGTATCTCGTATTTCAAGCCTGCTAGCGATCCAACCGCTCCGCGTCGCTCATGGCGTCCACTTGATCCGCCAAGTTGTAGAATGTGCTGGTATATTATTGGTGAGAATCCCAACCACTAGACCATTGGGATAAAAGGGCTTTTTAAGTAGCGGGTCAGTGCGGCCATAACCCCCCAGGACAAAGAGCCTGTAACCCTTCCCTAGGATCAATCGGGGATCACCAGTGGACCTCTGACACCCCCCCGCACTGGGATGTCCGAAGTGCACACATTGGGATTCGAACCCGAGACCTTCGCTCTGATACCATGAGAAAATAGTAGGTAGAGTTAGGAGCCATAGCTAGGTAAGTCCTAGCTAGGCAAGAGAAGTTTAGGCAAAAAAGAGGGGTTCACTAGCAGCAATAAGGATACATATAGCAAACCCTAGATGGGTTGTACTCGCTATAGAGCACCCCACTACAGGCTAGAGAATAACATTCTGACAATTGGACCGAAGTCAGCTGCTTCCAGGCACGCAGCTTCATGCGAGCAGAGTTCGAGGCGGATATGTGCTCGAATCTGGTTCGCAGGGCGGCGCCCCACTCCCTCTATGTGCGTATCGTAGCCGTCCCGAAAATTGAAGCTGCTCGTTGCGTGACATGTGTGTCAAACTCATATGCTATAGTCTGTGTAGGCTGTAGTGGGGTAGACAATATGGGGTACAACTCTTTTAGGTTTTCCTACTTGTACCCACCTGCTTGCTAGTTCATTCATTCCTCATTTCTTCACATGGTATAGAGCAGGTTCCCTAGTGGGAACGCTTCTCAGGGCCCACCACTGAAATCGATTTTTTTTCCTGACCGGAGCGCGAGTCGCCCCTGCCCGAGGCGCGCCCCGTTGGCCGCCCTCACGTCGCGTCCCCTGCCCTTAGTGGCCTGTCGCGCACTCCTAGAGGCCCCTCTCACGGCCCCTCGCGCCACCCTTAGCGGCCCCGTCGCCACCCCTTACGGCCCCGTCGCCGTCCTTTGCGGCCCCGTCGCCGCCCCTCTAGGCCCCTCGCGGCCCCTTCGCGGCCCCGTCGCCGCCCCTCTAGGCCCCTCGCGGCCCCTTCGCGGCCCCGTCGCCGCCCCTAGCGGCCCCGTCGCCGCCCTTCGAGGCCCCTCGCGGCCCCTTTGCGGCCCCGTCGCCGCCCCTAGCGGCCCCGTCGCCGCCCCTATCGGCTCCGTCGCCGCCCCTAGCGGCCTCGTCGCCGCCCCTATCGGCCCCGTCGCCGCCCCTAGCGGCCTCGTCGCCGCCCCTAGCGGCCCCGTCACCGCCCTTCGCGGCCAAGTCGCCGCCCTTCACGACCCCGTCGCCGCCCCTAGCGGCCCCGTCGCCGCCCTTCGCGGCCCCGTAGCCGCCCCTAGCGGCCCCGTCGCCGCCCTTCGCGGCCCCGTCGCCGCCCTTCGCGGCCCCGTCGCCGCCCTTCGCGGCCCCGTCGCCGCCTCTAGCGGCCCCGTCGCCGAGTCGGTGCCTTACTACCGTCTCTTCCCCTACCGCACTACGCCCCTCCCTCCGCCGCCGCTCTTCCTTGCGCCAGGTCCTCCCCCGGTAGACCCTCTCCCCCCTCAGGGTCCTGCCCCGTCAGGTGTGTCCCAGGTAGACGCAGTCGAGCCTGTCGAGGTAGCTGTTGACTCTGGTGCTGCTAGGGGTGCTGAGCCTGCGGGTGCCGGGTCTGGGGATGCTGAGCCTGGGGGTGCTGAGCCTGGGGGTGCGGAGCCTGGGGGTGCTGAGTCTGGGGGTGCTGAGCCTTGGGGTGCGGAGCCTGGGGGTGCTGAGCCTGGGGGTACGGAGCCTGGGGGTGCGGAGCCTGGGGGTGCGGAGCCTAGGGGTGCTGGGTCTGCTCGTGTGGCCTCTGGCGGTGCTTCGTCGAGGCGGGAGCTACTCTCTCCGCAGGAGCTGCGCGAGTGGTTTGCCCGCCGCTGGAGCCGTGCTGCTGGAGCTGGAGGTACTACTGTTGCTGCTGGTCCTGGAGGTGCTCATACTGGCGGTACTGGAGCTGCTGGGACTGGGGGTGCTGCTGGGGCTGCTGGAGTCAGTCCTGCTGGAGGTACTGCTGGAGCTGCTGACGGTACTGGAGCTGACGGTCCTGCTGGAGTTGGTGCTGCTGGAGCTACTGGAGCTGCTGGAGCTGGAGCTGCTGGGGGTGTTGGCGCTGGTGGTTCTGCTGGCGCTGGTGCTTCTGAGGGTGCTGGAGTTGGCGCTGTTGGAGCTGGAGGTGCTGCTGGCGCTGGTGCTGCCGCTGGGGGTACTGGTGCTGTCCCTGCTGGTTCTGGAGGCGCTGCGCGGCCGCGGCCGTACTTCGTTCCGCTCCTTGAGCAGGTTCTTGGTCTCCCGCCCTCTACTGGTCCTGCTCCTCCCTTAGAGTGTCCACAGCCTGTCCAGTCGCGGTCACAGTTACAGCCCGCCTCCCCCCTGCCTGCTCCTTCTCCCTACACTGGTCCTACTGGAGGTCTTGCTGAGCGTCGTGAGCCTGCGTCTCGTCCTGCGTCGCCTGTTCGTGCTGCTCGCACTAGTAGTCGTGCTCCGCGTCCGCGTCCTCCTGCGGTCCCAGGCACACACCAGATGGCATTGCGTCCTTCCACTGCTCCTCTGCGTGTCCCGTTGCCGTCTCCTCCAGAGTCCTCTCTTCCTGTCCTTGCTGACCCGGAGTCTGACTCTCTTCGTGCTGCCAGTCCTACTATCACACGTCTCCTGGCTACTGTTGTCACTGACCCTTCCTTTGAGTCCACTACTGCGTCTGCCTTGGTTGCTGAGCTTGTCGACTTTGCTGCTCGCTGTCGTCTAGACTACGCTGCTAGTCTTGTTGCTGAGTCTGAGTCTGTCTGTCCTCCGTCCGTCGGGGGTGAGTGTGCTCTTAGCACGGACGTCCTTGAGGACAGGCAGGAGGAGTTCCAGTGTTTTGCTGCTGCTTTGCCTCATCTCGTGTCCACGCTGATTGCCCCTGAGGGAGACCCGGATGCACCAGTCATCCCGACTCCTCGATCGTACGCTGAGGCGATCGAGGGTCCCTACTCCTCACAGTGGCAGTCAGCCATGGACGCAGAGATGGCTTCCTGGAAGTCCACAGGCACCTACGTCGACGAGGTTCCCCCACCTGGGGCGAACATCGTCAGTGGCATGTGGATGGTGAAGCGGCCGCTGGGTTCTCCGCCTGTCTTCAAGGCGCGTTACGTGGCTCGAGGCTTCAGTCAGCGGCAGGGAGTTGACTACTTTCAGACCTTCTCTCCCACCCCGAAGATGACCACTCTTCGGGTGCTGCTGCACATAGCCGCTCAGCGCGACTACGAGCTTCACTCTCTTGACTTCAGCACAGCTTTTCTGCAGGGCAGCCTGCACGAGGAGATCTGGCTGCGCCGCCCACCTGGCTTCACTGGGTCTTTTCCTCCTGGTACCCAGTGGAGCCTCCGGCGGCCAGTCTACGGTCTCCGCCAGGCGCCCCGTGAGTGGCACGACACACTGAGGACTACACTTGCGGCTCTTGGGTTTGCTCCGTCTACTGCCGACCCGTCGCTGTTTCTGCGCACCGACACCTCTTTGCCGCCGTTCTACATCCTCGTGTACGTCGACGACTTGGTCTTTGCCACTGCTGACACTGCTGGACTCGCCCACGTGAAGTCCGAGCTGCAGAAGAGACACACGTGCACAGACCTGGGTGAACTGCGCAGCTACCTTGGCTTGCAGATCACCCGGGACAGAGCACAGCGCACCATTACCCTGACTCAATCACACATGGTGGAGCAGGTCCTTCAGCGCTTCGACTTCACGTACTCCTCGCCTCAGGCCACTCCTCTGTCTACTCGCCACTCGCTCTCAGCTCTGCCTTCGGATGAGTCCGTAGAGCCGAGTGGCCCGTACCCAGAGCTTGTTGGCTGCCTCATGTACCTGATGACCTGCACACGACCTGACCTAGCATACCCTCTTAGCATCTTGGCACGCTATGTTGCTCCTGGGAGACACCGACCAGAGCACATGGCTGCAGCGAAGAGGGTGTTGCGCTACTTGTGCAGTACGTCGGGCATGGGGCTAGTGCTTGGAGGGCGACGTCCAGTGGTCCTCACAGGTCACGCAGACGCTACTTGGGCTGACGACCAGGCTACGCATCGGTCGTCACAGGGTTACACCTTCAGCCTTGGCTCCGGCTCCGTTTCGTGGCGGTCTACCCGCTCGTCTTCTGTTCTCGGCTCCAGCTGTGAGGCTGAGATCTACGCGGGGGCCATGGCCGCACAGGAGCTACGCTGGCTCACCTACCTGCTGACTGACCTAGGAGAGCCGCCTCGTTCTCCTCCAGTTCTGTACGTAGACAACAAGGCCATGCTGGCCTTGTGTCGGGAGCACAGACTGGAGCACAGAACGAAGCACATTGCTCTTCGCTACTTCCTTGCTCGTGAGCTGCAGCAGCGTGGTCAGCTGCGCCTTGCTTACGTGGCCTCTGAGACCAACACTGCTGATATCTTTACCAAGGCACTTCCGCCTTGTGATCATCAGCGCTTCTGTACGATGCTAGGTCTTGTGCCTACTTGGCCTCACTTGCTCACTTCTTGACCTTGCTTGTACTGTGATCTTTCTATACCTGCACTTGCTTGTTTACCTTTATATATGATCTTGTATGTGAACTGGCCTTGTGGCCTTGCTCTTGTGCTCGGACTGTGTGGTGACGTTGTGATCCACCCTGAGCTTGCTTTGCTTTGCTTGACTGGTCTTGTGACCTCTTGTTCTCCCCCACTTTGCCTATGGGGGTGTGTCAAACTCATATGCTATAGTCTGTGTAGGCTGTAGTGGGGTAGACAATATGGGGTACAACTCTTTTAGGTTTTCCTACTTGTACCCACCTGCTTGCTAGTTCATTCATTCCTCATTTCTTCACAATGTGTCGAAGTCCCGTCGTTCGCACGTGCTATTCCTGCCGAAGTCCCTTCGTCTTGCAACGTTCGTCGCCACCACTCCCGCGCGGGTCCTCTCAATAGTGAAACTGCGAAGTTAATGCGAGTGGCATCGTCATTAATCATAGCAGCATTAAAAAACACCTCCACTCCGAACAACCATTCAGAAACAGTGACGAACTTGTCACATGGGTTAAACGGGGGCGGGTTTGTCGGCTTGATTTTAACAGTTGTTGAAGCTGCTGCTGCTGCTATCGTCGCCGGAGTTGTCGCTGCTGCACGTGTCGGTGCTGCATGCGACTGTTGCGGTGACTGTTGCTGTTGTGCCCGCCTCGCATCATCCGCATCCATGGAGCCTTCTAATTCGCTCCAGACCCGCTCATCTGGCGTGGAGCTGCTACTTGCGTCCTCAACGAAAGGCAACTCCTGGCACGCTTCACCACGCGCCTGATGTAGTTCGGCGTTTTCCTTCCGCTCCATCTCCGCAGACATGGTCTGCAAGTTGGCCTGCATCGCCCGGAACTGTTGCATGAACTCGTTGAACTCGGCCTGATCCATGTGCCTCAGGCGTCGTCGAATGGGCAGGGGGCGGCGAGCGATTTTTCTGACTTCGGTGAAGGCGTAAACGCTATCGTAGTCGGTGTGAAATAATCGTATCTATTTCACAGGCCGACCGTTTTACAGCCCACCAAGTCTATCGCTCCCCTTCTACAAACTACCCCGGAAACGCGAGGGTAATCTAGGAAAGTAGATATGATACCAAGTGTTATGAGTTGTGAAAGAGAAGAGTACGCAGTATTCAATAACGCGGAAGTGATTACAACGTCCGAGGGAACAACGAGGCCTAGAACTAATATAGCAATGCTAGCTAGGCCGAGGTCGCGGGGTCGCGAGATGGTTGGGTGCAGGGTCGGGGTTGGAAAACCCGAAGGCGACGCGCGAGTGGTTCGGAAGGCGAGGTCGGCGGACCGAGCCTGGTTTTCCGAAAATCGGGGTTGTAAGCATATAGTGTGACCAAGTAAGGAATCCGAGAAAATTCCTTACACTGGTGACCTGGTCCGAGCTCCTCCAGGCTGGTCTCAACTCTGGTCCGAGGCTGGCCCAGAAACTGGTCCGGCTGGTCCGTCGATTCGGTGTGCGAGACGCAAGGCGTGCGATGGTGCCTCGGTTCGGATATCCCAGGGATGCGTGTGTGGGGGAGTTTGCTTCACATCACATGTCAAGCTAGGTCGAGTTGAACCAAACATCCTCTATGATACGCTTTGTTCGTTTCACCGCTTTGGACCACTCCACTCACCAGCCTGGATAGCGCGTACAAATTGTGAACCCGCAAAGCTTGACCCGCTGTAATATCTAGGTCATTGCAAGCCCAGTTAGGGCGTGTCTCATGAGTTCGTTTACTGTTCATATTGACCGTTGTAACCCTGTGTTTGCCTTTGTAACCCTTCATATTGGACTACTGTAGACATGTGTCTTCAATGACGCACGACATTAACGCGCTGAATGCGTCAAAAGGTTCGTATAAATAGCGTTCAAAAACGGCTTCCAAGGTACGTACCATCACCTCGAAGAGGTCTGCGTAACCCTACTCTCAGAATTCGCCCAGAAAACACGAACGGCCAATTTTGGCAGAGTCTATTCGCAACTGGCCCGGGTTACCATTCGCGAAACATGTCGAGTGTGATTCGCGATACGAATTTTGTGTGGGCGGGGTGATTAGTCCGCAAGGTGCAACTTCGGTTGGCGCAGTGCTGACGCGCTGCGTTTTTTTTTCGTCTGAGTGCTCACTTCGCTGCTTTGTCAAAGCTACGTAGCAAAGACGATTTTTCCCCAAATGAACTCATGGGACACGCCCTTATCCGTCTGCGTAGGCTTCGGAGTTTCTCGTCGGCGTTTCTGCGCGCAGCTTTCAGTTGGGTTGCTTCCGTCCCGGTTGCTTTGAAGTGGCTTACGCGCGGCTGTCTATTGTTGCACGTCGTTAGCGGTGGATTTTGAACTGAGTCGTTAGTACGTCGATTTTGAGCCGATCCTAAAGGCGCGTCGTTTAGCGGCGAGCCGAGCCAGCATGGAAAGCGACTGGAGCGGCGCCGGCGGAGGTGGCGGCGGCGGCATGCGCCAGCAAGCAGCGCCGGCGGAGCCCGACTGGCGAACGCGGCTCCCGCGGGAGAAGCGGCAGATTCTGGTGAAGCGAATGTGCGTTTGCTTACTGGCACGCCGACTTTTTTGAAGCGAGTGTACGAATCATCCAGTACTCATAACGACAGCAACTTGGAGATGTGCGTTGTAGCATGCCGTTCTCCTGTGCAGTGCAGAATGGGAACCATTGGGAGAGCGAAGGGTCCACGGACAGGCGAATTTAGGTTACAAATATTTTTCAGTTGGCTCTTCGCTTGTAGGGTGTGGTTTCATCACGTTTTGAGAAGTTTTAAAAGTGATACAAGCGCGTTTGATCGACTCTTCGCTTCTCGAGCTCACGAACCTTCAGCTCCGTGATTCGCTGTCACAATTAGTGAGCGGTTTTTTAAGACAACTTGAAAATCGTTCGAATTCGTTGAAGTGCTTTAGTGCCTTCAGGTCCGTCATTCGCCGTTGTGTCGCTTCGCAGACTAGGTTTAGCCTTTTGGAGACCTAGCTCGTAGACGGAATAGCCACTGAGTCCACTATGACGTCATCAGGTTCCTTGTTATTGGACTTTAGGTTCGGTGCTATAGCAAGGATGGATTGTCAAGCGGGTGCAGGGCGGAGAGAGCCATTCGGAGACCCAACTCGCGGGTAGAATAGCCGCGCAGAGTCCACTATGACGTCATCAGGCTCTGCTGTCATCAGGTTTCCTGCTATCCGCCATGACGTCATCAGATTTCCTGCTATCCGCCATGACGTCATCAGATTCTGCTGTCATCTGACTCCGCCGTCATCAGATTTGCTGCTATCCGCTATGACGTCATCAGATGTCCTGTTATTCGATTATGACGTCGGCAGATCTGCAACAACCCACTATGGTGGTGTGGTGTCATCCGCTTTTGAGTCGACTCAAAACGAGCTGACTTGTGAGTCGACTCAAAAGTCTATTCGATTATGGCGTCGGCAGATCTGCAACAACCCACAATGGTGGTGTGGTGTCATCCGCTTTTGCTGCCGTTCCACTCAGATTATGCATTCCCGTTTGTGTGCAGAGTGGAAAGAGAGAGCTTTTTGGAAACCTATGGCAGCCGTGGACAGAGAAGCAAGAAGCTCTTTCCACTCCATGCAGAGTGACTACATATTGCGTCTATGAACTCTGTCCACGGTTACAAGAGTGGCCAGAGTGGCCACAAGAGCGTATTGCGTCTGTCAACTCTGTGTTCTTCCATGTCTCTCTCCCCTCCCTCTCCGTCGCCCATCCCCTCCTCCACACGTGCAGATGGAGAGTCTGCAGAAAGTTCACATCAGCTCCCCCGACAATGTTTTGTTCTCCCTCTCCCTCTCCCTCTCCATCTCCCTCTCCCTCTCCTTCTCCCTGCCACCACACTGTGCAGAATGGAGAGTCTACAGAAGTTCACATCAGCTCCGGACATGAACGAGCTGCACCGCGTTGCGGCATCGTTTGAGCAAAAGATCTTCTCAACGGCCACCAATCAGGTGCGAGCGAGCAGCGGCCACCAATCAGGTGCGAGCGAGCAGCGGCCACCAATCAGGTGCGAGCGAGCAGCGGCCACCAATCAGGTGCGAGCGAGCAGCGGCCACCAATCAGGTGTGAGTGAAAAGCGGCCACCAATCAGGTGTGAGTGAGAAGCGGCCACCAATCAAGTTCGAGCGAGCAGCGGCCACCGATCAGGTGCGAGCGAGCAGCGTCCATCCACCGATCAGGTGCGAGCGAGCTTCGGCCACCAATCAGGTGCGAGCGAGCAGCGGCCACCAATCAGGTGCTTGCATGAGGCAGGTTGCCGGGCGGACCAGCTCCCTTCCTCCCTCTCTCGAAGGCCTCAGCACCACTCATTCCCTTGATGTCCACTCCTCCCCACCACTAATCTCAGGACGACTACCTGTGGCGCATATCCCAGAAGATGCTCTACACCAAGAGCAAGGGGCACATGCTGCAGGCTTGAGCGAGCACCACCCATTCTCCCTCAATCTATACCCTTCCTCTATCTCAGGACGACTACCTGTGGCGCATCTCCCAGAAGATGCTCTACACCAAGAGCAAGGGGCACATGACGCAGGCTGCAGGCTGCAAGGCGGATCAGCTTTCTCTCTCCGAGGCCTCTGTCAGTTCCACTCACCCTCTCTCCCCTAATGTGCCCCTCCCACGAACCACCTCAGGACGACTACTTGTGGCGCATATCCCAGAAGATGCTCTACATCAAGAGCAAGGGCTACATGCTGCAGGCTGCAAGGCGCAACAGCCTTTTCCCTCCGAGGCCACAGTACCGCTCACCCTCTCGCCGCTAATGTTCTGTGCCCCTTAAACCAACCTCAGGACGACTACCTGTGGCGCATATCCCAGAAGATGCTGTACATCAAGAGCAAGGGCCACATGCTGCAGGCTCAGGCGGGTGCAGGCACGAGCTCGCAGGCGTCTGCAGGGTCTGTTGCCACTGGCGGGATGACCGCTGATGCATGTAAGTGTGTTTTGTGTGGGGCGGTGGTGGACGAAAGGATGTAAGAGTATTTGTGTGGGGGGATGGTGGACGAAAGGAGTGGATTGATGCATGTAAGAGTGCTTGTGTGGCGGGGTGGTGGGCGAAAGGAGTGGATTGATGCATGTAAGAGTGCTTGTGTGGCGGGGTGGTGGGCGAAAGGAGTGGATTGATGCATGTAAGAGTGCTTGTGTGGCGGGGTGGTGGACGAAAGGAGTGGATTGATGCATGTAAGAGTGCTTGTGTGGCGGGGTGGTGGACGAAAGGAGTGAATTGCTCGAGTGTGTTTGTGCAAGCACGAGCTCCCAGGCGCCTGCAGGGTGTGTTGCCACTGGCGGAATGACTGCTGATGCATGGAAGGAGTGTGGTCATGTCGAGTGTGTGTGGTGGATGTAAGAGTGAGAGTGTGATGCATGTAAGAGGTGAATGTGATGCATGTAAGGGGTGAATGTGATGCATGTAAGGGGTGCATGTGATGCATGTAAGGGGTGTGTAGAAATTGGATCGGTGAACTCGAGGCACAATAGGAAGAAAAAAATATCTTCAGCAGGAAGATGAAACAAGATTTAGAGACTAGAGCAAGGTCTTAGATTCCTACTGAAGTAGAAAGCCACATATATGTGTGCTGAACTCTTGAGGCTAGCTGCAACACCTCAGAGCTGAGTGCAAGGCTAGCTAACCTTGCCAAGCTAGCAAGAGAGGTCACATGTTGCACATGTGGGCCAAGCTGGAAAAACAGCCCTCATGACAACATATGACACACCATAAGGGCCAGCAAAGTGAGTATGGGATGAGTGGACAGGTGGCAATGCCAACTGTAACCACACTTCACCGTGGTGGAGCGTGGGAATGTCATGTTGAGCATAATGAGAAGAGAAAGTGCAGCTGCTGAGAGTTGAACTCACGAGCTCTAAGACCAAAGGTGAGACTTCTACCCACTGGGACATACTAGCTGCACAACACCCCCCCTCAAGGATGTCCCCGGGGGAGGGTTCTTCAAGTGGAGACATGGGTGAGACCGAGAAGAGCACGGATGCGAAGAAAAGGGTCGTGTGGCAAAGGCTTGGTGCCAATATCAGCGAGGTTGTCTTGAGTAGGAACATAGTGAAGGGTGACGGAGTGGTCGGCAACATGATCACGAATGAAATGGTGCTTGATGTTGATGTGCTTGGCCTTGGGATGAAAGATGTCATCGTCCTTGGCGAGAATGATGGCACTAATGTTGTCACACGAGTGGGGGTGGGGCCGGTTGGGGGAAGTCCAAGTGCAGTAAGGAGGGAACGAAGCCATAATGCCTCATACACCTCGGCGCCTAAAGAATAATATTCAGCTTCACGACAGCTTGGCGTTTGGACTGCCAGGAGATGAGTGACGGGCCGAGGAAGAACAAGTAGCACGTAACGGAGTGTCGGAGCTCCCTCTTCATCACATCCACTCATATCATCCTCGTCCACAACAGGGTGAATGAATGTGATGGATATTTTGAAATTGGGTGGATGTATTGGGAGAACGAATTTTTGAGGCGCCTCAGAATTCTACGAATCGCAATTCCTCATTTCCAGTCCTCCTACCTACCTATCTAGAAGAGTAGATTACATCACAACACAACACAGCCACCACAACACATGCATAAGATTCACTCACCCGTTCCTATTTTTGAATCGACGCAAAAGCAGCCACCACATCACATGCATAACATTCACATCACTCACCCCGTACCTCCCTCCGTCTCTATCTCCAGCCAACATGAGCTATCCCCCGCAGCAGCAACAGCCAGGTCAACCGGGTCAAACCAGTCAACCAGGTCAACTGGGTCAGCCGCAACAGGCAATGCGACCAGGAGGGCCGATGATGGGGCAGCAGCAGCAGCAGCCCGGCGCCATGGCTCCTAGCAGCTCCCTTACAGGCCCAGGCGGGATGGGTGCACCCGTGCAGGCAGGCACCGGCATGGGGGGACCGGGGGGGGTAAGGCAGCTGCCTCAGAGTAATCTGTCTATGGGGGGTAGTGGTCAAGTGCAGGGGGGTGGGCCGATGCAAGTGGTTGGGGGGCAGCAGCAGCAGCAGCAGCCGCAGCAGCAGCAGCAGCCGGGGCAGATGCAGCAGCCAGGGCAGATGCAGCAGCCGGGGGGGCAGATGCAACAGCAGCAGCAGCAGCAGCAGCGAATGCTTATGATGCAGCAGCAGCAGTTGCGGCAGCAGCAGCAACAACAGCAGCCAGTAACACTGCAGCAGCAACAGCAGCCGCTGCAGCAACAGCAGCAACAGCAGCCAGCTCAGGCACAGCAGCAGCAGCAGATGGGGGGGGGAGATGCAGCCACAGCAGGTGCAGCAGCAGCAGGGGCCTAGCAGCATGACGCAGCAGCCTGGTGGGCTTATGAACCGCACTCAACCCATGCCTCTCCAGCAGCAGCAGCAGCCAGTGCAGCAGCAGCAGTTTGGAGGGCAGCAGCAGGCGCAGAGAATACAGCACAGCCCAAGTCCAGTGCCTGTTGCACTGCAGCAGCAGGGCATGCCAATGCAGCAGCAGCCGCCACAGCAGCAGCAGCAGCAGCAGCAGCAGCCTGCGCAGCAGGCAATGGGAGGGCAGATGGGTCAGCAGCAGATGACTCA